>OY720633.1:56370909-57570909 GCA_963169105.1 Ceriagrion tenellum
GTGCAACTGTTGTCTCTGTAATAATGTTACGATCATCCACGATATATCGCCTGAATCTGTTGAAAACATCGAACTAGCTCTCCTTGCTACAAAGCCAACGGTGTGATTGAATCGTATCGTAAAGAGTATGTACTAATTATCATTTTGAAAGAATTGAGGAGTCTATTAAAACATTCCCTAGAATAAGTAGCCATTGAAATAAGGAGGAAAATATGCGGCAGCAAGCGACAGCAATGAGAATTCATTCTGTAGATTTCGCTTAAGAGTAAAACTGGAGGAGAACTCCTTAGTCCAGGAGACGAAAAATTTTGTAAAGCCTTGTCCTCTTCCGGTAGTCTTGAGGACAACCCATGAACCCATGGTGCCAGCCGGTCGCCCATACGGTTGACCAGCCAATCCACCGGCAAAATATCACACCTCACGGGTGGTATTACAGACCCCGATGAACCGATGATTTCTCTATTGGATTCCACGGCGCTTTCTTTACTCTTTTCCATCCATAGGCCACCATCCATCACATGAGCCACTTTCCTTCCAGAGGCAAATATATTCCTCAGTTGGATAACTTTTTCTCGGGTATTCCACCGGGTAAGCAGGTCCACGAATCCCGGGGTTTCGGAGAACGACGACTTGCTCTCCATATTCAGTGGTTCTGAATCTCCGTCTTGAGGGGTTCATTCAGAACCCCTGAAGAAGGGTAGCAAGTCGTTCTCCGAAACGTCAGGGATTCGTGGACCTGCTTACCCGGTGGAATACCCGAGAAACAATTGTCTTGCAGATACGCCGGGAAAATCTAAAAATCTTTCATCTCGCTCGGTCTCTTTGGTAGGCCGAGCGTGACCCCTCGAAGTGAGCCGCAGTATTTACCCGAATGAATATAGTACAATATGCTTTCTCCGAAAAATTTATTTATTTATTTATTTCACCACCAAAAACGGCACAAAGGCTATTACATTGGCTGATATAATCAATAAATAAATAAAAATTTCAAACAAAAACAAATATTCATTAAATAGAACAATAATGCGGCAAGCGTAAGATGGGACTTAGGGACTGGAGAGGGATGGATCATTTAAGTGGCGTTTCAGGGAGGATTTGAAAATGGTGGCAGAGGAGAAAGGTCCAAGGAAGGATATTTCGAGGCCAAGGAGTTAAACAAGGAGGGGATTCGGAAGAAGAGAGAGCGCTGGGAGATGGAAATACGGAATCGGGGAGTATACATATAAAAATACCTATGAAGCTCACATCAACACTACCTACTTGCGCAAATACTTAATATGATTAATGCGAATATGAAATGCATAGAAGCTTTACATGTTGAGTGATACGGTACCAAAATTTTTCACTGCCTAGCGCCTCTGAAATTAAAACTAAAACCACGGCGAGCTTTTTGCGGGGTAGTGTCAAAATATGTCCCACTATAGCGTTTCAAATTAAACTTGACTTTTTAAACATTTCTACAGATCACCGTCAATTTATCTTTTTTTGACATGAGTTTTAGGTTGCAACGCAATCAAAAGTATAAGTTCCACAATCTACTTTTGAGTACTGACGATGTTATAAATTTCAAAATTGCTTAAGTAAAAGGTAACTTGAAAATAAAAACAACGCGTAGGTACATTTCTCAAATCCTAAACGATTTATCGCATCTATTTCACATCGCTGCACTGTAATTTAATTTAGCGTTAATGTTACTTGGCTGAATAGCTAGAAATGCACAGGGAAAAACGTCTTGACGAGAAAATCACGATTAGAGCAATTTCAAAAAACAAAAAAACTCCTCTTTTTATTCAAATTTGTCCTCGAAACACCAGGAACCGCGCTATATTCGGGTCACGTTGCCCTCAGGTCAACCAACATTCGGACTAATGTGACAGGCACTTGATAAGATACCGCGCCCGCAGCTTTGGAGAGATTTGTTCAATAAAATGCGGGAGTGTGGATGGAAGACATGCCATGTCGCTCCAATTATATGGGGGTGCCGTTATAAGGAAGGGAGGGTGAAAGGGAGGGGGATGATGCGAGGGGTACGGCGGAACAACCCCCACTTCCCATCCCCCCTCTCCCTCCTCAGTGTGGGGAGGCTGGATATATCCCACGGCTCACCCCGTAAAAAGAATGCAGGAAGGTGAATGGCTAATAACATATATAACGGTCTTCCCTTCCCTAATCTTCATTTTCTCTTTCCCCTCCGTCTCCCTCTCTGCCTTGCCCTGTGACTTCCTCGGGGCACGGCGGTTGCGGCCGGAGAAGGAGGGGAACGCGAAGGCGAAGTGAAATAACGCGAGGTGGGAGGGATTCGGAATGGGGAAGGACGGGGCGGAGTATTAGATGGCATAAGGGGACTCCGTCACAACTACTTGAGTCAAGACAAATATTTAGTAATTTTTATTCATTGAGTTTAAAAATCCTGCACCGTTTCATGAGATGGGTCATCTATTTTAAACCAAAACTGAAGTACAAAATCAGTAGATTATTCATCACATATAACTTTAATTAGCACCCCTACCCTCCAGTCATATGAGCCAACTGCGGCGCCAATTGCATGGAACTATCACTTCTTAAGTCCAATTTTGACAGTGATTCACGAAAACCTTTTAAAAGTAGGAGGTAAGATCCAAATATTTCATTTTTACCCAATTTCAAAGGACTTTCCGCTCCTTATAAACAGTTTCTTATAAAAAGCCTTGAATATGCTTTCTCGTTCAAACTGACGTTTTCCAGCTGTGAATTGAGCAATCCTTTTAACAGCCCAAGTTAAACCTACCACTTTTAAGGCTGAGTTATAGTAAACCTATGCATGGAATCCCATTTGATTATCATCTCATTAAAAAAAATGCAATTCAAGGTTATATTCATGCTCTCATAAAATCTGGAATAATAGACTATGCGACTAAAGCCATTCACCTTAAGCGAGATTTTACATCGTCGTTATGGTGAAAAAATACGAATTTTACTTTGAAATTTGTTTACTACAAGCAGGATGGCATAAAAGTTGTTATATCAATGACGAAAACATTTTGAACTAAAAGGCCGTGTTACTCAGCAGCCAACTTGATATACACACGCGAAGTTTTAATTTTTAAGATTACAAATCAATAAAACCTCACCCGAGTGATTCCTTTAATAAAATATTTAAAAGTTTATAAAACATTATAAACTCCTTTATTTTAAACAGAAGGCATTCATTTTCCACCAAGTAAAGTTGCCGAGTAAGTGATTTTCTTTTAAATGGCTGAGAAAGATAACAAACGAATCACTTTCAACAATTTGACCAGGTTTTTGCGATATAAATCCCTCATTCTTGAAACGAAGTTCTTTCTGAAGCGCATAAGTACTTTCAGACAAATATTTCGAAAACTAAGATGGTAAGTGGCTGATATTTTCTTTTCATTGGAAGGATTAGATCTATTTTTTTTATGGTAAGGCCAAATGAAACGGACATCAAACGAACCGAGTGGGGAAACCGACAGGGAAACATATAAGGGGCATTAAACGAAGAATAACCCGAGCTGAGAATGCGTTCATGTGGTAAAAAGACAATTACCGTGATCAAAGAAGATCGGACAACAAACTAGGAAGAGGTACGAGAAAACATTCGGGCGGGGATTGGCACTCTACGGATCGGAAGCGTGGACCATTGGAAAAACAGTTCAGAAGAGACTAGAAGCCTTCGAAACCTAGTGCTGTAGGAGGAGCCTGAAGATAAAATGGTCGGACAAAATAAGGAAGGATGAAGTATACAGAAGAATAGTGGAGTAAAGGACCACATAAAACACTATACAGAAAAGAAGAACCAGATAGACACAACCTGAGACACAATAAGTTTGTGAAAAACATCATTGAAGGTAAAATAGAGGGAAAACTCCCCAGAGGAAGACCCAGGAATAATTTCATGGACCAGATTATGAGGAAAGTACATAGGAAGAGATGCCAGGAGGTAAGGGAACTAGCATTAGATATGGAAAGGGTGTAGGGCTGCAGTCAATCAATCTTAGGACTTTACGACCAATTATGATGATGACTAGAATATGATTTGCGCCGCGAATGAGGGATCAACGAAACAGTGTATACTCCTGAGATATATGGAAGGGGACACAAGAAACATTTAACACCTTGCATTGAAATGACATGAGCGTTTGTTTCATTCCATCTTTGGGTAATTCTATCGCGAGATTTCGTCGCTTCGCTGCAGTCACCAATATTATGATTGCACAACCAATAATGAATAGCTATAAATTCTATTTCAAGAAGGATATGCCTATTGTTCGCCAGTCATGATAGGGTGCTTCCAGTATTTGTAGTAATCTGGCGGTGTACATAAGAAGAGCTACCAGGAAGTACGGGAACTAGCATCAGGTAAAAAAGAGTGTATAGCCACAGCCAACCGATCTTAGGAGCGAACGACCAATGAATGAATGAATCAAGGCTAAATTCATCCAACATACGAAGGGAATTCTCGCTCTCAAACTACTTCAAAGGGAAATAAAGTAGAGTAGAAGAGGAAATGACCATATGAAACAACATACAGAAAAGAAGAATCTGATGGATTGGACACACTCCGAGAAACTATGGGTTTGTAAAGAACGTAACTGAAGATTAAAGCGAGGGAAAAGGGATTGGATTGGATATCTGGGGAGGTGACCGACGGCTAAGGTCACTTGCGCCATAGGGGATAGGTAAAGGAGGGAGGGTGGATAGAAACCCGGCGTCGGCATTAGCCTGCTCTTAACGAAAGGCGCCAAGGGGACCGCGGTTTAACGTCTCATCCGACAGACGGTACTGTACTTGAAGTGTCCTCCACAAGACACTCAAGTAGAGATCGGGTTCCCTCAGGAAAACATCCGCCTCTGCAGGGATTTGAACCCTGGCCGACCGTGTTGTAGGCGGAGAGGGAAAAGTCCCCAGAGTAAGGCCCAGGTATATGTTCACAGACCAAATAATGGGGAAAGTACATAGGAAGAGCCACCAGGAAGTAAGGGAACTAGCATCAAGTAGAGAAAGGTGGAGGGCTGCAGTCAACCAATCTTAGGATCGGACGACCGATGAATGAATGAATGAAGGCCAAATTCATCGAACGCATGGAGGAAATTCTCGCTCTTAAACTACCTCAAAAGGAAACAAAGTAGAGTAGTAGAGGAAATGAGCATATGTAACACCATACAGAAAAGAAGAACCTGATGGATTTGACACGCCCTGACACACAATGCGTTCGTGAAGGACATAATTGAAGGAAAAATAGAGGGAAAAGTCCCCAGAGAAAGACACAGGAATAAGTTCGTGGACAAAATAAAGAAGAAAGTACGTAGGGAGGGATACCAGGAAGTAAGGAAACTAGAATCAGAAAGGGAAGGGTGGAGGGCTGCAGTCAACCAATCTTCGAACGACCGATGAATGAATGAATGAAGGCCAAATTCACCGAACGCATGAAGGGAATCCTCGCTCTCAAACTACCTCGAAAATGCCACCGTGTTGAAAACCTACTCGTGGTCGAAGTTGAATTTCACGTTTTGACTCGAGTGAAAAGAGCTTCCGATCGAGGAGAAAGGGGGGAGGGAGGTGAGGGGGAGGAGGGGAAGAGAGGAGTAGGAGAGGAGGCGAATGATGGAATGGCGAGCAAGCAACGACTTTCCTCTTCGTCGACGTCGACTCCTCCTTCCCACGTGGTCAATTACCGCTATTCCGCTTCCTTCCTCCTCCTCCTCCTCTCCTCCTCCTCCTCTGCGCTCGAGGAAGAAGAGGAGGAGGAGGAGGACGTCCTCCACCTCCCAACCTCCACCACCATCACTCCACTTTTCCCCTTCTCCCCCTTTTCCCTCCTCTTTCCTCTCCTCCTGTCTCCCTTCACCGCCACCCTCTTTGTTCATTCTTTGACCGCTCCCACCACTCCTTACGTATAGTATACTTTCTCTCTCCTCCTCGTCCACCCTCATTTCACTTCCTCTCTCTCTCTCTCTCAGTCTATGTATGCTATGTGAGTATGTAAAGACAGTGTATACTAAGACACCTTCTTATCTATATAATAAGCTTTCTTTTGTCCACGCCATTCACAGTCGCCCTCTCAGGAATCCAGATATGCTAAGAGTCCCTCAACTCCGAACTGATAAAGAAAGAGGTGCTTTCTGTATATTGTCTGTCATTTTGTGGAACAGTTTACCATCCGCAGTCACTAACTGCATCTCTGTCAAAACCTTCCAACACCATGCTCGAAAATATTTTATGTCTCTGGATTCCTGTTGATTATGTTGTTATATTATTTTTTTTATTATTTTTCTGTTTTCATGATAGTGCAATTAATTTTTGACTAATTTTTCTTATATGCGAATGGAACTGAACTTACTTTATTTTTTTACATATTCCAATGTTTGTATTGTACTCTCGTAGGACTGTGAGTCCTTTTGTACATTGATTAAATAACTATCTGTCTCTCTTTCTATATATATCTCATCTGCTCTCGAGACGGACGGAAATACACTCTCCGAGTCCACTCTCACTCTTTTTAAGTGTTGCGAGACTTCTGCGACACTTAAACTGCGGTGACAATATGATAAATTTTCAAAAATAGTCGATAAACCACACAAAATACACACTGTTGATTTTTTGACGAGATATAAATGTAGGAAATGCCTCATTTGTGAAATAAGGTCTCTCTTTAGTGCAAACACGTACCATTTCCCATGTAAAAGGGCACGCATTTTCTGGCAAACATTTTGGACAGTAATGTGGTAAGGGGTTGAATTTTTGGTGTCAATAGAAGGGTGATATATTTTTCTTTAACATGAGACAAAATTCATTGATTTCTAGGTAAAATTATATTTCGATCAAACTATCTTCAATGGGCTGGATTTAATAGAGGTATGTGTATGTATAACATGCCACTTATTTGCATCAAGAGGGTAATCTGATGTGATTTGTGTATGATTCTCAATACATTTTTACAGTTCCCATTCTCTATGGATGGCTTTGACATGTATCTTCGATGGATAAACCTATTTTACTTGAATGAGTTGAACTTTTACTTCGGGTTTTACCGTCATTCGTGGTTGTCACTCCTTTGAAGAATAAAGAAATGCAAGTGGTTTACCCAGCCTAAGGCCTCGAGATCGATTTAAAAAAACCAAGATGCACACATTCTTTCCTCTCCTGTCTCCCTTCACCACCAGCTTCTTCGCTCTTTCTTTGACAGCTCCCACCACTCCTTAAGTGTACACTTTCTCTCTCTTCTCGTTCACTCTCATTTCACTTCCTCTCTCTCTCTCTCTGTCTCTCATATGCTCTCGAGACGGACGGAAATACACTCTCCGAGTCCACTCTCACTCTTTTTAAGTGTCGCGAGACTTCTCCGACCTTTTTAAGAGTTGAACTGACGAGTACATTGCCCGCTGGATTGACCAGACGCCTAGACTGGTTGAGAGTTTTCCTTTCTCCTTTTTCTCCTCTCCGATAGGTATTTATATTCTTCCTTCATACGGCTGAGGCTTCCTGAATTACCTCCGGCATGCGCTCGTGGATTTTCTATATTGCCTGATAACCCTCCAGCCAGTAGTTGGAAAGACGAATATGTTTTTAATAGAGTCGCGGGACCCATAAGCCATGGCAGGCATTCAATAAGCGTTGCAGATACATTCGATACATTCATTGGTTTCATAAATGGCTTCATAATTTATGGAATGGAGTTACTAGCTCCATAAGTAGCCAGGATGGCGGAAGCTCAATGAACCACATTGAGACTTGATTACATGATAAAAGAGACGTTTTGAGACGCATGACCAGCTTGCTTACAATTAGTGACCACTTATTAAGTGCACAAACAATTATTAATAGGGTAAATCTTCATAAATTTGATCCAGTTGTAGAAGATTATATCAAACATTTGAAGTGATTAACTATTGGTATATAAGTTATGAAACAGGCAGATGTGTCCCTTCAACCCGTTCCTTCATTATTTTTATGAGATCCATAACTTGATGTATCTCATGACCATTGGTTCCGTAAATAAACGTTCCGGCAATCGGCCAAAGGTGACATACAGTGACCATTTCGAACCTTATTTCTGGACTTGGGAATTGAGGTATTGACCCCGCAGTGTGTCCTTTAGATTTATTTTAACGAAAGCGTTTCACAAAAGCAATTCATGTGATTTAAAGCACAACAGATATGCTCTAGATTTATCTGAAGTTAACGGATAATTTCAATTTCAGAAACCTCCTACACTCCTCACGACAAAGAAAAGACAGCTTTAGGGGGGTTTATACCGCGGTCGAAAACGCTTCTGCAAACCCCCATGCGCTTAAGTTTGACGGCTCTGTTATATGACTTAAAGATAATTAATTAGTACGGGGCTCAAGAATAAGGTTTAATATTTACAATAAGTGTTCCTAATTTTAGCCCTTTGCTGTTTTTCGAACTATTTTGTCCGCGGAAGGAACGTGAATTTGTTGAACATCAGGTGATCGCCACGACACGTATAACGTAGATTTCTAAATATCTTTGCACAAATTGTAATAGGGAACCTTTCACCTCTATGGAACATCATGAAAATCTTGAAAATTACGTATGAAAATGTGACAATGAATATTCTCGTGGGCAATAGCAATACACATTTTACACTACGCCACCAGTGGCGCTGTTGTCCGGGTCGGGTCAGAGTCCTCTACATTGCGCTAACTAAACTACAAAGTGATGAAGATGGCGCAATCTAGAGGACTCTGGGGCGGGTGAAGGACAAGAAGGCGAAGATCTCTCCTAGGCTGCGGTAGAAGATAGAACTAAAAGGATGTATTCATCCGAGGAATACAGCCCCCTTAAGTGTTTCGGCTCTCTTGGAGTTACGTCAAAAAATTTCGAGTCGAAAAATTCTCTGTCTATATTCCCGAGACAAAGTTATCTCATCATCTCAATTTTCTCTCTCTCATGCATGAGACAAGGCAGGCATTTCGGCTCTCGCCGCAGGATTACAACTTCCGTCCCCGGTTTGCAAGCTCTCGCTTATACCCAGGGACTTGGAAGAGGTGGAAGGAAGGGATGGGAAGGGAAGGATAGCGGAACCGCAGCCCCTTCGAGGCCGACACCAATGAGGCGGATTGAGGTCAAAAGGACCTCAATTGGGCCTCCGCCTCCCCGAAGTACTCGTATTAGTTTGGTTACCCAAACAACTGAGACGAGTAGCCGTCGGTTTTGCTTTCGAAAAAACCTACCGCACTTCTTAGCGAACCGAGAGAGCCCGATACCCAAATATTTGGGATTAGGTGTCTCTCTGACTCACTTTATGGGATGGCGTCGTTCGGTCTGCCGAAGTACGTCCTCGAGTCAGGGATCACAGGACCCATGGATGGTCAATTCGGACCAATTCTGGTCAAAGACAAGACAATGAGACAAGGCAGTTGACACTATCGACATTATCATCAGTTGCCATCGATCCGAAGATTGATTAGCTGAAGCGCTCCATTCCACTCTCCTCTTGGCCAGCCGCTTCATTCCTACATAAATACATACCGAGACATCCTTCATGATTATATTAACGTATTCCATCCTTTGTCTTCTGCAATTCTTTTTCTATCCTTAAATAATGTTTCACTGCCGCTATACGCTGCAATCGTCTGGAACTCGCTAATTTCCCACGCGAAATCACTTCGATATTTCTCCTCTCGTGTTTCTCCTTCACTGCATCCGGATAAACCATTTATTGGTGATATTTTTTCCTTACCTCAACTGATTTTCCTTCCTTTTTTAATCCGTCTACCCTATCGATTCCACGGATACGCAGAAATCACATCCTCACACTAATCTTTATTCAGTGCCCCCCGCTGCCGAGTGTCGCTGCACACAAAGCGGCGTATTCAAAGGGTGCGGATTAAGAATCCTGAATACGACTCTACCGATCCGCTTTTCTGATGCGACGATTTACTGCATGAAAAGGGGCGGGAAGATACACCTCTATATAATATATGTGAATATACGTTCGCTTTCCCGGGAGAGACCCATTGCATATCAAATTCCGAATCCCTATACACTCCATTCTAAAAAATAATATATTTTTACATATAAATGCAGAAGAGAAAAAAATGCATCAGTTTGAATGGGAGGACTATTTTTTTTATTGGATCAAGTCACGGATCGGAGCTAGTAAAAAAAATGCCTTCGATGCCTGCGGAATGGACTCTCTTGCGTGAGTCGCAGACTGCAATCGAAATGGGGGCTGAAGGGGTCGGGTAGGGATACAGAGACCTCGGGAAGACTTAAAGCGAAGCATTATTTGCATCGTTTGACGCACGGGAGGTAGAAAGGGTCGCGGAAGGAAGCTTCCTGTGAGATCTAAGGCCGGCGCCTTCTACGGCAGGCGAAAGCCTTGGATGGACGATGCATAGTGGCTCGGATTAGGGGTTGGAGATATACCTACGTGAAAGTATTAATATATATTGGAAACCGATAGATTAACAGTAAACCGATTTTTTACTGGCACAGTAGGCGAGCCCGCCAAGCGTCGCGATACCTTTTTCTGTATTCATAATCGGTCCCTAAACGAATTTGAGACCAAGTTCAATTAATTCCTTCGTACCGACACAGGCATTCGTAACGTAAAAATGATGGGAGGAGTTTCCACTCCACACTTATTCTGCGGTTCCGAGGTAAATAAAATATTCTACTGTTGAAGTAGAGCGAAAAATTTAAGATTTACGAGCTTAAAAATCACATTTTAGGAAAAAGGGAATCGTATACGAAAATCGAATGCACGAATTAAAAAAAACAAGCAAAGAGGCCACTGAACCAAATCTTATTCTACGAGCAAAAATTAATTACGAACCTTTTTACACAAATTATGTCTTACTGATATGTTTTTGATGCACGCGATATTATGTCTCATAATATGATACGATTCTGATGCACATGATTGAGCAACCCGTAAACGATCTGCTTCGTTGCTTGCTTGTCGTTCTTCGCTCGTTTTGAGAAGCTCGCGTGCCAACACTCTTATATTGAAACAACCTGCGCTCCACCTATTGTATATACAATGAGTTTTAATGATTCAGAAGCCTTTGCGGGCGCGCGCGCACAACAAATCACCAGAGTTTCATCGTAATCTGATGAATGGTATTGGAACGCGAAGAAGACGTACAAACAAACATACGTTTTTATATACCTATTAGATAAGTCACAATCCTATACTTGAATCCTTTTTTTTATGCATGTCATCATAAAATTGCACGTATGTGAGAGACTCTTCTCTCACAAGATTTTTATCGGAAATAGCGAATTTGAGTCTATTTTAAATGATTTTTTGAATGCTAATTCTGAAAAGTTTACAAGCGACGTTATTTAAGGTGGGAATGGGATGTTCATAAAAATAAAATTCAATGAATTAGAAAAAGATGCATTAAGGGATGTTTCGTCAGGAGTAGATGATACATGTTGATGTATTACAATATATCGGAGCCTATACATTTAAAGTACACCGATTTTCTTCTAACCACATAAGTCACAAATCCCTCATTTATATCATCATAAAATGCCACGCAGGTGCAAGACTCTTCTTTTACAACATTTTTATGGGAAATTGCGAATTTAAATCCATGAAAAAAAACGTGTGAATGCTAATTCTGAAAATTTTCAAGCGACGTTATTTAAGGTGGGAATGGGATGCTCATAAAAATAAAAATGTACGTATTTAATAACGACGCATTAAAAATGCATCGATGTTTCGCTAGGGGTTCGAGATAATTGTTTATAAAAGTATGACTGCACATCGGAAACTAATACATTTTAAGTAAACCTATCAATTGCTTGGCTCATAAGTTACAGTCCCATTTTTTTAAGCCAACAAGATACGGCAATTGAATTAAGGATTGTATTACAACTTTTTTTTCGAAAATACCGAATTTGAATCCATGCAAAATAATTTTTTGTATGAATGCTCATTTTGAAAAGTTTAAAAGAAACGATAATATATGAATTACAATTGGGATGTTTAAAAAAATCAACACTGATGTATTAGAAAAGGATGAATTAAAAATAACATCAATATTTCGTTAGGAGTTCACCGCAGTTAGAGCTTCAAAACTGACAGTGTGAGAAAAAAACACTAAAAATCTCTTGGCAGCAAAATCTTTACACCATCCTAGGTTTTGGATACTTATGGAGGTGACAAATGACAATCCGTTCCTCAGTTTTTGTTTTTAGTATAGTAGTAAACTGTTTTCTCCTTATAATTAAGGTGTACAATAATGAAGTTTTGCCTCACACTGAGCTACCTGTATTCGGGTGCAACCAGGCAGATGAGTTTAAAAAAGGCGTTTTTTTTATTAAGTCGAATAGGTATTATTTGCTTCAACTATCTCCTGATTTATTACTTCGAATCACCTTGATTTGTTTACTTAATCCCAATACTGAATATTATGCAAAATATTCTTCCCGGGTTAATTTCATTACCTCATCGACGACCATCGATCCATGAATGAGTTCAATGCATCTTTAAACTCACATCTGCCACACGCCGATTCCAGTATCCTTCCTATAGCTTTTCTCTAACGTTGACCGTTACTTATATTCACGTGCGTATCTCATCCTGAGTCTTTCTTTGTGTTTCTTACAGTTACCTTTCTCTTTCTACAGCAACGGTCTCCTGGCGAGACTATGTGACGCAAGCTTTGAACGCCCGTAAAACTATCACTTTACGATTACTATCACTTACTACGATTTTTCCTCATGATTAATCTGTAACTTATCGTAGAGCTATTAAATTAATTGATTCAGTCTAATGGCCGGTTGTAAGAAAATTTAGCTATGGAATCAATAGTTATGAGATCCATAAAGTTATAGAACTCATAAATATATTCGGGTTGCAGGAACACATCTATTATGGCCAGTTGCAGGAACGTAACATATGTATTCCATAAAGTTATGGGACCCATAAGCCATGACAACCATTCAATAAGTGTTGCACAAACATTCAACAAATTCATTGGTCTCATAACTTATGGCATGGAGTTATGAGTTCCACAAGTAGCCAAGATGGCGGATGCGTAATGAACCGCTTGGAGTCTTAATTACTTGATTAAAGAGTTGTTTTGAGACAAGTGACCAGTTTGTTTACTCTTACTGACTAATTATAATGTGCATTATCAATTATTCATAGGCTAAACTCTCATAACTTTTATCCGGCGGTGGAAGATTAGATCAAATATTCTAGGCTAGTAACTATTGGCAAATAAGTTAGGTAACTAATAGATGTATTCATGCAACCCGAATATATTTATGAGTTCTATAACTTTATGGATCTCATAACTATTGATTCCATAACTAAATTTTCTTGCAACCGGCCATTAGTTACTTAACTTATTTACCAATAGTTACTAGCTTCGAATATTTGATCTAATCTTCCACCGCCGGATAAAAGTTACGAAAGTTTAGCCTATGAATAATTGATAGTGCACATTATAATTAGTCAGTAAGAGTAAACAAACTGGTCACTTGTCTGAAAACAACTCTTTTATCAAGTAATCAAGTCTCCAAGCGGTTCCTTGCGTATCCGCCATCTTGTCTAATTATGGAACTCATAACCCCATGCCATAAGTTATGAGACCGATGAATTATTTAATGTTTGTGCAACACTTATTTGATGGTTTCCATGGCTTATGGGTCCCATAACTTTATGGAATACGTATGTTACGTTCCTGCAACTGGCCATAAATGATATTCATATTTATCATCAAAGAATTGCTTTTTCCACGCATACAGTTTAAGTTTCTCATTTCTCTTCATGCCATGACTAGGGCCGATGCGAATTTGCATTTTGCCTTGGCTACCTCTACAGGTATTCTGCTGTCAATATTCTCCTCTTCCACTGCACATAGTTTTGCTAACCGTCAGGCAAATAGGATCTACTTCCTTCTTTAGCTCCTCTTCATTAAGGGTACCGACATGAGCTCTTTTTTACTGGATGTTATATTAAATTCAGCGATTATAATTAGAAAATTTTATTTCATTCCAATTCGACAAGCATTGTGCTTATATCACATTCTCAGCCTATCGTGTTTAAATAGCTGAGAAAACCGAACGTGTAGATAACTCAAAAAATAGAGCAGATTCCACGATTATAATATTTATTAGGACCTAGGTTTCGACTGTTACAGCATCAACAGTGATACATCATTTATTACGACCTAGGTGTCGATTGTTACACTATCATCAGTTGATACATCATTGTTACAGTATCATCAGTTGATACATCATTCTTATAGTATTATCAGTTGATACATTATTTAATACGACCTGGGGTTCGATCGTTACAGCATCATCAGTTGATACATCCATTATTACTACATAGGTTTCGATTGTTACAGTATCATCAGCTGATACATCATTTGATGCGACCTAGGTTCCGATCGTTACAGCATCATCAGTCGATACATCATTTATTACTGCCTAGGTTTCGACGGTTACAGCATCATCCGTTAACACATCATTCTCCTGATGATGTTGTAACAAGCGGAACCTTAGTCGTAATAAATATTGTACTCTTGGAATTTGCTCAATTTTTTAATTCATCAGTGACGTTTCGGTTCCGCAAAATATCACATGAGCTTTCAGAATTTGCACGGAACATGCAGTTTCTCTCGCTGATGCACTCTCGTCCTCCGTTTAGAATGCTACTCCACGTTTGCGTATCTTCGTATACGAAGGAGGTGAGAGGGGCAAATCTATTCCCCTTGACTTGACTCTTTGAGAATTACTTGCATTTCAAAACATTTTTAGTCAATGCTAAACCTTCATTGAATCCCAGTCTCCCGATCTTCACAAAGCCCTTTAGGAATCCCATTCTTTCATCATATACGAGCCCTCTTTTGATTTTCAAAAAGAAAGGAACAGTTTACTCACAGTCAATATGATCATTTTCTTCCAAATCCACGGGCGTGATGAATTCCGGTCTTTTCCCTCCCATTTTTATCTTCCGTGAATAGCTTCTAAGGGCCAAAATTGCCTCAATTATGCCATTTAACATTTCCTCAGATATTCTGTAGTCATCATGATGACGAAATTTCTTCGTTTTACTTTCTATCTTTATGCAAACGATTCAACTCAAGGTCTTCGGTGGACATGCCGACGGAAATAGTAATAGAAAATCTTCACCGCTAACCCTTGTTCACTTTCTTCTCATGATTCATTCAACACTCATTCCCTCCTCTATAATTACTTTCATGTTCATTCATAGGAATGATAATCAATTCCGCCTTTTTTTGCCAGAAACTTGATGTTGAAATCGCTCAAATCATCCTATTATACCTTTACATTCGCCTAGTGTTCAATAGTCGAATCACGACCTTGTTTCAATCAGTGAGGAAGTTGGAGAGGGAGCTTGCTATCATGGTCTATGCTAGACGCTATAATGTGGGCGTGGCCGGTCCGCCATCTTTGTAATCCCAGATTTTCCTGTAGTGCTTAAGGTCTGACGAGCAAATCTTGTAATTTTACGATGTTTTCCATCGATAACTAACCAGAAATCAGCGTGCATTTACTCCTTTAATATGCATTCATCTAATCTATATCTTACCACTTAATGTAAAGGATCTCAATAATGTATTCATTTTCTTGCAAAAAGTGAAGGTGTGGCTTTTCTCTCTTTCTCCTGATAGAGTGGAACTACTTTTGATGAAATAATAATTATTTTGTATAATTATTTTGCATTTGCCATTGACAATATAAAATATGCATAATATTGCTATCGACACGAAAAAATTAAAAAAAAAATTGTGTTTTGTTTTTCATAAATCTTATTACACTTTCTGAATAAATATTCTCAAAAACTAAACGTATCGTCACATATTTTGCATCACATTCGTGCACCAATGTTTTTCGATGGTAGCTCCAAACAGGGAAACTTTTAGCGCTACCTAAAGCTTACATGCAAGATTTGTAAAATTTATATATTTTTGTAACTGCGTTTTATCTGTATCAAAGGCATATGAGCAATAAATATCCATCTATATACAGGGTGACCCATAAATGTCACGCCACAGTGACACTGGAGCTAGGGCAGCCTAAGAGGAACCGAACCAGCCTAATATGACCTCAGTAAAAGTTGCACGGTTTTCGAAATATTGCCAAATTAAAGCTTTTTCAAAAATTTCACTTTTTTTTACATTTCTAGTCCCAGAATTCACTTGAATAGCTCTCAAATTAAGTTTATTTTACTGTACAATACTGAACAATAACATCCATTGGTTATTAAGCTGACAAAAGGGTTATTTTATTGATAAATAATGTAAAATGAGGAAAAATACTGCATTAATCTTGACTTAACTTAGCAGCAAAAAAAACAACTTTGACTTTAACCGCCTGCCGTGAAAAAAATACTAGAAAGTAAATAAGATATTAACTTCAAAAACTTGCGTATGTTATGCCAATTTTAAAATGGTATGATACATGTATCTTACTAAATAAAATCACGCTACTTTAATAAAATAACCCTTTTGTCAGCTTAATAACCGATGGATGATATCGTACAATAAAAAAAACTTAATTTGAGAGCTATTCAAGTGAATTCTGGGACTAGAAATGTAAAAAAACTGAAATTTTTGAAAAAGCTTTAGTTTGGCAATATCTCGAAAACCGTGCAACTTTTACTGAGGTCATATTAGGCTGGTTCGGTTCCTCTTAGGCTGCCCTAGCTCCAGTGTCACTGTGGCGTGACATTTATGGGACACCCTATATATGCAGGTCCGTGGTTCGATTCTCGTTCCAGTCGAATTTTTCCCACTCGGAATCGGCCACCTTTCCATCTTCACGACACCAATTGTGATCCTTCGTTTATGTGTTCCTATCCACTTGCTTTCTCTCTCTGTTTGTATTATTTATATGTATGCATTTACCGCTCTCCCAGCCGTCTTTCTCTTAAGAGTAACGCACAAGTCCGTCTGTTTAAGAGGATCGAATACGTTATTCCTTTGGTCATTTAAAAAAGTATTCGCAAATTTAGTTACAGTTAGGAATTTAGTAAAATGCCTCATTTATAAAAATAAAATATTTTTTTTTAATACACGCGGTAGCAACTGTGAAAATATTTTGGACACTTTGCTGAGAATAATTCTCATTACTCTCAGACGGACGGAATTTTTCGTTAAAAAAGGCCGCTTTTTAAGAATCTTTCATCAGCCAATAATAATAGTCATCTTTTCCAATGTTTATACAAAACTCTCGCTGAATTTAAAAAAAATAAAAAATATTACATTAGCTATCATAGAACCAAAAATATCAAGGCAAGACATGAGAACAAGACGAGGACCAAGTTTTGGTGAACATAAAGGACAGAAGGCTTTAACTCTTAGTTAAATGTTTAATAAAAGTAACACGAGATACATATGATAATTTTAACATAATCATGAAATTGAGCCAGTTAATTTCCTGAGGGCAGTCAAGGAAAACACGGAAGTCGAAAGAAAGGATTAATTTTTTAGTTTCCCGGTTCTACCCAGCATTCCTTTCCCTCCTCGTAAAGGCTTTTGGTTACGTAATGGCGGGCAGCGATCTCGCTCCCAGGTTTAAAAGCTCACTTGAGGAGAAAGGAAAAAAAAATGAAGTGTTTGCGGCGAGACGAGGAGGAACAGGTTCATATGATAATGAGAATTTGTCCTTGATATCGTACGCAGTGTTTATACTGCTCTGCATTTTGAAAACCCTGCGCGGACCTTTTTCGTGGCGTAATAAATTAAAAGCATAAAGAAATCATTTAAACACGCTGTACTAACTACGAAAACATTTTGGACACCATACGGTGGATAATTCTCACTACTCCAAGACGGATGGAATTTTTCGTTAAATTCAGGCCCTTTTTTCTTGAAAATCTCGATTTGCATAGTTAATTGATATGAAATCAGCGCTATTCTTTTGAAAATATTTCGAATAAAGCGTTATTCCATTGAAAACGCTCACGTCAATAAACTCACATTTTCATGAAAATTGATACCCACGTAGCAAAACAATGCGGCAGTCGAATTGGCTATGCGTGGCATCACCAAGCTCCACATCACTGCATTTTAAAACCGGGTTCACACACGGAAGTCGCTTCCATGACAGTAGCCTTGCAAGTAGCTCACAATCGACAACTTGATGTGAAAGCACGGACTCCCATGGCAGTAGGGGTCGATAGTGGTGGTAATCGACTGCGGTTGCCACTTGCAAGGAAAATAGACTGAATTCCTGCAAGTAGCACATCGATTCTGCGATAAATTGCTACATGACTGAAAACGGAGATTTAAAATGTATACAACGAATAAATTAGCTGGAGGAGGACTCAATGTTGCGCTTGTAAATATTAAGTAGTACTTTAAAATAATTCAAATGCTGCGGAACCCCTAAGGTAAGCTTTATGTCTTATCTCTCATTAGATAATTATTACTGTCACAACTCTCGTACTAGTTACGATGTAATAATGCACAATTAATGAAATTCATACAAATCCATTAAAACCACGAATACCTTAGGGACTCAAACAGCGATATCGTCGTCGTCTCTCAAAAGGCCAGGCACTGTCTCTTTCTAAGGCTGTCTTTTTCATTTCCCCGTAGGAGTTGCATTTCATGATTGACATCACACTGTGCTGTAATGATATTCTTGGTCGTCCTCTCTTTTTCTTCCTCAGCAATTTCCCTTCAATTACGTTCTTGATTAGCTCGTTATGTCTTACTAAGTGACGAACAAGTTTAAATTTCCAGGAGTGAACTGCTTGGAGGAGCGTTCTTTTTTTCGCCTACTTCTTTCAAGACTTGCTCATTTTTTTTCCTCATGACCCAACCTCATGACCTTGTTTTAGTCATTCTCCTATAGAACCAACTTTCGATTGCCTGGAGCCTGTCTTTTCCTTGCTTATTTAATGTCCATGTTTCACAAACATAGGTGAGTACACTCCACACGAACGTCTTTACAAATCTCTTCTTCGTATCAATGGAGAGGCGGTTATTTACCAAGAGCTACAGCGATATACGGACGCCATTTTTGTCAGATTTGGGAAATTTTCTTAAATACCACATTCACTATTTTATTCCGTCATCCATTTTTTTTGGGAAAACCCGGAAGCAATGTGTAAGCAGAACTATTCCCTGAGAGTGGTGATACACGATTCGAGATATCGCTGCACTCTCTACTTTCATAGAAGTCATCTTCCATGTTTAAAGCCGGCTTAACTTACAGGGCGATAAAGTGCCAACAGCGCGTTTCACGACAACGTTTGCGATCCGGTAAAGATTTCGATCAAATAAGCTGATTTTGTAAGCGAAACATCGCACAAGCCTATCGGAACAATTGTATTAAGAGAAGTAGAGATATATAGACTTAACGAGATTGAAAAGATTGAGCATTTGAGAGATGACTAAAAAGCTTCGCTCAACTAATCAAAATGATTTAACCAAAAAATCAATAAAAAACAAAGGAAATCTGCACGCTTCTTTAAAAAAATGCTACGAGCGAACGTATTGTGCTTCACAGATTTGAAAGGCATTAGGTTGGGAGCCTCAAGAGGCTGCACGCTAGACTTGTTTTCCTAGAGAAATTCAGAACAGTTGAGTCTAAATGCAACACAGAGAATACCTACCATTTTTACGCCTCACTACATCTCAAGGTTCTACAGGAGCGATGAAATAAGAGAGATGCATTACCAAACAAATGGGTACAAAAATTCGTTCATTCCAAGCACAAGAATTGGCAACAATAACAATTGATCTCTGCTTAAAATACTCCCATAAAACACTTCACCATTTTACCGCCAGAAACAATTTGCTTTACACTGCTAATGTCCGAACACCCCATGCTACACGCTCATGAGGCAACTCGTGGGGTAGTATGTAGATGTATAAGTAGACTGGTCTCATCTTAACGCGTTCGCAGAAATGAACGAAAATAGGAAGTAGCTCAGTTTTAGAGAAATAAATCAACATGTATGGAGGAGATATTCCACAAAGATGCTTTGCGAGGACAGCACATTCTATCACTGGTTCAATCTCGGTCTTTGTAAAAGTTACTTCTGGCTTGCAAACGTGTTCGTCACTTCCTTCGATTGACTTCGCCGCGGAACATTCGTTGAGTATGGAGAGGGGGGAAAAGACAAACAGGGAACTAATTCACCCGGCGGAGGAAGTAGATGGAGCAATCACTATGGAGTAGCTTCCCGAGGACATTCGCCAGCGGACGCCGGAAGGGAATGGAATTCTCATTGTGGGTCCAGCGTGGTTCTCCCTAGCCCTCATACCTTCCAACCCCCTCCCCCACACCCCCTCGTAATTCCGAACACCCCCTACCTACCGCCCTCTACCGCTCAGTGGACAGAGTTACGTCCTGCGGAATGCAATTTGCCAACTCGCCCGGGAGGGGTGGGTTGGGGAGGGGGGGCGGCGGTATCCTTCCGCCGCCGTCAAGGAGGCCAGGCGGGATGGCCAATCCCCTTCTTCCCCGCCCCCTCACCTCAGCCCTTCTCCCTCCCCCCCTTATCCTCTCCAACCCCCTTCTCACACTCATTCTCTTCTCAACCCCCTCATTACAGTAGTTCCACTCGTGAAGAATAGAGGTGACAGTGAGACATTCATTCATTAAAGGAATCTACCAGTTAAAGGTAGGTTTCATTGAAAGTCAGATAAAATCTTACAGATTTTTACACTCGCAGGGCCCACCTCTACCTCTACTCTTCTTCTGTCTACCTCTACTATTTCTTTCTTCATCTCCCCATTCGTCGTACCCTACTTCATCCCTTCCATAAAACCTATCCTTTGTCTTCCTCCACACCCACAACTCTAAATCCGACGGCCTAATCCTCGTCCTCTTTTCTCTTGAGTCCACGTTTCTGCCCCATGCAACGCTACACTTCATATCAAGCTTAACTCCAACCTTCTCTTTATATCCTTACCCTAGATCCCCGTAATTTGTTCCTTCTTACTGCCAAACGTTTCTTTCGCTAACTCAACATCTCCCCATTTGAAAAAAAGTATATTTTCTTCAAGCGTACTACCCAAGTAACTTCATTTGCTCCTCTTGTTCCAGTTTTCGAGTGCATAGAGTGAGCGATGTTTTCTCGATTCATAATTTAGACCAGTGTTTCTAAACTTTTCCGAACCACGCCCCCCTTGGTCCCACAAATCTATACCCAACGCCTCCCGACTGAAGGGTTAAAAATCATAGACTGCATGACCGAATCAGGATATTTAAAACCATCACCCTAATAAAGATATGGTTGAAACTATGCTTATTTCAAATCCAAATAATAGACAGAAACCATCCCAGGACATGTAATATGCACAGTACCATTCGACCTCGGCCTTTTCTCAAGCGCCCCCCACTGCCGCTCTCTTACATCTTTTGGCCCCACTACATAGAGCAATGCCACGCAGTGGGCGATATTGCCCACTTTGGGGATCACTAATTAAGGCCATATTCCATCGTTTTTAATTATAGCCATCGTTTGAAGGAATAATCTCTTCTTCTTATCCGCAAACCTAAGGTTGGTGGGCATTCAAATTCCTTCTTTCCAAAGCTAGTCTCTTTATATCACTGTATCTTCTCTTCGCTATGGTCTCTTCCAGGTATTCTTTTCTTGGTCTACCTCTTCCAGCACGGCCCTCTACCACTCCTTCCATTAAAGTAGTCATTCACTTTGAGTGACGTAGAAGGTGTCCAATCATTGCGTTTCTTTTTTTACAAATAGAATTAACAAACGTTTGTCCTCTCCCAATCCTTGTAATACTTCCAGGTTGGTAACCCTCTCTGTCCAAGATATTTTAAAAAGTCTTCTCCAGCACCACATTTCAAAGGTTTCAAAAATACGTTTTAACAAATTCTTTCCGGATCGATAGAGAAACATTTTTTTATGCCAAAAGAGTTTTCTTTTTGATAAATGCTTGTTTTGCATGGTTGTCGGGAGTTGCGTGAAGAAATAATATGGATAGCAGAAATAAAGATGTAAACACGATGATTTTAGGACCGAAATTATGAGCAATAAGATAAATATCTATATCTGAGGCTTGAACTCGATTTATTTCTTTTCCACGCCACGCCACATGCTCAAGAAGACTTCACTACCTATGTTTTTTACCATTAAATTTAGAAATAACTTTATTTTTTTATACAATTGAAAAAGATATGAACTACGCAACGCTACGAATTTGGCGCAATTAGTACGTCAGAAATTTCTCATTTTATATAATAATAGGCATCTCATATGAAACGGTGCGTAACTAAATGCCAAATGCCTTCTTGGATACTCTAGGGTGACAAATAAGACCTTAGATTTTGACTGCCTGCATCGTTGTCATCAATATCATGGCAGATAATTCATTGACGCGTAGTTGCTTATAGATGAGAAGCTTCCTGCGTAATCCAAACTTCCTTAGCAATAGACACGGATTAAGTATATGTAGATCGTTCGTAACTCAGTTCTGATAGTTCCTCATCGACATTTCAAACGTAGGAGACGAAAAGGCAAGTAAATGAGATATTCTTAAAATCCAAGATAGAGTTCCACAGATACCGAATAATCAAACTGCAGTCGCAAGGATAAAATGTCATAAAGTTTCATATGCAATCCACATCTTTTAAACGGATTACAAATAAAAATAAGAACCGTAGAAAGTGGTGTAGGAAGTAAAAGAATATATTTCGAGTTGGTTAGAGTGATATCCAGAGTCCCTCAAGGATGCTTGGTCGGTCTTCCGTTATTTCACATTTATGTAGACTCTATGAACCTCAGAATTACCGATAAAACTAGGTTTTGTACTGACGATGCGGTCATAAAACCTGACTAATGGAATTTCATCGGTTTTCAGCAGCAATGATTCATGGCGTCTTGGTTCGAAAACAGTCTCACAATCCAATTTCCCGGTTTAAGATTTCTTAGGAAAGTTAGCACGGTGGTAGTCACAGTGATTTACTTATACCCCCTAATACCTTTTAGGAACAAAAACCAAACAATTTGAACGAAAAATAATACTATACGTGAATTATAAACCATAAGTTAATTGAGCATTTGCACATGAGATCACATCAGCAGCATTTTCAGGATGAAAAGGTAACTTCTACGTTCAAAGAGGATAGGAATGCGAACAAGGTATGAAAAAGCATTCGTTTTAGGCGCGAAACTCAATGAATAGGAAGCGAGGACCATTGGAAAATCAACCAAAAGAGATCAGCAGCATTCCAAAAATGTTGCAGGAGGAGGATGCTGAAGATATATTGGACGGATTTAATAAGAAATGAGGAGATTTACAGAAGGTAAGACAATTCCATATAAGACACTATACAAAGAAAACCTGGTGGATTAGGAACGCCTTGAGGTGCGGTGGGTTGGGGAAGAAAATAATTGACGAAAAAAATAGAGGGAAATGTCTCAAGAGGAAGGCCAAAGGAGAAATACTAGATCTAATAAAGAAGGGAGTATGTGAAAAGAACTACCAGGAAGCAAAGGAACTAACTAACTAAGGGGAGGTTGGAGGGCTGCAGCCAAACAATATTAGGATTGAACGAACAATGATGAAAATGAGACAAGTTCAAGTGGATTTTACGTAAAGTACTCAACTCGTTATGAAATTCTACGGCTGGTAATTACCGTTGAAATTTTCACCCGGCCGGCCTGAGGGCCAGAGATTCTTTCTCGATTACCACCTCTACCCAGAATTTTCATCACACCCTCTTCTTTTACGACAGCTTCTCTTATCGCTACTCAATCTGGAGATTCGCGAAATTCTCACGGAAAATCAATCCAAGGAACTCCAGCTATAATTATTCGCTTTGCACTGTTGTTTTGGCGTCGGTGGTGTTGTCCGGGTGATGATAAACGCGACGGGTTCGGCGAATAGGCTGAAGGAGGCGCAGCGGGAGGCGGGGTTGGGGAGCGATCGGGATTAAGGGGCGGGAAGTATGGGTAGGCGCGATATATAACAATCTACCGAACACGATTATCGACGCTTGAATTAAATTATACGACGCATACAATTATTTTGAAATAAAAATATAGCTGGCTGAAATAAGCTCCGCTGACTGCACAAATATCACCATTAGGAACAAGAAATATGTATTTAATTATGTCGGAATCCAAGACGGATATTTGAAGAAAACAAAAAATTGTACTTTCGTCTACTCTGTTTCTCGAACTCTCAAAAGAAAAATATATAATAGAAATCGAACGATCAAAAATAGGTGTTATCGCATTAATAATTAAGTAGAAAAAATTATCTTCAAACATTAAATTTGATTAAAATTTTACCACCAGCTAATAAGCTCTCACTATAGGGATTAGTAAGACCAAAACACCTAAATGTTCACAACAAGGAAATGTCTACACAGTAAGGTACAATTAAAACAGTAAATATATCATAGCATCATAATTTTAAACGTACGTTATAATAATACATGGTTATGCATTGCTATAATAGAGGTTTTTAAATATTGAACAAATGACTTTGGACTTGCAATTAAACATTTTTACAACATCTCAGAAAGATACTTATACCTCAAGGCAATTTGATATACAAATATACAAGCCTGTGCTTTTCCGATATTCTCGATGGGCTATAGCTGCTCTATATCAGGTTTATTGTGGTATCGAGATGATTAATTTTATGACCTCTTACATAATATTTATTTTTGTCTCTTGACGTAAAGTCGAGAAGAGAAAAGAAAATAATATTTATCTCTTGAGATGAAAAAATACGTAAGAATTTGACAAATTACTATATAACAATGTTGCTCAAGCATTATGCGTTTCAAATGCGATACGAAGACGATACGTGACATAATTTTGGATAAAAAAAATACCTGGCTGAAATTGGCTCCGCTGACTGCAAATAAAATATCATTAAGGACAAAAAATAAAAATTTCATAATATCAAAATATTAGACGGATATTTGAAGAAAACGAAAATTAAACGGCTGTCAACCATATTTCATAAAATGTTTAAAAAAAACATAAATGGAATAGAACGGTAAGAATGGGAGATATTGCATGAATAATAATATAGAAAAAAATTCATATCGAACAAAAAATTGGTGAACTTTGTCACAATCTAAGAAGCTCTCACCATAGGAATTAACGGGACAGGGATGAAAAATATCTCTTATGTCTATTTAAGCTCTAAGCAATTTTAACAAATTAACGCCCACGCCGCAAGCCACAAACCTAAATGATGAAAATATCAGTCACTTCGATTGAAAACATATGCAACCTATTGAAAAAACGCATTGAAAACGCATATGACATAGTGTGGCTTATATAGAAGTTTTCAATTCTTGAACCAATGAATTTGGACGAGCAATAACATTTTTAATGAACGCCTCAGAACTATAATCAAGCCTCAAGGAAATGCTATTAATAGTCCTTTGCTATACTGCCCGACATCATATTTCTTATGATATCAGATGATTATTTCTTATGACCTCTCATATTATAATAATTTTTTCGTCTTGTGGCGTTTAGTTCGTGACTAAATGAAATAAAAATTATATTTATTGGGATGGAAAAATGTGCGTGAAGTATAATGATTTACTATATATATAACTGCAGTTGACCAAGTAATATGCGTTTCAAATCCGATACGAAGATGATACGTGACGCCATGAGATATCCAATGCGATGCTTTATTATGAATGGTAGCGATTATTTTTTGGCCTTCCAAAGTCAATAATGCGAGTTTTATCTCAAATTTTAGGGAGAAGCGACGCACAATACTGCGTCTTTCCGCACTGTAAACGATGCCATGTGACTTGTAACAGATAAGCGCCTCCGATAAGATAGGGTGTCGATATGTAGGGTCATAATGCATTAGAACCTTGCGCATCATGCGAAATTAAAAGCAATAAAATATCTTTGAGCTAATTAAGACAGATACGTTCGCATATTTGCGATGTAATATTTATCATTACCACTACATTCGTGAAATTTCAACATCGCACCGCTCTGGAGGATAGGACGGAAACGAAAAAATGAGTAAAAAACCAGCAGATGTTCTTGAAAATTTTCGAGAGTTACTTCATTAGGTCTCTCATCATGGATTCCAATGAAGTTGGCGGATTCCGCTTTGCATTTTGATAACATTTAAAAAAAACTTGGTTATTCAAAAAAACTTTCCCAAAAAAAAGACAGATAAATCACGATCTAGGTTTCCACGGAAGAGAGTCATCTTCAGCAGAAGTCAAATCTGTTTTTAGAATACTTTCGAAAAAAACTAAAAATACGGTTTTTTTCTTTAATCAATTATTTTTCCCTGTGGAAAAAAATGTATCATTTCCGAGCGGAATGTTTTAACTAAGCGACAGTCACTTAGCTAGCACGGAGTCGTCGCGTGATCTGATACATCGGTCACCAATAGCAACAGAGTCCCAGCATCTCATCTGAATGAGACATTAAGAAATTCCCAGCTGCAGCCATTCTTGGTGATTATGCTGGTGTGCACGATCCTCCTGGGAAGACACAGACAGCTCTGGGAAAGGAAAAAGCCCACCTGCCCTTAATGTGTGAAATTCACACACCGCCTCGTTAGTCTGTGCTTGCCGAGCGAGATGCACCCTCAAATTGATCTGCGGGACGAAGCCCGCGGTTCATGATTAATGATCCCTTGTCATTATGAAGGAGGGGCGAATGAAGAATCTCTACATGGAAGCGTATTGGTTAAGAATTAGGGAAGGTTAAACATATAAGTGACCCCATATTCTTCGGAGGTGAGGTAATGAAGAAGCAGGAAATTTATAACGCTCTACTGGACATGTACCGGCCCACCAACTTAAAAATTTACTTAACCTCTAAAATCTCCACATCGTGAGGGAAGTATGTTTTTCGATCTTTTTCATGAAACCTCACTCTCAGCCATCAGTTGTTATCCTAAACCTTATTTACTATCAAATGCCTAAAGTTAAAAAATCCCGCCGACTGCATCGATGAGGAACTTCGATGTATGAGTATGTTTTACCCACGTAAGATTCCAATGTCCCAGAGCTGGTATGTAGCAATGGGAATAAAGCAATATATTGTGGGTGAATAGCATCAGATAGCAAGCATTTTTTTCTAAAATTATGGCATATACTTGTGGAGTACTTTTTGCGATTGGTCGGATGTAACGGCTAACCTCACAGCGAGGAGTTGTGGATGATACAGATGAATAGTATTTCAAGTGTTCCCAACCCATTATTAAGATTGTTGACCTGTTGTGATCTGTATCCTCAGGGTGATGAGGACGATAGCAGGACGTGCAGTACGGGCAGGACGATGGCAGACTACGCCTTCGAAACGTCGGTGCCACAAACCACCATCACCCGGTTGGAAACCCGAGAGCTATACATTTACTGCCATTCTAATGCCATAACAATAATATTTATAAAAACCAATGAAATTCTTTAACGCATTATACCAGTGCTCAAAAGTGGCATCACATCTTAAAAACTGGAGAGAGAAGAAAGAAAGGGATATATCTCGTAAAAAAATGCCAGTGAGGACATAATTTTGTCTCATCTTTTCCTTGAAAATTCGCTGCAATTTCAGATGTATTTGGTCCAAACCTGCGGAATCTAAGATCGAGCAGGGATACGCAGGATACGTTTGGAGATGAGCGGCTTTGCGCCGAGTTTAGTTTAAAAAGTCAATATTTAATACAAATTACTTTCTAATATCATTTACAGTTATGCATAAAAGCTAATGAAATTCATTGATTCATTACTAAACCGCTCAAAAGCAACATCACAACCTTCACATTATAGGATAAAGAAGGGAGTAGATCACATAAAAAACGCCGGTAGGGAAAATTTCTTTTATTTACATCTTTTCATTGAAAATCGTGGCTCATATGACCCCTGGACTTGAACAAAAACTTTGCGTGTAATCTAGGGACAAGATCACCGAGAATTACTTCATAAAAAGTTTTCGTAGGTGACCTGCAGGAAGAGAAAAAGGTGCAGAAGAAGTATAAAAAACTTTAAGGTCATAACGGAAGGAGAGACCTAAAGTAAGCTATTAATCAATATCTTGAGAGAGGTAATGAAATGATATCTTGAAATCTGACCGGGGGTAGCTTTACATTCTAAGCATTCGCCGGGAAAGCCTTAAATCCTGCACGCGATAAATACTGATTTTTAAAGTACATACGTTACAAAGCCGCTCATCTACAAACTACCCCACGAATCCCCACTCGATTTCAGATTCCGTCGTTTTTGGGCAAATACATCTGAAATGGCAGCAAATTATGAATGAAAAGATGAAAAAAAATTCCCGCCGGAGTTTTATACGAGATCTATTTCTTTCTTTCTCCTTCAGTGTGAAATCTGTGATGTCGCTTTTGAGCCTTGGCACGGTGAATTAATGACTTTTCATTTGTTTTTATATATGATTGTTAAGATATTAGAATGAGACATTCAATAAATATTGAAATTTAAACTTTAAAGTAATCTGCGTGTACCTGCTAGATCTCAGAGTTCGTAGTTTTTGGGCAAATACATCTGAAATTGTAGGAAATTTTCAATGAACAGATGAAACAAAAAAGAAATCTTCCTCTCCGGCGTTTTTTTACCAGATCTATTCCTTTTTTCCCCTTTAGTCTGTAAGATATGATGTCGCTTTTGAGCCTTTGAACAATTAATTTACGAATTTTCATTAGTTTTGTATACATGTAGTTGTCATGGTATTAGAATGCGACATGCAATAAATATTGAATTTTAAACTCAGTACGGCGCAGAGTCACTCATCTCCAAAGTATCCTACTTATTCCTGCTTGATCTAAAATTCCATCGTTTTCGCACATATACATCTGAGATTTCAGTGAATTTTCAAAGAAAAGATTGGATAAAAAATAAATTTACCCCTTTCTTTAACGAGATCTATTCCTTTCTTTATCCTTTAGTTTGTAAGATGTGATAACGCTTTTGAGCGTTGTACAATGAGTTAAAGAATTTCATTGGCTTTTATGTATAATTATTTTATTATTGCAATGCAACATTTCAATATGACGAACTTCCACGATATCTCGCCTGAATCTGTTGAAATTATTCGCAACATGTAATAAATATTGAATTTAAAACTAAATACGATGCAAAGTCGCTCATCTCCAAACTACCCTGCGTTTTCACGCTCGATCACTCAGATTCCGTAGTTTGTCCAATTCATCTGAGATTGCAGCGAATGCATTTCTTCTCCCCCTCAAACTTCAACTCGGAGTGGTTGGTCATCGAACCCGATGAGTCCGTTCCTTTTTTTTCCCCAAGATTTCTCACCTTCATGGAATAGTGCTGAGTGGTGCTAGCGAGGAAGAGGAGGATGTGGTCGGTGGAGAAAGAGTGAGACTACCCATCAGCATCAACTCCACCTCTTTCCCCCCTCCCCCCATCGCCTCCCCAACTCCACACTGCCTGCTGATAATGTTTATAAATAGCTTTGATGCGCGGCCCTAAAGGCATTCGTGTCCATTGGGGGGGGGGGGAGGGGGGGAGGGAAGTAGTTTGCAGTCAGTCGGAATTCCTCCCGTGGGTTCAACCGCATTCCCCCCTCTTCCCTTTAAACCCCCGCTCCTCATCCCACCCCGCGAAGGGCACGGCCGGCTTTTATGAGGGGAGGACGCGATAGTGTAAAATCTAAGAGGCGGAAAGATAGAGCCCTGTGTGACTCTCATCTCATACCCCACTCCCCAGCTCCCTCGCTCAAACCCTCTTACTTCCTCATTTAAGACAAACATTTTTCCACCCCCTCACAACTACCCCCTTTTATCGAGACTGTCCTGGAAGCGAAGGGATGGCAGCTTCAACGTTCCGCCGAATGCTTTTCGAATGAAGGAAGGGTAATATTTTTTCATTTTTGAGTCAGTCGTGGAAAAAATCAACTATGGAAAATAAAGGGCAAAAAAATGAAATACACATCAAAGTGATCTGCCTGTTAGATGATTGTCTGATGTCAACTAACACACTTGATTGCCGGAAAATGGTAGATCCAGGTCCGCTTCCCCGTCAAGTAAAATGACTTATTTTTAAGTTTCAATCTTTGGGTGCACGCGCACCGTAACTGCGTTCCATTTCAATTGTGCACTCCATAGTGATTTGGAAATTGTGTAAAGGTACCCGGGAAAGAACTACGTGGACCGCGGTATTCCGTGGGTCAGAAACTTGGAACATCAGAAAAGATGACCAGAAGAAGATCAAAACTGATGAAATGAAAAACGAAGAGGCATACAGAAGAGCAGAAAAAGAAAGACATTCAATAAGTCCCAAAAGAATCAGGTCGATAAGTCAAATTCATGAGCTTAAGGGATTCATGAGTAAAATAATGTAATGAAAAATATAGGTGAGGAATCCAATGGAGTAACAACGAGAAAATTGTACAGGAACCAATTGGGAGAGATTTCCACTAAATGAGACGAAGTAAGAGCCGAGAGGAACACTTAAGCGGACTTAGGTGCTGACCAACGACGAAGAATGAAATCATAAGCGTTATTTTTTGAGAATCGAAATGTAAAAATGGAAATAATTTCCTAAAAAGTTCTAAATTAATAATGAAATTTTCAGACGATTCGCGCGCGATTGACATGTTAGAAACATCACTTCTTTGCAAAAAAACGCAGGCTTAAGACGCCACCATCTCTCTTTAATACACGGTTTTGGTAAATGCAGTCGCGTGCGATCCTCGCTCAGATTCTTCCGATATGCAAGACATTCGCAGAGGCAAGATTCTGACCTCGCGTCGCTAGGACGGAATGTTCTTGTCGTTGCATGCTCTCGAGGAGTCTCAAAGGCATCAGCTGAGATTTCCCGCCTTTTACACGCACGAAATCCTTTTAACTCGTGATCCCAGGAGGATTTCCTCGGCGCTTTACCTCCCGTCGCACGCTCGTCTTTGTCGGTACTTGGTGTTCCGTGCGAAGAGCTTTTTGAGGTATTTGAACTCCGGTTAGTTTGAGCAAGAGTTATTCCTAGATATAGTTGAGACTATTTAACGGCGACTTCACTTTTTTAATTTAAGCTTAAGGCAGTGAGAGCGAAATATCATTTTACCTAGAAATCAATGATTTTCATCTCATTTTAAAGATAAATATATCACCCTTTCATTGATACAAAAAATTCGACCCCTTACCTCATTACTTTCCGAGATATTTGCCAGAAAATACCATCCCTTTTATGCGGGAAATGGTACGTGTTTACACTCCAGAGAGACCTTGTATTCAAAATGATGCATTCCCTACACCTAGATCTTGCCAAAAGCTCAGCAGCGGGTAGTTTGTGTGTTACCTCCACTATTTCTGAAAATAACCATTCTGTCACCGCAGTAAATTCTTCGGGATCACATTAAACCTTCCGTTTTGATGGAGTTTCAAACGTACCGCGTGAAAAAAATGAGTCAAGTTAAAGACTTATTTAGATATTTTCATTTGATTACTTACAATTTCTGTCATGTCAAACTATATTATTACACCATTAATAATTCAATATTTTATTCGTGTGTCTCACAGATGATGGAAACAAAAGCTATAATTCGAATATGGTCAAATTATGATTAGGGAACTGTCTCGCTCGCACTACCTTAAGTGAGAAGCAAGAGGTGACTATTTTGGTCTAAATGACTCAATATCTTTGTTTTAAGCTGCATAAATTCTCGGTGACAAACGAAATTTACAATGATAAGGCTTTAATTAGACTTGCATATTTGTTTCACGCCGTACTGCAAAAAGGTATATACCTTCAAGACCAAATATTTCTGAGCGATTCTTCAAAAATTATTACGGAGATAGATTTATTAAAAAAATATTAAATAAAGAATAGAAAGGAGTAAATGTAGAGTAGAGAGGTAGAGTAGAAAATAGTAAATATAGGGTAGAAAGCATACAAAATACCGACTTTTTAATATCTGCCAAGTGATATACTTTAAAAATTCCTAATTTTTTGAAAATAAAAAACCTTATTTGTGTATGCCCGTGCCATTGTCAAAGTGAAAGTGGCTGTTTTTGGCAAACATTTGGAAAAGTAATATACTTAGTACAGGACTAAAAATTTTTTTATCATTGGAAATATGAGGTGTATCCCTTTATGATGAGGCCGAATCCATCGAATTTTATGAAAAAATATATTTAACTCGAACTAAAATATTACTGTGCAGTGGCCAAGACACAGCTTGATAAATGCACATAAGAGTGAAATTCAACAGTGGAAAAATAATTCGACTAGATCGAACTCAAATCTCTCGACATTACGCTGAGTCTGTTATCTTTTCTGTTGCTTCTCATCCCCTTTAGTTTCCGTGGGCTTACAGGTAATTTGGGCATGACGACACCTGAATATGGCTCCCCATAGATTTCAGTGAATGAGTCATTATACAGGAGTTGATTTCTTATTTCTAGTAATACAAAAATATCAGCTGCTCACCGCATTGCTTTCCGAGATATTCGCCAAAAAAAATAAAACCCTACGAAGACGTGATCAATGTAATGCGGCGGGAAAGAGCTAAGTACTGCATGATTAGAGACGTTTTGAAAAGGACTTGACACGTCTTAACTCTCCGAGAATACTGTATAATGAGGTTTAAAACATACAACGCGTCAGAAATTTAAAGTCATGTGACTCGGATAATTTTTCAATTTGTTTAAAGAGTTGATTCATTACGCACCGTGTTATTTTTTTTAAAGATCGAAAATAAACACCTTCTGTGTTGCACAGACATTTTCAGCGTTTATAATGAAAAAAACGAGACGACTTATTGCCTAAAACATGTAAATATTGCAAATTAATTGGTGGTTCGGTCAAGCAACGGAAAGTTTTTGCCTCGTATGTGTAACCATATAAACAGTGGACTGATTCATTCTACCTAAATTTAAAACTAAGATTCAAATGCAGACCCTATTATCACTGCGCGCGCTTATCGAACGCGCAGAGATTCAGTGTGGCGATACATGTGGCGATCCTGGAGACTTCAATGCTTGCAAGATCCGCAGATCAAAATTCTCACGGTAACGCCAGATACAGATGCATTTGAGGCCATACCATTGAGGTAGATGGAGAGGGCGCTGGCTGTTGTGGCCAATGCCAAGGTTTTAACCTTTAGGACTTTAACCCAAGACTTTAACCAATGCTAGAAGATGTTTTGTGGGCGTGAACTGTCCGCCATATTTGCTAACCCCGATTTTTCTTTTGCGCTTGAGGGGTGAGGCCCTATTTTTGCAATTTTACCATGTATTCCATCGATAACTTACTAGAAATCAGCATACATTTTCTTCTAAAATATATATTCTCTATACAAGTATTGTTTAAATGTATTTTAATAAATACAACGTATACATATGTTTATTTGAATATGTAATAATTCACATTCCCGATGATAAAGTTGGTAAAATCGAGTAGAATCCATACAACTAAGTAACCAATGCACGTTTTAAGGGTTACTTTCCTAAAATTTCAAACAGATGGTTGATATTATTGCTTTAGATCCGCTCAGTCGCCAATCTCTAAGTGCTATCTATAGGAAGATAAGGAAAGACAGGTACTGCTACAGGTAAAACTACTGCGGTTGTTATTTTGGTTGCCAGGCCACAGTTTGATGACGTAAATGTCTTGCCATCTAGAGTCTTTGGCTGTGAAAATCGGTCTTGCGACAATAAATTTCCACTAAATCCTATGCGAGGATAATTAGTACCCTATCTTTAACCATTCCCAAAATTCTCTACTCTTTATTTCTCTCTCGATGCTTTCATTAATAACAGATGATTATGCGCCACTTACTTCATCACCTGGAGACCATCAAAATGGACTCAGGAATGTTCTTTCCGAAACGCAAATACCGCCCCGCAAATCTTTCAGCGACTCTAGCGCATTTCTCATCAACGTCTTTAGCCCCACTTCCTTACCAATAACATTGGAATAATGAACTTATCAAGGCCTTAATATTCAAATGACGTAGACTAATATATATAGACTTTACACTCAAAATTGCTAACGCAATTGAGTTCCTATCACACATATTCTGCCCTGCAAGCCACCTCACTGGTGTTTTAACTCAATGACCTTGCTCCATTTGCTACAATCACCTGTCAACGGTATTGATCAGACTTTACTAGCGTTATAAATAATTTTGTTTATAGAAAGAGTCTCGGGAAAAAACCTATTTGCGATTGAATGGCAAGACTATCCAAAATTATGCATTAAAACGCAAGACTGTGATGTTTGTACAGAACTAACGAGCAACTTGTTCTCGCACAATGAAAGTAATGTTGCAAGTTTAAAGAACCAAATACTATGAAAAAGTTTCGAATTCTCCAAATCGGTATAAGTAAAATGCTCTAAACCAGTGTTTTACAAACTTTTTTTAAGCCCCCTTTTTTCCACAAACATTTACCCGGCGCCCCCAACCATAAGCTTAAAAGTCATGGACTACATGAACAAAGCAAGATGTTTATAGTAAGGAAGCTAAAATCACTGTGACTAAACCATGAATATATATTATGGATTGGGCTCTCGTTGCTAAAAAGCGTTGTCTAGAATTCCGTAAACTAAAAATTCCGTAAAAATTAACTTTTTGGAAAGCGGTTCCGCCTAGTGATGAAAAACGGAAGTTCAAATGTAAATACAATCGACAGATTGTAAATAAACACGTCTTACTGGTTTTACCAAGAATATACATGAGTTTTACTTACAATTAATCATAATGTAGTGGGGAGAGGATAAAAAATGTAGTACTGCACGCGGGATGTAATTATACACTTGTTTAATATCGTCCGGTCTACAGATATATTTAATTCCTCTCCAAATTTAATTACACAAATGCACAATTAACTCCTTAGCACTTCGTGAATATCGCTGTAGGGAAATTTAATAATAACGCGAGGTGACTTCATGAGCATTCCCAATGGCCATCATTGCAGTGTTGGTAAAAAGGAATGCACTTACCGCCGCCTTGAACAGATTCTTATTTTTCAATCCACGTCTCCTATTTTGGATCCTGGTAGACGCATGCCCTATTTTGCAGCCTGGTACGATGCAAATTCTGTTCAAACAAGGAATTCTGCATTCTTTGTTTAGGCAAAACAGGCTTAATGCATTCCAATTATAATTGAATTATGGCAAACGTCGTAATCGGCACACGATGAAAGTTTTATAAACCTTTTACACATTTCCTGTAATAGATATCTCCTCTCTAGCATTTAAAAAGTAAATTTTAGATAACAAAAATAGCAAGGTATTATTCAAAGCATCAAGTAATTCACATCTCCTCGATCGTTATTGAATATTCACAACAGTCTCACGTTAGCAACAATCAACTACGTCTATTTACAATGACAACAGAAAAGACTCTAATCGAAGAAGCGCCAAGGACTGGGTGAACTAAAAGAGGGATTTTAGGCAACAAGTTGCCTGGGCAACAATGCCAAACATTCGAATCCATAATATATATTCATGGACTAAACTATTGTTTATTTCAAATCAACAGAGATATAGTTTAATCATCCCCGGACATGTATATTCGGTATGGGCCCAGACTCTAGCACCCCCTTTGATGAAAGCACCGCCCTCCAGGGGGCGGTAGCGACCACTTTGGGAGCCAATGCTATATACAATCAATGCAATCACGGTAAAAAATAATTTTAGAAGCCTGGGTCAGTAAATATTATATTCAAAAAGCCACTGAATACATATAAATAGCTTAAATAATTCACTGCACGAGAACAATCATTGAGAAAAATGAATGACTCTCAAGTATGTGAACATTCGTATACTTACCATTCAACAAAGAATTGGAAGAAAAGCTACAGACCCTCACGTTGAAAATCCTCAAAAACGATAGCGATGATATTCTTGAGTTCTGCATCGAATAAGGCAAATGAAAAATATAACTAAATGGTGCAGTAAGCAACCGGTTGTGTACCGGAGAGTAAATTAGCTCTAAATTAATTGATAAATCAAATACTGTGTGCCCAATGATTGTCAGGATACAGATAAACAGAATATTGATCGGGGCTGTAACTGGTGCAAATATGTTGCGGGGAAAACTTAAAGTTGGACTGTTTCAGTTTTATTGCATACAGTTTCAAGCGCTGCTCAAGGGTGTGATAGAGGGGTGGGTTCCGCTAGATAAGCGGGGAATGGGGAGAAAGAGAATAGGGTTTATCGACTGGATGAAGTATAACAGGTCTTAAAGAAACAAGCGTGAGTACAAAAACTATTCATTTGTCTCAAAACAATTCTTTTTTTTTAATTATTAAGTCTCCAAGTGGCTCATTGCGTTCCACCAAATTGGCTTCTTATGAAACTCAAAAACTTCATTCCGCAAGTGATGAAGCCATTTATGAAACCGATAAATTTATGGAATGCTATTGCAACACTTATTGAATGGTTGCCATGTTTAAGGATTCCATTACTCTATAGAATACTTATGCATCGCTCCTGCAACCGGCCATGAGCCATATCAATGGCATCAATCAGTAACATTTTTCATTCGCCTAATTCGTAGTTGAGCTTAAGTATTCAATCACTGAGGCGCCACACTTTTGAAAGGTTTTTCCGGCAACAGCCAAGAATCAGTAACTTTTCTCCCAACGTTTTGATGAATCTAATTTGAACGTGTGAAATTTCGAGTTTGAAATTACTCCAGAGAAGAAAAGTCTCAACTCTCAATACGTTTATCTAGGTCACATCGCAAGTCAAAAGCCTATTGTACCTTACCTTACGCGGGCCAATAAACGTCTGGTTTAACTGCGAGGTACCCCGGCAGTTAACGCCAAGACTGAATGAATTACAGCTCCGAGAACGTTCGACGCCGCTGTTGGTCACCCAGATCCCAGATAACCACCTTGGTGTCCGTTATAAGCTCTCAATCAAGACGTCGACCGAATTATGCAAATTTCAGCGACGATCATCGACGAAAGGCGTTTAACAGGGTAATTAACTCAATGAGGTCGGTTTCCAAGTGAAAATAAAACATTCCGAGAGGACACTTATCAGAATCTCGTTTTTAGTTAAAGTTCCGCGACGTCAAGCAAATAGTTTCAAATAAATGTATTCTACGACAAGAAGAACCTCTTCAAGTCGACTAGTCCGTGATTTGAAGTGAATTACATTGGCATTTTATGTCATTTAAGTAAGTGACATTTCCGTAACTCGGAATTTCTTCAACTCGAAGTCTTTTTCATCTCCGGAAGTATTTCGATTTATTGAAATTCCCTTGTATTGACTTCATATTTATATCAACATCGCATATCTAGATCTACGCACCACCCTGAAAGCCGCCGCATTGGTGTTAGGGGTGTTAGGACGCCAGCTGTGTAAAGATATAGAGGGGTAAGGTTTTGGGAGGTGTAATGGTGACGTGTATTATGGGAGTGTTTTTAGAGGAGCTCAGTTTTTATTGTGGTCACTTATTGTGCGTGGAAAGGACAAATTTTTGCACCTATCTGTTCGGCAGTGTATCTCTCGTATTTTATCGCATCTGTCATACCTGTAAATGTTGTGAGACGTCATGATAATTCTCTATGTCGCTCTGAAACGCACCAGTTTTGAATTTCTCAACTAAGCCCTGCGTGTAGCCTCTGAGTCTCTCGGGACTGCCACCTTAATCCCTCTAAAAGTTGTGAAACACTATACGTTCGCTCGTAGCAGTTTTTATCGAGGCAATCAGATTTTCTGAATATTTTATTGACTTTTTGGTTGAATGTTTATGACTAGAGTCCCATATGCTCGCGGCGTATTCGAAGTGTGGACAAACCAGAGCGAAGAAGGGCATTGGTCAAACCAAAAAGAGCGAGGGGTCATTTATTGAAACGAATCATAAAATTTAGAGCAATAAATATAAATTAGATCACAGATTACTCTCGCAGCTTAATGGAAATGCCTAATAAGTATGAAACTGAACTCAGATAATTATCTACAAAATTTTATTTAAGTATGACCCTTGTTTCTCTATGTCGCAACATTATAAGGTTCCGACACTCGAAACATTGTACTCGACAATTCAAAGTGCATAACTTTTTAATTTCCTTAAAACATCCGTAAAATCTTAAATCCCTCAGAGACATAAATAAACCAATTACAACTGACTTTTGTGTGTTTTTACACCAGAAAAATGTAGCTGACACGTCCAGTGAATTGATTTTAATGATTTAAAGTACATATCTTTTGAATTCCTCCAGGATATCGGTAATCTCTTCAATTCCTCCGTAACATCTATTACGATCCTTACGATTAATGGGATCTAGTGTTTGGACTAAGACACGTGACTGATTTTGGTGTATTTTTAATAATTAAACTCCAGATCGATGTAGCCGAAAAAAGAAGGCGAATTAAGGGAAAATTCTCTCTTTTGATACGAGCGTTAAAAAAAAAACACACCTCCTTCCAAAAAGGTGAATGAATGTTCGGCTTCAGTCGACGAACTCTGACGTCATAATTACAGTAATACACGTTGGGATGACAGGATACTAAAATGAAACGACTAGGATCTGCCAGACTCTTCTGGTTCGAGCCAGTACACATGGAATTCGTGCCTCAACTCGAATCCAACATCGTGCATCGACGAAAGTGATTATGATGGAGCTCCAACGATACCAAGGTCAACCTTTGCCATTGAGTAGAAAGTAAATTTGAGACGCACAATGCGTAGAATATTGATTGAACATATTTTAATGAACATGCATGCACATGAACGAAGAATTACGATGCGTATATCAGGAGCAATAAGGCAACATGTAAAAAATGGCATTTAATTGCCAAAAAAAACCAAACCAGCGAAATGCAATTTTGTTCTTCCGTATCCAAAAAAGTCTCTAATAAGAACCAGTATACAAAGTCTCACGCAAATCTCTGTGACTACCAACGACAGCGAATATCAAGGAGTTCCAACCATCCAAAGGTCCACCTTCTCCATTGAATTGAAAGAAGAACTTGTGACGCAAAATGCACAGAATATTCATTGAACACACATAAATGAACAGCTGATATTAATTGAACATATTTTATTGAGAATGTACGTACGTAATCAAATAATTATAAAATCTAAATCAAGGGCGATGAGGCAACGTGTTAAAAAAAGCATTATTTTTGTAAAAACACCAAACCAGCGCAATGCAATTCTTTCTTTCATACCTAAAAAAAATTCTCTATTAAGGACACGTATTCAAAGTTTCACGCTAATTTCTGCGTAATGAAAAAGATTGGCTCCGATCATCTTAATTTCTCTTGATTGCATTCGATCTGTCCTCTTCTCGTCTATTTGAGAGAAAAAATTGACCAGGCTAATCTATCCTCGGTGGTGGGAAAACCTCGGACGAAAGTCCACCTTTTTGATTTAGTGGAAAGTAAACGTGTTATGCAAAACGCACAGAATATTAACTGAACATATTTTTATCAAAAGTTTATATTAATTGAACATATTTTTATTAAAATGTACTTATAATAAACAAATACGAAATGTATATCGGGGTCGATAACGCAACGTATTAAAATTGTATTTAATTGCAAAAAAAAATAATTTTTTACTCGTTTCTAAAAAAAATATCTCTAATATGGACACGTATTCAAAATTTCACGCAAATTTCTGCGTAAAGAACAAAATCGCACCGACCATCTTAACTTCGATTGATTTCATTCGGTTCGTCCTCTTCTCGTCCATTTGAGAGCAAAAAATTGACCAGGCATTTCTATCCTCGGTGGTGGGAAAACGTCGGACCAAAACCAATCATATTGTTTGAGTTGAAAGTGAACATGTTACGCACAATGCACAGAATATTGACTAAACATATTTTGATGAACAACTAAAATTAATTGAGCATATTTTTATTAAAATGTACATATATGATCAAATAATTATGACATACATATCGGAGGCGATAAGGCAACGTGTAAAGATAGGAATCAATGGCCAAAAAACAACAAATTTTTTCAATCTTACCTAAAAACATACATACATACCGATCATGCCGTTCCTTTTCGGGGTAGGCAGAGTCGCAAGGTCTCACTGATAAATACATATTTGTATACCTAACTCTGCTTCAATAATTTCCTCCATACTGGCCTATCCTTGCAAACATCTTTCACCTCATTTACCCCCATTCACTCCTTCATACACGCCCTCCTGTATTCAAGACTCCTAATATTCCTCTCCTAAGAATTTCCTCAACCACATTCAACCACAATTTTCTCGGCCTACCTCTACCTCTCGCACCATTAATTTCACCCTTATATATCTGTTTCGTTATTCGACTCTCATCCATTCTCTCAACATGGCCAAACCAAAGAAGCACACTCCTTTTATATATGTCCATTACTGGAGCATCTAACCCACATTCATTCATTACCCACTCATTCCTCACCCTATTTATCCTACTTTTGCCTCAAACACTCCTCAGATAACTCATATCCACGGCGTTTAGTCAACTCATATGTCTATCCTGACAAACCCATGTTTCACTACCATACAACAAAGTAGGGAGAGGTACACTTTTGTACACGGCGATTTTCGCTTCCTTAGACAGGCACTCATTCCTTGATAAGTTTCACATGCTACCTACCACTTTCCTTCCAGCATTCGCACTTCTCTTCATCTCCTCATCTATCCCTCCATCTTTCGTTAACCTCTTACTTAAGTACACAAAATCATCCACTTGTTCAATTACTTCCCCATTCGCCCTCATCATATAGTTATTCTCCCCATTCTCCTTATCAAAAACTATTATTTTAGTCTTGCACGCATATACCCTCAAGCCCATTTTCTCTGTTGATTCAAAAAACTTATCTAGGAGCTTCTGTAATCCCTGTTGGCTCTCTCAGATCAAAACAGCATCATCCGCATACAGTTGAACTCGCACGCTTGCATTTCCAATCAAAACACTGTCGTTTTCACTAAATGCATCTCTAACACATTTATCCATAAATACATTTAACAGCCATGGTGACATTACGCATCCTTGCATCACTCCCTGTTTTATTACAAACCAATCATTCAGAACCCCGTTAACTCTCACACTGGCCTTACTATTATCATACATCGGCATCATAACATTCAATACTGCCCATTCACCCCATAGTCCTTCAAAACCATCCACAACTATTTTCTATTTACCCTGTCATATGCCGCATACTTTTGCCGCTAACACTCCTCAGAATGGTTCTCAATTTATGCCTAAATGCATATCTCTAATGAGTTCACCTACGTAGGGTTTCACGCTATTCTCTGCGTAAAGAAAAATATCGCTCCGACCACCTTAATTTCGCTTGATATCATACGATTCGTCCTCTTCTAGTCTATTTGAGAGAAAAAAACGATCAGGTATTTCTATCCTCGGCGGTGGGAAAACCTCGGACGAAGTAATGACTCAGCTTTTTCACGTGCCCTCCGCATGTACATACATACATACACGCCGTCTACCAACCAAGCCCTCATCTCGCTCTCATTACGCTCCAGCGATCATAGGTGAACGCGGCGGTCAGAGCCCTTAAACAAAAAAGAAGAGAGCGCCCGCGGAGAGATATAACCAAGCATTTCGAAATGACGGATAATTTCAATCTTCGCAATCAATGCTTCAATCTTTCAATTCGCGAGAGGATTAAAGGATGAAGACGAGGAAGGGTTTACACGGTCACTTGTCAACTTGCCAAATTACACGGTCACTTGTCAACAGATATATACCTCATAAGTATAAGAGCGAGAATAGGGAACCAAGGTGGTACAACGCGGAGGTTAGAAAATGTTTAAAACGCCAACGAGTTAGCCATGCGAAACTAAGAAAAATGAAGAAAAATGTAGCTAATAGCGACCTAAAAAATACCATCGAGCATTATAAAATTTGTAAATCAGCCGCAAAAACAGCCCTTAGAAAAGCGTTTAGCGAATTCAAGAGAAAAGTACTTGGAGAACAACTAGAGGGAAATCCGAAAGCATTTTGGTCATATGTTAGGGAAGTACAGGGAACTAAAAAGTCAACGGTTAATTCCTTGAAAAACGATAGAGGCGAAATAGTAACTTCCAGTTTAGATAAGGCAAATTGTTTGAATTACTTTTTTCAGAGTGTTTTTAATCAACCTATGCATAGTTTCCGCGAAACCATACCAGACCGATTTCAACAACCAATGCCCCCAATCGATATATCTTGTAGCGGAATCGTATCCTTACTAAGTAACATTAGCCCGAACAAGTCCTCAGGTCCTGATGAAATTCCAGCTCGTGTTTATAAAGAATTAGCTCTCGAAATGGCTCCGTATCTTAAAGTAATATTTAACAAATCCCTCGAAGAACACGCGGTTCCCAAAGACTGGAAGATAGCAAACGTGACCCCAATTTATAAAAGCGGAGATAGGGAACAGCCATGTAATTATAGACCAATATCATTAACGTCACTATCATGTAAAATTATAGAACATATAATAGTTACATCAATAATGGGACACCTCGACAGCCAGGATTTATTAATAACAAACCAGCATGGGTTCAGAAAAGGACGGTCTTGCGAAACTCAATTAGGTCTTTTTGTTCACGATATTTTAGTTTCCGGAGAAGGTAACGTACAGGTAGATGCAGCGTTTCTTGACTTTAGAAAAGCTTTTGACAAGGTTCCCCACTGTAAGTTACTCACGAAGTTAGCATCATACGGAATAGACAGTAATATAGTAGGCTGGGTAGGAGATTTCTTACATGAACGCGTTCAAAGGGTGGTATTAGATGGTGTCAGCTCAGGCGAAGTAAAAGTTACATCGGGTGTTCCCCAGGGAAGCGTGATAGGCCCAATTTTATTTCTTCTGTACGTAAACGACTTGAATAGTGTAGTAAAAAATAGCAAGCTCCGTCTTTTTGCCGATGATGCAGTAGTGTATAAAGAAATTAGAAATGAGGAGGACAGACAGTGTTTAGCTAAGGATTTAGATGCGATTGATGATTGGTGTGATAGATGGCAGCTAGAATTAAATTTGAAGAAATGCGCGATTATGAATTTTTGGAAAAAGAATGGCCTTCCCCGGAATAATTATAGCATCAAAGAAAACAAAATATGTAACGTAGATTCAATTAAATACTTAGGCGTCACCATCAGTGAAGACATGTCATGGGGGAAACACATCAGGGAAATAACTAGTGTAGCAAACCGTAGATTAGGATTCGTAAAAAGGGTTCTAGGCAAATGCGATGAGAGAGTCCGAGAAAGAAGCTATTTTACACTTGTCAGGCCTCATTTAGAATATGCCGCTAGTATATGGGATCCGTACGAGGAAGGTATGATAAAAGAATTAGAGCGCGTGCAAAGGAGATCTGCTAGGTTTGTTAAATGTCGTTATGATAATTGTATTAGTGTTACGAGTTTAATAGAAGAACTAGGATGGGAATTATTATCAGAACGCAGGTTAAAATTTAGGTTAAACCTTTTAAGTAAATTCGAAACCGATTTGTTCACAGATGACGTTAGATATATATTAAGAACCCCTGCGTATTATGCTAGGTTTGACCATATTAACAAAATTAGAGAGATAGATTGTCGTACCGATAGATTTAAAATGTCATTTTTCCCGCGTACCATAAGAGAGAACAATAGGCAACGTAGCAAAAGGGATAGGTAGGTGAAACATAGTTAGAATAGTTTGTAGTGCATGATGCATGTAATAACTACCAATAATCCCTTCCTTATTATGTAGATTTTAACCTGTACTATACCGTAGTAACTAATATTCTATTGTAATAACTACTGCAATTACTTGCAATAACTAATAATCTACTGTAGTAACTAATAAACTATGACCCTATTTTCTAGCATGTCTACATTATATATCCTACTTACATGGCAATAGTGCATGTTTGGTGATCTTCACCCCCTGCCACACACCCTCGTGGTGGCTCGCAGGGTATTACGTAGATGTAGATGAAGGGGAGGAAGGCGCACAATTAAAAAAAAGAGGGAGAGGCGTGGTATCATCCAACCATTTAAAAAAAAAATTTTTTTCGCTCCATCGCCAAGAACAATCAACCCTCGTTCTCTGCGTGGCGGGAAGGCTCCAATCTAAATTATGAAGTACCTACAGGACTGTGACTTCGCTCCCGCTCGCTTTTTTCATCCCGTGGAGCTCGACCTCAGCCTCCTCCTCCTCCTCAACGTCTGCCGTCCTTTGCTCCTTCCCCAGATACCGCCAACAGGATCCCGTCCACCTGGTCCACCCGTCTCCCCTCCTTGCTCTCCCTCCCCCTCCTGCCACCACCAGCAACATCCATCGCTCAGTTCACGTCCCTTTCGGATGACCTTGACCTTTCTCCAGCCATCCGATGATGTTGGCGGGCGAGGGAGAGGGGCTGGGAACGGGAAGGGAAGGAGGGCTGGGGGGGGGCTGCTTTCTCTCCATCCATTCCCTCCTCTCTCACGCCCTTGCTATTCCTCTGTCTCTCTCCCTCTCACTGTCGAGTCACGGCCAAGGTCCCTCTCTCTCTCTCTCTCTCTCTCTCTCTCTCTCGTATACACGGATTCCCCTCGACTGCTCTCTCCGCGTGACAAACGCACCTGGACAGCTTCGGCGGAGGGCTTTAAAGGCGGTTAAGACGAAGGCTTGAAGGTTCGCTGGCTCGCAGTATCTCCGAAGCTCCCACTACCAACTGCCACTGAGAACTAAAAGGGGGGGGGGTACCATTGTGATGCATAAAGAGGTTGAAAACTAGGCTATGTGCATCGGAACGTGTGATAAAACGTGTGTTTCGCAACCTGCTCATATGACTTCGACCCGATCACCTGACATTCGAAAAAGTCACGTTTCTTTCAAGGTCAAAATAGTAATCATCATTCATTTTTGGTTGTTCAATCCTAAGATTGGTTGACTGCAGCCCTCCCTCTCGTATACACGGATTCCCCTCGACTGCTCTCTCCGCGTGACAAACGCACCTGGACAGCTTCGGCGGAGGGCTTTAAAGGTGGTTAAGACGGAAGGCCTGAAGGTTCGCTCGCTCGCAGTATCGCCGAAGCTCCCACTACCAACTGCCACTGAGAACTAAAAGGGGGGGGGTACCATTGTGATGCATAAAGAGGTTGAAAACTAGGCTATGTGCATCGGAACGTGTGATAAAATGAGTGTTTCGCAACCTGTTCATATGACTTCGACCCAATCGCCTGACTTTCGATAAAGTCACCTTTCTTTCGCGGTCAAAATAGTTATTTATCATTCATCATTGGTTGTTCAATCCTAAAATTGGTTGACTGCAGTCCTCCACCCTTCCCTATTTAATGCTAGTTCCTTTACCTCCTGGTATCTCTTCCTATATACTTTCCTCTTTACTTGGTCCATGAACTTATTCCTGGGTCTTCCTCTGGGGACGTTTTCCTCTATTTTGCCTTCAATTATGTTCTTCAAAAACCCATTGTGCCTCAGGGTGTGTCCAATCCGTTTTGTTCCTCTTTTCTGTACGGTTTACCATAGGTTTCTTTCATCTTCTGCTCTTCTGTACACTTCACCATTTCTTAATTCGTTCGTCCGCTTTATCTATATGACTCTCCTCCAGCACCAGGTTTCGAAGGCTGTTCTGGTCAGCTTTTCCAATGGTCCATGTTTCCGATCCATAGAGTGCAACGATCCACACAAATGTTTTGACATACTGTTTCCTGGTGTGTAGTCCTATCTTCTTTGAGCACAGCAGTTGTCTTTTTCCCATGAACACCTTCTTAACTTGGGCTATTCTCTACTTGATGTCAGTCGTACTTCTTTAGTCCGAAAATAGTTATGTAGAAAGCAAAAAGCGAAATATTTCGACTCATACTCTAAATATTTATCCTTTTATCCAGTGATCTGTGCAAGCAGATTTGCTTTACTAGGCGTAGCCCAGTCGTGAAATGAAAGCGTATCAATACATTCTGAAGCTTTTTGGCCGTCGTACACAGCACTCCTATAAACACACGATAGCGTGTATCACTGCATCTGGTAGCTCAATGAATAAGAGACATCTCGAGGGACGAGAGAAAACGCCACCCTCGGAAACAGTAAGCTACGAAATGGAACTCCATTACGCACGTAAAAATACAGCAACTAAACTCTTAAACCTCGAACGATCCGCTGCTGAAATGACACATTTATTTTTTTACAAGGGCTCATAAAATCTATAATACACGTCATATGATGCAGAATCTCAGCTGCAAGCAACTGCTCAGAATGAGCAGCAGAAATATTTGGTAAATTCGTTGGTTTCAGGAATGGCCTCACAACTTTTCTGGCCTCACGGAACTGGCTTAAACAGATACTCATGAATTCTTCCGGCAACCAAGATGAGCAATAATCCAAATGGAGGATTAATTACTAAAATAAAGAGTTATCAAAACGCTTAAGTTTCTATTGTTACCGCTTTTTGTTAACAAGACCAGAACCACTCTTTAAAAAAAAGCTTGCATGAAAAAAAATCAGACGGTCAAAAAACTTAACTCAAAAAGACTGGTTTTTACAATCAAATCTACAACACACAAATATTTTCCAGGATAATAAATCGGAATGATGGTATTGGAATAAACTAATGGAAGCATGCATAAATATGTATATTTGCTGAAGATCTCTTATTGGACATTTTTGTATTTATTTGTGATTTATTTTAAGATAAGATAAGATAAGATTTATTGGCTCTAGGAAAGAATTCCTTTGGATCAGGCATAAGTAATTACAACTCAGGCAAAAAATAATGACAATCACATAGAAAACATGTCACTATTTACAAGAATCTTATCATATCACAGCACTTGTCCACAACAAATATTACAATTCCATGCTCAATACATTGTAGCAATCACAAAGGTGGCTTATTCATGAATTTAATCCAAGATATTGAAAAAAAATATTAACCATCACTGAGATAATAAGACAGCAAGCATTTTTTAAATCTTTCTGTTGACTTAATATTTTTCAGCGTTTGCGGAATCGAATTCCATACAATTCATGAATTTACATAAAAAGAGTTATGATACATAGACGTTCTGTGGCAGGGTACAATTAATTTGTTATTATTTCTGGTGTTTTTTGTTTTTTTTTTTGCCAAATTATCTTTATATGGCTGATAAATGTAAGAAGGAGTCTCAGTTTTTAATAATTTGTGCATAAACACACCCATTTGCAATTTTCTTCTTGTTCAATTTTAAGAATTTTTAATTCATAGTAATGCGGTGTGATATGCTCATTAAATGCTACATCGCACACATAACGTATTACACAGTTTTGTATTTTTTGCAGTTTGCATATCTGAGATTTTGAAATATTGGACTTTTCCAACGAACAGTAATCAATATGAGGGATAAGTAAGGTTTTAGCTAATTTGAGTCTCAGTGGCAAAGGCGTCAGGTTACGAAAACTTTTCAGTTTGTACAGGTTTTTAATGACTTTATTAGAAATATGTACTATGTGTTCATCCCAGGTTAGCGTTTTACTTACAATAACACCTAAATCATTAATTTTGTCAGTGCATTCTATTTCTAAGTTTTGAACTTGAATCTTGGACAGTAATTCAATGTTTACAGATTTAAGGGATTTTGCACTACCAATTATTATGCTCTTAGTCTTCTGAGAATTTAAGTTCAAACAAATTATCTGACGCTTGCATTAAAATATGTCTTCACTCGGGCGAATATTTGATGACATTGATGCCTACCAAAACTACAGCAAAACCCTATGAAGTAAGAGAGAGAAAATTGTACAGGGGCCAATTAAGACAGATTTTCGCCGAAGGAAATGAAATAAACGCTGATCGGAGGACATCAGCGGCACGTCATCAAAGTGAATAAATAGCGAATTTACTTTTCGTCGTTTTAACGCGAATATTTTTTTCGAAAATTATAGTCCTCAGGCCTCCGAGATTATTAAGAGCTGAAGGTTTCATGGAAGTGAAGTGGAAAAGAAATGTTGTGAATTTTTTTTCTTAACGTTTCCTGCCTGACCCGGAAGATTGTACGGTTTTCGGATGCTCAGATGGGCGGACATTCGGCTGAGTGGCTTGATGACACAGGCCGTCATTTCCGTAACTTTTCGCTCGATATGCTTCGAAAGATAGATCATCCGGCTCTTGAAAAAAACTTCTACCGTTAAAAAGCGCTTGGATCGGATTGGATTCATCGAGCCGCGTGTTGACCGCGTAGGGTGACTTTGGCCGATATTTTCCTAGCGAAACCTCATGGTTAGCGGTTTCGGGTCATCTCAAGGAACGCAACCATAAACACAGGGATGTAGGGGTAGGGTTTTATTTTTAAAACAAGAGCAAAATGGTGTGCTCGAGCAAATTATAAGGCAATCACGACAACAGTGTGATAGGCTATTTTTTTAAAATATTTTTGCAAACATATTCAATTAATCAAATTCCTTATCCTAATGTATCCTAATTGATAAGATCATTTCTAGTTTTTCTACAAATTTATACGGCGCGTATAATTGCTTCACTGCATCGCCAGTACAATTGTTTGCATAATATTTATTTATTTATTGTCGTCATAGTAACGGGGGGGGGCGAGGGTATTGTTGTCATAGTAACGGGGCATAGTAACGGTGCCTGTGAGGTGGGAAAGGTTATTATTCAACAAAAAAATTTTGTCGGAAAGGATTGGGGAGGGAATCGGAAAAGGTAGCTCTTTACAAATGTTTCTCAACTGAGTAATAATTTCAATTTTTCCAAAGCGGCCATCTTTAAACCTTTAGGGAGAACATATAAAAATTCTTAATAAACACTATTCAAGCAAGAGTACCTGACGCAGTACAGCTATGAAAAGCGTCGTAAAAATTAAATAACTGTAGAAAAGCGCAAAGTATTCTCTTCAATATGGGCACTAATGTTAAGTTCTTCATCGAAGTGACTCCTGATGTGAAGTTTATAGACATTGAAATTTTTGTAAAAAAATCATAAACGAAATCAATTTTTTTAGTTAAATACGCCAAACAAAACTCTTTCTCTTTCCTCCAGAGTTCTGTATTTTAGTTAATTCAAAATATCGGGTGTGGCCGGGGGGAATGGGGGTACGAATCCAATGGAACCCCTTCCCCCCTCCTCCCCCGGCTACATCATTGCTTAAATACTACGCTCCTGTTTCGAGGATTGACACACATGAATGATCTTCTTGGCGTTCACTTGACGTATGGTCCAAGGATATACCGATTCTCAAACCCTAAAAACAAATTGAAAAAATTTACTAGAACTTTGTATTTCCACAGAATATTTTATTCGAACACGACCATGGTTTCGACGGTTAACGTCATCTTCTGGTGAGGAATACATTGATACACCTTCTTAAATACTCAGATGACACGTGACATAGACATAAAATCAAATCTGAGAAGTGGAGGGGGAAGCGGTAGAGGAGAGTGGGAGTTGGGAGGTTGGGTCTTCCCCAGGGTGTAGGAGTCGAGGAATGTGGGGTGGAAGGTAGGGCTGACGCATCTCACGCTGACAAACTGCAGTGACGGTTGGGCAAGGATTAGGGTGAACCGAGGGTGTAGGAGGAACTTGGAGTCTCCCCAAAAATGGTTCTCCCCAAAATATGGTGTCACCAACTCAGCCGACTTAGCGATTCGACTATCCCGACTTGTGTTCCCCCCCAAGTGCACCCTTGTGTCCTTTGACGTAACCAACTTGTTTCCCAGTGTACCCACCAAAAAAGCTGTCCAGCTGGCAGAAGACATTCTTCTTCAAAAACGTGTCGCCGCCCCAATAGTGCTTGATCTGTGCTCCGCTCTTCAGACATGTGTCTCACAGAATTACTTCAAATTCAGAGACAAAATATTTTTACAACCAGAAGGGTTGGCTATGGGTTCACCCTTATCCCCTTTACTTGCAGACGTTTACATGGATAATTTAGAAAAAGAACTTTTTTCATCGGTGAACCCCTTGATAAAAAATGTCTGTGCTTGGTATCGATATGTGGACGATATTTTGTGTGTGTGGTCAGGATCCGCGAGGCAACTCGACACCTTCTTGCACCTCCTGAACTCCTTGGACAATTGTATCAAATTTACGATAGAAAAAGAATCGAATGGAGCTTTAAATTTTCTTGACCTAACTATTTCCAAAGATTCTGGAAAATTTGATTTTTCCATTTTTAGAAAAGATTGCTACACAGATCAAGTTATTCATGCCACTTCGAGACATCATTTTTCTCAGAAGCTATCATCCTTCCATGCCATGCTCCACCGTCTGCTAACTATTCCGATGTCCCAACTCAATATACAAAAAGAGCTCAATATCATTAAACATATAGCTGTCAACAACGGCTACAAAACAGATATGATCGATAAACTATATCGGAAAAAACTACAGAAGATGGCTATCCAAACCATATACGGAACCCCTCCGCTAAGTGAAAGTGATAAATGGAGGAAATTCTTATACTTGGGGAATTTGTCCCTCCTAGCTACCAAGACCTTCCTAAAAAATAATCACATGAGAGCTGCCTATTATAATAACTCTAATTTAAGGAATTTTTTCTCCAAGTCCAAGGACGCTATCCCTAATTTGGAAAGAAGTGGTGTATACAGACTCAAGTGCGAATGTTCGGCAACCTATATTGGGCAGACTGGACGCAATTTCAAAGAGAGACAAAAAGAACACATTGCTTGTTTCAAACATCAAAATTCCAATTCTAACTTCGCAAAACACCTGCTGGACAATGATCACACAAGTGACTTCTCATTGGAAATTTTACATTTCGAGAAGAAAGGCCTCAGGCTTGACGCTCTTGAGCAAGTGGAAATTTTAAAATCGTTGAATGCAAATTGTGAAATTGTAAATGATATGTTGTATACTTCCCGCTCTCCACTCCTCAACCTCCCCCTCTTCCATTAACCCCTTACCTTCGCACACTTCGGTTTTTTCCCCTTTCCTCCCCTTCTCCCTAATCCTTAACCGTCACCCGCCTTCACCCCCGCTGACGCACTTGAGCACGCTAGTATTTCTATTATTGCCTCTCCTTCCCCAACCCCCTCCCTACACCCTCGGTTCACCCTAATCCTTGCCCAACCGTCACTGCAGTTTGTCAGCGTGAGATGCGTCAGCCCTACCTTCCACCCCACATTCCTCGACTCCTACACCCTGGGGAAGACCCAACCTCCCACTCCCACTCTCCTCTACCGCTTCCCCCTCCACTTCTCAGATTTGATTTTATGTCTATGTCACGTGTCATCTGAGTATTTAAGAAGGTGTATCAATGTATTCCTCACCAGAAGATGACGTTAACCGTCGAAACCATGGTCGTGTTCGAATAAAATATTCTGTGGAAATACAAAGTTCTAGTAAATTTTTTCAATATGTCTAGTAAATTCCACAAAGTTACGCCGGAAACCATCAATCCTAAAAACAAAAATTACCACGAAAAGAGTAAAGTGTACCTAAGGAAAAAAATTTTGTTCGACGCGACAGCGATGTCGTTTTGAATGACACGTTTAAAATCTGAATTCTAAATGTATCTTAGATATTGAAAAAATGCTGGTAAAAAAAAACGATGCGCAATGTTCAATTTTCTGAGAATTTGTCCGATAAAATTATATAGCTGAAATACAAATCATATTTGATACAAAATACTATTTTTCCAGTGATGCAACCTCGCATTGAGCACCGATTAATTTATAGTTAAAAAAAAATAAATAAAATAAAAATGATTTTTTTCTAAATGTCAAACAAGAGGACATGTCTTTTTGTGAGTGGCCAGGATGGGAATAAAATTGCGTTTTTTTATTATTTTGCCGCATAGCCATTTTTTGCCATTGAAAAGAATAAAAAGAACGATTCGATGGTTTCGGGGATTAATATGAGGAAATCTATTACGAAAAAATGAAAACTTACTGCTTCACCGTTCTATTTATTTAAATTTTTGGTTGTATATTTTTGTTATTTTTATTAATTTCTTGCTTTGTGTATTTTTTATAGTTTCATTTATTCATCTCTTTTTTTATACTGTTATTTGTATTTTTCGTACTCATTTTTTGTATTTTTCGCGCTTATTATATGTACTAATTATTTTTATATTTTTGAACTTATCATTTGTATTTTTTGTGCACATTCTTAGTACATTAGTGTACTTATTATTTGAATTAATTTTGATTAGTTCCAAAATAATCTGAATTTTGATTCAGCGCTTCCGATGCTCCAAGCACTTCGGGTTCCCCCTCGCAATGAATTCATTCACACCGGATGCTCTCCTCTTCGAGGAAAGACCACTCTCCGGTTTTAGTGATAACAACATGCCTAACCCATGTCCTCACCTTCACCCTTGGGTGAGAAAATGACCTGCCTTCCCCCCCCCCTCCCCCATCTCTCCCTCTATTTTCCAGTCTCTTTTTTTGGGGGGGAAAAAAATGTTTATTTAGTAAAAAAAAAAAGAGGCGATTCGCATGGAACGGAAACCTTTAAGAAAATAAATGATATAAAAAAAACCATGGGGATAAAAAGCGTGTTTCCCCCTCTTAAAAAACCACCACCTTCCCTCTCAACTGCCCCCCCACCACCGATTATAGGGAAGGGTTGGGGAGGTGGAAGGAGAGGACACAAAGCGGCCGGCCATCGGCGCGTCGTCGTCTTCGTCGTCTCGCGTCACGGAAACCATGGCAACCGGCGCGGAAAATCGTCGCTTTTGCATCTAAAACACGCACGTAAACTTCGAGATGTGGGAGACGATGGGTTGGGGGGAGGGAAGCATGTCAGAGGGGCGGGTTAATGGTGGGGGGGGGGTGACATTTTTTCCACTCAACTGATTGTGCATTGGCCGCGTGAGCGTGAAGATTCTCCCTCTCTCGAGGAGCTCAGTTGCACGCGTGTTCTGACGCCAGCGCTGACCGCGGGGTCTCAAGAATCGCGGACACAAGTGATTATTCCATCGCACGAAGTATTGCAGCGTGTGTGGACATTGACAACTCGCCAGGAAATGAAAAATAAGGAGCCGAGGAAATCAGAATTCTGAGAAACCAAGCTGGCTATAAGACTATGGGGCACATAAATCTCCTTTCACACCACTCAATTTGCCATGGATAAGAAACGTAGATAATAACAGAGACCATAATGGCTGCGTTAAGACTTTTAATTAAATTGGTAGACAGGTAAGGTAGATGATTAATTCATATGTACCATAATACATGTTACTAAATCTGCCGAGTAGTGCCAACACCATGATTGAATGCTCCCTGCATGACTCTTGTGTCACGTTTTCACAGACACATTATGGATTATTTTAGTAGTTTCTGTAGCGTTTTTAGTATACCGATAGTGTGGTGCTTGTTGGTAAAAGTACATTTCTTCACTGTAGTTCATGTTGGCGATAAGTCATCCCCTGCCAAATACCCTTGTGGTGGCTTGCAGGGTATAAAGTAGATGTAGATGTAGATAAAACTTCGAACGTCAAATCCTGTCATGGGAAATTTAAGACAGTAATTCAAGAATGCTTGCTCAAGAGTAATCGATTGGACTTTCACACGTCTAAAGGCGTCAAAGACGAGTTTGAAGCGTTGGAGCCGGATTTAAATCAAGTCAGAAAAAACATAATGCGATTCAGCAAAAAATTTCTGCTTGTCTTCCCTAGGAGGCCATCTTGAGACTTGTGGTCTTCTCGTTCCCCTTGAGAAGCGGGTGGAATCCTGGGAAGGCTAGAGACCACTCGCTATTGGCTGAGAGGCTGTGAAATTCACGTTCTGCCTTCGCCCACACATTCCCAACCCTATCCATCCCACTTTTGTCACAAACTCTTCTAAAATATTCCGTAGTGCAAGTGTATTTGGTCCACATTCATGCTTATCCTAACATGACCAGGTTTCCGTCATGAAGTATGCGTCAGCATCAATTATTTTGGAGCCCTTTACTCGAAAACTGGCTGAATGACGCAGCACTACTCTTCTGCTTCTCAAAGGATAAACTGGTGAGAGGAGGAGATCAAATCGTCCGGCCATCTCTTAAAAATTGAGGACAATTCTTCTGAGTACTGGCCAGTTGTAGGAACGACACTTATGTGTTCTATACACTTATGGGACCCATAAGCCATGGCAACAATTCATAATGGCAATTCAAGGTAATAATTGTTGCAAAAGCATTCGATAAATGTATTGGTTTTATAACTTTTGGCATGGAGCTATGAGTTCCATAAGTATCTATGATGGCGGATGGACACTGAACCGCTTGGAAACTTAATTATTTGATAAAAGAGTTGTGTTGACAAATGACTAGTTTGTATACTCTTACACAGACTAATTATTATCTGCATTAGCAATTAATCAAGCGCTAAACTTTTGTAAATTTTATCCGGTAATAGAAAAAAAATCAAACATTGGCAGCTGTTAACTATTGGTAAATAAGTTATGAAACTAGTAGATGTGTTCCTGAAACATGAATATTTTTATGAGATCTATTATTTAATGGATCTCATAACTATTGATTACATAACTAAGTGGTCTTGCAACCGACCATAAGACATGTTATTCAAAGCGCAGTGTGCAGGCCGAGATTGGTGAAATATACGCCGAACAACTGAAGCCAAAGCCCACCTCTTCAGTTGGTTTTGATGGGTGAATACAGAGCCCGCCCGACGATAAGCTCGACGGTGCGTGTGAAATTCACGCGTTTAGAGACCAGGGTAGGTTCCCATTCAGAGACGCCGGTGTTTTTTCCCACGTGGTTTTTGCCCTCAGAAAATGACACAACCGGCGTTTCAGGAAGATTTTTCGGAACGTCTATCCGGATTACAACTTGAATGAACATATGGTGCTAAGTTCTCAACGTAGTGTCATGACAATTATACAGGATTCTTTAAATTTTTACATTTGTCACCCTGGTAAATACCTTTTTCACACTTACAATAAATGCTCGAAAGGTGCAGTGTATTTATGTAAAAAGACTGATAGCGCATATCGGCACTTCACAGCAGTTTTCTGGCTTGTACTCCAATCTTCTTTGAAGAGAGCATATGTCTTTTTACCACATGAACCTTTACTTAGCTTGGGATATTCTCCATTATATGCCTGATGTACTCCTTCCGCTTGGCCTTATCGTTAAGAAAAAGATCTCATATTTCTAATTCTAAGAAAATATCAGCCACCTACATTCTTACCTTCCGAGATATTTTCCAGAAAGTACTGCCAATTCTCCGAGTAAAATTGGTGGTAAAAAAGTGAGGATATCCTATTAAACTCAGTAGCATTATGCTGCCAAGAAAGTACCATAGACGTATTTTTTTCCATGAACCCATATAAGTCGTATTCGTTAATGTTGCAATTGGGAGCGTGTCGATTTTCATCCACACCAAGTCTTTAGCACTAATAGCTATGCTATTTAATATGCCGAATGATATGTATTATTGCATCTAGAGTGTAAAGTAATGAATTTAATTCTTTCTAAGCCACTTAACTTCTTTGAGAATGTTAACAGACCGCTATTTCTCAGCACGTACTCCTCAGATGGAGCGCGAGAATGAGCAACTAGCGGCAACACCGCAGCCCGCGCTTCGGGATAAAAGTGCTTATAGCTTAAAAAATGACACTTAAAAGCACATTACTCTTGTTCCTTCCTTTAAACAAAAGACTTCACTAGCCCTAGTATATTGTCTCATCACAAGATAATGTAAGATTATTTTTAAAAGTCTAATTGATGCCGGTAAAGTGGGAGGCGTAGCACCATTTGAGAATACCTTGCCGTATTTACTTAAATACGACAAGAAGAGACGATTTGGCCGAGTAAAATTGTACTATTAGGTTTAGAAATGAGTGAATCATCTAATTTTATGGTAGGAAAACGCCAAAGTTGAGTTATATTTTGCTTCCATTTCGAGCGCGAGAAAATGATTGTTAAGCGGTGGCGCTGATCCCTCAAATGTCCGTCTGTACTAGTCGGACATGGGTCATCAAGGGATGAAATTTCATTTGGGTTATAATGAACTGACCATTTCTCTTTATCATAAGAACATCTACGATGCAAATTCTACATTTTGAGAAAATCGATTTTTGACCGCTAAAGTCGGTTCGCAGACCACTGTGCGTCGTACGCAAGCTAGTAGCGTGAAGCTAGGGGTGTGAGTGCGGAACGTTTCTTCCGATTTTCGACAGTCTATTATTCGTGGGCTGCAGTTTCTCTCCGATCGAATTCCCGGCGGTGAATGAGCGTGTGGGGGAGGGAGGAAGGGAGGGAGGGAAAGAGGGGTGTAGGGAGGAATCGTTGTTTTAATTATTTGGGCCCCCCGGGGTATCGTCTCCCTCGTTCACACGCGGAAGGAAGAAGACGGGGGAATTCCTTCGTCAGAGAAAGAGAGAGAGAGAGAGAGAGAACTAGTTCTTCTGCATTCCGTCTTCTCGAAAGCTTTTGAGTTTTAAAATCCCTTTTGGCTCGCTTCGATGCCTCGGGGAAGCCATTAAGAAGACCACTGCACTCTTGCACTTCCGTTTTCCACCCCTCCTCCTCGCTCCCCCCCCTCCCTCACCACCCCCTCTCATTTCCCCAACCACCCGATGACAGACGGATCTCCGCGGGACTGCGTGAATTCTCGTCCTGGCATAATTGTGCCTTTGAGGTAGCCTGAGCGAGATAGTTTCCTAGTCATAATGGAGACCATATTCGAATTATACGTTTTTATTTTAGCAACAGTGAAGAGAATTGAATACCACATTATTACTAGTGCGATAATATACTTATACATGACTGGAATTCAAGGAAACCAAATAAAAATATCCGCATAAGTCTTTGATTTGACTCATATTTTTCGCGCGGTACGTTTAACACTCCTTCACAACGGAAGGTTTTTTGCGATTCAGAAAAAAATTACTGCGGTAACGATACGATTAATTTTCAAAAATAGTTAAGAAAACTAACTTACCTTACCTTACGTCCTTGGCCATTGAAACCTCAGCAGGTTTTTGGCCTCACATACAATGCCTCTCCATTCTGTTCTATCTTCTACTTTTTCAAGTATAGCCCCAAGTCTATCTATGTCCTTTTCAACTTGGTCTTTCCACCTCCTTCTTGATCTAGCTGGTGATCTTCTGCCTTCAGGGTTTCTCAGGTATAAAGTCTTGATTATTGCAGTTTCCTCTTCTCTCCACACATGTCCTGCCCATCTTAATCTTCGGCTCTTAGCCATTGCCACTATATCTGGGTGTGTATAGGTGTTCTTAACTCTCTGTTCTTCCTAGTTCTCCATCTATCTTGGTCTGGAACTGGGCCAAAGATTTTCCTCAATACTTTATCTTCTAAATCAATTAGCCTTATCTCCGAGTCTTTGATTAATGCCCATGTTTCCAATCCATATAGCAGTACTGGGATGATTATTGAATGATAAATATTTATCTCGGTTTTTCTAGACAGCCATTTAGATTTCAGCATTTTTTCCTTGAAGTCCTTGAAGCTGTGGCTAACCTATTGTTTATTTCATTTTCCTCTCCATTATCATTTGTAATGGCTACCCCCAGATATTTAAATTCTGTCACAATTTCAAATGACAAATCGTCTACTCTCAGCCTTGCTAGTACATTTATTCCATCCCTTCTTGCCACATTCATATATTTTGTTTTATCCTGATTGACTTCAAGTCCTACACACCTTGCTTCTCTAATTAGGGTTCTTGTCAGATTCTCTAGATCTCCTTTATTTTCGACCACCAGCGCTATATCATCAGCATATGCTAAGACGTACTAACAACACCTTGTTAATTTGTTTACGAAATCCAAGTGTTAGAAATGCCCCATTTTTAAAAAAAAATAAGGTCTCTCTGGAGTATCGTACTGGAATGCACTTACCAGTTCCCAGGTTAAATGTCTGGTATGATTTGTCAAAAATCTCAAAAAGTAGTGCGTTAAGGTTATTTTGTTATTTTTTTGGAAGAATAATATATTTTACTTAAAATAAGACCAAATTCATTGATTTCCAGGTGAAATGATATTTCGCTCAAACTACCCTATGGTGATCGGAGCGGCATTTGTCCGCGTACAAATTTGCGATAAATTTAGGTGCGTATACTTATTAGTAATATGTACAGGAACACATGAAAAACTTGCATATTGCCGACTTGTTTCTTGAAAATTCAAAACTATTTAAACGCGTAGCCTTATTACACTTGGCATATATTTCGAAATAGTTCGATACTATATGTTTCAGGTTTTCCCGTAAACGAGCAATAATAAGCTTCAAGTTGATATTGCTGTTTTCAGGTATTCTCGTCGCGCGTTTAGTTTTTCTGACTACAGTTTCTCCCCTCTTCCTGGGGGCGTCTTCAGGTCCGTTGGACATTTTGTAATTATTGTTATTATTTATTTCCCGTTGTTATGTATGTCGTTGCTAGTTCAGTTGACCATTATGTTCATCTGCTGGACATAGATTTAAAATGTGTCTCCATTGCCTGCTCCTCGCTGTGGTCCGACCACTCTCTCCCAGGTTGAGGCAAGTGGGTATCCATCCTCCCGATTGAAATTTGATGGATATTTAACCAGCTCTACTGCTTCTCTGATCAGCCTGGGAAAATAACGATTTTCCCTTGAGAGTACTCTCACTTGGTCACAGGCAATCTGATGTCCTGGCTCGAACCACGCATGCTCTGCAACTGCAGAGAGGCTGAATCTCTTCTTTTCGGTGGCCCTCTGGTGCTCTTTAATTCTACATTGAATTGCTCTCCCCGTTTGGCCGATGTAGGATTTACCACATCTACATTTTATTTCATAGACTCCTTCATACATTACATCGGAGATTTTGTCCTTGGGTTTTGGGATTATATCTTCAATTTTCTTCGAGTTTGAGAATATCGTCACTATACCATACTTCCGAAGGAGCCTACTAATCTTTTGTGCCGTCCCTGCGATGTATGGAATTGTGACATATGCAGCTGGCTTTTCTTTAGGTCTTTCTTCGGTCCTGTTTATTATTGGTGTTTGGGTTTTGCCTTGGGTTTTGGGATGATATCTCCAATTTTCTTCGAGTTTGAGAATCTCGTCACTATGCCATACTTCCGAAGGAGCCTACTAATCTTTTGTGCCGTCCCTGCGATGTATGGAATTATGGCATATGCAGCTGGCTTTTCTTTAGGTCTTTCTTCGGTTCTGTTTATTATTAGATCATTTGCTTCCGCCAATTCCTTTTTTTTCTTTGCGGTCCTTAAAAGGACTATATGCCTAGGGTATCCGTTCTTCCCTAGCGCTTCAAAGAAATAAGCTTCATATTACTATAAATGTGTATAATAATTATCAAGGTGTCACGCCGAGTATACAACACGTATTTATATATGATTTTACGGCTAAATTTCTAATTCCACACCGTGAATCCAAGTAATATAAATGCTTTGATTAAAGCTAAAATATCAAATCGCATTTATTAGTAATATACATAGGTAAAAAAGGAAAAAACTGCATCATTTTTTTCTTTTTTTGTAGAAATTTAATGCTATTTTAACAATACATAGAAGTCCAGATTATCGGACGTGAAAATTAATGAGGACGGCACCAGTAATAAAAACATTCGGATAATGCAGAAGGCATCTTGGCTAGTACACATGTCGACAAGTATTTCCAGGCTTGACCTAACTTCTGTTTCTTACACTGAAACGGTTGAATAGAGCACATAATCCAGGCGTACATAAAGATCGACTCAATCGCCTGATTCTGACCTCATGTTGCTCGAGTTGAACTATCTTCGTGCAAGCATATCGTTGGAAACTCCACAGCATATATTACGGATCCTTGGTTAATCGGAACTCGGATAATTAAAGTAGGAAACGGCTATTGTCTTCATTTTGCAGGAGTTGTCCATTGCACAGGATATGCAAATAACTTTATAAACTCCGTAACATTTCAGCAGTGGGGCCTAGAGCTAAATCTTAGCAAAAGCACCACTTTAGACGTATAGCGGAAGTTATCACGCAAATGCCATAGATTCTTCAGGTTAAAATAATATCTTGGAATTACCCTATCTTCAGACATATCATGGGGAACACACATACAAAACATATGCGGCACAGTATCAAAGAAAATTGGAATCAAAAAGCTTATTATTAGAATGTCCTCGGGTGAAAAAGGAAAAGAGAGGTGCTACTTCTCTCTGGTTAGGCCAAACCTCGATCAAGCCGCGAGCATTTGGGACCCTGATCATAAAGATTTAACGAAAGAAGTTAATAAAATACTAATGAAAACTGCGCGCTTCGTTAAAAACAGCGACGGAAGAGCATTTAGTGTAAAACAACCTTTAGAGGGATTAGGCTGGGAGCCGCTTGAGACTCGGAGGCTACTTGCTAGGTTTAGCTTGCTTGAGAAATTCAGGAGTGTTTCAGAGCTACACACAGAATATAACTTTGACGCCACACTACATTTCTAGATCCGACAGAAGCGACTTAATAAGATGCATTTCCGAACAAATAGGTACAAAAATTCGTTCTTTCCAAGTGATTTTAGTGACAATAATAAAAAAATGTCTCTAATTAAAACACACCCATTATGCATTTGACCTGACCTGAAGATTATATAAGGGGGCGTCCATTAATTACGTAAGGCAATTTTGGCGATTTTTTGACCCCATTTTCCCCCTCCCCCTAATCTCACGTGAGATTTTTCAAAATGCGTATTTATAGTGTAAATGCGTTAATCTGTGCTTGATTGCAATGGACTTATTTAAAAAAAACATAATTTGCTTCATTACTTATATCTAAGACTATTTTAGACTAGTATTTAAGACTACTAGATAAGTGTCCGCGCGCCGCTGCCACCCGGCTCGAACGCCGCAGTGTTCGTCGAGTCGCGAGTTAGGCTGGCCGGTGGCGGCTAAACAATCGAGGGGCTACTGTGCCACTTTGTAGCGTTCGAACGACCGTGATAAATATTATTGCGTAGGATTTAGACATATTTTAGTGGAAAAACATGTTTTACTTAATTTAAACCAGTTTTACACTGTTTCTTGCGGAAAAAATAAACGCCTCACGTAATTAATGGTCATAAAGAAGTGCCAAGGTCCTAAACTCAAGATGACACAATGAGTCGAAACCCGGGTCGGCTTAATGAAAATGATTGGTTGAGTTTACAAAGCTACTTTCATTCCTTCTGGGTTGGATTGTTATGAAATGCATTGAATACTTCTTACGTTCACTTCCACTTTTTTTTCGGAAAACAAACAAGTCGAGGTCACCCGACCTTGCCTTCCGCGGCGGTTGACCTCTCTCAATGCCTTTCAGGTTTTCGTGAGAGCGCGCAGGTGTCCGGTTATAAATAAAAGTCCCTACCCTCGAGTGAGCGTTTGCCGCGATTACGTGCGAGGAGACTTGAAAAAAATGTCTACTCAAAAAGCAAACGAAAAGCATATCATGCACGTCGGATTTCTTTATTCTTCCTCAAAAATTTGATTTCTATTTAGTGCAGCTCTAGCCTCGGCTCTGGTAACTTAAGGAGCTACAAAAACTGGCATAAAATTTCTAATTAGTTCGTTTTTGCCTGGTGTAATGTTACAAATACCGACGTCCCTCGGTAAATTTACCGTGAAATAAGAGCTTAGTATGTACATGGATTTTTACTGAGATTCAAATTTATCTTAATTTAATTATGCTTCTGCTGAGGAGATTTTTACAATAATTATTGATTTAAGAAATTGCCCATACACAGCATGAATGCCAATTTACAGCGGCACAATATAACAACACATGAAAGTCAAGACAGATACATGCAAACATAAATAACAGCGATAACGATATTAAGAAAAAGAAAAAGAAATTTAAAGACTCATGGAGAAGGGTGCTTAGATATTGCCTGTTAGGTGAGAAAGAGCGTGGCGGGTGAACGTACAGGAGGAAAGCGAAAACGGGTCAGTTTTGTCTGGAAGAGAATTAATCAGGGAGGAAAGGTGGAATAGCATATTTTAAACTAACTGGAGGCGTAACATGCACGGCTGACTCATGTTTCTTCTATAGCAATTCAGTTTGATTTGCTACAGATCTAACTTCACGTGAGGTGACTGACAAATCTTTTAGAATCAATATAAAATACCTTTCCGGTACATCCTTTGCCTCGTACAATGATTGAATATCCGACTTCTCTAAATACCTCTTACGAGATACAGAGTTTAAAAAATGGAGTCCATAAGGTAAGTGGTGTTTAGAGAAGTCGATTTTCCAATTATTGTACGAGGAAAAGGCTGTATCGGAAAGGTATTTTATATTGATTCTAAAAGATTTGTAAGTCACCTCACGTGAAGTTAGAGCTGTAGCAAATCAAACTGAATTGCTATAGAAGAAACATGGAGCTTTACACAGTTCCTTAAATGAAGTATATCTCTAGTTTTCATATGATCTATGAAGATTTAGTGATCAAATCTGATGTCGCTAAATAATAATTGGATCCAAAAAAATTCAATCATCCACAAGTCCCGATACGCACCGGGTTGGCCTCGAGTCTTCCATAATTTAATGTTAGTACATGCACATCCAAGACTGTTATTTTATGGCCAATATATTTTAAAAGTACTGACCTCTGTATCGATGAAAATAGAACATTTACATAGGCAGGACGTAGTTGCCATAAAATAAGCGACAGGATACATTAATATTTACGTATTCAGTGCGTGAATTTCGTTATCCGCTCCGGCAATGGTAAAATGTATGCAGCAAAAGGAAGTCAAAATTTCCCGAGTCATAATCCCCTATCATAAAGAATTCAAAAGCTAAAAATAAACTAGAAATAAGCTACATTTACAGTTAATACTCTTTCTTCGGGACTGCGGATAATACTGACAGTGCCTCTTAGCCTGAAATCTGCAAACAAATGGCACCCACTATTAGGTTTTCCCTTGAAGAATGCTTTAAAATAATTGACTTATTATAGCACCGAAGGTTTTGAATTCAATTTCACATTTTCATGCACATCAGGCTTCATAAACTGGGAGACTGAGAAACTACGTTGCTACAGGGTCGTGTGAAATTACGCGTTTATACTTCGTATACTTTGCGAAAAAATGCCTGTCTAAAGGCAAAAGTTTTCGTCCAATATTGTACGGAATACTGAAAGTAAACATTGACTAAAACCATTGATAGTTAGAAAACCTATGATAAAGATTATACATGAGACAAAATTGACCATCGGGATGTAACAATCAATGTTTCCAGCCTATCGGCCACCCTTGTGTCAACGCATAAAATAAAGACATTAGAAAAAAAAACTTGTGGAAAAAAACCTTTCTGTTGAGGTCTAGTTATCCAAAAGATACCACAGACGTACGCGTTAACTCTGTACATCTTTCAAGGTACATTCTATTATGGGAGTTTCTACATATTTAAGACAAGGAATCGCTTCTGGCTGGTGAAACTTGAAGAATAAGAGCGTTACCAAGTCCTGGGCGGTAGTTACAAGATGGCACCTATCTTTTTTAAATTAATTTCTTTTTTATCAGCCTATTGAGCTTCTTGGGCCAAGAGTTCGATTTCTCTGGCTAACTTCCTTTTACTATAGATAATCACAAGATTCTAGAATATTTGGTCAGTCATGTATTTCAGTCACTGCCAATTTTTCGCCAAATATATTGGCATCCTCAGGGCATTGAGCTAAATATCCAACAACAACCAAGTAAGTTTATTTTTAATTACAAACTTACGCTTAAAAAAATTGATCACCTGCAAAAAAGTACCCGTTCATAACGCAGTGTCCTGCATTATTATTGATTATAGGCCACAGGAATATTTAATCCGCACAGCTGAGCCAAATGATCGACGTAAAATATTGTTTCGTCGAGTCCCGTTATCCAAACTTCGCAGGGGGCGTGAATTTATGAGCTAGATCTAGTCTGAGAGGAGACCTTTTCTTTTAGATGATGGACGATAAGAGGTGCGAAAATTGTAGGGCAGAGGCGATAATGAAAGGGAATGAACGGCGACTGCAGTGGCGGTTTCCGTTTTCGTTTCCCCGCGCGTAAATTTATTCGACTTTATAGGAGACCGTTGAGGCGAGACGGGATTCGGTTTTCGTGATTCGGAAGCCCCGCCATCAGTTTCCGAATCAGTGAACCCCGAAGTTTGAGGCCGCGCATACATTTCCTCCCACGCAAAAAAAAGTCTCCCGGGAAAGAAAAACGAGGAGGAAGAAACTATATTAAAGAATCAACATGTTCGCTCGCCGGCGCTTCAGTTATTTTTGCACACGTCCATCACGACGTTTCCATTTGGGGTGGGCACAGTAAAACTTTTTTTAGCTCTCAGTAATAGACCGGTAAAGGTGACTCTTCTCTAGCCAATATTTTTTTCTTAAAAGTCCTGCAATAAACACGCCTCTCTCCTGATGTCCTTAGTTCAGAACTGGACTGGGCTTTCTAATGTGAAGACGATAGAAGGATTGTCGGAGACAGTCGTAATCAAGGACGGCGAAGTGAGACAACAAAAGCAAAATTTCAATTCAATCGGTCCAGTCGTTTGAGATTACTGCTGGAATATACATACATCGTACCCTGGTTCATTTCTACATTCTTTAGTGAAAGAGTAAATTCGCATGACATTTTGGAATAGCCTACTTTTTTCCTAACAGCTGCTTATGGTTAGGAAAACACATTTCACATTTTTTCACGTTATAAATTTTGCTCTCCGTTGGGAATGAATACTTGAGTGAATAATAATAATAATAATAATTTTATCACTCACTGAAGGCAAATACAATATTGCATAGTTTCGTCAAAAATATAAATTAATTTTGTCATATAGTCATCAATTGGTCATATACACAATAGCACATACAGTATACAACACATGAATAGCATTTAATTTCAGTACATTTTAACAATTCTCTTGGTTTTAAGCAGTAGTTGAAGTGCTACGCAATCTTTGCTTTACTCTAGAGGTTTTCCTTTGCAAAGAAGATAAAATTCATCAGTTGAGTACACAGGTTTTTGAAGTAAAACTTTTTGAGTTTACTTTTAAAATTGTCTAAAGAAGTAATAGCCTTAATATTTTGAGAGAGTAAGTTGTGTAGTTTGGCTCCTTTGTGATGGGGACCATTGGTATTTAATCTGGTAGATCTTGGTTCTATATGTATGTCCAATTTTGATCTGGTATTATGTTGGAGGATGTCGCAGTTTAGATCATATAAATTCATGTTTTTTTCACAAATAATATAAGCTCATATATATATATATATATATATATATATATATATATATATATATATATATATATATATATATATATATATATATATATATATATATATATATATATATATATATATATATATAGAGAGAGAGAGAGAGAGAGAGAGAGAGAGCAGGTAGGGGCATAATTTGAGCCATACAAAAGTAAGGTTTACAGGACTCCCTGTAAGGTAGGTTGAAAAGAGTCCTTATGGCCTGTTTTTGTAATTTGAAAACCTTTTCACTGTGGTTTGATCCTCCCCATAATATAAGGCCATATGCTAATATGGAGTGAAAGTTTGAAAAATAGAGCTTTTTAAGAATGTTATAGCTCGTGTGAAAATATCTTAGCTGACACAGAGTTTTACTTAATTTAGGTATCAATGAATTGATGTGAGCGGACCATTTTAAGGATGGCTCAATTACAACTCCAAGAAATTTCACATTATCTACAAACTGTGATTGAGAACTGTGATATGAATTTTCTTCGGTGTTTCCAGCTCGTATTCAGCAGGTTTCACATAAAGGCCAGGCTACAAATTAGGGTTATAAAACGTGCAGAGAAGATCGGCAAGATACGTGATAGGCCGTTATGATGGTCTGGTTGGTGTGACTGATCTCTTGCAACAACTTGGATGTAAATCGCATTCAGACCGTCGATTGAAAATTTGACTCAATCTTTTATGTAAATTCAAAACCAGTTTATTTTCCAACGCATTTATCTACATATAAGGAACTCCCCCATACTACGCTAGAATAGATCGCGAGAATAAAATAAGGAAAATAGATTGTAGAGCAGAAAAGTGTCGTTTTTCCCGCGATCGATGAGAGACCATAATGGCTACGTTTAGACTTTGGAGTAGGTTAGTTGACAGGTTGTAACATAACGCTGGTCTCGCCATTTTTTCTTTTACCACCTCATGGTTTATAATAACAATAAGGGACCCACCATATTGTGAATTTTGAGAATAAACAATAGACCTAAGGAGTGGAAGCGTCGGCAACAAAAGGGGTTTGTAGATCAAACCGTCGGAGTGTACGGTCGTACAAAGACAGCACGCAAATAGCTTTGTAGATCAAACCCTCGCAGTGAACGGACGTGCAAAGAGAGAGCACGCAAGTTTTTGGTAGAGGGAAGTTCCAGAGTGTGGCATCGTGCGAGACATAGCCCACGTAGAAAAGGAGAATTGACAAAGGAGCTGGAATTAAGGAGAGGAACGGGAGATTTTACAACAGGACGAGACCCAAAAAGCTGAGGGCCCGCCAAGGACGAACACCACGCAGGCTGAGAGGATTTTCCAGACCACAGAGGGACAAACCAACCTGTGTCGTCGAATAATTGGGTTGTAACTATAAACTTTTATTTTCATCTAAGATACAAGAAGCCATAAGGCAAGAGGTTTTAATTGGCCAAGAATTAAGTTTGTGACTGGTATCCCTTTGTATCAAGTAATTGGATTTTGTGAAAAGTTTAAGTGATGAAGTGTGGCAAATAATTAGACAATATACTTAAAAGAAGGAATAATTATCCATATACCAAATTTGTGTCTAAATTAGAATATACAGTTGGTCATGACCTATGGGTGTAAGGAATTATTTTGATTATTTAAATTGCCTGTAAATTGAATATTTCATTTTGTCAAGTAAATTGCAACCGTATCTCTAAACCTGCAATGTTTCATGTATTTTCTTTTCCGACGAGCAAGCTGGGGCAAAGTAATTAAAATATAAGGTACGAGAAGATATCGCAATCATGGTTTCTTTCCAGGTAAAAAAATCAATAGTTTTTCGTGTTACATGTTTATCTACAACGTGTGGCATTTCGCGTATTAATTTGTAATAATACCTTTTACATTTTTGGCTCCCATAACGTGGGGCATAATACAAAGTAGAAAAACAACAGAAAATACTTGTTACAAGGTAGTGTAGCTGATTTATTCATATGCACCCTAATGCATGTTTCTAAATCTGCCTAGTAGTGCTAAAACCATGTTTTGCATTTTCCCCGCATGATTCTTGTGTCGGGTTTGCATAGTTACATTATGGATTATTTCAGTAGTTTCCGTAGCATTTTTAGCATATCGATATATCAGTGTGACGCTTTTTAGCGAAAGTAAATTTCTTCGCTGTAGTTCATATTGGTGATAAGTCTCCCCCTGCCAAACACCCTTGTGGTGGCTTGCAGGGTAATAAGTCGATGTAGATGTAAAGCAAGATTATCGGTTTGGCTACGGCAAAATGATGAGAACCGATGACAACTCATTCATTTTCATCGAATTCTCCTATCGATTCCTGCCAAAATGCTAACTCCATGCCCTCAGGGACAGATCGCCTTCTTCCGCATTATCATGCGAAGCGCACAATGTTCGCTGAACCCATCACTGATGCCGTGTGCATGGGTTATGCCCGGTTATGCCCGACCTATGTCAATGAAGTCGAATCCTTTCGACGACACGAACAGTCATTTGAAACGCTAAATCGGGAGTCTCTTCTGGAATTCGGCCAACGCTGTCTAGAAGAGTTCAATTCATCTCCCGTAACTGCGACATCCCAGCACCCTCCATGTTCTAGCATCAAGGGAAAAAAATAAGAGAACACTGCGTGATTTTAAACCCAGTCAAAAAGAACGAAAGAACGTATTTTAGGACATTACATGAAGTAGGAACATAGCACAGCTTAAGGTAGTTTGAGCGAGATAGTTCCCTAGTCATAATGGAGACCGCATTCGAATTATAAGTTTTAATTTCAACAGGCGTTTCGGCTCTCACCGCAGGATTACAACTCCCGTCCCCGGTTTGCAAGCTCTCGCTTATTCCCAGAGACTTGGAAGAGGTGGAAGGAAGGGATGGGAAGGGAAGGATAGCAGAACCGCAGCCCCTTCGAGGCCGACACCAATGAGGCGGATTGAGGTCAAAAGGACCTCAATTGGGCCTCCGCCTCCCCGAAGTACTCGTATTAGTTTGGTTACCCAAACAACAGAGACGAGTAGCCGTCGGTTTTGCTTTTGGAAACAATAACCTACCGCACTTCTTTGCGAGCCGAGAGAGCCCGTTACCCAAATATTTGGGATTAGGTGTCTCTCTGACTCACTTTATGGTTTGGCGTCTTGCGGTCTGCCGAAGTGCGTCCTCGAGTCAGGGATCACCGGACCCATGGAGGGTCAATTCGGACCAATTCTGGTCAAAGCGTGAGTACAACCTTTCTCTCTTTTAATTTCAACAGCTGTAGGAGGCATGAATTAAATATTGCATTATCAATGGTGAAATATTGTACGACAAAATTAACAGGGTATAACAGAAAGCTACGGCCAGACTTTCAGGACTCATTCCTCACACGTAAAAGAAGAGAGTATCTTACATGTATATGGGTCCGAAAAGGCCCTATTTCTATGCACCGAAAGAAAAATATTCTATGACTAGCTGACCCATGCGAATATTTCGCACAGTATGCAGCTTCTTCCTGTTTCTTCCTTCTTTCTTCAGGTTCTTCTACCTGTCGAATATTTCGTTAGTATGCAGCTTCTTCCTATTTCTTCCTTCTTTTTTCCTGTTTTTACTACCTGTTTCTTCCCATGGACAATTATATGTTATTTATGTTTGTGTTAAAGATGCATAACGTAAACGTAAACGGTAACACTGCCTGTAGAATGTAAACAATCTAACTGAACGATGTGTTAATAGATGGCGCCTCCTACAGTCTTTTAGGCACGTAACCATAGTCAACATATTAGTTGATTATATTGTCAACAGATGGCGCTTTTAATTTTTGATCATTTTTTTAAAAAAACTTTAATTTTAGATTTTTTAACAAAAACTTGAATTTTAAACCATTTGTCTATTTTTCGTCAATAGCGGGGAACATAAGATTTAAAACGACGTTTGAATCATTAATTTTGATGAAGAATTATGGGTGTTATGGCGTAGGAACAAAAAACACCTTTGAGAAATAATATATATGATGTAGAGGAAAGTTCATCTTTCCAAATCCTTTCAAAATTTCCTCTTACTTATAGAATATTCCTCTTCCCTTAAGAGGATCTATGTTTGCATTCTAGATGACGTTCCTCTCCCAATATTCCTCTCAATACAAGACTATTATTCTAGGATTGAGAGGAATAAAAGGATTAAAAGTAAGATGTCACGTATGAAGTGGAAAGGAACGCAGGGTTGGCATCCAGAATCAACATAAATGCTATAGTCTTTTAAACCGTAATTAGGGGAGATGAGGCGAGCGCAGCGAGCGGCATTTTGTGCATGCAAAATGGCATCGTGCTCTGTATTTGGCTCCCAAAACAGAATAAATCAGAAATATAAACAACAGTTCTAGAGTTCTAGTTCCAGTAGAGGAATTTTTGAGAGGACTGCTCTTAAAAGTAGAGGAAATTTTGAGAGGAATCCTATGGATTGTAGAGGAAATTACCTTCTATGCTGAATACGATCCTCTAAGTATGAGAGGACTCCTCCCTGGAGAGGAAATTCCTCTAATACTTCGAGGAATACTATGGTTACCATATAGTAGCGGAAAATCCGCTAATATATATACAGGATTTCGCTAATTTTAAGAATACTTTTTTTTCGGTGTGTAAGAGCTCATGTGTGAAACTCTTAATGGGACATTGATCACGAAAAGCACTCAGGAACAGAACCTACCAGCGTACCTCACGAAATTCATTCTCGGATGAAATGTTCAAATTATTTTTCTTCAGCAATGATACATGCATCAACCCGCCTTCGCAATGATTCCCAGATGCGCTGCCGTATCCTTAGTTACACATAAAATCCGAATATTCCGGCGAAGTTGAGAGGAACTTATAATGCAGAAGTAAAATAATCAATGTTCCTCAAGGATAAAATTTACTTCATCCTGGGTTTCAATGTTTATACATTATCATCATCGAGTGGTAATAATGTATAAACCCCATGATGATGGTGGTATTAACATTGAAACCCGGGTCGAAGTAAATTATATATTTGTGGAAATTTGCACACATTTACTTCTGCATCTATATCCTTAAGGTACTACGTTTAGTTTCGCAGCCTTCCAAAATAGGGACACGAAGACTCTCTGCATCTTGTATCGGGGTTCGAAACAAAAGAGCTTTCAAATGCCCGCAGAAATACAAATCAAGAAGTTTTAGGTCTGGGGAACGTGGATGCCAGTGAATTCGTTCACCTTTACCCTCCCATCTGTTACCGAGTCTATTATTTCAAATCCGAGGGACAATGACAATGAGATGAGGAGAAGCTCCATCGTTCATGAAGTACAAGTTTCGTCGCACTGGCAACGGCACATCTTATGTGCAGATGAGGTAGAGTATTCTCTAATCAAGCTTAGCAACGTACGTTGACACGCTCTGTTCCTGTTTGTTTCCATTATTAATGAGTTCTTTGAAGAGCTGTAGAAAATGAGTTCCAACATAGAATCAAAGCGTTTCCGGACCCATATCCATTCAAAATATTTTCTTCTTTCACGTAGCAGGAATGAATCCTGAAAGTTTGACCATACATTTTAGTTACACCCTATATAATTGTCGAATAACTTCTATGCTTTAAACTTCAATTTATTTTTTTTAATAGCAAAGACATGCCATCAATAAAAAAAAGAATATTTTAAACAATGCCATCCATATAAAATACTGAATCAAGTATTCTTTATTAGCACAGAGAGGAACCTTGTTAAGTTACATCGCGAGCTTGATAGATGGGAACAAAATGGGAAAAGCTTACGCAAATATTGATACTTAAGTGTGCAAATTTATTTCGGACATTCATTTTATGCACACTCTTCAGATTGTGCCGAATTTTCGGCACAGATTTGGCCATAATTTCACCGCGGACATTTTTGCTCGCGGACATGGGCGGTAGGGAGATTTCAAAGTGAGCACTGTCAGCGATATTGCGCGTTGTCGGCGATATTGCGCGACAAGAACAAGGTGCTCTACTTTTATAGTGAATTCGCATCTGGCGTCCTCTTTTCGGAACTTTGTGGCAATAGTGCTCCTCTACGCCGCCGTCTCAACCAATGGCTGGACGAACAGTTCCCCTACTACCTCCAACTCCTGCATCGGTCAGCTGACTCCCTTCAATTGCCGGCCGCATCGACACAGCTCGGCGCTCGCCCTCTTGGCTTCTGACTGTCACCGGGGAAGGACGCATTTGCTTGGTTCCAGTTGTGACTTGTGTTCGTCTTGTATAGACCAAGTTAACGGTATTTAGCCTACGGGCTTGTTTTCTATTGCAATATTTGTGGTTAGATAAATGCTGTTACTTGAAGTTAACCAATCTGGCTAAGGTTGTTGTCATTTTTCTCTCGTTTCCGCCCACCAATCGCAGTCAATTCACTCTCGACGTCCAGTTTCAGTGGCTTGCGTTGCAAGATGAGTCTTAAAAGTTAATCTACACATTTGCGCTTATATCAACAAAAAAAATACCAGAAGAGACAATTAAAAACTGTGATTTCCTGAGTTCTATGATTTCCGTAAATTCTACATGATTTGATTGCCTACCTCTTAAACCTTCCTGAGACTTCAAAATTTTATAAATATTCACTTCCCCAGGTAATCCGAAGAGACTTAAATGATAGCACCTGTCAGAATTAACTACTGCTGCTCGAATTTTAAAAGTTTCGCACGTTATCTCATGAATATAATCCAAATATAACCAGGCGTACTTAAGTTTCAGCATTTGCATAGGGTAAACTTGAATCCATGGTCGCCAAGTGATTTCCGCTCTCAAGGGAAAAATATACAAGGAGAAATATTTTCCTGAGTTAGCGCTTCTAATTTGGTCGGCCTCGATTCTATTGTTTTTATTTTGTTTCCTTCCTCCCATTATATTCTCGACTCAGGATTAAGTGAGCTGTCGGCGGCTTCTAAAAGGGCACGTCCAATCCACACATTCGAATCCGTTAAGAGAAAAATAATCATTTCTTGCAGAAAATCGTGCTCTAAGAAACGAAGCTTTCAAAGGATTTTCTGTCGGAACAAAACAGTATATGGCCAGTTAATAAAGTGGCCGCGTGTAAATTACTGTCATAAATTCATAAGCCATAAATCCTCCTCATAGGCGGAAGTTTCTATCCAATTAGCTAATAGCTCCATTAAAATAATTAGAGGCGGTACGTCTATCATAAAGATGAGTGATTATTAAGCTCCAAATGCAAGTTCTTCCCTCATTTGGGCAGTAAAATTCTTCACTTGTTACTCGGGAAGTGGCCGTCATGCATAGCTGGTGAATAATTGTTATCACTTGCGACGCTTGCGTTCGTACATATTTACACAGTAACTTTTCACGCCCAAAAGAAAACGCAAATTAGGGAGAAATTTAATTAAGCACATTAATATGATGGTATAAAGACACGCATAGTAGCCTCATAAAAGCTTGCCGGCGTCCTAAAAACGATGTATTTGAGTTAAACTTACGTTTTCTGGCGTGACTTTGTTGAAAAACCTAATATTAGAATTCATATTTTCAAATAAAGATTTAACCAAATAAATTCATGAAACACATAGGGAAGAGACAATTATATTTTTTTAAATACTACGCGCGTACTTATAGTGTTTCACAAGTTTTAGAGGGATTCAGGTGGGAGCCCCTAGAGACTCGGAGGCTACACGCTAGGCTTAGGTTGCTAGAGAAATTCAGAACTAATATTTTTCAGAGGGACACAGAATATTCTTATGACTCCTCACTGCATCTCTAGGTCTGACAGATGCGATAAAATAAAAGAGATCCACTGCCGAACAGATAGGTACAAAATCTAGTTTTATCCGCGAATTATAAGCGATCGCAATAAAAATTGAGCTCATCTAAATAAACTCCTATAATACATGTCGCTATTTCATCTCCCAAAAACTTACATCTTCACTCGGCTGGTGACCTAACACCCCCTGCCACGCGCCCATGCGGCGGCTCGGTATTTTGTAGATGTAGATATTAAAAGATGCTTCCGAATTTTCCACAGTTATTTAACGAGTACAACGCGTTTCGCAGCTAGCTGCATCGTCAGGTACACTCACGTAATATGGTTGATTCGCTGATTGTTGTGAACATACTTTTACCGTACCTCTCCCCACTGCTTTCCGACAAAATTTCCATCATCACGAGACCTTAATATATGTTCCCCTGCTTTCCCTCCTAAAATTTGGTTAGTTTTCCAAAACTTAGGGATGGGATACTTAGTTTGAGGTTACTATCACAGCAGTCGTTATATTAATCTTATGTAAAAAAGGGTGCTTGATGATGCAGCAAGCTGCAAAACGAACTGTACTCATTGAATAAATGTGAAGACGTAAGAAGAATCTTTTACAATTTAATAGTTTACTGCCGTATTGCTGTAATTCTATTTTGTTTGAGTTTGCTTGAGAATTAGAACTCTCAGGGTGACTTCTACATTCAGCTTCTCTCTCTTTCGCATTCTAGGATTAATTCGTCAGTAAAGTAATACTTTGGAATTGCTTTAACTTCAGACATATCGCGGAGAACACACATACCAAACATATGCGGCAGAGCATTAAAGAAACTAGGATTTGTTTGGCGTATAATAGGAAGGTTCTCGGATGAAAAAGTAAAAGAGAGATGCTACTTTTCTCCGGTTAAGCCGCACCTCGAATACGGCGCGAGCATTTGGGACGCTGGCCATAAAGACTAAACCAAAAAATTTGATAAAATACGAAGAAAAGCTGCGCGCTTCTTTAAAAACTGCAACAAGGTAACATAGTATTTCACAGATTTTAGAGGGATCAAGGTGGGAGCCCCTAAAGACTCGTAGACTACACGATAGGCATAGTTTTCTTGAGAAATTCAGAGCGACACAGAGAATATTATCATGACGCCTCACTACATCTCTAGGTCTGACAGAAGCGATAAAATAAGAGATACATTGCCCAACAGTTACACAAACTCGTCCTTGCCGCACAAAATAAGTGACCGTGACAAAATAGCTCCACTCCATTATGGATTATAATGTATTCGAGGCTTTACCGAAGTGTACTTGGTCCAAAATGTTATACAGAATGAAATTCAAGTCTTTTGTGATATTGGAGACGGATTGCTTGCCATCTCAGGAATATGAGAGCGTATTGATGGCCTTAATTGTCTAAGATTTCGACCGGACGATGGGTTTTATAGCCGTGAGAAGAACTAAATCCCTGCGCAGTTGATGCGCAGGATCTTAGTTCTGCGCAGGGCGTGCAGGGTCTGCGCAGCTCACTCAGAAGACCCTGCGAACTGATGCATTTGCAGAGATACACTCGTTTCATTTCCGATAAGGTTTAGTGATCTGGTTATCACGCTTTGGGTGAGTACAAGGGATATCATGCATAGGAATAAGGTCAGTTTTGCCATTACTGTACAGCAGATAATTATCTCGTATTAATCATATTTTATTAACAGCAAACAAACGGAATGAGCGAGTAGTTTGCAAAGCAGCGCAGATGAATAAGAAATGTCGAAAACGAAAGGCAGTAAAAATGGACGTACTTTCAATTAAAGTTAGCTTAATGGAGCCGGTTGCGAATAGAAAGAATTTGTGCAAAGGAGATCTGCTAGGTTTGTTAAATGTCGTTATGATAATTGTATAAGTGTTACGAGTTTAATAGAAGAACTAGGATGGGAATTACTATCAGAACGCAGGTTAAAATTTAGGTTAAACCTTTTAAGTAAATTCGAAACCGATTTGTTCACAGATGACGTTAGATATATATTGAGAATCCCTGCGTATTATGCTAGGTTTGACCATATTAACAAGATTAGAGAGATATATTGTCGTACCGATAGATTTAAAATGTCATTTTTCCCGCGTACCATAAGAGAGAACAATAGGCAACGTAGCAAAAGGGATAGGTAGGTGAAACATAGTTAGAATAGTCTGTAGTGCATGATGCATGTAATAACTACCAATAATCCCTTCCTTATTATGTAGATTTTAACCTGTACTATACCATAGTAACTAATATTCTATTGCAATAACTAATAATCTACTGTAGTAACTAATAAACTATGACCATATTTTCTAGAATGTCTACATTATATATCCTACTTACATGGCAATAGTGCATGTTTGGTGATCTTCACCCCCTGCCACACACCCTCGTGGTGGCTCGCAGGGTATTACGTAGATGTAGATGTAGATGTAGAAAATTTAACGATGAGAGCACAATAGGATGACTCCCCCCCAAGAGAATAAAGCTTACCACTGATGAACTGAAAACGAAAGAAATGATCATTCTCGAAAACTCTCAAAGAAGGGAGAGACTAGGAAAGATTTACGTGAAGCCATTACCCACCGAGGCCGCCATCAATGGCGGCCAATTACAGGCAGGAAATGATCGGAATTAGGATCGTAAAAAAAAATCTTCCTCGAGGAAATCGCGAAATTTTGATACTTTCAAGGACCACACTCCTACAATCACATGTTTCACAATAACCGAGACCTTTAAAGTAAGTTTCCAATATAAGAAAGAAAGCCATTAGGTATTGTCCCCGACCTTCTAGACGAATGGCTTTGACGTGCCCAATCACGGATGTTTTATTCTCCATCTAGCATTATCAGTTGAAACATCCTTGTGGTGCCCCAGGTAGCCACCACTCAAGGGTTCTCGGGAAGTGGTGCGTCACCGGTAGACAGGAAGCAAAGAACAATGGCGTCGAAAATTATTCATTGAAGAAATTATGAAAGCATTGTGAGAAGTCGCGCACTCTCCCTTCAAGTGGATTCATTGCACTAATTAACGGAAAACTACAATAAAAAACAAATGATTTTACCGATAATGACAGCACCAAAGCAAAAGTGATCGGAAGTAATTGAGCCCATAGCCGACCAAAAAACAGATGGGAAGACAAAGCAAGAATAACACTGAATAATACAGAGTAAAAACAGACTTTATAAGCAAAAAGGCTTTATCGTTTAATTACTAAATAACTTTTCAATCACCTGTATTGAAATGCTAACTTACAAATTACATCTGTGGTTTCCAATATGCATCCAAACCCAATGCTTGCAAAATCTTTTTTATTTTCGGGAGTATTAGTAACCGTACGCCCTTTTTTTTGAGTGGATCTTGGAACAGATCAGTCCGTGAACGAGAGCAACAATCGAGGAAAACGCCCATCTTCCGTGGAGAAGAGGGAAGCCATAATTCACGGTTCTACCTTTGGATATAAACTCGCAATTAATTAATTTAATTACAATAATCGATAGTAATTGATTATTGTAATGTCACCGGAAATAAATAATAAAAAAATCGATAGTAATTGATTATTGTAATGTCACCGGAAGTGGTAATATGGACAAAAATTCAGAGCTCTAAATGGTCTGAAAGTTGGTTAAATTTTGGTTAAAAGACAAACAAAAAGCGCAGACAAACAGCTTGTTATCGAGAAACTTAAATATTCAATATTTTAATTATAACTGTTTAAAATAAGCGAAAGAAACTGAGAAAGAGAATGAAAATACACTTTAGGCACCTTAACACCTATTCTTCAAAGTTTACTGCCGCACCGCCGCAATTCTCTTTTTTTTTTGAGTTTGCTTGAAATTAAGAACTATCAGGGTGACCTCTACATTCAGCTTCCCTCTCGTCCGCACACTAGTATTAATTCGTAAGTAAAGTAATACCTTGGAATTGCTTTAACTTCAGACATATCGCGGAGAACACACATACAAAACATATGCGGCACAGTGACTAGACTTTGTTAAGCGTATAATAGGAAGGTCCTCGGGTGAAAAAAGTAACAGAGAGATCTACTTCGCTCTGGTTAGGCCACACCTCGAATATGCCGCGAGCATTTTGGAGCAGATTCGTAAAAATTTAACCAAAAAAAATTAATAAAATACAAACATATAGTTTTTCACGACTTTTAGAGGGATTAAGGTGGAAGCCCCCAGATATTCGAAGGCTACACTCTAGGCTTAGGTTGCTTGAGAAATTTCAGAGCTAGTGTGTTTCAGAGCGTCACAGAGAATATTATCATGACGCCTCACTACATCTATAGGTCTGACAGAAGCGATAGAATAAGAGCGATACATTGCCGAACAGATAGGTACAAAACACTCGTTCTATACGCGCAAAATAAGCGACCACAATAAAAACTGAGCTCCACTAAATACACTTTCATAATACACGTCACCATTTCGTCTCCTAAAATATAATCCCTTACACCTTTACACGGCAGGCGTTCTAACACCTCATGCCACACGCCCATGCAGTGGATCGCAGGGTGGTACCTAGTCCATGACCTAGACCTAGTCAAAGACCTAGTCCATGAACTTAATAAAATACAGAGGAAAGCTGCGCGATTTGTCAAAAACTGCTACGGCCGAACAGAAAGCGTTACACGGATTTTGAACGATTTAGGGTGGGAGCCGCTAGAGAGTCGGAGGCTACGTGCTAGGCTAAGATTGCTTGAGCAATTGAGAACGGATATCTTTCAGAGCGACACGGAGAACATCATATTAGAACCACATTATATTTCCAGGTCCGACAGAATCGATAAATTAAGAGGAATATTTTGCCGAACGGATAAGTACGGGAATTCGATTTTCCCCCGAACAATTAAGGACTTTAATAAATGTTAGGCGGAAAAAAAAATTTTTTTATTTTAATTTAAATTTTTAATTTTTTTTTTTAAACGGCAGGTGTCCTAACACCCCCCACACGCCACACGCCTTTCGAGGTGGCTTGCGGGGTAGTATGTAGATAGATGTAGATGTAGTATGTAGATGCAGATGTAATGCACACAGAGAAAACATTATAATTTTTAATCTATTGTTTCTGAGATTTATTTCCCTATGGGGTCCCGTAATACAGACAGCGTTATTTTGTCCGGAGCTATGTTTGGGTGCCGTTCGAAGTTCGGGGGATGTCTGTACCCAGTGACACAATCACACACACTCGAGAGGCGACGACCGACCTGGAAGCGAATACCGTAGTCTCTCTCTCGCCCGAATGCCGATGCGTGGGGACGCACTCTCCGAGGGAAGTCAACGGACGCCCACACACACTCTGCCCGGCCGTAGGTCTCCCCTTCCTCATCGGCATTCCGCGGTCGCAATCGTGCGGGGAACGGTATCCTCCCCACCCGAACGATTGCTCACGCAACACTTTGGCCCATTCGGGGAATAAAACCGTTGCACGCATCATCTGCCTCCTCGACCCGAATATATCATATCATTCCTAGTCGGGTTAAAAACAATGCGGTAGAGTTCAAAAAGGAATTCTATTCTCCTTCGAGATACTTTTTCGAAACGCGAAGGACACCAATTAAAGGGGGCGTCCATTAATTACGTGAGGCGATTTTTGGCGATTTTTCGACCCCCCTCTCCCCCCTTGGTGAGATGTCGTGAGATTTGGCTCGACCCCCTGCCCCCCTCCCCCTAATCTCATGTGAGATTTTTCAAAATGCGTATTTTTAGTGTAAATACGTTAATCTGTGCTTGATTGCGTTGGATTTATTCAAAAATATATAATTTGATTAATTATTTTTATTTAAGACTAGTTTAGACTAGTATTTAAGACAACTAAGAACGGCTCGTACGCCGCAGCGTTCGTCAAACCGCGCGTTTGTCTAGCCGGTGGCGGCTAAACAATCGAGGGGCTACTGTGCTACTTTGTGGCGTTCGCATAACTGGCAAAAATGGCGTTTTTTGGCTGCCGGACGATTCTGTTGGCCCGTATGTCCCTGGAATCCCAATAGGCTACTAAGCCCGTCATCAGGTTTTCCAGGGACCGGACCAACAGAACTTGACAAACATCCATGCCCTGGGTGGTGAAAAACCCACCCAGGCGGGACTCGAACCCGCGACTCTCGGTATAGTAGGCGAGGACTTTACCCCGCCACCCGGGCCGGCGGGGTAAGGTGCAGGATTTAGTCATATTTAAGTGGAGGAACATGTTTTACTTGATTTAACCCAGTTTTTTCGAAATTTTACTCTGTATCTTGCGGAAAAAAATTTCGTGATATCTGCCGAGACCCCCCCTTTCTCCCACGTGATATTGGGTGAGATTCGGCTCGACCCCCTCCCCACCACAAAACTTATCACGTTATTAATGGACGCCCTAACCTAAGGTAGTCCGAGGTGGTCCGAGCGAGATAGTTCCCCAGTCATAATAGAGACCATATTCGAATTATATGTTTTAATTTCACCAGATGTAGGACACATCAATTAAATATTGCATTATTAATGGTGCAATAATATAGTTTTGTATGACAGAAATTGTAAGTAATCAAATGAAAATATCTAAATAAGTCTTTAACTTGACTCATTTTTTTCGCGCGGTGCGTTTGAAACTCCTTCAAAACGGAAGGCCTTTTGTGATACCTAAGAACTTACTGCGGTGACAATATGATTAATTTTCAAATATAGTTGAGAAAGCTTACAAACTACACGCTGTTAGTTTTTTTTAACGAAGACTAAGTGTTAGAAATGCTTCAATTGGTAAATAAGGTCTCTCTGGAGAGCATACACGTATACCATTTCCCATGTAAAAGGGCTGATCTTTTTTGGCAAATATCTCCGAAAGTAATACGGTAAAGGGTTTCATTTTTGGTGTTATTAGAAGGGTGACATTCTCTTTCCTTAAAATGAGACCAAATTTATTGATTTCTAAGTAAAATGATATTTCGTTCGTACTACCTTAAGTTGAGCAATTTTCGTTTACGCACAGATTTGCGTGAAACTTTGCAAACCCGTAATTATTAGTAATATGTAAAGATAACTGCGGAATGAACTGCACGTAACCGAGTTTTTGTTTTTTTGGGAATTTTTCTTGGTTAGCAGGTTTTTAATTGGCGCGTGGTACGTGTGGTACGCTGGTTTCAATGCAGTTTCTGTGCTCTGCCGTATACTTCATGCATGCCTGGTGTGGAAGCACCCCCTGCCACACACCCTTTGGGTGGCTTGCAGGGTATGGCGTGGATGTAGATATGCATAAACCTGGCATTAAGTTGACCCGTGTTTTTCTCGCCTCGCGCAAAAAAAACGCCATAAAAACCGCAGCATTTGTTTTGGGATTTTGTAATCATTTCTGCGGTAAATAATAAAATTTATTAATTTTTTTATGGTTAAGAAAGCATTCAAACTAAAAGGAGAGATATGTGCCGGGATTACTTCGGCGTAATGGTTGTAAATTAAGGGTACGAGTACTTTCGTACGAAGAAGGTGATGCCAGAGAGCCCACAAAATTGAAGGGGCTTCAGTAAACTCTTACAGCGTAACAAGGAGAATAAATTTGAGGAGAGAGCTATCAAAGATCAGAGTCGTAGTTTTTTTTTAATGGGAATGGTGAAAAGAACGATTGTATACTGAGTATAAATGATGCATTATTTGAAGAGTAAAACGATTTTTTATGAATTGACCGAGACATTGTGAAAGATGGAAGCAGAGATAAGAGAATATAAGACACGCGAGTGTTAGCATGAAAATCGTAGGTAGCACGTGTAGCATATCTATGACTGAATGCTCATCTTGGACGCCAGAATTTGCAGGGTACAAGTGTTCTCCTCCCGACGTTACTATACATATATCTAATCGTAGGGAAAATATAGCTTTAAGTCTCTTACACACGTTTCATGTGGGCTATTTTTGCCGGACGTGCACCCTATATTGCTACAGTCAAACTACAGGGTGCGGAATTATGACTTCCTTTTTTCAAAACGCAATAAAACCCATTTTATAAATAATTTTATAAATCATATAACACAGTTTTGAAAATCATATCAGGCTGGTAACGCCCCCCGTCGTCCATACACTGAATAAGCCCATTTCTGACGTTTGTCATGACCCTTACCAGCGTAGCAGCGGATATGTTGGCAATTTCCCAGATTTCCCGGCAAATTTCCTCTTGCGATTTTTTGTGAGGTCTTTTGTAATCCCGTGTTTATGTCAACAGTCCAAGGACCCTACAAGACCTGAAGGCCCCAACATCTGGGAAGAAATTGCCAACATACCCGCTGCTATGCTGGTAAGGGTCATGACAAACGCCAGAAATGGCCTTATTCAGTTTATGGACAATGGGGGGCGTCACCAACCTGATATGATTTTCAAAACTGTGTAAAACAAAACTTTGGACATGTACCTAAAACATAAAAAAAATAAAAAACTCTGATTCATAAAATGGGTTTTATTGCATTTTGAAAAAAAGGAAGTTATAATGCCGCACCCTGTACGAGTATTATGGTAGAAACAATTACAAGTGTAAAATTAAGGAAATGGGCTGCAGAACCGAAATATTTAGAACGTCATTTTTTTTATGCACAGTGAGGGATTACAATAGTTATGATAGATTAGTTCTACGAGTCTCTGACCCTCACAAGGTAGTATAAACTTTGAACTTACGCTTTATGACTTACCATGAGTATTAACAACTCCCACCGAGCGTGGTTTCCGGTATAATTTACATTTCTACGTGATTTGATTTCTCGTCGTTCTATTTGTCCATCGATTTAATAATACTAACCGGTAGTTGTTTCTTCCCTAGTGTGCTGCTTATTAGCAAGTTCGTCTACGAATCACGCATCTAGTTTCTGATCTGACCACGCATTGTTATCCTGACTGCATTTATCTGCGCCTAGCGGGCGTGGGAAAGTCGCGGTTCTGATTTGAACTGGGATGAGTGCTGAACGTCTGGTGTGGAATCACCCCGTGCCACACACCCTAGTGGGGGCTTGCTTGCACAGTGTTTCGTGGATGTAGATTTCGTGCATAAAAAAGCATAGAATTGTGTCATTTGCCAGAAAAAAACATCAAAAAAGCCTCAAAACGCCATAGGGATATGGTATTCCTCATTTCGTTCACGTACTCTTTACTTGGTCATCGCGATGCCCTGGTGAGTGGGGCGGGACGGTAATGCTGCGCCCCGTTCACACAACAATTACGCGGAAATTGGTCCGTACGATGATAGCCCGATAGAGGCATTATCGCTGCGCGGGAGTGTGATGAGCCTCATCTTTTTCGGCCACAGAGGGCGTTTCCGACGCCACATGACTCATACATTTCCCCTTCAGAGGATACCTAACCCAAAGACGGCCTTGAACCGATGGACAAGCAACGCGCAGGCTATTCGCAGGTGTTCTTCCGAGGAGAAAGATGCTCGTGAACATCATACTTACCGCGATAAATTAGCTACTGAGCATGAGCTACGAGTCATACGAAGGGATGGAGAAAAAAGCAGAGCAATGACAATTCTGATAAGAGAGAACTTATGGCCTACTTTAAACCATTCTACATTCACCTATTACTCTGCAAGCCACCACAAATGTGTTTTGCCGGGAATGACTTATCACCAACATGAACTACAGTGAAGAAATTTACTTTCACCAGCAAGCGCCACACTAGCGGTATGCTACAAATGCTACAGAAACTACGCGTTGCAGCACAATGAATTGCCTTGAGGTCTTTTGTTAACGCCACCTCATCATTATCGCTACAGATTTCCCTGTACACGACAGCATCGTCTGTAAATAGTCGGAGTTTACCGTCTACCACTTCACCAATATCGTTAATATACAGAAAGAATAGAAGTGGTCCTATGAAACTCCTCTGTGGGACAACCGACGTAAATTTAACCTCACTGGAGATGGCATCGTCTAATACCTTTCTCTATACGCAATAGGTTAGTAATTCTCTAATCCAGGAAACCACCAGGAAAAACCAATAATAGTAGGAGAAATGAATGGGAAAAAAGTACAGTGGAAGGCAAAGACAGGCAAAACAGAGAGGAATATATGTCAGCATTTGGGTTTCGTATGCGATAGGCTTAAGAACCGAGCTGAAACGCGCGTAGCGAAGATCTGCCAGATACGCAAAACGCCGCAGCAACGATAATCTCGATTGTGTAACTGGTATTGTGCAAAAACAGGGATGGGAATCTCTTTCAAGACGTCAATAAAAAAATTAGACTGAATCTTTCATGCATGTTCCAAACAAATTAATTTTTTGATTACTTCGTTAACATTTTACGAAACCCGATGTACTACGGTAGATCAGATCATGAGGAAAAAATTATAAGAGAATCATATGAGAATAAACATAAAGTGTTCCTCAGCTTTTAGAGGGATGAAGTTGAGAGACGCTGGAGTCTCGGAGGCTGCGCGCTGGACTTAGTTTGCTTGAGAAATTCAGACCAGGTGTGTTTCGGGGCGACAGACAGAATATTATCATGACGCCACACCACATCTCTAGGTCTGAAAGAGGCGATATAATAAGAGAGATACGTTGCCGAACAGATGGGTTTTAAAAATTCGTTCTTTCCACACATAACATGTGACTATAATTAAACTAGAGCTCCAGTTGACGCACACATAAAACACTTCACCATTTCACCTCCGAAAACCTCTTTTTCTACACATTAACATGGGACGGGTAGGTTTAAAATGTCATTTTATTCCGGCGAACGAAAAGTAACCCTAACAGCAGCCAATAAGACTTTTAACTACGTTTTTCTATGGGTGGTATAGGTGGGTGAATTTACCCCACAATGGTTCTATCCTTGTCAGTTGCATAGTGCTAACAGATTGAGGAGCATGTTTCCATTATATCACTCGTATATCTTCACATCTATGTATATACATGGTTGAAAAATAAATTAATAGAAATATTTGTTCTTACATTGTTGACATCTATAACTACATCTACATACTACCCAGCAAGCCACCTCAAGAGAGTTTGGCAGGGGGTGAGTTTTCACTAATATGCGCTGTGATTCACAATTAACTTTCACCTTAATTCACTACACAATAGGTGCCAAAGCCACTGAAACTATTTATATTAATGTATAATCCAAATACGTACACGAGGTACAAGAATCATGCAGGGGTCATGCGAAACGATGTTAATACAACGTGGCAGAATTAGAAACGAGCCGTAGGGACCATATAAATTGTTCAGCTACCTGACTCGTCGACTAACCTCCCCCAAAATCTCATTGGCAGCCATTATGGTCTCTTATCGATCGCGGGAAAAAGGGCATTTATACCAGTCAGTTCTGTAGTCTATTTCCTCAGTTTCATGCTCATGAGCTGATCAACCGTAGCTGGTTAGAAGATCGGTTACATTATTTAAAAAAAACAAGAATTATCCGCAATCGCCGTGTACCAAAGTGTACTTCTCCTGACTTTGCTGTATGGTAGTGAAACATGGGTATGTAAAAATAGACATAAGAGCGGACTAAACGCCGTGGGTATGAGTTATCTGAGGAGTGTTTGCGGCAAAAGTAGCATGGATAGGGTCAGGAATGAGTGGGTCATGAATGAATGTGGGTTAAATGCTCCAGTAATGGACGTGTATGAAAGGAGTGTGCTTCGTTGGTTTGGCCATGTTGAGAGAATGGATGAGAGTCGAATAACGAAACAGATGTATAAGAGTGAAATGAATGTTGCGAGAGGGAGAGGTAGGCCGAGAAAGTTGTGATTGAACGTGGTTGAGGAAATCCTTAGGAGGATGAATATTAGGAGTCTTAAAAACAGGAGGGCGTGTATGAAGCAGTGTATGGGGGTAAATGAGGCGAAAGAGGTTTGCTAGGATAGGTCAGTATGGAGGAAATTATTGAAGCAGAGTTAGGTGTACAAATATGTATTTATGAGCCGTGATCTACCGTAGTACGATGGAGCTCGTAGGCATACCTTTAGTGCCTTCAATACATGCCGATGAAATGTCGTCTATAAACTGCCAGCTTACTCGGTCTTGTGCTGGATCAAGTATCATTCGAAACGATCTTGAGTCTTAAAATCCTTGGCTGGGAAAGTAGGGACTGCGGTCGCTGAAATGAAGTCGGTATAAGGGTGGCAGACCTTCCTCCTGATTCCTAGTATACTACCACTTAAATGTTTCTTGGGATTTTGAGAAATACCACGGGCTCAAAAGACTCCGATACAGTTTAGGAGCCTTTCGAGAACCATATTGAGTTTTATGAGGGTCGACCAATGAGGATTTCAGAGAAACGCACCAGATGGAATAGGAAAAAAAATCCTCCCTCACTTTTATTTCTGGAGTTGATATTTTACAATCGCTCAACAATGTCCTAATATCGAGATCGCCAGTAAGGTGTCTTTACCCCCATCTTAACAATCACATAAATATACTATAATGACTAAGTTTTTTAACCCTCTACGATCGAGCTGTTTTTAAAAGTCTGCAGATACATTTAAATTTTATGCCCTGATTTTTTTTAGCATGCATGAGGGCAATAATTGCCAAGCGAATGGCCGAGGTGGTAAAGACATAGTCGACTGTAGTCCGGAGGGTGTTAGCACGAATTTACCGCCTCTGATAACGAGTCTTGATATCTTCAAACAGCAGGTGCCAACTTTACTTGCCCAATGAAGGAATGAAAACTCAACTGCTATTGAGAATCTTCGGACCCGATGAGGAATTGATATGCTAGCACGAAATGCGCCAAGATAGCCACCTTGAACGTGCAAGCCTTGACTTTTCCACGAGCGGAAAAAAACCATTCATTTCGCACTGACCGTCTGACGGTCCTAAAGATTTTTTTTTGTTGCGAAGACACCTTTGGAGTGAAATCGGAACGACATGAGCTTTTAGCCGAGGGATTTTTAATAGAATCTGCGAGCCGAAGTAGGACTGGACATTAGGGGGATCGACCGACAGCTACGGTCATTTGCGCCACAGGGTACAGGTGAGGGAGGAAGGGTGAAGAGAAACCCGACATTGGCATTTTCCTGCTCTTTAACGAAAGGAGCCAAGGGGACCACGGATTTACGTTTCATCCGACAGACGGAGTACTGTACTTGAGGTGCCCTCCACAAGACACTCAAGTAGGGATCGGGTTTCCTCTGAAAAATATGCTCTGCAGGGATTTGAACTCTGGCCCTCCGCATGGTTAGTCAGTGATCTCACCAACCCGATCCCCCGCGAGCCTTGCGTACCTGTTATTCACTAGAAAATAGTTATAGCTTGAAGGATCAACTGAATAAATTCCATGGCCCTACGTAATGCAGATGAAAAACCAACACAGAAGTTCTCTAAGCTATGCGCGATTTATTGACCAAATTATAACAGGGGATTTTACGACAGGTGTTTTCTCAGTATAATTCTGCTTCTGTCACACATTGAAATACAATCAAATTCGCTTTCCTTTAACTTCTCTATCTCATTTCAACGGGTATTAAAGATGTCGCCCTTCAATGAGATTTTCTCCTAGTACGTTCGCAGTCTTCTTCCATTAATATTTATCAAGGGTACTTACGATGCGCATGTGTGATGGGCAAAGATTTGCCGTGTTTCATAGAGAATTTATAGGGTAACCTAACTAAGAAAAATTCACAGAATATTGACGTACGCAGGCACAGTACGATGCTGAGAGTTTTAATAAATTATTGACGAATCTCTCCACCAAATAAATTATCAAAGGACACCGGTTTTAAGAACCATATTCGCCGAGATTAATCGGAGAATTGAGTAGGTGGTCGGAAGAGGTAATGAATGGCGATTGGCCGAGTCCGAGTTAGAGGCGGTGTCAGAGGAAAGGACGCTGGGTGAACGAACGAATAAGGGTAAGAAAGAGAATAGGCCTTAAGGATGGAATGGTAAATGCAACGGGCTAGTTGGATCGATCTGAGAGGCGGGCTGACTCGGCTCGATTTCTCAGCCAGTCCGAGATTTCAGAGAGATCTATGTAAACGGCGTGTCTATGGCATTCCACGTTATAATTTTGGTTGTTATTGGGAACGAAACTATAACCGTAATTATTCAAGGCCAGTGTTAAAATAAGAGTGCAGTCATATGAGTGAAGTGACGTTGATAATATTGTGGCACATCGCAATTGTAGCGCTAATTGGACAATTTTGTTCACTCGGAATGCGACTGAACATTTCTAACTTTGCACTTGTTTACACTCCGAGTCAATCGTGCTTCAACCGATAGATTGGATTGTTCACTATCGATACTTTCATTCCATACATCTACATCTACATAATACCCCGCGAGCCGTCACATGGGAGTGTGGCAGGGGGTGTTAGGTCACCAGCCGTGTAAAGACGTAAGTTTTTGGGAGATGAAATGGTGATATGTATTATAGGAGCGTATTTAGTGGAGCTCAGTTTTTATTGTGGTCTCTTATTTTCCGCGGAAAGAACGAGTAATTTTGTCGCATCTGTCAGACCTAGAGATGTAGTGAGGAGTCGTGATAATATTCACTGTGTCGCTCCGTATTGGTAACCCAGGCGATCTGAGTCGGCTCGCTTAGAATTTTCAGATCGGTCCAGGTTCAGATCGATCTGAGATCGATTTATAAACGCAGTGAATGAATAAGATATTGACATAATAATCAACGTATGTAATAATATCAAATTAAAGCGACATAAAATCTCAAAGTATAAATGACAATGTTTGAATAGTAATTAAATCAAGGGAAATTGAGCTCTACCACTCGTCAAACATGCAACAAACGACACTTACTGTGTCGGTTTGCGGAAATGGGGATTCCACAGCAGAGACCAACCACAGCCTCTCCACCAGAATACCCTCCTGTGATGGTTTACGGGAATGTTACTTCCTCGCCAGTGACACATTAAGTGTTGTTTGTCGCATGTTTGACGAGTGGTGCCAATTTTTTTACGGCCATTGGAGACACATTTATTTTTGCTGATTGAATAGTGGTTGACTTCTATGAAATTAGACCCCGTTAGTGAAAGATGAGACATGTTTTTGGAGGGTGAAATTTGTGCATGAATTTGATAGAAGAGACTCATAGGGGGGAGAATATAAGGGGTCTCAAGAAAAGGAAAAAGTGAATGAAAAAATGCATGAGTGTAAGAGAAGCGACAGGGGTTTGTAATGATATAGCCGGGCATAGTAAAATACGTGAATTCCATCATTAGACCGGTGTTATTCTATGGAGCTGAGTGTTGGTTTACTAAGAGTACACACTAGAGAGCATTACATGCAAGTGAAATGCGCATGTTGAGATGGATGAGTGGGGTTACCAGAGCTGACAGGATTAGGAATGACCACATTAGAGGGAGTTTGCGAATTGCACCTATAACAGAACTGGTGAAAGAGCGCAGGTTGAGGTGGTATGGCCATGTTGTTAGACGAGACGGTGAATACCTGGGGAAAGGAGTGATGAACCTGAAGGTGGAGGGAAGGAACAGCAGAGGAAGGCCAAAGAAAACATGGATGGGGTGTGTGAAGAAGGATATGTTGGAGATTGGTGCCAAAGAGGACATGGCTTTGAATAGAGCACGCTGGAGGTTGAGAATACAAAATTCTGACCCCAAATATTTAGAATTGAAGCTAAGAAGAAGAAGTAAAATACGTGAATTGTACCAAATTTTTGTGGATTATAAAAAAAAACTCTTGATTCTCTAGCTCTCATCGCCCAAGCGACGCGAAGAAGATCGCGACGGTCTCACAGCTCCTCCGCCCAACCTCTTTATTCCCAACGGTGAGGTAACTCACATTAACTTTCCCCTTCCAACCTTGCCATATTCTTCTCTTCCACCCGGTGAGAATCGCGCGGCCTTTGTGGGTGGCGAAAGTATGGTTGGGGTATGTAACCTACGCGGAGGGGAGGACGGGACGGGTGGAGGGGGGAGGGAATGGCGAGTTTAAAGAGAGTAAGGCGGGGAGGGTAAGAATTCATTCCCTCTCTTTTTGCCCTTGGCCATCTCGCCCGAGGTCGTTATACTACCGCCGCCTCGGGGGAAAAGGATGAGGGATATAAAAAGGGGGAGGAAAGGATGAGGAGAAGGAGGAAGGTGGTGTATAGAGAGGGAGGAGAGAGAGGTAAAGGAAAGAAGGAAATAAAAAAAGATGGATAGAGAAGAGGGTGAGGGGATAAATTGTGCGTCGTGGATAGGAGGGGTGTGTTGGAGAAATAAAGAGGAGGAGATCGGAGTTTTTATGGGGAAGTTTGAAAATTGAAGGCGGCCGTATTATAGATTAGGGGGGGGAGGGTCCGAGACGTGCACTTGCAAAGGGGGTAGGGAGTGCGGGGGGTCTCGCTGTAAGGGAACATGGTGCACGGGCGAAAATCTGGTATTAGATTTTGCGAAACTGCGGCTTAATAGATGCTGTCGTCGCTCGGCCCTTTCGGCCCGCCGAGTCCTCCGATATTCTCATCGGCGCTTTAAGAGTTTCACTTCCTTTTTTGTGCCCTGAATCCTCATTCAGAGGGGGCTTGAAAGATTGTTTATTGACCGAGTACACCTTTTCTCATTAATTTCCGGTTTAACATTTTCAAATTGCGATAACCCAATTATTCTTTCTTCTCGACGATTGAGTTTGTGATTCCTCGGCGAAGCTCGACTCGTTGTGAAACGGAGGTAGTCGTCGGCGCGCCGAAACAGCTACTCCGCAGTATCGGCGCTCCGACGCCTCCGATCTTCTTATCGGCGCTTTGAGAGTTTCACTTCTTTGCCCTGAGTCCTCATTCAGAGGGGGCTTGAAAGATTATTAATTGATTGCGTACACCTTTTTTCTTTAAGCTCCGGTTCATGAGAATGAAAGAAATCAGAACAACAAGTTTCGTTCACGTCCTCTCAGGGCGGCTGGATGTCATTTATTAAAGCACCCTTAATAATCGATATCAACGATACCGATTTTATCTCGAATCTGTACAAAACTTTTTTACATTTGTTTACCTCAGAACATGTTTTTTACAACATTTCCGATTATCTGTACTTGAGCTACTGAGGCACCACCTAACCATAGCTCGTTTATGTCATCATGCATGCTGGCACACGACAATATTTATCTAGCAATGAAACAGAAATAATTCTCCACTGCATTTAAAATGATTACTTGAAAAATGAATAAATTATTCAGTAATAATAAAATCAGTTTTTCAAATACGACCCTATCCTTGTCTGTGATGCTATTTTGCCATTCCGGGGATCGATATATCAGTCTCTCTACTGATGGGATTTTCACCCGTCGCGAAGTGCTGTGATTCATACCGTTGTTTATGCCAGCTGGGAGTTCCTTTAGGTAGCATATTCACCTTGCACCCCTTTTATTGTGCACGCGGAAAAATTTGGGACGAAAATGATTCGGTTTATAGAAATTTTAGCTGCGTTTAGGTAGCGGCATCGTCGCCCAATTTCTATTTTATGTCGCCCAATATCTCAATTTCTACTCGTTGCTAAATAATTCCTAAAGGGGGCTCTATACCTGGGAGCTATCGTCATCATCATCATTGGTCGTTCAATCCTAAGATTGATTGACTGCAGCCCTCCACCCTTTCCGATCCAATGCTAGTTCTCTTACCTCCTTGTTTCTCTTCCTATGGGCTTTTCTCTTTATTTGGTCCATAATTATTCCTGGGCTTTTCTCTGGGGACTCTTCACTCTATTTTTCCTTCAGTTATGTTCTTCACCAACACTTTGTGTCACAAGGTGTGTCCAATCCATCTAGTTCTTCGTTTCTCTATCGTGTTTTATATGATCCTCTACTCTTCTGCACACTCCATCATTTCTTATTATCGGGGGCTATAGTACGACAAGTATTTATTTTGATTCACATAGTCCGGCCTCAGCCACCTTAAAAATCTTCCAAAATAGTTGGTTCTTTCAGTACAGTCCTAAATCCATTCCAAATAACTCGACGGTAAAAATTTTTCTCCTGACTTTCAATGATATTCCTCAGGGTCTTACTCAATGCGTACCACCTTCCCCACCCTTCCCCCGAAGTTAAATCCTGGGCACGTCACAAGTTTCTTTGGAGGAAAATGGTATGGATCCACCCTCTAACCTCACCCTTCCTCCCAACTCCATCCACGAAAACCTTTTCTTCCACAGTTCTAATCTTCAATCCCTATTTTTTATTATTTTTTTAATGGCTTGCATTCGTCGAAATTGGGTCTGTGGCCAACGTGTGGGCGTGGTTTCTCAGAGTGTCTGCGGTCGTGAAAGAGGGAGGGTATGGCACACTATGGGGAAGGGCGGGAGGATTGCATAGGACGTGATCTCGAGGAAGATGAGGCGTGCGAATGTGCGACTCGGGAAATGATTAACACCGCTGATGTTGCCATATTCTGTGGGGGAGCGTTTCTCAAGGGGTCGAGGCTTTCCGACGCCTCTCGTGGGTCAAGGTCTCTGTCCTTGGGAAGGCAATGGGGATGGGACGGATTCAAGCGAAGAAAAGAATGGGTAATTACCTTCCTCCTCTCCGACACCTCATCTTCTGAGCACGTGGAAATATCATCCCCCTTACGGCTGGCATATTGAGTTTTACGACATTTAATTGAGGACATATTTCGTTACCAGCGCCCTTAGATACCATAAAGATCATGACGTCTAGTGAACACGGGATCATTAAGAGTATTAAAACCTCAAAGTCGGGATAATAGGCGAGTCTTTGATCACAAATTACACTAAGGGCGAGTTTAATTCACATAAGTAGGGTATAATGCAGTTCCTTTCTATGAGCCGCCTGGTATATATAAGGAAATCACATAATTTGGATTAAGCTGGACTTAACGTAGTTTGAGCAAACCATCATTTTACCTAGAAATCAATTAATGTCGTCAAATTTTAAAGAAAATTATCTCACTCTTTCAAAGATACCAAAATATCAGCTCCTTACCGAACTACTTTCCGATATATTAGACGAAATATACCAGACCTTTTACATGGGAAATGGTACGTATATGCACTCCAGGGCAACCTTATTATAAAAAAATGAGGAGTTTCTAACACCAAGATCTCGCTAAAAATTAACAAATGTGGCGTGTATGTTTTCTTAACTATTGAAAAAATCATATGGTACCGCAGTAATTCTTTCAGGATCGTGAAAAACCTTCCGTTGTGAAGGAGTATTAAACGCACCGCGTAAAAAAATGAGTCAAATCAAAGGTATATATAGATATTTTCGTTTGATTACTAAGAATTTAAGGTTATGCGAGCGAGATAGTTCCCTAATCTTAATAGAGACATATTCGAATTATACAATTTAATTTCAACAGCTGTGAGACACACGAATTAAATATTGCGTTATTAATGGTACAATAATATAGTTTTACATGACAGAAATTGTTAGTAATCAAATGAAAATATCTAAATAAGTCTTTAACTCAACTAATTTTTTTACGCGGTGCGTTTGAAACTCCATCAAAACAGAAGGTTTATTGTATTCCCGAGGAAATGACTGGGGTCACAATACGATTAATTTTTAAAAATAGTTGAGAAAACACACAAACTACACACTGTTGATTTATTTGACGAGATCTGGCTGTTAGAAACTCCTCATTTGTTAAAAAAGGTCATGTAGCCTAATTTTCTCTGGTCATCCTATAGTAAGTTATAATCTACGTTAGCGACGACGTTGGCAACACAACACGGCCAATGGTGCGCTACGTGTGCATGGGTTGAGATTTTCAGGGTGGCTAAAACTGTTTGGATGGCACGTCCTCGGTGCTCTGTGAATGACTTTCATATTCAGGGTAATTGATTCTGTCGGATGAAGAGAGCGGGACTGGTCATAAGGAATGTGGGACACAAACTGGAGCAATTTGAGTAATTAAATTATTTGGAAATCAGGCTACAATGAAATGGGCATAGTTGCTAAGACATTGATAAAGAAATAGAAAGTTTAATTTGTTATTCCGGGAAAAGTGTGTACCTTCGGAACATATATGATGGTACATATTTTTGAAGTGAAACAAATAATAAAATGGCAAAATATACAAGATATAATTAATATCACAGAGTCCGAAATAGTATTTAACAAGACGGCAAAATAATAATTTTGTAAGAGTAGCACAATATTAGTTCACTTGAAGTAATATTTAAAGTTATTTCCTTTAAAATTATTTGAATCAGTCATCAGGGATCACAGAAGCTCCTAGATAAGTTATGTGAATCAACGGAGAGAATGGAATTGAAGGTTAATGCGTGCAGGACAAAAGTAGTAGTTTTTGCTATGGAGAATGGGGAGAATAACTGTGTGATGAGGGCGAATGGTGAAGTAATTGAACAGGTGGATGATTTTGTGTACTTAGGTAAGATGTATTCGAAAGATGGAAGAATAGATGATGAGATAAAGAGACGTGCGAATGCTGGAAGTAAAGTGGTAGGTAGCATGTGGATCATATCAAGGAATGAGTGCTTGTCTAAGGAAGAAAAAATTGCCGTGTACAAAAGTGCACTTCTCCTGACTTTGCTATATCGTAGTGAAACATGGGTATGTCAGGATAAACATGTGAGTAGACTAAACGCCGTGGGTGTGAGTTATCTGAGGAGTGTTTGCGGCAAAAGTAGGATGGATAGGGTCAGGAATGAGTGGGTCATGAATGAATGTGGGTTAAATGTTCCAGTAATGGACGTGTATGAAAGGAGTGTACTTCGTTGGTTTGGCCATATTGAGAAAATGGATGAGAGTCGAATAACGAAACATGTATATGAGAGTAGAATGAATGGTGTGAGAGGTAGAGGTAGGCCGAAAAAGTTGTGGTTGAATGTGGTTGAGGAAATTCTTAGGAGGAGGAATATTAGGAGTCTTAAGAACAGGAGGGCGTGTATGAAACAGTGCATGGGGGGAAATGAGGCAAAAGAGATTTGCAAGGATAGGTCAGTATGGAGGAAATTATTGAAGCAGAGTTAGGTGTAAAATTATGAATTAAAGAGTGAAAAATGTTGACTGTGCCTACCCCGGAAGGGAACGGCGTGATGGGTATGTATGTATGTAATATGTATTCATTTGACTGAAATTCTAAATAATCAAATAAGAATGTCGACATAAGTCTGTAAATTGACTCAGTTTTTATGTGGTTTGTTTAAACCTCCTTCACAACGGACGGTTTAGAGCAATTCTGAAAAAATACTGCGGTAACAATTCTCAAACATAGCCAAGAAAGAAAAGAAAAAAAACAAAAGGTACAAAGTACACGCTGTTAATGTAGTGACGAGATCTAAGTGTTTAAAATCCCTCAATTTTTAAAATAAGGTGTTTACGGAGTACATACACGTTCCATTTCCCATGTAAAATGGCTGGTACCTTTCATCAAAAATCTCGGAAAGTAGTTCGGTAGTATCTGATACTTTGGTATCTTTGGAAGGGTGAGATATTAAAAATTTAACTCTTTAAAATGAGACCGCGGTAACGGATTTCTAGATAAAATGATGCTTCGCCCAAACTACTTAAATTTGCCAAGAAATCAAATAAGTTACGAGATATGTTTTTTTCACTTTTGTCTTCACATATTGCCTTTATGTACACGTATTCTCTTCAGTTTCACGTAAAGCTGTGCACATACAAAAATCACTTTAACCATCCTAATTAGGAAATTATTTAAAGGGAGCCAGTTTTCTAGGCCAGACGGCTCCTTTGATTTTGCCAACTCCAAAAGAGAATGGTATGAGGAGGGTAAGTATGTAATGCTTGAGTAACATGTTTCGTGCAAGCAGATGTTAAAAAAAACACGTGTAGATCTCCATCCCGAAAGAGTGCAAGCTTAGCTAATTGAGTAGTCGTTCGCGGGGAATTACGCGTGGCACGAAACTAAATGACGGAAAATTAATCGTTAGGCTCATCTTGAATATGCTGTTAGTGTATGGGATCCATACGAAACAGGGTTGATATCAGAGTTAGATCGCGTACAGCGAAGAAAAGCTAGGTTTGTGAAACGATGCTACGATAAGTTGGCTAGTGTGTCTGGACTGTTAGAAGAATTAGGATGGGAATCACTATCACAGCGTAGATTAAATTAAAGGCTTAACCTTCCAACTAAATTTCAAGAAAATCATTTCACTGACGACGTAAAAAACATACTATTAACCCCCTCGTACTACGGCAGATTAGATCGCGCCAATAAAATTAGAGAGCTAGATTGTAGAACCGATAGGTATAAAATGTCATTTTTTGCGCGTACCATTCGGGACCATAACAGCTGTGATCGCCGTCATGAATAGTTCGCATTGTGACAATAGGCAGACAGTAACTCTTTCTCTTTATATTCTCTACGTTCTTATTTATGCATGATGTAAATATTGATGTTCTTATTTATGCATGATATTTAGAATCTGTAGTAGTACTCTTTGAATCCCTTGCATGTTGGAACGATTGACGATAGAATGTTTCTTGGGTATTAGATTTTTAATTGGCGCTTTGCATGTGTGGTACGCGTGTTTCAATGTAATTTCGGTGTTCTACCATATCATTCATGCTTGCCTGGTGTGGAAGCACCTCCTGCCACACACCATTTGGGTGGCTTGCAGGGTATGACGTAGATGTAGATGTAGTCGTTTAAAACTCGCCCCCTTCCAGCGAACAGTGAATGAATTCAACAATGCGACATTACCCGAGTTGCGAGTGAATTTGCATACATGTCACAGTCAATAATGCGGGCGCACCTGTTGCCCAGCCAATGTGTCGACGAAGGGTGATTGCCCCTTGCACTATAGGAAGATGGAAGTGGGAGAACAGGGCTGCTATAAGCCTAGAAATCCTGTGAAAATGTCATTTAAATTTAAAAAGCAGAATTGTGTTTAATCGACAGGAAAAAAAACACAATCAGTAGTGAACCCAGCCCTTGTAATCTAAAACAACTTGATATCTCCAGGCATGTACTGCTGTCTCTTCTCGGCACATTCCCATCGTTTTCCATTTGCAATAATTGTGAAATGTTTCCGTAAATAGAAGGCGTATTTCAAAGAGGTGTCGTGACGCATCCGTGAATGAGGCGTGAGATTATTTTAAAGCCGGCGCATTGAGAATTGAGAACGTGACAATCGCACGGACGAAATTCGTGATTTTTCTGAATAGGCACGAGGATAATTCGAGGTTAAGTGCTTCCTACAGAAGCATTGGTGACGTGTGCACACCACGACAAAAATAAAACAGATGTATATATGGACGTCCTCGTTTTATAGTTGTAGGTTATCACTATTTTCGTCAGATAGACGAGTATCGCCACACCATATTCACGAATAGCTTACCTCAACTCGCCGCATCGATGGCGATGCACCGGGGAGATACAGGACGGATCGTGACAACCCCGAGAGAACCTGCAAACACCGCCTCCGCCGGGAAGAGCACGATAGAGTTAACAAAAAAAGACGTTACCTCACTCTCGACAAGACCACACCTTTGAATATTTTAGAGGGGTATAGATGTAATCATGAACTAGTGATAACAAGGCTCATAAGCGAATTGTTTTGAAAACATTACAAATTTAGGAACCTAAAATTTCCTGTCCATTAAATCTAGCTAACTCGAAAGTTAAAATATGTATAATGAAATTAACAGTCAATTGCATGGAAACATTTATTACGTAATATTATCCACATGTACATCGACACACTACCCTACGATCCGCCAAATGGGCGTGCGGCAGGGGGTGGCAGGACACCAGCCGTGTAAAGATGTGAGGGATAAGGTTTTGGGAGGTGGTGATGTGTATTGTGGGAGTGTATTTCGTGGAGCTAAGTTTTTAATGGTCAGTTATAGTGCGTGTAAAGAACTAATTTTCGTACCCACCTCTTCGGCAATGTATCTCTCTTCCTTCATCGTTTCTGTCAGACCTAGTGATGTAGTGAGGCGTCATAAAAATATTCTCCGTGTCGCTCTGAAACACACCTGTTCTCAATTTCTCACGCAAATGAAGCCTATCGTGCAATCTCCGAGTCTTTAGGGGCTCCCACCTTAATCCTTCTAAAAGCACTGAAACAATATATGTTCGCGCGTGGCACATTTTGACGAAGCGCGCAGCTTTCCTTTGCAGTTAAATTATTTCCTTGTTAATTCTTTCTGTTCAGGGTCCCAAATACTAGCCGCGTATTCGAGGTGTGGCCTAGCCAGAACGAAGTAGCATCTCTCTTTTACTTTTTCATCCGAGGACCTTTCAATTATACGCTAGGTAAATCCAGATGTCTTACATGCTGTTCTGCATATGTTTTGCATGTGTGTACCCCACTATATGTCTGAAGTAAAAGTATTTCCAAGGTATTACTTAACATACAAAACTGTACGTTTAGCCGATGCAGAGTGTAGATATGGCGTTGGTTGATGAGTTCTGTAAGAAGTGTACGGTGGTGCACTTACTAATATTATATTTTATACATGACCTCAAAGAAATCCTTGAGGAAAACCATGTGGTTTGTAAAGAACTGCCAAGAGCGAACACAAAGTGGGACAAAACTAACAATAACAGGAGAACTAATACTATATATTATTAAAGTATGGCTTGCCATTGTTAAATCAAAAAGTTCAAAGTTGTCCATCTACATACTACCCCGCGAGCCGCCGCATGGGCGTGTAGCAGGGGGTGGTAGGTCACCAACCGTGTAAAGATGTAAAATTTTTGGAGGTGAAATGGTGACATGCACTATGGGAGTGTATTTAGAGGAGCGCAGTTTTCATTGTGGTCGCTTATTGTGCGCGGAAAGAAAGAGTTTTTGTACCTATATGTTCGGCAGAGTACCTCTCTTATTTTATCGCAACTGTCAGACCTATAAATGTAGTGAGGTGTCATGATAATGTTCTGTGTCGCTCTGAAACACACCAGTTCTGAATATCTCAAGCAGCCTAAGACTTGCGTGCAGCCTCCGAGTCTCTAGGGGCTCCCACCTCAATCCCTCTAACAGTTGTGTGACACTATATGTTGGTTCGTAGCAGTATTTAACGTAGCGTACCTACTGCTTTTCTTTGTATTTTGTTATTTTTTTTGGTTAAATCTTTATGACTAGGGTCCCAAATGTTCACGGCGTATTCGAAGTGTGGCCTAACCAGAGCGAAGTAGCATCTCTCTTTTACTTTTTCATCCGATGACCTTCCTATCATACGCTTAACAAAACCTGGTTTCTTTAATGCTGTGCCACATATGTTTTGTGTGTGTGTTCCCCACGATATATGCATGATGACAACTAGCCCATAAGCGGACTTCGACATGAGAAAATGGGGACGAAATGTTACTGATTACGCTGGAAATCGGCAATCGGCTCTCTCCGGCGCAAATGCTGTTTGGGTCGGAAGACGCGAGACGGCAATGAGAGGATGACGGAGTTAGAATATAGGGATCGGTCCGCGGAGGAAGATCCCACAGAAAGTGAGTGGCGGTGTGGGAATTAAGTATTCCACCCCCCCCCCGCCCCCCCTTCCCGAGGATCTCACGAAGTTTTTCGTCCTTTTGAGGAGAGTCTCCGCGTGGATTGGGACGGGAAGGGGCGAGGCAGGGGGAGGCGGGGGAGAGGTGTAGTGGAGAGAAGGCGGGAGAGGCATTTTAGAGGGGGAAACTCCGGGGGGGTGAGGGGGGAAAAAGACACTTTTAGGGAGAGGGGTGAGAGCGAAGAGGAAGGAGTGAGGAGGAGATGGATGCGCGACGAAAGGGGCGGGTGGGTGGACGGGGGGATGGAAGCTGGCGCCGTGGAGCGTTGAGGTCAGTCGCGATACGGCGTGAAAATGGGGGGCGAGGAGGATTGAGGAGGGAAAGGTGAATGGAAGAGAGGATGTGGCTGATGCGGCGGTGGTCGACGACGAAATGAAAGAACATGAAGGGGATCTAGACAGAGCAAGAGAAAGATGAAGAAGATATAGACGGAATGAAACAAGAATGAAAAGGTTCCAGACGGAATGAAAAAAGAATGAAAGGGACAGAAGAGAGCATCGGAAGAAGGGTAAATGTTGGAATGAGAGAAGATATTGAGAAGCGAAATGGATAGGAATTGAAAAAAGAATAGAGGGTGGTATGCCTGAGAGTAACATATTAGAGATGGCAGAGGAATGAAAGGGGAATCTACATCTAATTCCAGGAATCAGGGGTTCGGGTTGGAGTGGTGGCAAGAGTACTCGCCTACCAGACGGGCGACCAGGGTTCAAATCCCTGCAGAGGAGGATGTTTTTCAAAGGAAACCTGATCCCTACTTGAGTGTCTTTTGGAGGGCACTTCAAGCACAGTACTCCGTCTGTCGGATGAGACGTTAAACCATGGTTCCCTTGGCGCCTTTCATTAAGAGCAGGCTAACGCCGGGTTTCTAACCACCCTTCTTCCCTTGCCTATCCCCCATGGCGCAAATGACCTTAGCCGTCGGTCGCCTCCCCAAATATCCAATCCAATCCAGGAAACACCATTCAAGCCAACACTACAGCGAGCGGCACGGGGTGATTCCTCTCCAGGCATGCAGCACTATCCCAGTTGACATCAGAATCGCGCACGTTCCGCTCTGTCGATTGGAGCAGAGTAAAACAACCATGCGCGGACAGAACAGAAACCAGGAGAGCGTTGCGCAGACTGAAATGCTAACATGCATCACTAGCAATGATTAAAATAATGGTTAGTATTATTGATGTGATTGATAAATATCCCTCCAACGTGCTAATCCATGCAGAAAACAAAAATCATTCTGGCAATTACAAGCGGGGTGAGCTGTTAGTAATGATTTTAAGTTGGCAAGTTCATGCACAAACACTACCTAGTGAAGGTCAAAGTTTCATAGAAATAATCTATCGCAATTACAATGGTCCCTTATCGTACATAACGGGGGAGAGGATGTGCGAATTTCCACAGAGAAAAAATCATCCGCCTTGACCGGGATTCGAACCCGAATCCCTCGTTTTTCGGCCGAGTGCTTTTTTAGCCAGTTAAGCTACCGAGGCGACCTATTCATCTGTGGATTTTTGTGACCTTTTTGGGACTAGATGTTCTCGACTGCCGGACATACAATGTAACAATCAGTCGCTACTGAGCGCTTAGCGCCACTGCCCACGAGGAAAGATCGTACTTTGAACACAGAGCTTCAAAGAACACAGAGCTTCTAAGAGAACACAGAACTCGGTGGCTTAACTGGCTAAAGCACTCGGCCGGAAATCGAGGGATCCGGGTTCGAATCCCGGTCAAGGCGGATGTTTTTCTTCTCTGTGGAAATTCGCACATTGTGTATTGCGGGTGACACCGTAAAAGTGGAACTCCGTGGCTAGTCCCGGATAGCTTTAAATTTGTCAAATAAAAGTGAACGCCACCCTGTGTTCAAAATACGATCTTTCCTCGTGGGCAGTGGCGCTAACCGCTCTCAGTAGCGACTGATTGTTACATTGTATGTCCGGCAGTCGAGAACATCTAGTCCCGTAAAGGTCACAAAAATCAACAGGGGAATAGGACGCCTCGGTAGCTTAACTGGCTAAAGACTCGGCCGGAGAACGAGGGATCCAGGTTCGAATCCCGGTCAAGGAGGATGATTTTTTCTCTGTGGAAATTCGCACATTGTGCATTGCGGGTGACTCCGTAAAAGTGAAACTCCGTGGCTAGTCCCGGAGCGCTTAAAATTTGGGAGAGAGGATGAAAGAGAAGGAAGGGAAAAGAGAAACTGGTTGAGGGAATGAGACGTGGGAATAGTCTGAAAGAGAGCAAAAAAAAGAACGCCCCCACAGAGAAGAATGGTAGCGTCAACCTGATTGGGACGGTCAAAACACTGTGGAACAAGTCATCATCGAAATGATATAAAAACGTTCCGATGGCCTCTTTTTTTTTGGTTGAGTTTCCCTTTCTATAAACTTCTCATCCCGATTATAGGCCCGGGCGCGGCGAACTCCAGACCCGGCTCGGATCTTGGTTCGCGTTTCACAGTCACGTGTCAACAGTTGCATCGTCCAGATTGGTATATATTTTCCCACGTCTTCTGACTTGAAATTCATCCTGCAGGCTAATATCAATGAAATATTCGCGAAAAACTGTCCTTTCAAATGGTTAATCTCAAGAGTATTGGTTAGAAATTAAATTGAATGTAGGTACGCATATCGTCTTCTGATATTTTAAGGCATTCCTCACTCATATATAGGTATAAAAATTCGTTCTTTCCACGCAAATTAAGCGACAACAATAAAAAACTGAGATCCACTCGATACACTCCCATAATAATACACATCATCTTATTACCTCCAAAATCCTTATCCTGACACCTTCATACCGTCCTAACTCCCTCTGCCACACGCCCATACGACAACTCGCAGGGTAGTATGTAGACGTAAGCTGACGCAAAGTCACAGCATTAATTAAGGTCAAAATGCGGGTATTGAATAGAATTGGCCCTGCTGTCGTCTCACTGTGGCCGGAAAAAGTGTTTGTAAAAAAATTTATTCGTCGAAAGATTGTAATGATTTGTGCTTTGTCTTCGTTTTTTTTTCAAACAGCCAAGGTATTCCATCAGAGGAAGGAGAGTTTTTTTTTTTAAGTTAAAAGGAGGCAGTCGAGCAAACTTTGTACTAAGCTACTTTTTCCTCCCCACTCCTTTCCGACAAAATTCCTTCGTCCCACCTTTCTCGCCTCACAAGCACTTAGGGCCGTATTCATAGTCTTTACCTGGGTTTCCCCCAGGTGTGAGGGAACCTCTTGGCTCAGAAATAGTAATCATAGTCGTTACCCAGGGGACTGCCGTCCCCTAACCCTCCCCCAGGACGTCCATTTCCTAGGTAAGGCATGAAGCTTACCCAAAGCTCCCCTAGCGCAGAACTGCTGCCCACTCGTGGGAAGAATTGATACTACTGTACTAATAGAAGTACGTACACGATAATATCAACAACTTTCCATAGTAACGTCTTCTGTTTACAAACACGGGTACTTATTCAACCACCCTCATTTTCCTCACCATTCATATTACATAAATATTTAAGTAATATTTTAAACATTCTCTCATATTCCTTCAATCATTTTTCATCAACATCGTGTCACAGTATACTATATTATTGTTTATAGCGTGCTTGGTTACGGTGAAAAATGAGCATCGAGAACCATTCAGCGGAACCGTTCACATGTATTTTTCCGCGGGATTGTTGCCGTATATCTTACCCAGGCGTCCCCTGGCTGGGTTTTACCCAGGTAAGGTTTATGAATCGCTGAGCGTAGAGGACCCCTAGGTGTTACCTGGCTAGGGGACACCCAGGTAACCCCTAGGAATACGACTATGAATACGGAAATTAGTCTTCGTTCCCTGCCTTCTCTCCCGAAAGTTATTTTTTTTCTCCAAAAACCTACCCGTAATCTTGACAACAATCAATAAATTTAATCCATGCAAAAAACTTAACCCATTGAGGTATATGGAGAGGATACTTGCTATGCTATCCAATGCTAAGAGCTGATTCCAGTCTGCCGTCTTCGTTGACCCTCACTTTCCTATATCGCATGCGGGATATCGCACTAATTTTGCAATTTTACTATGACATCCATCGATAACTTACTAGAAATCAGCCTGCACATACTTCTTTAAAGTATATTCTCCTTGAATTTATTGTTTATTTATTTATAAAAAATAATCCACATTCCCACTGAAAACTATGGTAAAATCGATTAGAATCCATAGCTTTAAGAAACCAATTCTGATTTCATGCTTTACTTGCCTTAAATTTCAAACAAATGGTTGATATTCCTGCTTTACATCCGCTAATTCGTCCATTCCGTCGTGCTATCCATAGAAAAGTAATGAGAGAGCCGGTTAAACGATACGGTTGTATTTCGGTAGTCAGGCTTAAGTTTGATGACGTAGGGCCGTATTCATAGTCGTTACCTGGGTGTCCCCCAGGTGTGGGGGAACCCCTAGGTTCAGAAATGGAATTCATATTTGTTTTCCAGGGGACTGCTGTCCCCTAACCCTCCTCCAGGCCGTCGATTTCCTGGGTAAGGCGTGAAGCTTACCCAAAGCTCCCCTAACGCAGTACTGCTGCCCACGCGTGGGACGAATTGATACTACTGTACTAATGGCAGTACACGATAATATCAACAACTTTCCATAGTAACGTCTTCTGTTTACAAACACGGGTTCTTATTGAACCACCCTCGTATTCCTCACCATTCATTTTACATAAATATTTAAGTAATATTGTAAACAATCTCTCATATTCCTTAGATCATTTTTAACCAACATCGTGTACCAGTATACTATATTATTGTTTATAGCATGCATGGTTACGGTGAAAAATGAGCATCGGAAACATCGAGAACCATTCAGCGGAACCGTTCATATGTATTTTTCCGCGGGATTGTTGCCAAATCTCTTTCTCAGGAGTCCCCTGGCTGGGTGTCACCTAGGTAAGGTTTATGAATCGCTCAGCGTAGGGGATCCCTAGGTGTCACCTGGCTAGGTTATACCCAGGTAACCCCCAGAAATACGACGATGAATACGGGCAGTAGTGTCCTCTCCATCTACCTCAATGTCTTCAATACTTTGGAAAAATATCTTGGAATTACCTTAACTTCAGATATATCGTGGGGAACACACATATAAAACATATGCGGTACAGCATTAGAGAAGCTAGATTTTGTTAAGCGTATAATAGGAAGATCCTCGTATGAAAAAGTAAAAGAGATATGCCACTTTGCTCTGGTTAGTCCACACCTCGAATACGCCGCGAGCATTTGGGATCTTGGTCATAAAGATTAAACCAAATAAGTTGACAAAATCCAAATAAAAGCAGCACGCTTCGTTAAAAACGGATACGGACGAACATATAGTGTTTCACGACTGTTACAGGGATTAGGTGGGAGCCCCTAGCGACTCGGAGGCTACACGCTAGGCTTAGGATGCTTGAGAAATTCGGAACTGGTGTATATTGGAGCGACGCAGAGAATATTATCATGACGCATCACTACATTTCTAGGCCTGACAGATGCGATAAAATAAGAGAGATACACTGCCGAACAGATGGGTAGACCTCAATGGTTGTACCTGACGATGCGGCAAAGCTGACAAACCCCGTCGCACTCATTGAATTATTGTGGAAAAGTAATAAGCATCTTTTCAATGTGGATTCTAACATCAGATTCTTCCGCGAAGTGACGCCTGAAGTAGTAAAGTTAAAAATTAGGAACTATGCCTCTGATAGACCTAGCAAAATCGCCGAGATGTCACAAAAAAATGAAGAAAAAAAAAACTCCTCGTTTCCGTCCAATCGTTTCATTTTCGAAGGCATTCTTCATCACCACAATTTCACCTCCGAGTCCGACTTCGAGGAAACAATTATTCCCGCAATAGATCAATTCGTCTCGCATGAAAGGTAGTACTTTTTTGGCCTGCACATCGATGTAAAGTAAACAAATAAAATCTAACAGTGATTGTTTATTACGATGAGAAAATATTTTATGGGACATGGCGTTACAATTTAAGGTATTCACTGAAGATAATTCACTAAGAATAGCCAAGAAGCTGCTAATATTTTACTCCTTCCTTATCAAACGATGGTTTCAGACCTCACTCGTTGGAATTCCTTGATATCAGGGATAGAAGGATTAACTTTGCAACTCCACATTGTATGTGTTTGTTTTACAATGTGGAATTGCAAAGTTAATCCTTCTATCCCTGACTCCTTCCTTATCAGTTTTTTTGCCTTCCTTATCAGTTTTATCAGTATCAATTTTGTCATCTCATATATAGGCGAGAGAACATTTTGTCTCCCTAATGTTCTCTCGCCTATACATGAGATGACAAAATTATATGAGATGACGTTGTTACATGTTACTTGTTCACCATAATCATTTGCTGTTTTCTTTGTCTCATAAAATATTCGCTTGTTGCTTTTCATTTTTTTTTCTTATTAATAGGTATTACAGATTGTACATTTTTGTTTACCTTGCTCATTCTGTCTGTCTGACTAGAAAGTCATGACATGAAGTCTGCTGACTTGAAAGTTGTTTGTTCGTTTTCCTATATTTGTAAGGCTTTGTATTTTGTTTTGTATTTCCACTCCTCATGAAGGCATGTAAAAAATTCAATGTCCTAAGGGACTTTGTCCCAGGACAATAAAATTGTTTTCTATTTTCTATTCTATCAGTTTTACGGACGGGACTTTGAGAGTTTGAGCATTAAATGAACGCAAGCATTTGGGGAACTGGTTGGGGTATTATGCCAATTCACTTAATCCGTTCTATAACATGATTAACACTGAATTTTAGGAGCATTTTATCTTCCAAACGATTGGAACCTACATACGAGGATATATAGCATAATATGCACGCGATCCTCCAGGAAAACTTGCGCAGTCCTCTAAAGCCGCGTCTTTACCCAGGAAAATTGATTAGTATGGATCTACATCAGTGGAACTCTTCCGAATCGTATCAAGCAAATCAACACCGCCAAGATGAAGGCCAACGTCCGGACCGGATGGAAGAAGAATATCTAACAAGGGGAGTGTCAGATAGCCGGGTCTCAGATTTTATTCAAACTTAGTAGTTGTACAGACCGCGGTATCTGGTTCATGAATCACCCCACATATAGGGTTATATAACCAACAGTTTAAACGAAAATGGCCTTTAAAAATTTCAAAATTCCCTTTCATACGGGCCACCCACATAACTGACAAGATACGAAAAATTTGAATATTACTAAGAATTATGCTTGAATTGTAAAAATATGAAGACAATATTATACAATAATTATAGAAAATGGAAATCATGTGCATGAAGGAATAATGGAAATACGTCGTGAAAAGATAAGGAAGTGACATAATTATAAGGCTGCCTTCGACCAAAAAAAAAGAGAATAAGCCTGACGTCGTGTATGCAAATGAAAAATTTGCCTCGCGCAAAAATAATATTTCGAGTGAAAATAAAAAAATGTTGAGCGCATTGTTGGATGCCGTAAAAGAAAAACTAAAAAAAACAGCGGAAGAAACAAACCCCGTATTGGAATCGAACCCGTGTCTCTATACCGGAGACGAGCACGTCAGCCACCCGTCCAGCTTGTCAGTTATTTGGGTGGCCCGTCTGAAGGGAATGTTGAAATTTTTAAAGGCCTTTTTTGTTTAAACTATTGGTTATATAACCCTATATGTGGGGTGATTCATGAACCACATACAGCGGTCTGTACAACTACTAAGTTTGAACAAAATCTGAGACCCGGCTATCTGACACTCCCCTTGTAAGACGCGGGTCGCAAGAAATCTATGCAAGACGAAGAGGGAGCTGCCTCGGAATAGCCTGGTGTGGTTGACCCGAGGGAGGGCCTACGCAGGTAAGACTCCCACGGAAGATGGGGAGCAAAGTTGAGGTGGGAGTAGAGAGGAAAGGACTTATAACGGTATAGCATAAGTAGAGGAGCCGTTATGCTTGCTATGAGAAAATAATATAAAAAAATACGTAGGTTTACCAAAAAACTTATACTGAGTTTCTAGTCTTAAGAGTAGTTTGACCGAAATAGTTCCCTAGTCATATTAGAGACCATATTCGAATTATACGTTTTAATTTCAGAGGCTGTGGGACACATGAATTAGATATTGCATAATTAATGGTCCCTCAAAAATGGTCCAAGAGTTCAACCAGTTGGTGGCTGTGACATCACAACCTCGGATTTTCTGAGGTTCAACAGTGTCGGGTCCTTATTCCGTAAGGGCTCTACTCGGTCGAAACTCGAAAAATCCGTTTGCCATATTACATTGCCACTTATTCCATAAAAATGCCAATTTGGACGAGAAATCATATTCGATCTTTTAACTTAATCTGTCTATAAGAAACGAAATGTCCGGGAAAATTGAACAAGGATAAAATATGGGCATCTTACCACCTATTTTTTAAAGTTGTCAGCGAATTACTGCGGTTATTGTAGTCAAAATGCGGTAGTTCAATGCAAATGGCGCTGCAGTCGGCTACTATTGCTGTACTAATGTTAAAAATGTATTCGTGGATTAATGTGCGTATTTTATGCCTTCATTATGATTTTCAACACTTATTCCATTTTACCAGTGGAAGCAGGATTTTTTAAAAACCGAATAAATAAAAATTAGTGGAAAAACCTCTAGTGGAGTAAACAAAGTTAGTTTTATTTAATCTACTACGGATAACTTCCACAAAGTCAAGCCTGGAACCATTCCCTTTGTAAAAATTAGTGACTTGAGTATTTGTCTTGACTCACATAGTCAACCCGGAGCCCCCATAAAAGAATAAAGGGCTTCACTGGTTAATGCAATGTGTGTGATATCGAGGGATACGGGTTCGAGTCCCTGTCAGGGCGAATGATTTTTTTTCCTCTGCGAAATTTCTCACGATACTTGGGAGTAGTTTTCAAAGGGAAGGGATGGATAGGTGGAGAATCCAACAAAGTGGGGAGGGGTCAAGGAAGAGCGAAGAGTGGAGAGAGAGAGAGATATGAGATAGGGCGGAGATGGGAAGACTCGCCAATGGACAAGGAGAGGATTGAAGATGCGGAGGTAAGGATTAAGATGCGGAGATTACGGCACAGATTATACCCTCGAGATTAGATATTCCTCGGCGCTCGTGAGAAGTCGGGTTTCGTTAGAATATGGAGGGTTTATGGAGGGGTGGGGGGACTTTCAATGGGGCCCCTCCCCCCGCCCCGCCTCCTGTACAGCATCACAATCAAAATAAGCGGCCCCACTGCGTTTTACGGGCGGGTGATGTATTTTTCATGCATGCATTCCCATCATGTCGCTCCTTATCGGGCTGGAAAAAATAAAAGAGCTTAATTATCGGTGCGATATAGACCTTGAAAACTGGCTGCTTTAATAACACCTTCCCATACTGTCCAATTCATGCAAACCCTCCTTCATTTCAGCCGCATTAAAGCACATCTTCGCACAAGTACTCTTGCTCCAACGAAGCCGTATATCCCTCCTCTTTGATGTCTTCTCTGTCTCTCTCGAATTTCATTACGAAGTTTCCTTTCCTCGCCCGCCATCTCAAGCACTTCATCGCTAGTCTCCCCCTTCGTCCACCTCACCTTCACCATCCTTCTCCACGCCTATCTCGAATGCCTGCAGCCTATTTTCTCGTCCTTTCTGAGGGTCTACGTTTCTGTCCTCTACAACGCTACACTCCATATCAAGCTCTTCACCAGCCTCTTCTTCACATTCTTACCCTCGGTCCCCGAAATCAACTCATTTCTATCACCAAACACTTCCTTATCCAACACCTATTCTCCTCCTTATATCTTACCTACTATGACCGTTTTCTTCTAGCGTACTATGGAAGTAATTTAAATGCTCTACTTGCTGGATTTTGTGTCCTCCAACTTTAATTACCAGCCTCGCTTTCTTTGTCCAAGAGAATCTCCTTACTTTTGTTTTCTTTAAAACCATTTACACAACAGCCGTCTGTTGCTTTATAAAAAAATTATGCCCCTACTGCGAGAGACTTGAAAATAAATGCATATGCGGTGACCGGCGTGAAATTCGGAATATGCTTCGGTCAGGCTTACCGTCATGGAGGTATTACTCACTTCAATCGTGGCTGCGCTCATGTTTTACGGTCGCTTTCCAAGAAGTAGAGGGCAAACGCGAGAAGATATGTGCTTCTCCTGGCAGCAGCTCGAAAGATGTCAAGGTGGTTGATGGATTTGAGCACATCACTGTGGTGAGAAAGGTTTCCAAGTTGTGATAAATCTCGGTGACGAGGAAAGTATGGCGAGTTTTTAATCAAAGAGAAATGTACGCGATGAAGTCGGAAAAGTGCGTAAATTCGCTTCGGCTTATCGCAGTCTATGAGCGGTATTTCTTCCAGGAACCACCAGTAGGAAGCCATAATTAATGTCTTTCATCCATAAGGGAATCCAACGACACAGCGAAGATTCCATGGAAATGATTGCCGAGTAGCACTCCAGATGAAACAAGACGACGGCTGAATAATTTGGTTTAAATGTGCGAACGGTTTGACGTATGGAGGTAGCTGGAGAGGTCGCCACACTGTCAATTGACAAGCGAAATAATCTCTGTATTGCATCCTCTAGTTCTTTCCTTGCTTGCCTTCAGATACCATGGAGGCTTAGATAAGCGAATATAAAAGCAGAATATTTACCGTCTTTGGATAATTAACGATAGATAACTTATGAAGTACAGAGTATTAACTTGATTCTACTGGATGTTAAAATGGATCAAGGACAGGAATTTATTTCATATCTTTACCAGCACTTGTACGATAATTTGTTGAAAAAAGACACCGTTTTCTGTGCTCAGAATCCGACGGCCCAACTTTAATTTATCGCTATTCTTCTTCTGTAAAACAGAGAGACTGGTGGTTTTGACATAAGACAGCTGAACATTCATTTGACGTAAAAAAGGAAAAAAAAAGTTTACCTGTTGAGACCTACACGATCTGTAGTCAAAGTTGTAAACCACCTCTAATTTCGAAATAAACGATGCAATTGAGGTTTGAGTTATACAGTTGTAGCTATGAGGACGCCAGAATTGCGAATATGTACATATCAATTATGGAAATACGCTGGTATAACGACTTTTATTCGTATGTATTTTATACGCCCAGAAAACACGGTTCACTGCGGCAGGAGCGCCAAGAGATCACGGTAGAGCGTATCTTCCACAGCTCTCAGTCGTTGATTAGCCCTAGTAGTTCCTTGACTGAATACAATATAGTATCGATGCATTATGCAGTTAAAGTAGCCTGAGCGAGATAGTTTCCTAGTCATAATAGAGACCATATTCGAATTATACGTTTAAATTTCAGAAGCTGTGAGACACATGGATTAAATAATGTACTATTTATTGAGCAATAATATAGGTTTATATGACAGTAGTTTCACGCAATCAAATGAAAATATCTAAATAAGGCTTTAACTTGACTCAGTTTTTCGCGCGGTACGCTTTAAACTCCTTCAAAACGGAATGCTTTCCTAGATCACGAAAAAATGACTGCGGTGACAACATGATTAATTTTCAGAAACAGTTGAGAAAATATAAAAACTACACACAGTTAATTTTTTGACGAGATTAAGGTGCTAGAAATTCCTCATTTTTTTAAAATAACCTCTCTCTGGAGGGCAATCACGTATGATTCCCCATGTAAAATGGTTGGTATTTTTTGGCAAATATCTCGGAAAGTAACGAGGTAAGGCGTTGACTTTTGATATCATTGGAAGGGTGAGATATTTTTCTTCAAAATGAGACCAAATTCATTGATTTCTAAGTGAAATGATACATCGCTCGTACTAACTTAATCGCGGCTACTTCATTAGGCAATGATACTGTTGCCATGAGAAAGCGAGAATTTTTTTCCCACCTCCAAAAGGATGAAAGGAAGTAGATGCAAAGCTTCTTCTGGTCCACCCGACTGATTTTTCGAGAAATTGGCATTTAAAATCGGAATTGGGCAGCGGGAACTTTCTTGCCCTCATATCCTAGTTCTACACGCTTCGTACCCGTATGTGTCGCACCCAAACTGACAAAGTGGGCGATGGAATCTCTCTCTGCTATCAAGAAGCTTGAGAGAACGTCAATTACGATATGCTCTGACTCCGATTCAAATATCTCTGAACTTTTAGATACTCATGAGTGCACACTTTCCTCAGCTTAGAAGGGACGCAAAAAGCTGTCGAGCAGTAGTAGCCACCAGAATTACTGCTATGAACCTTACATAGAATTAATGGCCAATCCTAAGAAGATAATTTTAAAATTTCCTTAATTTTGGCCCGAGAGTTGTACCGTAGTTTTTTGTCCTCGGTGCTAAAATGATAGCGAGACCTCTGTAAGGGTATTTTTCGCGCCACCATCTCCATGGTGTTATGCTTGATATCCTTCATGAATGTTGCATGTCATATTCTGGGAATTCTTTAAAACCTATGAAAGAGTTTCAATGTTTTCCTCTTCACATTGAATTTCCACTGTTCTACTGAATACACTTCCAGTATTTTCTATCGATCATATGTAAAATATCTGGTAAGGCATTCAAAAACCAGTTTTTTACCACGAAAATAAATGTAGTCATTGTATATTCCTAAGGAGATGTAACCAAAGGATTAATGAATTTTGCTCTATACCACGCTCTGTACCATGGATAGCGATCCTCTGATCACGCGAAAAAGGATAGAAAACTTGACATCTGTGACATGCAAGTGCAATAACCTGTGGAAGGATAACTTGCGAAGCAATAAACTAAAAAAATGAAAAATTGAATAAGATTGTCCTCGAATATTACTGAAATATCAACTTCGGGTAAAATTATTTAATTCTACAGTTCCGAAATCGGCTCTACCGGTCCATTACATTGAGTGCTTCCACAAGTATAAAGTGACGGACACAAACACTCATGCCCTGAGTGGAAAAAAGTCTTCTGAGGAAGGATTCGAACGGTTGACCCTTGGGTTAACAGGCGAAGTAATTACCCCGTCACCGCTGGAGCTGACTATTGGGGTGATGATGGATAATTGCGCCGTGTCGTTTACATAAAATGCATTCGCGTGCATATATTTCACAGTGTTCTGTAACCGTATCATTTTTCTCAATCATTTATCCGTAAAATATTTCCCCATCATGGGAGGTTAAGCAGAATATAAGATCCGTATTAGACTCATTATCATAACGGTTATCATCATTCTGTGAGAAAACAGGAGGTCGCTGAAGAAAGGAGAAGATAAAAAAAACACTATTAAGTTAAATGAGCCGTTTACAAATGGTTCGTCATGGCTGGAATCAAATGGGTCCATAGTATAATATCTTCTTCTTCTAAGGTGAACCTGTTCTGTGCTGTCTCCCTCCGCTCTTCATTACTCCTTCCATTCATTATATCCGTCAACATATTATTTCTTCCTCTCACTCTCTTTCCTTCCATCTTTCCTTCTAATATTCTTTTTAGCTGGAAACCTTTCCTCAGGATGTTTCCCATCCAGTTAGCATTCCTCCATATTGTTGATCTTAAAATACTCCTCTCTCTCATCCTTGCTGGCACTTCCTCATTTCTTACTTTATCACTCCATTTCAATCTTTCCATTCTTCTCCATAGTCACATTTCTAAAACTAGATATTTTTCCTCTTTCCTCCTCCTGACTGTCCATGTTTCAGCTCCATAAAGTAACATTCTACAAATAAAACTTTTAGCAAATCTTTTCCTTGGACTCATATTGACTGCTTAGGCTGAAAGCAGTTAGCTGAATTTATTGAAGGCTCTCTTTCCCTATGCTAATATAAGGAGTATAATAAGGAAAGCAAAAGGAATATACAGGCATACAATCCTATCTAGTCATTCCCTTTCGGGAATAAGTCAAAGAATTTGGTTATTGCCGTTAACCTTTCAAAACAGTACTCCTTTTAATAATTTCTTTCATTTTTATCTTTACCTTTCCCGCCCGTTTTGCTATACTCTTAGCCAAGCTCAGCGTAATACAAATGGGTAGGATGCAATTTTTTTTCGCTTTTATCGGAGAAAATCATCAGTAAGAATACGCAGGTGAATTTTTGTTCAAATCTGTACACCCATAAACGTAAATCGATCCGACCACCTTGATTTATTTCCAAAGCAAAACCATGCATTTGGAAGCTTGTTTTCAGAGTCAAACATTTTCAATTATTGTCACTTATTCTCAAAAATGTTCATGGGCACACGCCCCTTCAGTACTCATTATCTGTATCCAGCCAACTCTTGTGTTTATTCCTTTACCATCAAGTTACGAAGTTGTGTAAGGAGAAATGAAGAGGTCGGCAGTAAGGTGGTTTTGGAGCTCGAATTGTGAGCCAATGAGTGCACATTTCAATAATTTTTAAGTAAGTAGAAAAAAATTGTTGCACTGCACTTCACTTGAGCAAATCAATTTATACTTTGGAAATAACCGTATATGCTGTAATATAAGTGACGAAATAATTATATTTAAAAATCTTCGTCCCAATTAAAGCATGGAGGAAAATGGTACCGTGTAAAGCGGCAAATTGTGTGATGGCCCGAATGACTGAACGGGAAATAGATCCCGTTCTGATTTCATTCGTTTTCTTGTACAATCAACGATACATTCGTTCGTACAATAAATTTTACCATTATAGCGGCCTTAAGGTAGTTTGAGCGAAATATCATTTTACCTAGAAATCAATGAATTTGGTCTCTTTTTAAATAAAGATATAAGACACTTCCATTGACCTAAAAAATTCAACCCCTTACCACATTGCTTTCCGAGATATTTGCCAAAAAATACCATCCCTTTTTTAAGGGAATGGTACGTGGGTGTTCTCCAGATAAACCTTATATTAAAAATGAGGCATTTCCTACACTTAGATCTCGTCAAAAAATCAAAAGTGTGTAGCTTGTGTGTTTTCTCAACAATTTTTGAAAATCAATCATATTGTCATCGCAGTAAAAGTCTACGGGATCACAATAAACCTTCCGTTTTGATGGAGTATCAAAAGTACCGCGAGAAAAAAATGAGTCAAGTTAAAGACTTTGATTACCTACAATTTCTGTCATGTAAAACTCTATTATTGCACCAATAATAATGCAATATATAATTCTTGTGTCTCACAGTAATCCGTGTGCCTCACAGTTGGTGACATTAAAATGTATAGTTCGAATATGGTCTCTATTATGATTAGGGAACTATCTCGCTCGCACTACCTTAAGAAGAAGATGAAGGAACACAAAGGTCCGCTATGCCATGCTCGACGGAGCTCTACCTCTCTCCTTCACATTCTCTTCCTCCTCCTCTCTCCTTCTCCTCATTCTCTTCCTCCTCCTCTCTCCTCTCCCACCACAGCCTCCCCCCTCATTCCATCTCTTCTCGGAAAAAAGTGCCATCCCTCGCCGTGGCTGAATGGCCACTGGACTCTGGCGTCCTGCAAGGCCTGCCGCGTGGTTGCAATATTTTCGACTGCGCTCCGCAAGCGGGGGAGGCTTCTTTTAGATTCTCCCGAATTCCATTCTATTAAAAATCTCATCTACCGGGGGGACCGCACAGAAATTAAAGTTTATGGCCTCTCGGGCTCCCGAATAACTCCGTCAAAATATGGTCTCAGGAAGGGTTGACATTCTTCACATTCGCGTGAATTGAAAAAAATTAACACACAAAAAAACAGAAACATTTATGTGAGTTCTGACCTCCCGAAAGTCCAAAAGGCGTTACTTTTTCTTCCTCTTCTCATCCGTGAATGAACTGCTCGATGACTTTGACCTCCCCTGGCCTTTTTAGGTTCGTTCGAGCGAGACGGTACCCCAGTCATATTGGTCACCGTATTCGAAGTATTACACGTTTTTATTTCAGATATTTCACACGCAAGGGTTGCAGCCAATTAAGTGTTTATGTTTCAAAATTGTTCAATAATATGAGTGATGATCTAAAAAATCTGGAATCAATGAGGGAAGTTAAGAGAAGGACAAAGGAATTGTTGTAATGCACATAAATTATGTTTTTTTATTTCGTAAATGAATAAAAGTTATTTATAGATATAATTTAAGGATATTTTTTGCAAGTGACAATTTAAAAGACGACTGAAAAATTATAAAAGGCATTTGCTGATAAGCCACGAATGGCTTAGCAGGACCATAAAGTTGTAAAGTTAAATTAAATTTATAAAATAGTGTACATTTTACAAGAGTTATATTATACTGCTTTTATATTTAAGGTATTGAATTTGTACATTTATAGTAAATTCCATGTAATTATCCCATTTTATGTAATAAACACTTGTAATATCTTTAAAAAACTGGCTGTACTAAGCATTGATCAAATACTGCTTGATTAATGGTGCAATAATAAACTTTTATACGACTGAAATTCTAAGCAATTAAATTAAAATATTCATAAGTCTTTCATTTGACACATTTTCTTCACGCGGCTCGTTTGATTCTCCTTCACGACGAAAGATTTTCTGCGATTCTGTAAAAAATACTGCGGTGACAATATGATTTAATGTAGAAAATAGTTGAGAAAACATAAAAACTACACGTTATTCATTTATTGACGAGATCTAGGAGTTAGAAATTCCCAAATTTTTTTATATAAGTTCTCTCTGAAATGCATAAACGTTCCATTTCCCAAGTAAAAGGACTGGTATATTTCGTCTAAAATCTCGCAAAGTAGTTCGGTAAAGGACAGATATTTTGGTTTTTTGAAAGGGTGTGATATTTTTCTTTAAAAACGAGACGAAATTCACTAATTTCTAGGAGAAATGATATTTCGCTAAAAGACCTTAAATTCATATATTTTTTTAATTGAAAGTCACCCACTACCTCCAAAATTGCTGCCAAAGGTTCGTAAGAGCTATTTCAGATGTTATGCTTTTATAAAATGTTTAAAATTTATTTTTCAATGGTTTTTGTAATTCCTGTAGTTTTCTCATAGGAACTCCGATAACAAATGGGTGTCTAATCTTGGTATGCCAACAAATTCTGCGATATTTTGTAGAAACGAAAAATCACTGATAAATAAAAAAGGGCAAATTCCTCGAGTATAAGTATTCATTACCACCTAGGTTTCGCTTGATACAGCATCATTATCTTGATAAAACAAAAATTGCAATTGAGGACTCGATAATAAAGAGGGATGTCACAACGACGTCGAAGTATCGGACTTCCAATGTCTTTCGACTACTCGATGTTATTTGGGCGAGCCATCGAAAACATCGTAAGAAACTTCAACCGATTTTAATTGAGTGAGTGGTGAGTACTTTTATAAACATAAAAAATCGAATAATCGATTTTTAGTCGATATATCGGACTACTCGATACGTTTTCGTCGAGATATCGAAAACATTTAGTAGTAGAATAATCCGATGAAATTTGAGTGAGTGGTGAGTACTTACATAAACATCGAATAATCGACTACTCGATGTTTTTAGTCGATGTTTTTTAGATCTCTACTTCAAAAACCCTGGTCCATTCCTAGCAGCATGTTTTTATTGTTCGCCACTTTTTCTCTTCCGCAGACGCTGCACCCGCAGCAGATGGGCGCCCCAATGGGATATCCCGGGTGCTCGCCCTGGGTGCTGTGGGACGCCGGGCAACTCATGGAGGCGGCCGCCCGACGACGCAAGAAGAAGAGGCGCCTTTACGCCGCATGCCTGATCGCCGGCGTCGCTTTCGTCGTCCTGGCCGTCGCCGCCGTCGCGGGAATAGCTGTCTACCTCGGAGGTCAGTGCAACATTCATTCAGCTTAAGGAGGTACCTTCATTTTAGGCATGCCAGAATATATACCTTAAATTTAATATATATTATAAAGCAAAACTTCTAATATCGAATGATACAAAAATAATTCTAGTTAATTGGTCATTTAACGAAGATATATTGGCTTATAAATGATTAAGTTTAACGCTGAATTACATTGCCTTATGAGCAGTTGCAAGAACGACGCATAAGTATGTATTCCACTGCGTTATGGAACCCATAAGCCATTGCAACTATTCAGTAAGCGTTGCAGAAACATTCGATAAATTTGGTGGATTAACAAATCCCTTCATGACTTATGGAATGGAGTTATGAGTTCGATTAGTAGCCAAGATGGCGGACGCACGATGAACCACTTGGAGTTTTAATCACTCGATAAAATAGTGGTTTTGGAACGAATAGCCGGTTTGTTTACTCTGACTGACTATTTATTATGTGCATTAGCAAGTATAAATAAGATAAATCACTATGTGTTTTATCAAGCGAGGGAAGATTTGATCAAACCTTCGAAGCAATTAACAATAGGTAGATAAGTTATGAAACTGGTAGATGTGGTCCTGCAACCCGAATATTTTCATAAGTTCCATAACTTAATGAATTTAATTACTATTGATTCCATAACTAAACGTTCTAGTAACCGCCTATAAATGGCATTGGGATGGCATCTCTTCACATAACTTTATTTTTCCCAATTTCAGCCCGAAAAATTATATTCAAACGCTTGTATAACATGTACTATATACTGAGACACCTAATTAATGTTTCAACTTAGGTTATCGATAATACAACATGAGTATTTAAGTTTAAATAATCTACTTTCGGTTTTCGTCGTAGGACATTGCGGCATATTGTGATGTATGTGGCAACGTTGCCAAGGGAAACTGCTGCTGTTTACCTTGTTTAACAAATTTATTTCCAAAGCATATCATTATTAGGAATTTAATATTCATTGTTCAATGTTTTAAGCCTGAAGATAATCATACCCATCCCTCGGTTCGTTTAAAAATCATGATATCAAATCCTGAGAAATGGCAATGGAGGCTGGAGTCAGTATAATTACTGGCTTTCGTGACGTGGTTAAAGCTTGAGTTTAACGTTTTGTCCAATGATATTTTACTCGAAGTAGTATTTACATGAATTTAAAAAATAATAAAGGAAGCAGTAAGTCTAAATTTACCAGCGCGGCATTTCGTAGATTTAGATGAATCTCTAGAAATGTAGCTCATCATCTCCGCGTACGGCCTAAACTTCTTCACCCTGTCCATAAACCTTTTTCTTTTTCTCCCGCTTTCCCAAACATCCTTCCCTCGATCAGGACAAATGATCGGCCAGCAATTACCTCCTCCAGCCACCTACTCAACCTCCCACCTCTACCTCACTCAACATAATAAGCTCTTCCTCGTTTATCTTTCTTCCCGTCTACAGCGCCTCCCTCATCCCCCTCCCCACTACAACTTGAACGCCTGTAGCCTATTCTTGTCCCACTTTCTTGGTAGTCCACGTTTCTGTCCCATGCATCGCTATGCTCTGTATCAGGTTCTTCACCAGCGTCTTCTTTATATCCTTCCCCAACCTCCCGGTCATCTGCTCTCTACAACCACTAATTGCATCCTTCGCCTGCTCCATCCTCCTCCTTATGTTAGATATTGATAATTCTGATAGTGTAACTGATAATTCTGATAGTGTAATAAACTTAGGAGTTACCATAAATAAAACTTGATCATGGAATGGACACAAAATCTTTTCGCATAGGGTGTTTAAGACTTTATACCAGTTAAAACAATTTAGACACCTTATCCCTGTCTCCCTTCCCCAAAAATTAGTGAAAACTCTAGTTTTGCCACATATAGATCACTGCTAGGTGATTTGCGATGACCTTACAAACGAATTGAATCTAAAACTCCAGATGATTCAGAACCTCATCGTGAGGTATATTATAATATGGAAACTAGAAGCATTCACTTGGTCATAATACATGAAATAAACCTTTTTGTGGCTTCTACATTTTACTTTTATCTCGTGTATTGTGAGGTATATCTTTGACATCATATATTATGAACAGGAGACGCCTTATTTTGAAAAACTCAGATGACTAAAAATACAAAATAGGCGCTCACTTAATAAGGTAACATTAATGCACAAGTTAATAAAGAAAGAACTTCCCACATATTTACACGGGAATGTATATACAATAATAATAATAATAATAATTTCTTTAACACTTATTGGTTTCCCCAATTACAAGTGTTTCAATATATTATTAGAAGAACACAAACACCCATGTCCTGGGCACTGAATAATCTTACCCAGGCGAGACTCGAACCCGCGACCCTCGGGTAAGAAGGCGAGGACTTAACCCCGCCGACACCGGGGCCGACAATGCAATGCTAGAACAAATAAATGTCCAACACGCCGTATGGAAGAACTTCATATACCACACTATCGAACATCTGCAAACGCTAGGTCTTTCCATGCCACCTCTTGCGAAGAATGGAATCAATTGTCAGAATACGTAAAAAAATCATACATGCATACATACACACCCATCACGCCGTTCCCTTCCGGGGTAGGCACAGTCAAAATGTTTCACTCATTAATTCATAATTGTACACCTAACTCTGCTTCATTAATTTCCTCCATACTGATCTATCTTTGCAAACCTCTTTTGCTTCATTTACCCCCCATACACTGCTTCATACACGCCCTCCTGTTTTTAAGACTCCTAATATTCCTCCTCCTAAGAATTTCCTCAACCACATTCAACCACAACCTTCTCTGCCTACCTCTACCTCTCACACTATTCATTCTACTCTCATACATCTGTTTCGTTATTCGACCCTCATCCATTCTCTCAATATGGCCAAACCAACGAAGTACACTCCTTTCATACACGTCCATTACTGGAGCATCTAACCCACATTCATTCATGACCCACTCATTCCTGACCCTATCCATCCTACTTTTGCCGCAAACACTCCTCAGATAACTCACACCCACGGCGTTTAGTCTGCTCTTATGTCTATCCTGACATGACCATGTTTCACTACCATATAGCAAAGTGGGAAGAAGTACACTTTAGTACACGGCAATTTTCGCTTCCTTAGACAAGCACTCATTCCTTGATATGCTCCACATGCTACCTACCACTTTCCTTCCAGCATTCGCACGTCTCTTTATCTCCTCATCTATTCTTCCATCTTTTGCATACATCTTACCTAAGTACACAAAATCATCCACCTGTTCTATTACTTCACCATTCGCCCTCATCCTACAGTTATTCTCCCCATTCTCCTTATCAAAAACTACTACTTTTGTCTTGCACGCATTAACCTTCAATTCCATTCTCTCCGTTGATTCACAAAACTTATTTAGGAGCTTCTGTGATCCCTGTTGACTGATTCAAATAATTTCAAAGGAAATAACTTTAAATATTACTTCAAGTGAACTAAATATTGTGCTACTCTGTACAAATTATTATTTTGCCGTCTTGTTAAATACTATTTCGGACTCTGTGATATTAATATATCTTGTATATATTGCCATTGTATTATTTGTTTCACTTCAAAAATATGTACCATCATATAAGTTCCCAAGGGACACACTTTTCCCGGAATAACAAATTAAACTTTCTATTTCTTTATCAATGTCTTAGCAACTATGCCCATTTCATTGTAGCCTGATTCCCAAATAATTTAATTACTCAAATTGCTCCAGTTTGTGTCCCACATTCCTTATGACCAGTCCCGCTCTCTTCATCCGACAGAATCAATTACCCTGAATATGAAAGTCATTCACAGAGCACCGAGGACGTGCCATACAAACAGTTTTAGCCACCCTGAAAATCTCAGCCCATGCACACGTAGCGCACCATTGGCCGTGTTGTGTTGCCAACGCCATCGCTAACGTAGATTATAACTAACTGTAGGATGACCAGAGGAAATGAAGCTACATGAGTGGACATTGATGTCTAAAATACCGGACAGCTTGGGTTATATTGTAGGCCTGCCTCATGTAGAGAATTGATTCGAGATGTCGCTACATTCGCTACTTCCAAAGAAGTCACTTTCTATGCACCAATACAGGCACCGATAGAATACCAACTGTGGACAGGGAGTGAAAAATAAACGTCACAAGAATCAACGAAATCATACGATAGCATTGTTACGTTCCGCACGCAATAATTATCACGAATTTCGAGAATCTACCCCTTTATTGCTTTCATCATAGAGAGAAACGGTAAATGGTCGAAATCCCCGATTAAATTTATCACTTCATTCGTTCTACGTGCAAGAAACTGAGCTCTACAGTTTTCATCCCTCGCAGTTGCGTCCATGCGGTATGCAAATTAATATGGAACAATCGACTGGGAATGTCGCTTAAGTACAGCCTCTCCCGGTTTGATCAGGAAAACTTAGAACCATGAAATAACGACGCAAGGAAGTCATTAAGGAAAAAGATATCGGCTCGTGCATCTCCCCTTACGTCCGTCACGAATCTTCATGCAGTGAATCGCAGTTGGCTCGGAATCATGACTAGCTTCACGAAGCTCCGAGGTGATGCATGGTTTGTTTTTTTCCCCCACTAATGCACCAGCAAACCTTTATACCTTCCATATTCCCTCGGGAAAAAGGAACTAACTACTGCTCGATAACGCTCGCCGCGGTCGTCGGCTAATTGATAGCTAGGCCCATCAAAGCCTTTGAGCGAAGTGGAGAGAACATTACCTACCGTTCGAGTAATTGAATTCGCAGTTTTCGCAATGGTCTCGCTTTAGCACCCACGTTAACATCATCGCCGTCTTTCACTAAGAGGAGTAAAGTTCCCCACAGTTTTCTCGATCCGAGTAGTTCCGCCAAGAATCGACACGTTTAAGGTGACTTTTTCCTCAGGTTTTATCATTCCAGATTTTTTGAAAACTTGAATATAGCATCTTTTAGGTACGTTTTATGTAATGAGATGAAGATAGAATAGGGTTTCAAGGGTATATATACCCTACACCACTACGTGGGTAGGGTATATTGATTCTGTCATAGCAGAAATGTTACGCATACAAGGAGGTGCGGCAGGTATGGAAAAGTACGTATAGAAAAGATCAGATCACCTTACGAGTCCACCTAGATATGTCCATCTGTCTGTCTATCTCTTCGCACGATAACTGCCGTAAACATTGAGATATCGAGCTGAAATTTGTGTCATAAGCCTGTAGTAGTCCACAGACGGCATAGCTCTCAAAATGGTTGGATTGGACCAAAACCACGTTTTTTTAACAATACTGAACGTGGTTATAGGGTATTTAAGCTTCGGCAAGGCCAAAGGTAATTTTTTTACTAGTTAAACTTTAATTCAAGCCTTGAAAGCGGAGATTTTAACGTGGGCTCTTATAAAGATTGCTCAAACTACAGCAGATAAACGTCAATTTGAACCAGAAAGTGTTTAAGTATAAATAAAATCCTCACTGCTGAGCTCTTGTTTGCCAGATGCTGCCATCCTTGCCTTTTTCTAACTTGATTTAGTTCTTTTTTTTAACTCGGCATCACGAGTTTGACACAGTTCAGTTGATATAGTTTCCTTTTGTAAGCTGTCGAGTGAGTACGTTTTTCTCTAGTGACGAGAAGTTATACATTAAAGATCATCGAAGCAAGTTTTTCGCTGTTGTCTGTCAATGCCATATCCACCACGGAAAGCATATCCAAACTTTTACAAATGTTCGTGAGACAGGTCTATCGATAAACATTTTTTCCGCCCTTAAATATCGCCGTTTTTAACTAAAATGGGAAGAAGTAATGTGCACAAAATGCAAATTCTTTTGGTAAAAAAAGTCTGATCCCTCTTAAAAATGACGGACATTAGAAGATGTTATATTCCGGAAACGTGGTTTTCGGCAGCGGTAATATTGCAGTTAATGGAAATGAAAACCAGGTGGCGCAGTGGTAGTGTGAATATCAAGTCCGTCAAATCTGAGCGTTTTCGTAGTAAACCACGAATACGCGATATTTTTTTATTTGCCCGAGGTTGATATGGTGCGGGCGATGCGAAACTAAACTTGGAAAATAAAACCCTTTCGCCCGCCGTTACCCAACCCGCCCACCCCACAGGTTGATACTTTATGATATATTGACGGGTACGTATTATTATTGAGAAGTGAAATTATGAGGAGTCCCTCTGATGGATAGTGTGGAAACTTAGCAATGTGGCGCAAAGCGCAGTCGAAATTTGTGAGAAAGCGTGTTCTACAAATGGTTTAAAACTCTATAATAGTAAAAATGCGAAGATGAAAAAGGTAGGCCAAGGAAACGCAAAGTTTAAGGTTTAAAATGGAGTATAAATGACGTCTCTTAAACGTCTTGGAAGAGAGAGTTATGATGGAAAATCGATGGACCCGTCTCGAGAACATTTAACTCAAACTTTCAAATAAAATTATTTACAATAACCGAAAAGTCTTCGAAAATTGAATTAAATGAAAAATAGACCCCTTAGCACCTATTTTAAAAAGTCATTAGCGAATTACTGGCGTACTTACAGTCGAAATGCGGTAGTTCCATACAAATGGCTCTGCAGTCGGCTGCCATGGATGATAAAATGTGGTCGTCGTGGTACCGTCGTGGTTCGTGGATTATTCTGCACATTTTGTTACTATTTTCAATAGGCAACCCATTTCATCAGCGGGATTTTATGAACAAGACAAATTTAATCTGAAATGCGTAATTCAGTACTTGTCTTGACTCACGTAGTCAAGCCAGAGCCACATTAAGGTAGTTTGAGCAATATCATTTCGCTTCGAAATCAATGAATTCAGTCTCATTTTAATGAAAAATATCTCATCATTCCATAAGTACCAGAGTATCAGCCCCTTACAAAACAAATTTCCTACATATCTGCCGAAAATGTGTACGTAATGGCAATATGTGAAGATAAAAGCGAAAAAAAAATCACGTAACTTATTTGGTTTCTTGGCAATTTTAAATAGTTTGAGCGAAGTATCATTTTACTCAGAAATGAATAAGTTTATCTCAGTTTAAAGAAAAATATCTCACCCTTCCAAAGATACCAAAGTAACAGCACCTTACCGAACAACTTTCCGAGATTTTTGATGAAAAAATACCAGCTATTTTACATGGGAACTGGTACGTGTATGGACTCCAGAGAGACATAATTTGAAAAATTAGGAATTTCTAACTCCTAAATCTTGTCTTAAAACTAACAGCGTGTTTTCTCAACCATTTTCCATGATTAATTACAATGTCACCACAGTCATTTGTTTCATAATCACAAGAAACCTCCCTTTGCGAAGGAGGAATATCAACACTGTAGTTACCGAATAATAATTGCAAAAATGACAATAATTAGACGTTCAAACCGATCCGTAAAAAACAACTGAAGTGGAAGAGTGAAAAGCGACATATTTAACAATGGAGATCGCCAGTGCGCTGTTTGGAGTTGGGTAAAGATGAAGACCCAGGAAATATTTGATAACAGCAATGAGAAAAATATATTGCTGGCAGAATTCTAGATGGATTACTCCAATTCCCTTTCACTTAATTATACAATAGTTGATATTCAAACTTTGTAACGTACATGTTTGAAATTAGTGGAGGTCTACATCAATGGATGGCAGATTCCTCCGAAACTTAAGAGATCTGGCGATATTTCCTTAAGACGTAGTAAGAATATAGGTCATCTGCGGGAAACAGAATTTAATACGATAATCAAAATAAATAAAAAAATTGTTTTAGTTGCCATAATAGTAATTGTCATACGAAAGCAAAGATGGATATGAAACGCAATAATAATAGTTTACGACCACACAAGGAATTATATTAATGTGAAAACCCTAGAAAATTTGTTTTTCAAATAAATCCAAGGCTGAAATTTCATTTGGGAGAAACGGACAAATTAAAAGCGATTGAATGAATTTGATAATAACAGAGCACCACAGAAAAACAAATTGGGAAAAAATAAAACAATACCGATGGAAAAAATATTTTCCAAGCATCGGGATTGAACTCGGGACCTAGGGGTCCGACATCATGCCATGTTGCCAAAATTACCAAACATCAGACAACTGGGCCTCGAAGTATCTCATAACCTTAACTATTGATCAATTACACCATTAAAGTGGATAGAGAGGTCGCTTACTATTGTGGCAAATGCTAGAAGATGTAACGTGGACGTGGCCTGGCCGCCATATTTGTTAACCCCGATTTTCCTTCAGCGCTTACGGGTTGACGCAATAATACAGCAATTTCACTATTTTTCCATCAATTACCTGCCATCAATTACTTGCTAGCAATCAGCGATCATTTTTAAAATCAGCGATCATTTTTGAAACACACCCAAGGCTGAAATATCATTTGGGAGAAACGGACAAATTAAAAGCGATTGAATGAATTTGAAAATAACAGTGCACCAAAGAAAAAAAATTGGGAAAAAAAATAAAACAATACCGATGAAAAAAATATTTTCCAAGCAATTTTCTAGCAATCAGCGATCATTTACTCTTTACCACGCATTCTCCCTACATAAGGTTTTTTTACTTAGGGGTCGTCCATAAACTACGTCACCGTTTTCGGTGGTTTTTGAACCCCCTTCCACCCCTTCGTTGACAACCGTAGTATTTTTCCCGAACCCCTCCCCCGACATGTAAAGTTGTTCTCTACAAATGAAACTTTTAATTCAAAAATATTCTCTCCGTTATTGGGCGAGTTTATGTTTAGGGATAGGTTGAAATAAGACAAATAAAGTGGCCGAACTAAATATAATAGTCAACAGAATCGGGCAAAATATTGTGGAACTTCATATTCGAAATGAAAAACACTCAATAATGTAATGTTCACTTTTTAAAAATAATACCCAAACTTTACTACATGCGTTTCGGCACTGTAATTGGCCATCATGTCTACACTGTACCTGATGATGGCTAATTAAAGTGCCGAAACACGTGTAGTAAAGTTTGAGTATTATGTCTGAATCACACGATCGTTTTTTCCGTCCCTTTTAAGGGATAGCTCCAATGATAGCTCAAATGATCGCTCGAAAATGATCGTGTGACTCGAACAAAGTCAGGGATGGCTCCAGCGATAGGGATCCCCTATAGCTTTTTCCATCCCTGGGCACGCCCCTTTTTCCGTCCCTGGAGGCATCGCTGACTCCACCATTTAGCCAATCAGAGTGCTCGGCCGCAAAGAGCGATTCTAACGCCACGTTCGGCTTTCAATGGAATGAGAGTAGTTAACGTAGAAATGATGCGAAAAGGGACGGAAAAAATGACCTCGTGATTCAGAAAATGATAGCTATCTCGAGCTATCATTGTCACGGTCCCTGAAAAGCTATCATTGGAGCTATCCCTTAAAAGGGACGGAAAAAATGATCATGTGATTCAGGCTTTATTTAAAAAAAAGTGGGCAATACAACATCATACGTTTTACATTTAGATATGATAGAACTATCAAATCTGAATTGGAACAAGTAATACTCATTTGAAAATCCTAAAATTCAGCCATGATTAACATGAAGTTTAAAAAAACTAGAATTTCTAATGATCCACGATAAACAATGTTCCCTTATCTCTCTATGTGCCAATATCGTGGATTGAAGTAATTTGGTTGGAAGACTCTTGAGATGGCTGCATTGTAAAAGCTGCGTATCCTCAGTGAACCCCTTCGTTACTCGCCGAAGGTTTTTAGGCGATCCCCCACCCCCCTAAGTTCGTAACGTAGTTTATGCACGACCACTTATTCATACATACATACTAATCACGCCGTTCCCTTCCGGGGTAGGCAGAGTCACACCGCTTCATACACGCCCTCCTGTTTTTAAGACTCCTAATATTCCTCCTCCCAAGAATTTCCTCAACCACATTCAACCACAACTTTCTCAGCCTACCTCTACCTCTCGCACCATTCATTCTACTCTCATATATCTGTTTCGTTATTCGACTCTCATCCATTCTCTCAGCATGGCCAAACTAACGGAGCGCACTCCTTTCATATATGTCCATTACTGGAGCATCTAACTCACATTTATTCATGCCCCACTCATTCCTGACCCTATCCATCCTACTCTTGCCGCAAACACTCCTCAGATAACTCATATCCACGGCATTTAGTCTACTCGTATGTCTATCCTGACATACTCATGTTTCACTACCATAAAACAAAGTGGGGAGAAGTGCACTTTTGTACACGGCGATTTTCGCTTCCTTAGGCAGAGTGCCACTCATTCAAATTAATAATAATCCGCAACCCTGGTAAAAATTATAGTAAAATCGAGAATAATCCCTCGCAATAAGTAGCCAATGCATGTTTAAAGAGTTACTTTCCTTAAATTTCGAATATATGGTGGATATTCTCGCTTTACATCCCCTAATTTGTCCATTCCGTCGTGCTACCCGTAGGATAGTAAGGAAAGAGTTGGGTTTCTAATATGGTTGTTATTTCTGGTGCCAGGCAACAGTTTGATGATACAATACCTTCTACATCTACCTCAATGGTGTATACTCAAAATGCAATTTTGTAGCCGGGGAGAATGGCGAAATATTTACTCCCAAGTTTCAGGGGAATCGGTCATGTATGATCCTGGGCCTCATGGACCAAATAAAATCAATTTGTTAACTCCACTTGAGGTTTATTAGCACGACCCAGGTTTCGAAACTTTTTGTCATCTTTAATATACCTCAAGAAAATCTAACAAAGGTATTATATTCGGTCCATAATGGATAATTTCCACATAGTAAAGCCTGAAACCAATTCCCTTGTAATCCTGGACCTCCTCTAGTAGGAAAACTCCACCATCAGAGTAGCTAGTCTCATCTAAGTTGAGCTAGTAAGAATTCCGTTTGGATGACCTGCCTTCCGACTGCCTAGAGATCGAAATGTTTCGTATACAGCAGCACCACAAGCTCCTCGGAAAAAATGGACAGAGATCAATGGGAGAAGATTCCATAAAAATTCCTCATGCTCCAACCATGAAGCTCTGTGACTCTTTTTCCGACAACCGCAGCGGCAATGGCCCTTTTTCTGACAGCCCTTTTTGTCCAGGAGGAGCTTCTACGTCGGAGACGCCCAAGACTGCGGTCTAGCGAACGGTACCCGCGGCAGTATTTTTGAAATATATTGGTATCCCCGCATACTAGCATAACGGTTGACGGTGCGCCTGCCATTGTGCGAGGAAAGTGCCGCCAGCATGTAGTTGTGGGACGGTCTGAAACGGGCGCCTACTGAAAAGTGGAGTAGTCGCCATATCTTTGGCGAATAGATAGCACTTTTCCGTAACTGACAATGGGAATTGCTTTGGTTCGAAGACCCAAATGAAAGAAAAGACAACTTCTTTAATAGCCGGTTGCAAGAACATTTAGCTATGGAATCAACAGTATTGAGACGCATAAAGTTATAGATCTCATAAAAATGTTCGGGTCGCGGCAACTCATCTACTCGCTTCATTACTAATTTACCAATAGTCAATAGCTTCGAATATTCGGTCTAATATTCTACCGCCGGATAAAGTTCATGAAAGTTTAGCCTATAGATAATTACTAACGCACATAATAATTAGTTAGTAAGATTTAAAAAACTAATCATTTGTCTCAAAACAACTCTTTTATCAAGTAATTAAGTCTCCATGCGGTTCGTTGCGCATCCGCCATCTTGGCTACTTACGGAACACATTACGACATGCCTTAAGTTATGAGACCAATACATTTATTGAATGGTTCTGCAACACTGATTGAATGGTTGCCATGGCTTATGGGTCCCATAACTTTATAGAATACACATTTGTCGTCTCTGCAACTGGCCATAAATGAATTGGATATGACGGATTGGATAAGATCTCCTGAAAACTGCGTTATATCCGAGATAAATGTAGTTGAAGTTGGTAGTATCAATATTTCTACTAACATAAAAAGCGAAGCTGCTCTGTCTTGACTGCTGACTAAATGACGCAAAGTCCCATCAGTCCTATAATGAATTACACGTATTGAGTTTACTTTATTCGCTTCCCGCCTTTTTTCTTTTGCCTTATTAATGGCTAGTTGCAGGAAGCTAGGAACGACACACATGTATTCTATAGAGTTATGGGACTAGCATGCCATGGCAACTATTCAACAAGTGTTGCAGTAAAAATTAGATAAACTTATTGGTTTCATAATTTATGGCATGAATATATATTATAGATTTAAATGTTTGGAATTGTTACCTAGGCAACGTGTTGCCTAAATTTCCACTTTTAGTTCACCCAGTCCTTGGCACCACTTCGAAAAAAGTCTTTTCAGTTGAATCGTAAATAGACGTAGTTGATTGTTGTCAACGTGAGACTGGTGAATATTCAATAACGATCGAGGAGATATGAATTACTTGATGCTTTCAATAATACCTTGCTATTTTTCTGACCTAAAAGTTAATTTGTAAATGCTAGAGAGGAAATATCTATTACCTACAGGAAATGTTTAAGAAGTTTAAGAAAAGTACATCGTGTGCCGACGACTATGTTTGCCAGACTCTGATTCTAATTTGAATGCATTAAGCCCGTTCGGCTTAAATAAAGAATTTAGAATGCCTTGTTTAAACAGAACTTGCTTCGTACCAGGCTGCAAAACATGGTATGCGTCTACGAGGATCCAAAATAGGAGACTTGGATTGAAACATAATGATCTGTTCAATGCGGCGGTTAGTGGATTCCTATTTACCTACACTGCAATGATGGCCATTGGGAAAATGTATACATGAAGATACCGCATGCCCCTGGATCATATTACTCGTTTATTTGCTATTGCTTTTTTAATTCTCCCAGTCTTTTGAGTAGGAAGTGGCTTACAACGAGGGCTAAATTGATAGCTATTGGCGCAATCCCTTATCCAAAGATGATATTTTCGGTTCTTGGTTTTGAAATCTTGTATCCGTCTTCTGATTCATTCCACTTTTTTCACCTCGCATTATCAAAAAGTTCCGTAGAACGATATCCACGAAGTACTAAGAAGTTAATTCTGCATTTATTTAATTAAATTTTGGAGAGAAATTAAATATATCGGCAGACCGGACGATATTAAAAAAGTGCATAATTACGTCCCGCGTATAGTACTACATTTTTTATCCACTGCATTATGATTACATGTAAGTAAAACCAGTAAGACGTGTTTATTTACAAACTATCGACTGTAAGTACATTTGAACTTTCGTCTTTCATCACTAGGCGGCACCACATTTCAAAAAGTTGTTTGTTTACGGAATTCTAGACAACAGTTTTTGGTGACGAGATAACAATATATATTATATATTCATGATTTATGGCATGGAGTTACGAGTTCCGTAAGTTGTAAAGATGGCGGATGCGCAATGAACTGCTTGGAGACTTATTTACTAGATAAAAAGAGTTGTTTTGAGACAGATGACCAGTTTGTTTACTCATACGGACTAATTATTATGGGCACGGGCAATTATTTGTAGACTTAACTTGCATATATTTTATCCGGCGGTAGAATGTTAGATCAAATATTCGAATCAATTGAATATTGGTAAACAAGTCATGTACATAGTAGATGTGTTCCTGCATCCCGAGTATTTTTATGAGTTCTATAACTTCATGGATCTTAAAACAATTGATTAAATAACTAAGTGTTCTAGCAACCGACCATAAATAAGAAATACTGAGAGTGTTAATTTGAGACGAACGCAAAATGAAAGAAAATATAATAGCGACGATTTTTATGCAAATTTTAATAACTGATTGAAAGCGCGAAGACTCGGAAAAAATGTGGATAAAACTTCTCTTGCGTTTTTGTCACAGCATCCCTTTGACAATCGATGGCATTGTTATAACAGTCTCATGAGGAACTATAAGGATATAAAGGCCAAAAAGGGATAAACTGGGAATAATGAGTACCTTTTGCCTATAGAAAACATATTCTGATCAATGGAAAATTATTTAGGACGCTTCTAGAAAATGCTATGACGTGGGGTGAGGTTTAAAAATGAAAGTCACACAGAGAGCTGGTCCACAGTATCCTATTATTCATTAATGACGACTCAGCATTGTAATTTCTACAGCTTAAATAAGCAATATTTAATTATTTCTGGATTTTTCACCATTTTACCCTTAAATTAATCCATCCATCTAGCATGCAGAAGAGGCCCATCATGAACGTATGTGACCGCTTGCGATTAGATTCTGTCAAAATCGATAGAACTCATAAACATTCAAGATGTATCTTTCTAGGTTTTTCATATAGATGAAGCGTAAAATTTATATCTCTGAGAGCCTTTAAAGAAAATATACGCTTTAGATCTTCATACTGCCCATGGGTGAGAAACGTTTCGTACATTGACAAGATTTGCGTTTTCTAAATTACTTCTTTTCTTAATTCGTTCACTTAATGAGGAAATGTTAACAGTTGAATTGTTGATTAACGTGGAACAGGTAGCCTCATTCTTTACCCACCCTTCCCGCCTCAACCAGTATACAGGTATATAGATGGATGTCGTACAGTATTACCCGAATATGAAGTTGAACGTGGACACTAGGATCGCTACCATTAAGGTAGTTTGAGCGGAATAGTTCCCTAGTCATAATGGAGACCATTTTTTGAACAATTTTTTTAATTACAGCAGCCTGGCAGATGCTTCAATTTCAGAAGAAGCAGGAATTAAATATTTGATTATTAATGGCGCAATAATATATGTATATGCGACTGAAATCGTAAGTACCTACCTAAATAAAAATATCCCCATGTCTTTATTTTGATTCATTTTTTCACGCAGCACGTTTAAAACTCCTTCACTATTGTTCTTTTTTGTGATTCTGAAAAAAAATCCTGAGGTATCTATATGATTTATTTTCGAAAAAAATTGAGAAAACATGCAAAATACATACTGTGTATTTTTTGACGAGATATAGGTGTTAGAAATTACTCATTTTTTTAAAATAAGTTCTTTGTGGAGTGCGTAAACGCACCATTTCCCATGTAAAAGGGCAGGCATTTTTCGTCAAAAAGCTCTGAAAGTAGTTCGGTAAGGGGCTGATATTTCTGTATCATTGGAAGGGTAAGATCATTTCCTTTAAAATGAAACCAAATTCATCGATTACTAGGGGAAAGGATATTTCGCTCAAACTACCATAAAGAAATGTGAAATCACAAATTTGCCATTTATCATTACTGTGGTTTCGCACCATGGACAGCGTAAAATAGCAATGACTTCAGGCAACAGAAACCGTTCCGTAGTTGGTAAATGAAACAGACAGGCCAATTATGCCGTTTTTCAATAGTCGTTCAAATATAAGTTGTGAACAGTGGCTTCCGTCACGCCGGCGAAAGTGACTGGAAAAACATCTAACAACCGAACAACCAACTGCCACAACAAGTTTTGCAGACATGGTCAAAAGACCACAGGTTACAGGCAACACAAAAAGAGTTAAGCCAGCCCACAACTAGTGATTATAAGGTCAAAAGAAACAGAAAAAGAAAGCGAGGAAATAAGACAAATAATGAACAAAATAACTAAACCCAGTGCAATAGGAGTCAATGTCATTCGAAGCAGGAATGTACGAAATGGGGTGCTATTAGAACTAGGAAGAGAAAACGAAGTAAAAACAATAGTAGAAAATGAAAAGATAAAAAGGTATTATTCTGTTGTACACATCAAACAGAGAACATATTTTTATATAAGATACCGGAATATGAAATATATTGAACTCAACTAATTTTTTTCTGCTAAAAGTTCAAATAAAAATGAACAATTAAAATAATAAGTGGCAGATGTACATTTTGGTGAGCGCAGGTCCTGGAGTTAAAAAAATGTCTGGGCGCTGCTTTACTGTTTTATCATTAGAAAGAAGCCTTTAGGACATTTATTTTTTATTTTATTAACCATGAACCTCATTAAATTAATACTTTGCGCTGCACGGGATCTTCCTAAATGAATCTGACCTATTTTAATCGCCATAGCCTAAGCGTTCAATTTCTAAATTTCTTGCTTTTTTGTATGCTGGACATGTTCTGTCTCCGGAACGGTGTTCTTGTAGTATTTTCTCGTTGGTACAGTGTGTGCATTTTGGCTTCTCATCTTTATTAGGGCAATTTTCGTACTAATGTTTTCCTGTACAATGAGAACATACATCTTCTTTTTTACAGTTGAATGCCCTATACCCGTACATTTGGCATTTATAGCATCTCATTACTGAGATATAATCTTTAATATAACAGATATTATACCAGTCTATGTACACTTTTTCTCTTTTACGGAGAACATCTCTTACTTCCATTTTACATTCGAAGATCCAATGTTCTTTGGTCACATTTTTATTATTTCTTAACTGATGCACCTTTTGAAAATTTTCTTCTAGGTCTTGATAACTCATTATATCTTTAAAATTTTGATGGTATATTTCATTAACCAATTCCGTTTCTGTAGTCGTTTTAGGTACATCGTATATAATTATTTGAGGTTTTATTTTTACCAATTTTTCTATCACTAGTCCTCCTGCTCTACACCATTGGTTGAAGGCATAACTTTGTGGAATGACACTACTGACATGACTAAAAAGAGAGAACTCTTAGTATTTTCCACACTTATAATGTTGATTCCCGACCCAGTTTTCGACTGCCTTGCATCTTTGAAAAGGACTACAAGGCAGTCGAAACCTGGGTCGGGAATTAAAAGTTTTAAGTGTGGAAAATACTAAGAGTTCTCTCTTTTTAGTCATGTCACTGACAGATAAGTTTAACCACACTACCATGTACTAGTAGTTAGTCATCCACATATCCTCAGTTTATTTCAAGATGCGTGCCGTTGAGAGCATGATTGGTAAGCGCCAAAGCTGCAATTTAATTTAATGAGGCTCATGGTTAATAAAATAAAAAAAATAAATGTCCTAAAGGCTTCTTTCTAATGATAAAACAGTAAAGCAGCGCCCAGACATTTTTTTAACTCCAGGACCTGCACTCACCAAAATGTACATCTACCACTTATTATTTTAATTGTTCATTTTTATTTGAACTTTTAGCAGAAAAAAATTAGTTACGTTCGACATATTTCATATTCCGGTAGCTTACAGAAAAATATGTCCTCTGTTTGATGTGTACATTAAAATAATACCTTTAAATGCAAATCATTTTTTGATTTTTTACTTGAAATAACATGGCGTTCGATGCAATAATGAGGGAAACGTTGGGAAAATAGTATTTCTCCAACGGATATAAACGCTACTGTCGCACAAAAACGGTTAATAAGAAGAAAACCCTCCCTGGATAATGGAGAGGTAAGAAAATATAGGCCCCATTCCCATCTCAATTTCTGAACGATTGGCCAATTACCATAGGAACTGACGTAACACTCCTTTCGTCTAATATAAATAAACGGCGCAGCGGTTGACTGATATGGACAGAAATAAGATATCCATTACAAATATAACTTTTGATAATCTGCATATGTTGTCTCAAAATTGAGTTCCCTAATGTCCAAGGAGTGCCATCGGTGAAAGCAACATTATTGTAACATTTTATGGGAAAACGCGCGGACAGTTACGTCTCGGAAATGCCACTCATCGCGGCATAGAGTTACAAATTGCTTATAATAATTTAAAAAGTACATGGATTTATTTTTCAGACCTTTCCGAAATATTTAGACGGTATTCTGTACACCTTCAATTGGTTTTTCTTCTAACTGCGAGCACAATTATCCTCAAAAGAGAGAATGTGCATACTTTTCTTGCTCAATTCCAACACGACCAATTTGAAAAATGTCCCAACATTGAATATTAGATCGGATACTAAATATTTCTGTACATTTTTGATACCGTCAGAGGATAATTAAGAGCTCTGCTCATTCATTTTATCGACTTTTCTCTCCAAATATTGATTTCCAAAATTACCGTCCCTCGGTAATACCACACTAATTAATGAAACGAAATTTTGCCGAGAGAATCAGTCGAAACGATGGTTTTGACTATACAGTGAAAAATTGAGCCCTGCAATGAGCATTTATTCAACGCCAAGGATGCTGGGTCATTGCACTGTACTGGTGCATCGTGGCAACGTGATGCTCAGCACCGGCATTTCCGTGGCTCTTTCATCAAAATGTATACCTCCGCCGCCCGTGGGATTCGTTCCCCGGAATACCAGGAAGCCCTTGTGGTGTCGCCGAAATCACTAAACGCTCCTGGGGACTGCATTCCACGGATTCTTACGACAAAATTCCTCTTTCAAAGACTCCCCCAATTTTCTCACGATGTATCTTCGAGTTCCAGAGTGTCATAAGGTATTATAAAAAAATGGACGGGACTATGAATGGTGACTGCCCCCCAAAGTAAGGTTGAGGATGAAGCAAGAAATTTCCCGTTAAGTAAGTATGACCGCGAATGACTGAGTCAAAACAAAAGCTGTTCTTCGGCCTGTCGCTTGCATTGTGTGAATAAATACTGCCTTCACTGATGACACGCCTTAACTATTAAATAAATAAACTTATTTTACAAACTACGCAGGATATCAGACGAAAATATTTATATTAACTCTTTTCCTATCTAAATGAACCAACTTCAGGGTTATTTATATTTAATAAACGCACTTGGACATCAATTTTGGCAGAAAATTAGGAACAACTCATAAATTGTTGCGCACATAACAGCATCATCAGAGTTAAATTACCTTAACTTTGGATATAATTGTACACTGATGTTGTTGACGTTTTAAACATCGGAACGGGTCAGCGTATTAAACATAGGGCGGAATTTTCAAAGTGTTTAATTCTTCAACCAGTCAAAGCTCCATCGCTTCGTCCGCAGTCACGTTAGAAACACGCGACACGTTTTGTGGGGGAAATGGAATCGGTAACTTCGTTAGTTGGTTTTATGTAAATTGGTAGGGTGGGCGGATTTGCCTAAGTATCGGAGATTTAATGTCATGGATATTTATCGACTTGTTATTAATTTATGGCATAGAGGCATAAGTAAATAAGCACGAACATACGCTTTGCGTGTTGCCCAGGCATCCCGAGATATGCAATATTTTGAAAATTCCATATATTAACTCCTGATAAAAACACTCTACCAATACTGCATCGACAAAAAAATGTGCATAGTAGAGAAATACACCTTTGGCATGGAAAATATGCCGACATTCACAAAGTGAACCGGGTAATAAAGGTGGAAATTGCTCCAAAGGAAAAGGAAAAGATTTCACCCATCAAAAAAGCTAATTTGGCACCTCTGCGTCACGGGTAGCATGGGGCTAATTGACTCCAAATTTTGCATGCGTTATATGGGCAGTAAACGGAAAAATTGAAGTTCCAAGCTGTGAGGTTGTGCTTGAATCGTTCGAGATAAATCCGATCACATTATAAGGGTGATACAATAACGAAGGTTTCGAGATTTTGGTATTTTCAAAACGCTCGTAAAAATCTCAATTACACTTCCCGATCGAGTTTTTCTCGCGGGATTATTATGCATACCGCGATAAGGAATGCAATGAACAATGAATCAGACATTTAAGTTAACCTCCCAAGTGGGTGAAAATTCATCCAAATCTCGAACCGTTCGTTGTTGAACCACGTGACTCCTTTGTTACGTGATCGGGATCATCTCGAACGATTCAAACACACTCCTTACCTGGAGAAAAGCTAAAAATTTGGAAAATCTGGTCAACCCTAAGGTGGGGGAAATGGGGTTGCGGTTCGAGATCATGCTACTGAGGAAGGTGATGGTTTCACGGGTAACTTTATCGAATAGCTTCATGATTGAAGTGAAAACCTTTCTTTTGCTCCAAATTAACACGGCTTAATCACGATCTCAGCACCATCCTTCCAAGGCTACCTGATGGCGTCCCTAAGCGACGAAACCTGGGTCGTAATTAAATCTAATTAATGTGGAATAAACAAAGTTTCCACTCCAATCCGACTTAAAGTGGCTCCAGCTTGACTATGTGAATCAAGACCAATACTAAGATACTTATTTTTTTCGATTTAGTTCAACAAATCCTAACTTCACTTATGAAATCGGTTACCTTATAAAAACCAAAATTAAGGTGCAAAATATGCGAATTATTTCACGGATATATTTAAAAATAACCATAGGAGCCGAGTGCAGCGCCATTTGCTCGGAACTACCGCAATTTGTCTTCAATTCCGGCAATAATTTAATAATAACCTTATAAAATAGATGGCAAGATTTCCTATATTTTGTTTTTATCGATTTTTCAGGAAGCTCCGTTTATAATTAATAATTTTAATTAAAAACTTGAATATGCTTTCTCTATCAAATTGACTTTTGTCTGCTTTAAACTGAGCAATCTCTATGAGAACCCATGTTAACACTCAAACGGTACGGTGGGGGTCGTATCCGACCCGAGCGTTTAATTTTCCGCTCCCCTGTTCCCGCCTCTCTTCGTAGGAGGATGAGTTGGCTGGTAATACAAAGTCTTCTCTTGACTAGAAACAGGTGCGCCTTCATAATTTTCCTCAGTAAATGTTATTACGCAATAAAAATGCTTACTGCCCACTAATTTCTATAATAAACCTCGTCAAAAAGAGTTCGGGTCGGATCCGACCCGACCGCACCTTCTATTTCGTCTCTCATCGCTGTACCGCACGAGGGGTAAAATCTCCTCTTTCAATGCGGAATTAATGTAAAACTAGCCAAGCAACCGTATTTTATTTTCATCTCAGTTTATAAAACGCACCTTAACGTACTTGGTGGAGAAATTTAGAACTGGTGTGAATTTCCACAGAGAAAAATATCACCCACCTTGACCGGGATTCGAACCCGGATCCCTCGATTTCCGGCCGAGTGCTTTAGTTAGTTAAGCTACGATTAAATTGCATTTATTTTCAAGATGGATGTACAGAGTTATTTCAAAGTTCATTTGGATATTTTTAAAGACAAAAAAAAACCATTTAAAAAAAAGAAACGTTAGAACAATTAGAACATTTTGAAGAGTGCTGTTGTCTTTCGGTAGTCTATAGCTCAAGGTCCTCTCTGCATACAGCTGTCACTGCCCTGGTGTGCTCCCACATCAAGAGTACGTCGAGCAATCAGGGCGACGTCCAGTCACTTCACTCACTCCCTCGCCTTCAAGAGTCTTAGGAGCCAGGGTCGTGTAGACGGTGGAGCGTCGCGGAGGGGAAGGTTGCTGAGCAGCATTGAGAGACCCCCGCCCACATCCCCACCATGCAGTCTTAGATAAACAAATTTGGATATCAATGTGGAGAGGATTTTGTTTTTATAGGAAGGGAAAAGTCGAAAATTTAGGGAAATAAGCCTATCGTCACTATCTGGACCGGCACCGAAAGTGTCCCAAGTTCTGAGGATCCTCCTTAAGACTAGCCATTCCATAGGGGGTTCATTGCAGCCAAGAATATGATGGCTGTTGGTGTCCTCTTGCCCACAAAAAGGGCAGTTTGGGGATGCGGCAAGACGCATACGGTGGAGGTGTTGTCTTATAGGCAACAGGTCGGCTATCACGCAGTACATCGTACTAATGAGTCTAGCATCTTTCCCACTATCAGCCCAGTTCCGCCACGAATTAGACGGTGGACGAGTAAAGAGCGGGTATTTAATTCCCAGTGCTCTCTCGTAAATAATTTTCGTAGTAAATGATTCCCCCGCACGAAGAATTTCAACTAACTTTTTAATGTTTGTAGAGGCTTTTCGGAAAGTAATGAGATTATCAGCTTTTGCCCATGCATTTTTCATTAAGGTTTTCCTCGGATTGTCCGATCCCGCGAGAATTCGTACGTGTGTTTTCGCTAGCAGTATATCGCATTTTAACGCTACGTCCATCAATTTTAGCCCTCCGCGATCAAACGGACCGTAGAGCTGCGAGCGGGAGACCTTCCGCATATGTTTATACCAAATCATAGCGTTCGTAGATTTTACTATGATGGCATGAGTCTTGTTAGGGAGGGGCCAAACGTGAGCCGTATACCATATCTTGGGCGTTATCACCTGCTCAACTGCGCGGACACGGCCCGTGAGAGGCAGCGAGCTGAGTGTGTACATCCCCACTCCTTGACGCACGGCCCGCTCCACCACTTCCCAGTTTCGAGTAAGCATATCTTCTGGATTAGCGCCCCACCATAGGCCTAATATCTTCACAAATGGAGACACCTCCGCCCAGGGTGCTGGCAATACTGGTCGTGGCCCGCTGATATGGAGGAATTTTGATTTTTTCTCATTGATGATTAACCCGCCGGATTGATATCTTTGAATAATCTCTTTTGCAGTCACCAGCTGCTCGTCTGAATTTACAAATATGCTGATGTCATCAGCATATAGAATAGCTGTATGACGAAAACCTCCACACGTGATGCCAATGTTCGCTGCTTCTAGTGTGCGAATAACCGGGTCCATCGCAATGGCGAATAATAGCATAGATAGCGGACAACCCTGTCTCACGGAATTCTTTATTTCAACGACCGGGGTGAGGGCATTGTTTATTTTAATTCTGGCATTCACGTTTGAATATAGGGTGCTGATGAACCCAATGAATTTATTAGGAAAGAGCATGCGTTTCATAATTTCAATAATATATGGAACGCGAACAAAATCAAAGGCCTTCTTGAGGTCTACAGCAAGTATGGAGCAAGGGTTTTTTTCCATTTCGGATGCGGATAGAATTATGTCTCGGATGAGTAAGGTGGCATCTATTATGTTTCGTTGCCTTGAGATAGCAAATTGTAACGGAGACAAAACAAGGTCCGTAACTTCGATCATGCGGTTTTTAAGCACATGCGCCAATATTTTATAGTCGCTGTTGAGGAGCGCTATCGGCCTGTAGTCGAGGAATGATTTTGGGCGCCCTGACTTTGGAAGGAGGCTAATGACGGCGCATCTTTGGCTCGGAGTCAAAGTTCTATCAGTCAATGACTGATTGAGAACATTTTTTAATGTTTTCCCTAGTATATTCCAAAAAGTTACATAGAATTCAAAGGGTAGTCCATCCATACCTGGGGCTTTTCCTTTTGGTAGCGATTTTATTACGGCATCGAGCTCCTCCTCAGCGATGCCGCCGGTGAGTGTGTCTTGCGCTTCGAGCGGGAGGGTTGGAAGATTTGGCAGAGGGGGCATGTCGGCTTCACTCCAAGGGGGGTAGCGTTGGAAGGTGTTCGTGAGGTGTGCGGTGGCTTCCCGGAGAAGGCCATCTTTGTTGTTTGAGAGGCGAGGCGAGTGTGTCTGGGTTTGTTGTAATCTTACAGTGCGTTGGAGGTCAGCAAGTGTAAGGGGACCCCATGTGTCGGGGTTTAATTCCCGCTGCCAGCACCGTGGGGCATATTTTCTTAGTTCTAAATTAAAAATAGCAGTTTTCAATGACGTAGCAAGTTTTTGAAAGGTAGCATGTTTTTCTGGTGTTTGCATCAGGTCATTCAATGCACTTCTATAAAAAAAGAGTGTGAAATTGATCTCCTTCGACCTTTGCCTCTGTAGTTTCTTTATGTAACTCGCTATTTTAGGTTTGAAGACCTTTTCCCACCAATTCGTGATGTCTGTCATGGGGCGGATGGAGGATATTAGGCCTGTGATTCGATCTCCAATGGCTAATCGAATGTTTTCTTCCCCAAGGATGCCTACATCCATTCTCCAATATGGAGAGGGGGGATGCCGGGCAGTGCAAGGCGTATCAGTGAGGTTAAGGTCGAGCACTAGAGCGCAGTGATCCGAGGTGCTTACAGGTAGAGTTTGGATAGAAATGAATAGGGGTTTGATGGAAGAGGAAAGGAAGAAATAGTCAATTCGAGTGCGAGACTTGCGTCCTGCTCTCGTGAAAGGGGCGGGGCGGGCGTCGGGAAGGAGAGAGGCGTCAGAGGCACGCGTGCTTTGGATGAGCCGCGCGAGAGAGCGGCTCGGCCGGTAAGTGATTTTTTCGCGGTTCGTGTCCGAGTCTTCGCGTCTGTATATCGAATTGAAATCTCCCCCCATTACAGCCTTCCCAGTGAAGGTTGTTAAGTATGACAGAAGATCGTCTTCGAAAAAACAGTCACGTGCATGTCTATTTCCTTCCCCGGATGGGGCATAAACATTGATAAAATGGGTTCCTGCGGCAACGAGTGATAAAATACGTCCTGAGGGGTGACGCCGGATGTGGTGACAGGAGATATTATTGTGGACAAGCGTGACAACACCTAGGTTAGTCCCTAGGTTATTAGAAAATATCTGAAAGTTTGGGTCCGGCCAGACAAAATCAAAAGTCGTCTCCTGTAGCAAGACGATATCAGGCTTCAAATTTTGGATAAAGGACGAGAGGAGTTTTACTTTGATCGGGTTTGAAATCCTGGCAATATTTAAAGTCAGACTGCGCATGGTGGTTGTGAGGCGGGGTGTTACTTACTCTCTTTGTTTTTCCCACTTGTGTCGCCCTGGCGCCGTGGTTTCCGACGGCCTGTTTCCCCTCGCCGTTTCCCGGGTCGCCTGGGGCTCTTCGGTGCTGATGTCTCTTGTCTAAACTGCGCCCCATCCAAGGTCTCCTCATCCGCACTCGTCTCCGACGTCGTCTCGGAGACAGGGATGAAGAAACGGTTTCTGGTGACGCTTGGTCTCGACTCGGGTGGGCAAAACAGGGAGGAGTCAGAGTTCGCATGTTGGTGCTCAGTGGACATGTCCTCAGGCGTAGGGGACAAGGAGTAGGATGTCGGAGGTAGTATTGGAAGAGAAAGGGATTCTATGGTCGGGTTGTCCCTGATTGGGGAGAGTGAAACGGAAATGTTGATTTCCGAATCCTCAGGTGTGAGAGTCAGGGTATCAATGTCCTGTGATGCCGCAGGCTGGCTAGCGGTCTTCTCCTCCATTGTCCGGAATAGGTCCTCGCTGATGATCGTGACTTGGGGGAGTTCGGAGGCCACAATTACGCCACTATTTTCCGTCATGGCGTCTTCTTCCCGTTCGCGCTGCGTTACCGGCTTGGGAGAGGCAGGGGAGCAGTCGACTGCGGCGGGAGGGGGTGTCGAAGTGTGGGAGGGGGAAATGTCGGCCACAGCTGCAAGAGGGGGTGTCGAGGTCTCGGGGGCGTCCTGCAAAGCCGAGCGAGCCTCACGCGCTTGTCGCTTCCGATCCGGGGATCCATGGTCCGATTCGGACTGTCTGGTCCAATGGGGCCTCGTGGGTAAGGCTGGAAATTCGTCTCTCGGTGCGGTCTCAAGCGCGATAAGGCCTCGTGCTGCCTCTTCCAAGGACCTTTCATCCAGGAGCTGTGCAGAGGAGAGGGGGGCAGCCATTGCCTCTGCGTAACTTCTTCCGTTGGTGTTCCGTGGGCAGTTTTTTCTCTCGTGGCCGACTTGACCGCATCTTGCGCACGTACGCTTCTGCCCCTCGTATATTATGAGAGCACGTTGTCCGCAAACCTTAATAAAAGAAGGTATGTTACTGTCTATCACCATGCGGGCTAATCTCGTACCTGTGTAGAACCTTTGCATGCGGTGGCTTCCCCATGTACTCTCCCAAATTCTTTGAACCTTTCCAAATTGGGATAATTCCTGCGATATCTCCATCAATCCAATCTCGAAGGGGAGACCAATGATTTTTACTTGGACAGGTGTTCCGGCTGCGCCCTCGATGGAGCACTTTGTTCTCTCGTTTCCTCTTGATGGAAAGGGCAGACTTCTCGGTCCATCTTCCATGATTATCTGCATTCTTTCTTCGGTATGTAGTTTCACAAAAACCATTCTTCTGTTAAAACCAAATTGGATTCCGTAGATATCTTCATCCACGAGGCCCAGCGTTTCCGTTAAGAAAATGTAGACCTCCAGTGGTGAGGGAAAATCGTCCTTTTCCTCCGTCGTGAGAAGAAGGGTGCTTCGTCGTTCAGTCGCCATGGTTGGGACTGGGCGCCTGAGCGGGGGCCGAAGCCGAAGGAGTGCCGGCGAACGAGGTCTCGCTCGCCGGTCGAGCTTTCGCGTTCCCGTTAAACAAGAGCTCGGTAGAAACACGTCCGACTACGAAAGCTACCGAGACGCCCTCTTCTCCTGTGGATTTTATACATTTATTTTACCGGATGATTTTTTTTCTCGGGAAATTCGCACATGTGTGCATTGCGGGTGACTCCGTAAAAGTGGAACTCCGTGGCTAGTCCCGGATAGCTTAAAATTTGTTAGAACTGGTGTGTTTCAGAGCGACACAGAGAATATTAACATGACGCCTCGCTACGTCTCTAGGTCTGACAGAAGCGATAAAATAAGAGAGATACATTGCCGGACAGATAGGTACAAAAACTCATTCTTTCCACCCACAGTAAAAACTGAGCTCCAGTAAATACACCTCCATAATACCCGCCACCATTTCGTCTCCCAAAAACATACATCTTTACACGGCTGGTGACCTAACAATCCCTACCACACGACCAGGCGGCGGCTCACAGGGAAGTTTGTAGATGTAGACATAGATGCTATACTCATTTTTTCAGAAAATCTTAAATAAAAGACTCTGAAGCCAGAGCCACATTCCGATTAAATTTGACGAATTCAGGCGATTAAATTTGACGGTTTCAGGCGAAATTTCGTGAGAGTGACTCATGTCAATTGTAGAGCTTACTCCGCAATGGTAGTATTGAATTGACGTGAATTCTCTTTCCCTCTCGGCAGGCACCCCTCCAACCGAGAGCTCCGCCGCCAACTGGGAGTCGTTCCGGAGGGTCGGGGAGGCCCGCTTCGGCGACGAGAGCACCACGCACCGACTGCTGGGTCGCCACGGGGTGCTGGTGCGGGCGGACCCTCCGACTCTTCCACCGACCACCGAGAGGACCACCCCGCCGGCGAGGAGCCCCTGGTCCATCCGCCGAGAGCAGAACTACGGGAGCCGGTGGGAGGGTCGGGGGCAGGGCAGCGGGGGGGCAGCAGGTGGGGGGCAGCAGCGAGCGGGGTCGCCGGACCCCGCGCCATCGCCCCCGGCGGACGAGGAGGAAGTCCGCGGGGGGCAGAGAGACGAGTCGGTCGAGATGGGGGAGGAGGAGGAGGAGGCCGGAGGAATGGAGAGCGATTACTCCGAGGGCGTCCCGGAAGTTGAAGTGGTGCTGGAGAACGAGGAGCTGGAGCCGGTGGGCGACGGTTCAGAAGCAGTCGAGAAGGTGAGTGCGAGCGGAAGATATGGCAGATCAATCTACGAACGATCGAAGTCTTTCGATAGATTATTGATCGTTCGATATATCAGTCGAAAGATCTATCTATTCGCACTGCATGTTTTTCAATCGATGTCCAATAGAAGGAGGAAGACGATCGAGCGACCTTTTCCAACAATGGAAACTGATCGATCAACTATCTCAAGGCTAAAACTAGCTTTGTAGCTCAACTAGGCACTTGTTTTCAACTATTTACAGACCCTGCGTACCAAGAAGAGCACTCAAAAACAGATGGCTCGCTTAAATTTTAAAGTTATCTCAGTTAAATCACATGAACATCTGCCCATTATTTACGGTGATCATAAAATAAAATATTTTCGTACAACACCGAAAAACTAACATCTCTGTAATTGCTCAACGACAATGTTTTTCAGTGGAAAGTTGGCTAAAATTACTCTCTAAGCAATGAAATAAGTCTAACTAAGCTCCAGTAAACAGAAAACTGGCTTCGAGAGGGCACCCAACATTAGCCAAAATAAAGTGACTGCATATCGTGTTCTTTCATCCCAAGGTTCAGGGCAATCCAGGTCACAGGTCTCCACACGCGAGAGCCTCGGCCAAAGGGGCAGAGGCCCCAGAAGGCCTCGATGTGCCCTCTTCTTCCCCGTCCGATCTTCCGACCCAGACGGGAGTGGAGTACTCCACGTCCATCAGCGTCGTGGAGTCGCACGTGAGGTCGGAGGGAGGCACCGCCTCCGCTGGGGTGCAGCGCCGAAACGAGAGGCGGAGGGTCGAGGGCGCCAAGGCCGGTGGCGCCAGCGGCGGGGAGGAGGCCGAAGGCGAGGCGGAGGAAGAGGAAGACCAGAGCGTGGAGGGTGTGGTGGTGGAAGAGGAGAGGAGGAGAGTGGGAGGCGAGGAGAGACGCTACGAGCAGCTCCAGGTTTCGAACAAGGCGGCTTCGGGGGGCGTACCCGTCTTCAACATCCTCACTAAGATCCTTAACCGTGCCAATGGCACCAGCGGCATCAAGGAACATGAGAGTCCGGAGAAGAAGCACCCGGAGAACGGCACCATGGGTGAGTGGCAGGTTTGCAGTTGTCCCACACGTCGCTATTGTCTTATTGGGGGAATATACCGCGACCGAAAACGCTTCTGTAGACGGAATTCCTAGGTTTTCTTAGGTTTTCCCGGCGTATATGCTGAATAAATGTTTCTCGGGTATTCCAACGGTTAAGAAGGTCTATGTTTCCCGACGTTTCAGAGAACGAATTGTTCTCCATCTTCAGGAGTTCTGATTGAGAACCCCTCAAGATGGGAGCAAGTCGTTCTCAGAAACGTCGGGATACATGGACCATCTTACCAGGTGGAATACCCAAGAAACATTTATCCAGCTTCCATAGACGTCTGCGCTCTTTCATTTTACGACTCTCCTTAGCTACTTAAAGTACATTAATTATTTGCGAAGGCCTCTGAAGTAAGGATTAATATTTACAATAAATGCCGTAACTTTTTCCTTTTTGCTTTCTACGTAACGATTTTGACCACGGAAGAAACGCGACTTTGTTGTAAGTCAGGTGATCGCCATGACGCGTAAGACATATATTTGGACTAGAGGTATTTTGACAATCCATTCACTTCTTGTAAACGGGAATCCTTTATATGTATGGAGGATCGTCAAAAATGTTGAAAATTGTGTATTTTAACGTCACAGTGAACATTCTCGTGCACCCACGCATCCTATTTCCCACTGTGGAGTAAATGACGCTGTTGTCCGTGGAGGGGATTGAATTGGAAGGCGAATATTTCTCCCAAGCTGGAGGAGAAGGTAGAACTGAAAGGGCGAGTTCGGCTGAGGTATACTGCCCCCCTTTAAGCCATTTTTACTCTGGGAACGAAATTGGGCAATTTTAAGCCGCATGTTTTTTCAATCCGGCATGCCATAATTATTGAATTAGAGCAGGAGCTATATTGCCATCTCGTGCTCATACATTCTTGTATGTGTTCTTGCATTCACCTCTTTACACGACGCAATTAAAAATTCATGCTCGTACATGTCCGTACTCATGATACACACACATCAGATTGCGCCATTACATGCCCCATCGCGCTTTAGGATGAACATGGACAACCATTTTCGTTTTGTGGTTCAAAGTGGAATACCCATTTTTCGTCAAGAGACCTGATTATATATTTTAATTGCTCTGAACTTAATATATTTTTAAAATTTCAATTCCCAGTACTCATTTTATACTCTAAATATCTATATTTTTTCATATATTTGGAAGTGGTAAAAACTTAGAATGAAAGATTTAGATATAGCCATATATGTTTTTTCGAGCTCGGTAGCGACGAGGTTGTATCCTCTCCCGATAATCTCAGGATCGCGAGTTCCATTTCCGCCTGAGTGGATTTTTCACCACTGAGGACATGGGTGTTCGTGAGATTCTATTGTCGTTCATACCCCCAATGTAAAAGGCTGATAGTGCTGCTGTTGAGGTTTTGGAAATTAATAAATACTGTATTAAATGTTCTTATGAGACAATCTACCAATAAGCCGCAAGGTAGGTTTAAATGCTCGCACAACCCAGGTTAACGAATAGTTACACTCCTCCAGCTTCATGCAGAAATGAAAAATTTGCAGGCATAAATTTTACTGCGACCTAGGTTTCGACATTTCTACATCATCATCCAATTTTTGCTTATTTTTCATTGGAAAAAACATCGAATCCGCAATTTATGATCAATTACGTACGAAAGTGGAGTAATCATTTTGAAATATTTTTGAAATTTCATGCACGGACCCTATTATCCGGAGACATAAATTTTACTGCAACCTAGGTTTCGACGTTTCTACATCATCATCCGGTGACAAATGAAGTTAACTGCGCACAATATATAGTAATTGAAAAAGAAGGGGGGAATGGAAGGAAGGTAGGGAAAGGTGGGGAAGTAAAAATAAGGACGATGATGTGAAAATATCGGAGCCTAAGTCGCAGTTAAATGTATTTCTGTGGATAATTGCCAATTTTTCATTTCTGCATCATGCATAAATTCCACTCAATATCGCAGGAATCTTCGGAATTTATATACTCGCTCCAGGTTTTTCCCATCCTTCTTTGTGCCCAGGTTTGCTTTACATGTTCTGGAAAATCTTTTGAGTTTTGTTTGCTTATGATTAATTTTCATTCCGAATTTTCCGCCCCGATTTTCTAGTGCTATTAGAATAAAAATGGCCACGTTTCTAGTTCCTCCCTCAGAGAAGGTGGTGACAATATAGATAATAAGCGGTGTTCAGTTACTTCTGGACAACAGTTTCGCCCGTATTATAACGGTCACCTTTCAGGTCTTAGACCCTTATTTTTCAGCTCCAACAATAGGAATACGGGCGGAAATTTCGTCCAGAAACAACGCGATGAACAATTTAAATGCACGAATGTTTTTTCCACTTTTCATAAGAGTCGTAATGACGACCACAAAGGAATGATTTCGTCAAAACTCAAAAGGGCAACAGCTCGAACGAGCCTTTTCCTACAAATGTAACTGATAACCCCCATTCATCTGTGCTCCACTAGAATGCAGCGCTGGTGAGTTTAGATGCGCCGTTCCGAACGGAGGCATCATGTGTCTCCCTGGTTCGTCTCGATGCGATGGCGCGAGGGACTGCTTCCTGCATGGTGAGGACGAGATCGGGTGCACCTGTGCAGACACGCTTCGCTCCAGGTTCCTTCATCGCAAGCTGTGCGATGGTGTGCCCGATTGCTGGGATTATTCAGATGAAGATCAATGCGGTAAGATAATACACTGAGAGCATAATTATACAGTATCAAGTAATCTGGGAGTACCCAAGAAAAAGTCTACCATGTAAAAGGGCGCGCACAATGCACGAATCAACTTTTGTGAGCGAGAAACAATATTTTCTCATAAGGGGCCGTTCAAGTATTACATAAGACGATTTATGCCATTTATGACCTCCCCCCTCTCTCTGTAGGATAATGTAAGATTTTATGTACGAAAATGTAAGATTTTATGTAAGACAATGTAAGATTTTCCCAACCCCCCCTCCCTTTCATTCTTACGTAAGACGTTAGATATATGTATCTACACTTCGTTAAAGGCTCGCTTTCTTCTGTTCCATCTTTCCATGGAAGCCATCGTACTGCTTTGAGCACTGAATATCGTATACTTATGCAGTGTTGGAGAACCAAATTCATTAACGTTAAGAGGGAAACAGTAACACAGCTGATGAAGTTGAGAAGAATCACAGGACATATGGAAAAAACACAGGAATTTAGAAAGGATACAATGTTTATAGACGGAAAAAAATCTTACGTAAATTGGTTCCAGAACCCCTGCCCTCCCCCCCCCCCTCTTCATATGAGAATGTAAGATGATCCCAACCCCCCTCCCTCCAAAAACGTCTTACGTAATACTTAAACGATACCTAATGATAAACACAGTTGAGCTAAGATGATAAAATAGATCTTTCTACCAGCACTAATAAACTGCAATTATGTCCTCGAAAATAATTAACTGAAATTATGAACAATTAACCAGCAAAATTCGCCATCGTACTGGAGAAATTACATTCAAAGTATAGCAACAAGCCAGTGCACTGTATACTAATTTCCCGAGTGGTGTTTCAATGAAATCATTTCACACTCCTGAATAAACTTTTTAAAAAAACTTAAAAGATTAAGCATGCATATTTCACCTTCATTCAGGCATAAATACATAATTTACCTACGGAATGAAAATCAGAACCATTGAGCAGAGATAGAATAAATTGTCCGCAATAATAACGATTCTCAAGTAGGAGAGTTCTTCATTATTTTTATATTTTTACATCATACAGACTGGTGTTCTCCCGGACACTTGGTGTGTGGAGGAGGTGCAAGGACGTGCGTCGAACCCGAGCGAATCTGCGACGGCGTGAAAGACTGCCCGGGAGGTGATGACGAATCTCGCTGCATCGCCCTGTCACCGGAGGAGATACACAAGGAGCCGAAGATGATGGGTTCGGACGGGAGAAGATTCTACCACAGAGGGAGCAATTGGAATGTGTCGACCAGGGGTTCAGACTACGTCACCGCCTCGATGGTCACCAATGAAGTACTACCGTATCGCTCGTCGGGTAGGTTTTCGAAAAAAATTGATTACATACCGTAAAAATTCGAGTATGAATCGAGGAATTTCAAACTTTCTTCGGCTAATAAAAACCTACTTTCGGTTGAAGTAGAGTCACAATATAAAAATCAGGCACTTTTACCACACACCTTCAGGCGTCAATTCGTGGAGGTATTTAATATTCGAATCCATACGGAAAATAAGTATTTTACTTTTCCGCAGTGATTCCTTGTAAAAGTACAACGCGTTACGCAGCTTCAGGTACAATTGTAAACGGAAATTTTTAATTTAATTATCTTTGGTTTAATTTTAATTTATTTTACGTTATTTTGCAAAAACAATTTTACATGAAGATTCAGCAAGCTGCGAAACGCGTGGTACTATGTCAATGAATGATTGTGAAAAAGTACAATACTTATTTTCGAATTGGATGCGAATACTTTTACCACGTTCAGTATAATCATGTATGGTCGGTATTACATAAAAACAGTACGAACATAAATTTTGCCTACACCCAGGGAAACGTTCATCAGAAAATTTATTATGTAACAAATTTCGTATAGGGATCTACCACTGTCAAATGCAGAAAGCATTTGCACTTAGTAATACTCATAGTCCTCAAGACCAATTTTATTGGACAGGAATGGCATTGTCAACCCGGAAAGACTATGATTTCCAAATTTGCTACCCGTGAATCTGGGGGCAGTAAATTCTCTTAGGTACAGATTGATATTGAAACTTAACTAGAGAGCATAATTCACAATTCTAACTAACTTATAAAAAAATTATTCATGATTCAGCCAACCATTTTCTAACTTCGGTTTTTCATGCATTGATCATTCTCTATTGGCAAGGGGTGGGTTGGGTGAGAAATTTACTGCAAATTAATTGACCGGTTAAAGACAGGTTTTACTGAAAGTTAGAGAAATTCTTCAAGGTTTTTACAAATACAGAGCCTTATCTACCTCCACTATTTCTTTCTTCATCTCTGTGTGCACCTTACCCTTCTTCATCCCATTTATTTAACCTGCTCTATTTCTTCATGTACCCACCTGTCCAACATCCTTCCCTCTATCACAGCCTTTAGCAACCCACTGCCCCTCATTATCCCTTCCAGCCACCAACCCTACCCCTATCATAAGTTTCTATGGCAAGCACTTCCTCATTAGCCTTCCTGTCACACCTTCTCCATCCTACTCCACACCCACATCTCAAACACTTGCAGACTATGATCATTCTCCTTTCTAAGAATCCTTATTTCTGCCCTATGAGATGCTACAGTCTATGCTAGTCTCTTCACCAGCCTCTCCTTTATACCCTTACCCAAGGTCCTGGTCATCAGCTCCTTCCTATTACTACATTCTTCCTTTGCCATTGTTATTCTCCTCCTATTGTCTTTACCACTATGCCCATTTTCTTCTTACATGACACCCAAGTAATTAGAATGCTCTACTAGCTACAGTTAGTGCCCTTACACTTTTTTATCCAGCCTTGCTTTCTTTATCCATGAGAATCTCACAACTTTTGACCTCATATGACTTACCTTCATTCTGTGTTTCCCACACTTATTTTCTGAAGCATCTACTACAGCTAGCAATCCCTACAAAGATTGACTAACCAATGCCTAGTTGTCCTGGTCAGCTGGCCTCCTACTTTGATTCCTACATGTAGCACTGTAAAATTAACTAAAGAAAATTTTACCTTCCCACAGGTTACCTACTCGTGAGGAAAAAGGGTGTCTGGGGAAAACTTTGCGTTGATAGTTCAGAGAATGATGACATGAAATCAAGAAAGGATACCAAAGAAAAAAGCTGGGGTGTAGCAGATATTGGCCATGAAGTATGCAAAGCAATGACTCACAGGTGAGTATATGATTGAATTCACATTCAACCAGTAGTAACTGCTACGTTATTGACCCACAACTTTTTAAAACTTGAAAAAAAATTGTTGAAATATATTCATGTTACACACGAAATACTTCGTAGCACAATGGTATTTCATCCATATTTTCTATTTTCAATATGAAGGGATTTTGAGATGATAGAGCAAGTAACCGATGGTGACATATCAGAAGGCACAAGTCCTGGAGTACCAAAGACACCTTACTATGAGCTTCAATCCAGCACAGGCCAAAATGACATTTTGAGGTAAGTAAAATGAACTGAGAATGCATATCTGGTAAATCCTTCAAGTCAATGACTGGACTAATAACACAGAAGATCGCATCTGCATGGCTTCTACCTTGTCCTCCGCTTATTGTTCCTCTAAATTTGCCCTTCGATCTTACTTGAGAAGCTTTCCCTTCTATTAATGAGCAATTCTATTCTACTAATTCATAAATTTATTGTGCCTCAAGGAGAAGCCTGCTGATCTGGCCCTTGACTTTTTGATAGTGCTCCACTTGGTTTTCTCATCTTTTATTTATGTGCACCACCTAGTTTTCAACTCCTTAAGGTCCATTTGATCTTCAGCATCCATCTCCAGCACCAGATTTGAAAGACTTTTATGCACCAGCTTCACAATGGTTAATGTCTTTAAACCATTCTCATCAACAGTCCTTATGGATGTATATTGGTGCATACTTCTTCCTTGTTGGTGATACTGTTTTCTTCCATATTCTCAGTGATAAAATTTTAACACAAAATATCAATTGATCCAGAAGTAATTTCGCATAACTCACACTCTTCATATTATATTACTTCCACCTATATTAACAATACAATTAGCCTATGTATGCTTACCACAAAATTCCAAGATTTGTCCATGACTCTCTTTTTGGTATTTAATGAATGGAAGAATAGTACAATATCATTCAATTTTGTAAAACTTGTTTAACCATTTACCCCAAGAGGCTAGAGATGTCACCTTTCCAAGGTTCAAGCATGCCCTCCACTCATGGCTTTTGTCCAAAGCCTTCTATTCAATAAATGAATTTTTGGAGTGCAAACATAGCAATATTCAATTTTGATCTGTATCTTGCATTTGATGAAGACCATTACATTATACCAGGGTTTAATGTCTAATAAATATTATGTATTATTATTAGTACCCACCACAGTTAGTATGAAGGACTACACTCCTCATTTCAGAGTCCCTATGAAATCCACTTTCACCACCTACTTCCTCTTTTGTTTGAACACCCTTCTCCTACCCTCGAATGAGAGGAAGCAAACAAATGAATGGCTTTCTTGTCATGACTTGGTTAATAGCACAGCCAGACTTACAGCCATGGCTTTACCAAGCCATGGCTTTTTTTTCAAGAATGAGACTTATTCAAATATTTATTACTTGAAAGCTCAAAGAGTTAACCCAAGGTTAATTGCAATGCACCAAAGTGTACTTTCATTTGAGATTTCTTCTCTGATTACCTTTACATTGAATTCCGTTTCATTTCAGATCAACTCAGAGTTTTCAGAGCACCGAGTGTTCCTCAAAGAAAGTGATGAAAGTTATGTGCAAAGACCTAGAGTGTGGAGTCCGTCCGAAGATTAAAGTGAACCAGTGGTCCAGGTATTCAGATTCTCCATCAATGAGTACTCCAGACATGTTAGAAACTAATAAAATTAAGTTAAAGTCTCAGAGCCACAGTATTTGTGCTACTAGCTTCTATTCTAACAGTTGATGACCCTCTACTTTGAGCTGATGCCCTAAATATTCCCCACAGATTTCGGTCAGAATTCTTTTCTCAGATATTCAAAGAGTGAACTCTGGTTATGCTCACTTAAAATAGTCTTTTGGTTAAAAATATTCAAGTAAATAAAACTGTCCAATGAGTAAATATATGGTGAGAAGTATTATGATCCTAATTTTTACAAGGTTAGCATAGAAACTGCCATGATGAAATGATGAATAACTTAGTCTCTAAATTATATTAGTTATTCATCATTTCATTCTGAGGTAATTCCACCAAGTTACAGCCAAAACCAATAATTCTATAGATACTGCCATCTTTGAATGTCACTTAGATGAAGTACCTATATAAGAGCTTGAATTAAAGGAAAATAATTGCTGTCTAATCATGCTATAACTATCTGCTAATCTCTGGATTAATACATTATCAATAGAGAACAGTAGATTCTGCATCTAAAAAATACTTCCTCATCAGCAGTAGAGAATCAGGTAGTTCTGGGGACCTTTGTGCTTTTTGTTCTTTCTTTTCTTCTTCTGTAATGGACTCAAAGGATAGTGGGAGGAGGGAACGCAGCCGCTGGGGCATGGCCTTGGCAGGCTGCTCTCTACAGGGAAGGAGAATTCCAGTGTGGGGCCACTCTCATCTCTGACCGATGGTTAATCTCTGCAGGCCATTGCTTCTTCCGGTGAGTATTCCCTCCCTTGCATACTAAAACAATCAAGCACAATCAAGAACACACTAGTGTATTTCACTATACTCATTCACCTCACCCAAGGATGGCTTTATAGGTTTGGCAGAAGAGTAGTGAGGTAGCCAAGTAGGGTCTGGATCTTCCCTCCCCCTGAAGTTATAATTAGGTCCAAAAAGTGACACTGAAGGAGAACATTTTATTTTTCAAATTAACAATGGTGAATTCACTAATATTTCATTTAGAACAACTTCATAAGTGAGAGTTAGTAATTTTCAAGCATAATAAATTGTGGGCTTCGTATTTCTTTCAAAAGTTTGCATGGCTAAAATTTTAACAGATTGACTGATACACCACAGTCACAATGGCTCTCCTAATTGCTGCAATGCATTAATTCACTCCTAATTTTCAAAGTTTTCATCTACCCCTTCCTCCTTTATTAAAGGTGGACTCCCCCTCCCCAAAACTAAATCCTGGCCACCTCACTGCTGAAGAGGTCAAACCTTTCTGCACATATCCCTTTGATTTGCATGCCATTGGACGAATGGCAGTAGATTGAAATTCTGTTACGATGGCATCTAATGGAGAACTACATGAAGCTGGTGTATTTACACAACTGAATTTCACTAGGCAAAATAAATTGCAATCACTGACATCCATTGATGCTTGCTGTAAGTTTACAAAGACCAGACAGTGGATGTTTACCCAAAGATGCAATGGGTGCAGTGAAATCTCAGATCTCTTTCACCATGGCGATGGACTCTATCAGCCTGTGAGGCACCATAGACAGTTGCCAGTCCCACTGTGTTTCAGGAACACATAAAAATAAAATGGCCACCAAATACTTTTCATTGATCCTTTTCTGTTTTTTTCTTTCAACAGGGCACCAGATGACTACTGGGTTGCACGACTGGGAACCCTGCGTCGTGGGACAGCCTTGCCTTCACCTCATGAACAGCGTCGGCCAGTTTCATCCATCGTTCTTCATCCCAGATATGTTGACGAAGGTTTCCTGAATGACATAGCCCTCTTGAGACTGTCTGCGCCCGTTGAAATAACAGACCATGTTCGTCCAATTTGTCTCCCACCGAGAGCTGCTCACATACCTATATCCTCATACCATAATCCAGATAGATCCACAATTATCGCAGGTGAAGAGAAGGATGTCATTCACATGACCACAGGAGAGGAGAGTCCACATTTGTATGATGAAGTTATTTCCACCCATTCATCAATAGGAATCAGCTATGACAGTACACAAGAGGATGTCAGTACAGAAAGCCCATATGCTCACCATGACCCATATGAATATTCTCCTACAACTGAACACGACACACAAGAATCTATGTACCCATCAAGCTACCACAGTCTAGATAAAGACACAGAGTCCACCACTTCTGATGATTTTGAATTTGAAATGCATGCATCTTACTCTAATGGCAATGATGGCCAATTTGCACACAAGCCCTCAGAGATGATAAAGTTAACATCTTTTGGAGATATGGAGCATATCGAAAGTGACATGATGTTAAGTTCTGAGAATAACACATCTATAACAGAGTCATTTGAGTATGATATGCATGAAAATGAAACTACTCATGATTACACCACAGAGCCAATTACCAATCAGCCTCTATCAATAAAATCACAGCATATGGAGACACAGTCTGTGACTGAGGAGATAGATTTGAAAGATTTAATCAGAGAAGTGTCAAGCCTTTTCCTGTCAACTAACTCCAGACCAATCCACAATAACGCAGCTAACAACCTGAATGTCATCCAAACCTCAGATAGCAAAATGAAACACATAAGTGATGCAATCACAGATGAGGTGGGAAAAATAACTCCAATATATAACATTCCTGGAATCACCCCCCACCAAAGTCATCAAATACCAACGACAGCCCAGACCTACTCAACAGAGGGACCTTACAATGATGAGACACCAGGAAAAGCAGTCCAGGAAGAGTCATCAGAGTTTATTGTAAGAAATCTCACAGATTCTGAGCAAGTTAAAAGCAAATATTTCATAGAACAACTAACCTCAGATAACCAGTCTTCAGAGAGCAGTGATCCAACCACCCCAACCATCTTGAAATTAGAAAACAAATACTCGAGCCACCTCAAGAGTTCCCCTGAAAACTCTAATATATTGGTGTCAAATGATAAGTTTGCTGAAATCAAGCGGGCAAATAGAACCACATCCATGGCTTCTCTCGATGGTGAGGCAGAGGAGCATGAGATAGAGAAACAGTCACCTATTCAGCTGTCATCATCAGAACCAGTCACAGCTGCCTTCATTGATGATGAGGCGAAGGACATCGATGAGACCATGAGGATAGAAGAAAGAGAAAGGAAGATCAGGGAAGTGAATCGGAGCAGAAGAAGAGAGGAGGAAGGGGGTGATGATGGCATTCGGAATGGACGCCTATGCACGGTTGTTGGATGGGGACAGCTTTTTGAAGTGGGAAAAATATTCCGTAAGTTTTAATTCAATTTATCCAAGCCACTCCTGTTCCATCATGTGTGGGTCTAGGTATCAACAAAGACCCCATCTTTTACAATCATTTCATGTTCCCTCTTCAATCACATCTTCCCAGCAAAGGTCTAGAGTCAGTTTCTTTGCAAATCATCAATCCATCATTTTAAGGCTTCCTCCAGGCAACTTCACACTTTCTCTCGCTTCTTCTTGAATCCTGGGGATTCTATAACCTTTCATTCATGTAATCAACCATACCATCTAAACTATTACCTTCTAAACATTGCATTTCGCATAAACCCCCCTCGAAATTCGCCTTGAAGGAAGATGGCTTGGTGGTGTAACTGGATAACACACCTGACCGGCAATTGGGAGATCCGGGCTCGAATCCCGGTCAAGTCAAATGATTTTTTCATAGCGAATTTCAACCCTGGTGTATTACCTTCTACCTCATTTCTAATACTATTAACTTCAATGTCATTTCTGTCAGCATTTCTTCCTCTGTCCGTTCTACTCTTCCCAACAATCGTTTGTTGGTATTAATAAAAATAGCATGTAGTTTCAGAGTCTGATAACCATCTCTTTGAGTATACCTCAAGCACATTTTTTTCCTGAATATAGCATTAAATAAATTCTGTTGCGACCAAATATTGCACTTCTCGTGTGAATATCATCTTCCGGACATGACACAGATTTGGTACTACCAGAAGTTGATGGCATTGGGATCCTGCCATTTTTCTTTCCTGCTCAGTGAGATAAGATGCAGATGAACAAGTCCGTAACTTTTACAGTTGGCAAATGTACATTGTCTTGCTTGTAGCCTAAATTGACATTGGAACCTGTTAACCTCACTTTTGGAACATTCTTCACTCAATCCACAGTTTACAATTTTTTATGCATTGAGTGAAACTTTTTCAACATTGAAAAACACTTTTAAATTTTCTCATATCATAATTGTGTACCTAGTGTGAGAATGTACAAACCTCATGAGAAAAACATTGCCGCCAGAGCAAAAAGACACCCAAAGTGCACTGTTACCCTCATTTCTATTGATGGTCAGCAATTTCAGGATCCAGGAGAGCAGTTGTTTGTAAAATATGCATTCAAAAATCCCTTGCACAAAATACAATCAACGCCATTAAAAATGTTGATTGTTTAGATAAATGAGATGTCCTAACTACAACAAATGTTACAGAGGAGACCATCACAGTTGCTGACAGGAGAAAAGTAGAATAGCCCCTAGCACAAGGGTATGAGTTCAAACGCAATCTGTGAACATACATAAAAACAATTTTTGAGCACACACAGGCTGCTACAATGTTTCATCCATTGATTTGCTTGCAACCAATTTTTTGAGCGGCAATAACTTTTTAAATCATACTTCTTCATTCCAATCTGCCACTAACTTATGTAACTAGTTATAGCCATATCAGCAGCTACTCTACTTTAAATTACTAAAATTTATTAAATAATGTATTCTTTACTCTGCAGCTGACACACTTCAAGAAGTTGAGCTTCCCCTCATTTCAACAGCCGAGTGCCGAAAAAGGACTGTGTTTTTACCTCTTTATCACCTTACTGATGCCATGTTTTGCGCTGGATATGACAATGGAGGCAGAGATGCCTGTCTTGGAGACTCAGGAGGACCATTAATGTGCCAGGTGAGTTGAAAGCTATGCATTTAGATTATTTATGTGATAAATCAATAGAAAACTTGTTCCTGGTTAACTACTAACAATAAGCTGTATTTTTACAGACCATTTAATCACATTTTTATCAATGTTAGGATAATTAAAAATAATTATGATGCTTACTACTTTTTAGCTACTTCCTCAAAATAAGAAGCAGCTTCTATATCAGCCACTGATTGAAAAAATTAGGAGCATCATTCCTTCTGCTTTCCGCTACTTTTGGATTACACACTTTCATTTTGAAAAATGTCAAGAGTTAGGTCTACTTATTTGACTAATGAGCTGCAGTTGAGCCGAGCTATTTTAGTTTAAAATATTGAATTAAAATTAAAATTTAATACAGCATATTGCATAAATATCACACTACCGATTGCTGGCCACCAACTGATCAGCAATATCTATAGCACCTATCCACAAAAATCATGAATCAAATAAAAAGAATCTAATGTTTCTGCCCTTTAAAGTGAAAAAAGAATGAGAAAAATATGAAGAAATTTAAAGTACAAAAAATATAAGTATTAATTTCTTGAATAATATCTATGATTCCAACTAAGTTAAGCAAGAGACCTACATTTTTATGTAAAAATAGCAGAAATGCCCATTGATACTCAACAGGAGGGGTAATATTAAGAACTATTGTAGTCATATCTAAACAAAAGAGATTTCATTTTCCCATCTATCTTCTTCATATTTTTTACTACATGAGAATTGCCTGTTAAGGTGCAGAGGCTCTTTAACTGGAATTGTCCAGTTTTATAACAGTAAATATAATCACGAACAGCTTAATTTGTGTGTTAACAATAATGAAATGTCTAAAAAAATGGTAAAAATGATTTATACATGCATTTTTTATGGGATCTCTTTGATACATTTGAGGTTCAATTGGATAGACAGACATAACTCAATTTAATGTATTGGTAGAGATAACTTTCATGTATCTTCATACAAAGTTTCAAGGTAAAGGTCTCATTAGTTCATTAATTTGGAATGCTATATATAAAGCAGTATTTGGGGACTTAGAGCCCATTGGAACCCAAACCATCCTCTTGACTAGACTGAATTAAGGTTTAATAGGTGTAGTATCTTGGGACTCCAGGAGTGTGTAATACTCGACTTAGTTAGCAATACATGATGGTGCCTAATTATAAGAATCAATGAGATGTGTTTAATGCAGAGACTATGTGAGGGTACTTCTTCGTACTGAAATTGGATCATAGTGATCACTTAAATTAATTTAGCTCATTAAGGGCCCAGGCAAAATTTCCAGTTCTCATTTCTTTTTTACTCAACAGGAGTCAGACGGGCACTGGTCCTTGTATGGCGTCACAAGCAACGGTTATGGCTGTGCGAGGGTCAACCGCCCAGGGGTGTACACCAAAGTGTCTCACTACATTCCTTGGATGGAGGAGGCCATGGCAAAGGAGGAATCTGCACTGGAGGAGAAGAGGAAGAGGGATGAGGAGCGTTGGCGTGAGGAAGTGGATGGTGGGGACGAGGTGTGGAGGCAGAGGTGGGAGTGGCGCAGGAGGAGGCTCGAGGAGCAAGGGATGGGCAAGCACCACTGCCCCCATCGCTGCCCCCTCGGAGAGTGCCTGCAGAAGGCCAGGGTATGTAATGGCGTGGTCGACTGCAGCGATGCCAGCGATGAGCAGAGCTGTCATGGGGATGTGAGAGTGGGCAGATGAACTCTGCAGTCTCCAAAGTGAGCCTGAGTTCACCAAAACACTCGCAAGATGCCAAAAATATTTGTACATACAGTTGTTATTTATGGAAAATGTCAGCTGGGTAGCAAGTATATGAGTGGAGTGTTATCTCCAACACATGATAAACTTTAGCTAAAACATTGCCCTTGTGCCTGGAGACAACTTTCATCCTCAGTGATTTGAATTTGTCAACAGCTGGGTGAAAAATAGGCTCAACTGTCCATTTATTTACAAACCTCATAGAATAGGAAGTGGAAGCATTGTAAAGACAACATGCTGAATTACCTACCAGGAGGCCTCTCGGAAATATTTAGTGTAATCTGGTGGCATAATACTGGATTTTTTAATGATAAAATCTTAGGAAAAGCTATTGAATCATATTGTCGATTTGTTTGGATGTGAGGTTAACTCAGCTGGAGAGATGGGGTTTGATTCCATGGCTAGTGATATCATCTTGGTGACTTTTTGGTTGGTTGATCTGCAGCCTATTACAGAATGTGACGAGAGATAGGTCCTAGAATATCTATTTTTTATCCTAAATTACACCATGATGAAATCAAATGTTTTTGGCACTGTGACAGGGTTCGAATTGTCACAATTAGAGATGTGATGGAAAATCCAGGTCACACATTGCATCCCTACATAGCAGTCTTCAAACTGAGCTGAGTTCACCAAACACTCATTTAGACACAAACAATTTTCATACATAACATTACTTTTTATGAAAATACCAGTAGGTTGTGTGTGAACAGAATGCTATCTGTATAACACAGTTAACTTTAAATGGTCAGAATGTATTTTAGCAAGGAGCCCATTTCAATCAACAGTGACTTGAATTCTTTGCCATCTGAGATAATAATAGTTCATCCTGAAGTGAAACACTTATACTATATAATTCTCAAGAACTTTATTTTAACCAGGACCCCAGGTTTCAATGAAGGATGTCATTTCCATCATAAGTGATGATGTTCAATGTAAAACCCATAGAGTGATTGAAAGCAACTCTATGAGGAATGACCATTTAAGTGCCTAATTTCAAGACTATTTCTTAGCATTAGCTATGTTATGCCCAAGTCCACAAATCAGGTTCAATTGGTAATGCATTCACAAACCACCCAAACAAGTCTGGCAGAAGACATCTTACAGACCAACTGCTCAATTACATACCAGATGCCCTCTCAGAAGTATTTAGTGTACTCTAGTAACGTGATAACATATTTTGTAGCTTCAAAACTGAGAAGAAAATGTTGAAATTATATTTAGAGCTTTCTCGCATCAGCAAAAAATTATGAGTGAACCATTGGAGGAAATATCAACATGACTTCATATGAAAGACAATTAAATTTTCATTTGGCATAACAGATATTCAGTTCCTGGCAGCTTTGGTGTCACATATTTTGAAGTGTGATCAAAATGATACATCAAGATCAAACTACTGAAATAATGACAGTAGTTTACAACTACTTTGAAGACTTAAGATGCAGGGTAACAGAGGAAGAAATCTTAGGAAAGGGAAAACGATAGGGAAATCTACTTACTTCCATCTCATTTAGGCTGCTTTTTGAAGTCTTAGATGAGGCAATGAACACCAATGTCTTGAACTGTGGTTGAGCATACCAATTTCAAGGCACATATTAAGGCCTATTCTAAAAAGGATTAGCATTTGCTTTTTTGCCACAAGAATTATACAGCTTCTCTTGTCAAATGACATCATTTGAGGTTACACCATATGGCAGTTGGATGTGCCTTATGAAATCCAAACAACCACAAAATACCACAATAAGTTAATCAGGCCATGAAAACATTAAGTTAAAATTAACCACTCCCGATAAAGCTGAGCAATTATTTATGAAATTCTATGTATGATAAAATTCTGCAAGGATGTAGTAGCCTTTAATATTTTCAAAAGCAAATCCCAAACAGACCTTAATCATTAAAAAATATAAAGAAATGCCTCTAGTTTCTCATGAAGAAAGCCACACAAACTAGCGATTGCCTGCATAAATATTATAGATTGAGCCTTGTTAAAATTATGTGGAAGAACTCAAATTATTTGTCAGACATGGGCATACATACATTTTAAGGTTTAACTGCTGTTGACTATTCTATTCACGGTCTATCTCACACTCATCTACCTTATCAGTTTGGTACATTTTCACTTTTCATTCATTTTACCTGAACTCTAACACATTTATTGAGATACTATTCCCTCTATATTAAAATACTGTGAAATGCATAGCACTTTCAAAGTTATCTATGTGGACTAGGTATCTTAAAAAGCTCACTGTCAAGATTTGTTAATAGGTAATTGTCACAGATGATTTTAGTATTAGTATTTATTTTTCTGATGTAAGGAGGTATTTGTATTTCTGTAATTGGGTAGAGTAGCCTGTTTCCATGATACTGAATGACTACTGCATGTTTAGTGCTGAAGAGTGCATTTTGGGTAAAACATTTAGGTAATCCTGAAGGGAATTTCTTAACTAAGAACTGAGATGAATTTTGTGGATTCTAAGAAGTGTACAAAAACAGGTAGTCCCCAACCAACCCATGACATAGGGTCCCATAGTTAGCCAGCAGCATGAATGGGCTCTGCTGGAACATGCATGCACCATGAGAAAACAAGAATAGTAAGATAAAATAGAACAGGCCTTATTTGGGAGTTGTAGCGTAAGAGAAGGTAAGAAATGAAGTGCTGTCTGGTACGAATTTTACAGTCCATTATTTTTAATGTGCCAAGACCATTGCCAAATAAGGCTTGTCTCATCCATGGCAAGCAGAAGGTTTTGAAAAAGAAATCAGCATATAAATTGTTATCAATGGATAAAGGAAAATATTACCTACTACAATTTGGATAGCAGCACGTTTTTCTTTGTACACAATCAATTGTGCCCCTAGGGTGGAAAAATCAATTCCACAGTATTTCATACATACACGCTAGCTTCAAGATAGAAAAAGCATTGAAAGAAATTTTGTGCAATGGAAATGAAAACACAATGATTGGGGACTACCTAAATTTGGATGTGAATCAAAAGGTGCAATTTTTAAAGTGAAAAGAAACTAAAATATTGAATGTACAAATGAAACTGTCACAATATGCATTCCCCTCCTCAAGACAAACATGAGTATGTAACTGTGATAACTTTTTTTTTTCATGGCAGCTATTTCGTAATTTATTTTTAGGTATTAATTCATATGAAACATGCAAAGAAAATAGTTATGTATTTTTGACTAACCAACTATTGAATTTGGACCCTCTAGAATAACATTAATTGTTAATCATAACAGTATTGTCAGAGTTAGAGGAGGTTTCTCAAGGGAACATGTAGTTATACCTAGTCATGATGATTTCAGTGAAATCAGTGTAAATTTCATGTACATGAATGTGGGATGCTAATGAAGGAAAAATGGTGCAAGCATAATGTATTTTACGACAATTTTACTAAGCAATGGGGGTGATGGTATGGGAGAGGGGGATCCAAGGGTAATTATCCTGTGTGAGATGATCAATCCTTTCACCAGGGTATGTGTAGTTTGAAACGTCTCCTCTTTCTCACTCTGGGAAGAAAATTAATGGGTGACTTTTGGTTTGATTAGACATTAAAAATGTATGCATCAATGCAAAAATGTATGTATCAGTGTGACTTGTATGAGAAAAATGAAATGTAATATAGTGCCCAAAAGTGTCCAGGGGCATCCCATGTGTTGTAAGACGCCCCCAGAAAGTTTACCTTTCTAGGCTCTTCTCTTGATTTAATAAAATGTGAATTCTCAATTGAATTTTTTCCATTATTGGATTACATTTGCCTCCATTACTTCTAATATTTATCTTGAGTATATATAACATAGGGTCTAGACCAGGCAAAAGAAATTTGATCCAAAATTCAAGGTATGTTATGCAACTACAGGCTCAATTCAATGGTTTCGGGCTTGACTTTGTAGAAATCCATTACGAAAAATCAAATTTCTCCACACAGTTTAATTTTGAATGACCAGATTCAATGAAAAGACGATGAAGATGTCACCACTACGATGAAACCTGTCATTCCAATAAAACTATGAGAAAAATTACCATGGTAAGTGGATGTTTCAACTATCTCATCCAAATTACTGCAAATACCTGGCAGACTCTGTCAAGATTTGCTCACAGGGAAAGAAAGACAGATAAGCAAGGATCATCTTAAAGGAAGCACTTTGAAAATTAAACAATTATCAAGTATTCTTCCGCATAATAGGTTCTGAGATAGCAACTGTCATTTTTAAGATGTTGAATATAACAGTTGAACAGTCAAAACCCAGGTCAGAGAAATTTAAATAACAGTAGAATTTTACAAAGTGCTTTCTAAAAGATGATCTCCATTTCCTAGTTTCATTAAAATCACCCAAATGATCTTGGGTTTCCTTCTGAGTTTTCGCCTCCAAGACTGATATTTTGACTACTCACTCAACTATCGTCCTCAGAGTTATGAGCGATGTTGATAAAGCTTAATATATCATACATTTGGAGGTTCTGAACCACCTAATTGATTCAATTCTCTTCTGAATTCAATTCTGGCTTCCTGAATTGTTTAGGGAATCCGTTTCCAGGAGTAAATAAGATTAAAACTGCTGTTTCAGTTCATTTCTCTCTTCTTTAGTTACTGCACAACCATCACCAGGCTGAAGGCTGGTTTTGATAGTCCTTCGGTTGGACAGGATGGCTTGGTTAGATTTAGAAAGAGAAAAACGAACCGGGCTGAAGACATAGACGAAGTACCTCACTGAAACCACAGGAGAAATCAAAGGTAGCTCAACACAGCCTCAATCTCTGCCACAGAGTCAACCTTGAAAATATGAAAATACTTGATCATGCACCAATTACTGGGACAGGACGATGAAGAAGGCGATTAAGATTGGGTTTCAATGCCGATATTGTTTTACAACTTCATTTTAACCTTTCCACATAAATTGCCACTTTAAAAGAAATCTGTAATTTACAATGAACAGTTGAACTACTGCCCTTCAATATGTAATAGTGTAACATAAATCATTGAATATGTATTTTACAAAACTCGAAGTTTCTGCATAAAATCGCATTTCCTTTAATTCCGCATTTCCATTTCACTTGGCCTTAAATAATCTCCATATTCAGCATTATGGCATAACATCAGTACTTATCCCAAGGAAAAAAGTAGATTCCCATACAGCTTTAAAAATTTCACGCTAATCTAAGGATTTAATACACTTAATGATAACTAAAAATTTCTATGTTTGACAGCTAGTCTTCAACATGACTTTTCCTTCCAATGAGTGATGCTCAGAAACAATTAACCCTTTTAATGCGGCGGGCCGATATATCGGCTTTGGCATCTCAGGCGTAAAGTGCGGAGGGCCGATATATCAGCTCATAGGCAAAATATTGTTTCACTTTTGCACACAAATATAATTACAATTATTTTTTGTACAAAGTATAAGCGTTTTTTTATTATTACCTAATGCATACGCAATAAGAAAAACTGCATATGGATATTTTAAACAATAACTTTATAATATTTATTTTCCTAGAGTGATACATTTCATTCTAGTAACCCTCCGCATTTCTCACTAGAACCACTGGCAGGGGTCAGCACTAAGAGGGTTAATATCCAAGGGCACTGTTCACAGAAAATTAAGCCTTCATAAATCAAGACATAAATTTCCTTATTGGGCTTTTTATTTTAATACAAACAATGCACTACTCTCAATTTTCACCAGGGGTACTCATTAAATCCTACCCCTAAGGCCAACAGGAGAAAAACTGGTTTAGTAATAGAGGTTTTTATGGATCGGAGAGAACTGGTGATAACTAGTCTTTATTGAGCGAATTTAGGACTGTACAATCTTCTCTAACAAATAACTCGAATTTGACTAACACAAACATCCATGACCTGGGCAGTGAATAATCTACCCAGGCGGGATTCGAATCCATGACCCCCGGGTTAGCAGGCAAGGACTTTACCCCGCCGCCACCGAGTCCGATGATGGCAATTTTATGAAATTATGTAGAGTTTGGTAAAGAGTTTCAGAGAGTTTGGCTTTGTTGATAACAGAAAATGCCAATGCCCAATGCCTAAACATTATCGGAAAAATGAGAAGTATCTCAAGCAAGATATGGGTGAAGATGGAGAAAGTAGAATGGTTGTAGTTATGGAAACAAATGGGGGAATCCATGAACCTACCGGAAAAGGTTCTGGTTTCTGCTATTTCTTGATTTATCAGTGTCAAGATTTCACTGCCATTTCTTACAGTGGCAACAGGCACAGTAACTTGAAGAAGAAGACCCATTCACCATGATGTAAGTATTTCAGGGAAAGGAAAAAGCATAAGTTTCTTCTGCAATCAAAGTCAAGTTATTGTTCTTGATTGTACTGCCTGAAGTAATGACAAACGCTCAAACCACACAAAGATGAAAGAGAACCCATAAGCTCTTCCTGGAGATACAAATCACTGCAAAAACCTATGTTCTTAGCCAAAAATGCAAAACTCACTATAAAAACCCAAGTCCTGGTCATGTTTAAAGAAGACAGAGGGCCAATTGAAGAATTTAAGGCGACTGAATAAGTGAATGAGGAAGATTTTTGGCAGCAAAATGATGCTGGAAGGTTCCCAGGTTAAAATCTTTGGTCTGTAACTGCTTTGAAACTGGCTGCAACTGCTCTGCAACTGGGTTGCAACTGCTCAACAACTGGCTTGTAACAGCTCTGAAACTGGCTTGTAACTGCTCTGAAAGACTGATATCTGATCTGGAAGTGGAAAGTCAATAGTCTGGATTTGAAATATCTTCAAATCCAGACCAGTTCTGTCCAGATACAGACCTCTTCCAGATCAGATATTAGTCTTTCAGAGCATGGGAGAATTTAAAAACACTTAGTAATATTCCACAAAGATTTATTTTCCCAACTGGTTTCAACGCTGACGCGTCATTATCAAGGGTACAATTCTGATAATGACGCGTCAGCGTTGAAACCGGTTGGGAAAATAAATCTTTGTGGAATATTAAGTACTAAGTGTTTTTAAATTCTCCCATGTTATGATATTCCACCAAGTAGAGCCGTCAACAGTTGAAATATCTTTCAGAGCAGTTAGAGACCAAATATTTTTACCTGGATTACTACACACGGGAGAATGATGAGTAACTAGGGAAGGGGGAGGAAAAGAATAGCCATTTCAGTCAGTTAATTTTTGGCAAGGAAGCCCTGAAGAAAGGTAGAATATGCAGTAAGAATCCGTTATAATCACCACACATCAGGTTTATCATTACAGACCCCTTAGTATAATTCCACTTAAACCCCTGTCATTGAAACCCTCAGCAAACTTAGATGCATGCCCATCACACTATTCTCTTATGAAATATACCTGAGGCTAAGTAAAGGTAAGCCTATAGGCTCAGTAAAAAATGTTTAGTTCTCAATGATCTGACAGATATGCCACTCTGCTTTCATAACTCCCTCCAAACTGTCATATCTTGATGTCAGGTTCTGCCCACAGGGGGACACACTATGTTATATGGATATGCATGAGTAACGATAATAAAGGAGCAGTGTAGAACATGGCAGAAGGATAGCAAGTATAGATATAGATCGAGTCCATTTATTTTCCTAAATATAATTGGTAATCACGGATTCTACATTGGCGACAAGTACAGGATCGAAGAACTATTGGCTGTGGTACGAATGCTGTAATAGTTTTGTAGAGAGATTACCATCTGGATTGGATAAAAGGGATTGAAGACGCCCGCCATGGCAGAAGGAGGATCACATTCGGCGATCCCAGGGTTCACATATAGGGAGGATCCTTTGTCCGCAGGACCTAAATGGCGGAAATGGAAGAGGTCCTTCGAAATTAGGGCGTTTGGACGGCAGGAGCTGACTAATTCATTAGTCAAGAGGGCGCGGCTGTTGGAGAAAGCCAGGCCTGAGGTACAAGATGTCTTTTTCGATCGTATGGGTGACATTGATATAACACAACCTCCACCGTTAGTGCCGGGGGCGGAGGCTCCACCAGACCCGTATCAACAAGCAATCGTAGTGTTGGATGGGTTTTTCTTACCAAGGAGCAATGAGCCTCATGAGACTGAAGTGTTTCGTAGCATGCAATTAACTGCAAGTGAGCCTGTTGATGTCTTCGTGTCCAGGTTGAGGGAGCAGGCTGCAAAGTGTAATTTTAGTGATGTGGACAGGGAAATAAGGGACCAGTTGCTCAAAGCCGTGCCATAGCAACAAGTGAAAAAAGATTGCTATAAATTGGCCTTGCAGCGACCGCTTACGTTGGTGGATGTTCAGCAGGAGGCAAGGTTACATCAAAAAGTGGAACAACAGCAAGCTGCACTGCTGGAGACTGTTGAGGCTGTGAATAGACTACAAGGGTCATCTAAGAAGAAGCAGCAAGAGGGATCATGAATGATATGTTACAGGTGTGCTCAAGATGGACACTTTGCTAAAGATCGTAATTGTCCGGCCTGGGGAAAGGTATGTGATGAATGTGGTGGAAAGAACCATTTAGTGAAAGCATGTCAAAACAAGGATAAGGACAAGGATAAAGAGAAGAAAAGGAGCTACAATAAAACAAAAGGACCACGTAAGAAGAAGGTGCAAAATATAAATGAAGAAGGGAAAACAGATGATTCAGAAGAAAGTGAAGAGGATACAAGAGATGGAGGGTATAATTACACGTTTTTAATAGCTAGGATCAGTGATGAGGAAGATGAGTTAGTCACTGTAAAAGTTGGGAGTGTAGATTTACCTATGTTGGTGGATTCTGGATCAAAAACTACTAACTGTGTACCTGTGCAGTATTGGGAAAAACTCAAGAAAAAGGGGATCAAGTGTGTCACTCAGAAGAAGGAAGACTGCTATATTTTTAACTACGGAGGAGAGCGACCACTGAAGGTGAAAGGGCAATTCATTGCTGACATCGAAACAAAAGCATACAGTGTAGTGAAGAATGGACATAAGCCAACATGCAGTCCCAATAATGTCCAAGTGACTAGCTCAGCAATTAGGTTTCCTGAAAATTGACATAGATGGGAACCTAATTAATCGGATCTCGGGTGCTACAGCTGAAGGAGTCAAGACTGACGAGGATGGTAGAGGCAGTAGAAAAAGTGGGGGATCTGAATAAAATGGCATATTCACGAAAGAGCAAGCTAAGGTTGAATTCCCCAATTTATTTACCAAAGACTTACGGAAGTTTAACAAGAACCAAATAACCATACATGCTGACCAAAGAGTTAGGCCAGTGACTTGTAGAGAACCAAGGCTACCCTTAAGCCGGAGAGATGCTTTGGAGAAGTGTGTTGGAGAAATGGAGGGTACAGGAGTGGGGCAAAATTGGGGGCAGTAAGTATTTTATATCATTGGACTTAAAATGGTGTTATTGGCAGTTTGAATTGAGGGAAGAGTGTCACCATTACACCTCATTTGTGACTCATTTTGGCATGTTCAGATTTAAGAGAAAGGCTTTTGGCATAAGTATTGCGGCCAAAATATGCCAACGGGCAATGGAAGAACTAAAAAAGGATGCAATTCAGGAGATGTCAAGTGAAGAAAAGAAGTGGATCATGGGAGTGTTGGCCAAAGAAGGGAAATCAATTGAAGATTGTGTGGCAATTTTCATTAACGACTGGTTAGTGCATGACCCAACAATAGAAACACATAATATGGTAATGAGAGGTATGTTGAAAGGAATCCTCAAAGGAGGAATGACTCTGAACTGGGAGAAATGTGTATTCGGAGCTAGATGTGTGGAATTTATTGGGTGCAAAATTTCAAAGGAGGGGTATGAGCCAGTGGAGGATAGTGTATAAGTGGTGGTTTTAGAGAGCCAGTAAATAAATCGGAAAGTCCACAGTTTCTGTGGGTTGGTGACATACTTCTCGATCTACATACCTGACTTTGCAAGGGTGATTACCCCACAAAGGATCGACCAAGCTCCAAGCAGGTTGAGGACTAGCTTGGGGGGAGCGAACACCACTCCCAGGAAATCATCCAGGATTCGCCATCCACCAGGGTGATTGGATGATTTTGGGACTGAGTGATTGATCTTGATTTTGTTGAAGTATGATGTTTGATTTTATTTTGTGTTGGTTTGGGCTTAGTGTTTTAATTACAGTTGGTTTCGTTCACCAGGGAGGTTGAAAGATTTTGGGACTGAATAACTGATCTGGGTTGGTGGAAGTATCACGTTTGATTTTATTTTGAGTTGGTTTGTGCTCAGTGCTTTAATTACAGTTTGTTTATTTAAGTCTTAAAATTTCAGTTTATTAATATTAGTAATATTATTGTTTATTATGTTTGAGTTTAAATTAAATATTATGCTTGTTAATGGGGCAGGGATGTCGTATTTTGATGCTGGGTTCTGCCCACAGAGGGAGATACTATGTAATAAGGATGTTCATGAATAACGACAATAAAGGAGCAGCGTAGAACATGGCGGAAGGATAGCAAGTATAGATATAGATCGAGTCCATTTATTACCCTAAATATATTGGTAATCACAGATTCTACACAAACTACCCTATGCTTGCATATGTAGCTCTAAATATTATGATTATAAAGCAAAAGAAATGTTATATCAACAGTAAACCTACCAAACCAAACCCCTATCACACCTTAGGATAATTACCCCAGGAATGAGTACAGAGGAAAAAAATTGTTTTGACTGCTGAAAATCCACCAAACCCACTGCAGCTCTGGCAGAGAATATGGTGACTCTCATGTAAAATGTCTAAAAAGAAAAGGAACAGAAGAAAAAAAATGTGGAGGGAATAGTTATGATATGGTTAAAGACTAATTGTGGGGTAATTTTCCAATGCATGACAAGCCTACCTAACCCTTCCTTTATGGTAGAATATAAGATACTTTGGAGGGATGAATAAATAAATACACTAAATGAGGTGATGTAAATCCTCTCCTGTCATCTCCAGTCTTGCCTGGTTGGATTATTTCAACACCTTGAACATGGTTGTTAATGAACACTCAACATTATTGGTCCTGAAAAGCCCAATTACGACCATAAGGGGCTGCTTTTGGTGGATACTTTGGCTGGAGAGTTTAAACTAAGGTGATTGGGGGCAATCACTCTACTAGCCACCATATAATTAAGCATTGTGTGACCTCTCAATAAAGTTGGGAAGTCCATTCACCTAGGGATGGGATTCCTAAAAAGCCAAGAGCAATATTTGTCTCACTTTTATTTCCCACATAGACGATGATCACCTTTTCATTCACCATTCTTTTCACATTTCGCCCTCTAACTGGGCAGAGAAAAGAGGTCAGATATCACGGCAAGTCGAGTGAGAAAAATATCTCCACCCTCATAATTCATGGCTGAAAACTAACTTTTCAGAGCATTTGTTAGGTATGTATAATGCTACTATACATTTACAGATTAGTGCTTGCATTTTTTTGACATGCAGAAGCCGACACTGCTGTCATTGTATTAGACTAATGTCTATCAAAATTGTCTTCTGATACAAATTTTCATCTTGAGTCGACACAATGCCAACGAAGAAACACTTGCAATAAAGCATGTTCTAGACAGAAATTCCTCGAATATTCACAAGTAAGAGAGGTCAATGGAGCATATCGCTAACTGCTACCGGCTGCTACCCACACAGCACAAATGTCCGTGGGACGACTTTGGGACATACGTATGTCCTTAAGTCGTCCCGGGACTAAACTCGGACATTCGGGACGTCGCTTGCACTTGCAAGCCGTGTATCTAGTTTCCCAAATGCTTATTTGATATCAATAATAGTATCCATGTTGTGGCCTAACGCGGCACGAAAATTGGTGTTATCTTATTTCTTTCAATCAAAGTTCAAATTGCAATCACGAAATATCTCTCAGAATACATTGCTTATTTTAACAATCTGTCAAGAGGATCATGTTTGGAAATTGCTTTGCAGTCTGTCACTGTCTATGATTATATATGTATTGTTGATTCCATTCACTGACTGTGACCCCAAAAATCACTCTACTCCACCCAATTCACTTTCCCTTGGTCGCACAGTCTCATGCTTGGGCCCGGGTCGGGCTCAATCCGAGTGTGTACCTCTTCCCCCTAGGAAGGGGAGAGAGGGAGGGCGGGACGGATTAATGAAGGGGAGGGAGGGGGGAGGATTCAATGGTTTCCAGATGTGGAGAACAAAACGGGAAGGACGCTGGCTGGCATTCTGTTGCTGTATTCTCAGAGCCATCCGGTAGTTTTAACGGCGAAGACCGCCGATTTTGTGCTTCTCGAAGCTAGTTTACTAACAATACAGTGCGCGTAAGCCAGATTGTTTCCCTCCTTTTTGTCATGCAAATATTGCACTCTGGGTAAGGAACATTAGTTCAGTTAATCACTGCCCTACCATAATGTTGAATGTGGATATTTTCGTCTGGAAGATTGAAAGAATTTACTGTTTTGGACTAAGCTCGTCCAATAAATTTTGTATGAATAAAGAACACTTTGATAGGATGTCTTATTTTTATTTTACCAGAAAGTTTACCAGAAAAAGTTCACTAGAAGTTGGAAGTAGATCTTGTTTCATGTTGGAGTTAAGCTGGCATTGACGTGTTGGTATTTATCGAGGATAAACTTTTGAAGTTGTGTCATTTCTCACTCAACTTTGATTTCATGCACTCCGAAGCTCTATATGCGCCGTATTCGTCTTCTTTGGTTAACATCCCATGCCTGTATTGTAATATAACGGTTAGTGATAAAAAGTGAGGAATAGTTCTCACTCACTGATTGACTTATTATATATCATGATGTACTCTTGTCGACCTTCTTTTTATAAATTTCAATGTAAAATTGAAAAATCAGGTGGGTTAGAGTAGGCACGTGGGTTTCGTAAAACTCACGTTTTTTTTAAACGTTAGTCGAACGTTTCATCCTAACAGTTTCTTCAAAACGAGAAAAAAAACATTCGTATGGTTGGACATTATAACAAGTTTCAAAACGTTGGTTCACACGTTAGATATACAAAGGTTACTCTAACGTTTGTGTGCTGGTGGGGTATGATTTGTAATCTCAGGAGAAGTATTCAGTGCTCTTGTGGACTGTGACAACTGGTTCGACCTTTGCCATGTGAAAATTATGTATAATTTGATGTGCTTTACATTAGTTGATGTATAATTTGTTGGGATTTACATTAGTGTAACACTGCAGTTTTATTGTGTTGATCTGCTATTAAAACTTGTGAAATTCAGATTTTTATCTTTAGTAGTAATTTAACAGGAATACTATCATGTATTTTACACAAATAAATGCCTTAAAGGGCGAAATATTTTATTAATTCTGCATTTAACGGATGTGGATACACGAAGTTCATGGTAAGGATAAGGACAGCAAGGTAAGGATGGTATTGTTGCCCAGGTTGATCACATATGTTTTTAAGTGTGATCTCGGAGAATCCCAAGATGACGTCCGAAATGGTCAAGGTCATGCGGTCATGGAAATCCCCGGGATGTTCCGCCGGGACGTCCCGCGGAAGCGGACATAGGACGTCCCTTGGATGTCATTGGGACGTTGCGGGAGCTTCCAGGGACGTCCATGGGACAAGGCCTCGTCCCGCCGGGACGTCCCTGTGCTGTGTACCTTCCACAACATTCTCAAAGGTACACATTCTGTGGACTACCGTGCGAAGAAACCGCACACTTCCAAATTACTCAATGGACCAATCGTATGTCCCATTCACCGTCTAAAGCGTCTAAAAACTTCCAGCTCTAAGGCAAGAAGTATACTTTCGTCCATAACTTTCCCTCAGCGAGTTCTATGAACGACCTATCGTCGCAAAAAATACAGTTTTACTCGAGGTATTAAGTACACCTTTGAAGGTGTATGGTTCATTGAAGTATGTTTGATCACTCGCTTGATGCTTAAAAGATTGCATCGTGTAAAGCGGTGACATGCGCAAACGGATGAATGAGAGATAGAGAAATAGCCCCAGCTCCAATTCCGGGCCTTCATTCTCGCACATTGAGCTGCTGGTAGTTGTGCAACGAAGGTCCTCCAATATAAAGGTCTTTAACGGACAGTTTTCCCGAGTATTTCGGCAGAGAACGAATGTGACAGAATTTTTATAGCGAATTTATCAAGGAATGTCCTAATTTTGTCACATAATAAGCATCCTCGTTCATGTTGCATAATCGTTTTGGTTAAACGGCGTACATATAAATAAAAATTGTGCCAGGAAATGAAGGTGGAATTCCGCTGTCGTCAGCTTATGAACGTTAGTTCATTCTCTCACTTCCAAAACAAATGACGAAGAGTTAATAATCTTCGGCCAAATAAGCCTAATCCCTTCCTTAGCTAGTTGGAATAATCGGAGCGTGAAGGACGGAATGAGAGCCTTTGGTCGTTTATAGCCAACAAAGGTGAACAACAACGAAACGGGACCTTTGGCTGATTAGGCGTTGCCCTGTTTCAATTTATTACATTGTCGCAGCAGAAGACGTAAGAAAATGCCGAATTCACCATCTGCTTCTAAAAATAAATGGAGTCGAGAAATAACTTGCCGCTTGATATCATCATATCATGCTCATCCGCAGTTATGGGATACGGGATCCGATGATTATAAATATCCAACAAAGAAGAGGGAAGCACTAAGAGAAATGGCGCGAGATTTTCAATGTTCTACCGAGGAAATTGAAAAGAAAATAACTTCTCTTCGAGCTCAGTTTCTCAGGGAACTCGGCTTGGTCGAGGCGAATAAACGTAATGAAAGCGAAGATCATTATTCTCCAAAGTGGTATGCTTACAAGAAACTTAGGTTTCTTGCAGGGAAATCCGCATCTCGCGCCAGCCATTCTAGGGCCACGGTGAGTAATAATTTTTTATTCTAACGGCAAGAATCTCTCAGTCTAGGTATACAATCGTTTCATAATTTTTTTCATTTTCCCGATATTTTGAGATGCATGTCCCTCAAGCTCAATTGTTCTTGATCGACGGTAAACATACGTGAAGGTGGTGAAAATATTAGACACAATTAGAGCATAAAAGAGATGAAGAAGGCAAGCTGGATTATTTCTCAACTTGAATCCTTCGGAGAATAATTTGCGTTATAATGTCACCATTTGTTCATCGTCCTTTTTTTCCTAACTTAAGGTTGATTACGAAGTTTTCGTAACTTCAAGCGAGCATAAATTTAACGTCAGATTGAATTTTGTCAATTAAAATAAATTTGGAACGTTGTTTTCGACATGTCTGTTGATATCACGACAGGTATCATAACCCCTTCCAAACGTCTTTAAGAGAAGGGTTTCATCCGGGAAACAGTTTTGGGTGTCATCGTCTATGTTTGAAGTACGTTGACTTACTAATTTACCTGACTATTGGAGGGAAAATATTCTCGATTGCATTAATGAACTACATTTTATTTGTTTCGAATGCGTTAATAAAAGTCGAAAATATTCATTTTTCAGCCCAGATCACTACATACTGGTAGAAGTAAGAAACATTCTGAGGGAAAACATGATGCCAATTTCCAAGAAAGGGATTCCACTATGAGCACACCTAAGGTGAGAACCCGACTCCCATTTTCGTATCTGCACACTATCCCAAAATACATACCTTTTTAATAATCATTTTAATTACATTTATCATGAAGGCCAAAGCACTACATGTTAGTGAAAGTAAGAAAAACTCTGAGGCAAAACATGATGCCGATGTCCAAGAAAGAGATTCCATGAATAGCACACCAAAGGTGAGAACCTGACTCACATCTTCACACCATCCCAAGAGATATATCTCATTAATAATCATTTCAATTATATTTATCTTTAAGGCCAAACCACTCCATGTAACTGGCAGTAAGAAAAATTCTGAGGCAAAACATGATCGTGAGGTCCAAGTAGATGTCCACACGATGAGCACACCTGAGGTGAGAGCCCAACTCACATTTTTGCAACTCCAAAAAACCCCAAAAAATAAGAATCTTTAATTGTTATTTACAATAAATTTGCCCTGTAGGCTAGAACACCGCAAGTTACCGAGAAAAATCGAAGTCTTGAGCCAAAGCAACATGGTGATGATGTCCAAAAAGGAATTTCCTCAATATGCACAACCAAGGTAAGAGCATGAGTTGATTTCTCCATCAGCAGACAACATGATCAAGTGAAACATTACAGCTCAGAAAACGATTGACGAAACTTATAAGAATTGCACATTTCAGACTATTCCACTCATGGCGAGTGCCACAGAGGATAAAACTAATGAGAAGGACATCCAAAAGAATGCCGATAAGACAAAAAGAGATCAGAGAGATGTCAGACAGGTAAATGAAATTATTCAACACAGGTCACCTCCCATTATCCAGAAGGAGATAGGAAACTACCGGAACGCTGCTGTACCACCAACAAGAAGAGAACACAAAACGATCTGTCTTTTACCAGATTCCACATTTCCAGTTCAACATCATTATGATGAATTTACAATATTTGGAGAGTATGTGGCAACTACATTACGCAAATTGAGTGGGCAATACTTACAATGCTATGCAAAACATGAGATCAATGACATTTTATTTCATGTTGAGGCGCAAGATTGCCAGTCTGAAAACTGCAACACTATGAACTTCAATAGGGATACAGTTACTCTTCGTAACATACCCCAACAGTCTCTACATTACTTTGATCTCAATGCAACAAGTAATGCCAATCGCTGATAATGATTAAAACTGTATTATCTCAGTGATGAAAGTTTCATGTTTTTGAATTCCTCTCTTGTTTTGGGGAGTTCCACATTTTAATATCTTCAGTTAAATAGTTTCTTCACTTAACCATTACTACAAGTCTGCTTCACGAAGTAGGAGCAACTCTCATTAGCATTATCTGTTACACTTCTCTACTCACATGGCTATGATGGTTAAACTCCATCAAAACTCACATTCTTCCACTGAATCAAAACAAGCCAATGGAATTTGCTGATGTATGTACAATGCCAAGCTTATACATATATAACCGCAAGACAACATAAGAAATCAGTTAAAACTAAAGAGACCTCCATAGACATTGATGAGTATGTACACTAATAAGCAATTGAACAAACATGATGATAACTTCAAGAGAAGACTGCATTCATTATCACCAAAAATTCTTTAATTGGAGTATTCACCATTCACATTTCAATGGAATCAAAGAGTATACTCATAACCAAGAGCTAATGTCTTCACTCAGTGGTTATGAATTAGCTCTCCTTTCCCCAAGTCATCACCTAATTTGCCACACATTACACTGCATAGCATAATCAATATGATAAGTTTGAACCATTAAAATCAATGAACATATACAGATTATAATGGTCCATGTCACAAATTTTCACGAGGTAGACAGTGAGAGCCTGTGGCACAATAATTCCAAATAATAAGCTTCATTAGGTTGCAGTTCCATTGTTAATAGATGCCCTTATGTTGCTAGCTAATGATGTCCTACTCTGAGATGATTTTTAATCAATGTCTTCCCTTACAATGTACAGGAATAAAGACTGACAGTTTGTACGACTAATTTATCTTCAACTTAAGGAATTCTACAAGTTCACAAGTGTTATTTCTTAGCTGTGTATGGATTTTAAATATTAAAGATAGTTTGTCACTTAAGGTATTTAGAAGTATGTTTTATTTTCCAACAAATTAAATTTTTGTTATATGTAAGCACCAAATTAATCCACTGAATTAACTAAGACATAGTAATGTGAAGATTCAGCAGACTAGAGATAGGACGAAAACATCAAGTCCTTAGGTAAGTATGAAATGGCACGTGCTAGAGAAGCTGTTTCCTTATCTCTTAAGTTGCACAGGTGGGCTGAATGCATAAAATATGCTAGATTCTTAAGTCACAATTGAAATAAATACTACCATCTCACATGTTTTTAGTTTACGAGGTAAATAATGCTTTACCCTGAACACTACATCTGTGTTACAGAAAACCACAACATAAGAGTAATTCACTGCCAAGCAGATAGGTTTTGGAATTATTTCTTTTCAAGCACCATTCATGACAACATGAGTTGATCAAGTGACTCATTTGAGGATGTTTCATAGCGTGAGTGAAAACAAATGCTCATTTTCACATTTTAAAAAATACTCATCGCAGTTTCACTGAGATATGCCTCGGCTACTAACAAACAAATTAAAATACGCACATCATTCAACAAATTTATTTTAATAAGCTCTTTATCCAGCCATCAGGGATAATTACAGAGCAATTCCTATTTAATAAGTGCACTATGACTTCAATTATAGCAGAAATTAATTAAAAGCCCCAAAAAATAAGATGGTGAGAGGCCTAAATTTATTTCTATTAAATACCCTATAAGGACTTGGTTCTTATAAATAGTTTTTCATGAATGTAATAGTTATATAAGACAGACAGGAATCAATTTCCTCCATGACTCACCAATTCTTGCATATATTGTCTAAGTGATTTCAATTTATGAAAAGATAGGAACTTATTTTGTGGAAAGGTAGGACCTTAATGTCCAAGAGAGAGGACCTTTTTTGGAAATATCTAGGATGTGAATTTAATAAATTTCAGTTATTATGCCACAATACATCTCACATACCATTATTTCCCCCTAACTTTCCATTTAATGGCTTCGCCCCCATGTCCACTGCCATTTGTGCTTGTCACAGGACTGCGCTGTAGCATGTAGACTGATAAATGACACCACATGAGGTATTACGTGGGTAATGCAAGAGAAAATAAGAGGACTATGACCAGAAAAGATGGTTACATCCAAAACTTTTTTAATTCCTTAAGCCACGTCTGCACCTTTAAAAATGCGTGCCAAATACATTCACCACTACTATTTAAATTGCAAATTGAAAAAGATTTTTACGTAAATATTTATGAAGAGCTGCATGCGTTTGTGCTCCAGTAGTATTCAAGATTTTTATTTCTTATTTAGTTTCATTTCTGTATATTACAAAGGAACATAGAAATCATCAAATTACATAGGACAAAAAAGGCATATGAAGACATTAATAATAGGATTTCAGGTAATGTTTGATTCACTGCAATTGCAGCTTGAATCCCGAGTGATTTTGAAAGATGAGATGGATGAGAGAAGTTTCAAATTGGCTGGTAAGTTGTCATTGCATATTATAGAAGCTGTATGATGTGGGCCTTTCTGACCAGTGGATAGGTAATACTGATTTACATGAATATTCTTACTGACTTGAGTGTTGTGGGAGTGAACTTCATGGCTGGTGAGAAAAGGGGATCAATTTTGTTTAATAAACCTAGAGCAGTTCAGTACATAAAGTGAAGGCAGTATGAGTATGGCATACTTAAAAAAGTGACTAACCATGAGTACGGAAAGGGAGGCACAACACATTGCTTTAAGGACCTGTTTTTGGAGTGAAAAGGCCTTTTTAGTAAGGCTATAACACCCCCAGAAAATTATGCCATTTGAGAGGTTAGACTGAATCTTGTATGGAAGATAAGTTTAATGGCCAAAATTGGTGCTAGTTTTCTAATTATGAAAGTACTGGATGTTGTTTTTGTCATGGTAGGCAGTCATTTTGTATGTGCAGGGATCAGTTAGGATTTTTCCTAATGTGAAGCCAAAAAACACTAAAGAGATCAAGATCTGATGAGGGAGCAGTCATTGATGAGGAGTAAGGGGCTTGATGGAGGATTTCTTTTACTGTGGTACTGTAGGTGCTGTGATTCGTTGCTATTGAGTCAGGTAGACAGGAAAGACAGACTAGCACTTTTATGGTAAAATCATCCACATTGAGATCCTGAATGAAGTGCTAATCTTATGTCAAAAAATGTTAAGAGGGTGTACGTAGAGTAAGGAATAAATTCTTACAAGGGGTTTCACACCCACATTTACTCAAATTCCTGCACATAAATTAACGCAGAGTGTCACATTCAGGGCACATTTTCAAACCTGAGGACAGGCCTTAGAAACCGACCATGGTGTCAGCAGTATGCATGCACCATTTTCCAGATACAAACTAATGGTAAAAATGTGCCTTGACCAATACCTTGGAAACAACAGTCTTTCCTTTCTCTACAAGTTGAACACTTAACATTCATCCCAAGTGAAGCCTGAAACATCAACAAACATTTGCAACCGAAATGAAGTCAAATATCTGAGAATTATCTTAACTTCAACTTATCATGAGAACACAAAAACTACGAGGCACAACCCAATACCATCGGTCTAATCCACATGATGGCGTGAGAAATGTGAAACATTGTAAATAAATGTAAGATCACCAGAAAGGTAACTAGGCAAATTTTGTAAGGCTCTGCCTTGCCTGTTGTCTCTGAAGGCTGCTTTACATAGTGCACTTTGTACAAATAATAACATGAACTCCTCCATTAGGAAAATTATACTGTCTATGATTGTCTGAATAACTGTGTGTGAAATAGAACCTGTTCTAATTCCTTTCATTGTCAAGTACCTTATTGATATATTCATTTTTACAATAAAATGTTCCACGAAGAGAGGCCTTAAGAAATTAAGATTGACATAATCTCATTCAACACAGAATGTGTGTTTATAAAAAAGAGCTTACAGCCAATAGTTTCAGCTACAAACATAACTAAACATGAAATCATGGGCAGTCATCTAAGCAGAGCATGAACTTTACTACTAGCAAACTTCAGTATTTTGATGACTTGCATATCGAGTACAAATGTTGTTGTCCAGCACAACACAGAGAAATAGAAAGAAAGGGTAAAATTATATTTTAAGACCTGATCTGTATAATTGTGGATGTCAAGAGGATCAAGGGAAGGGAATTTCTTTCACTCTCAAATGGTACTTGAAGTAAAATATAGAAATACTTTAATGTGAATATTCATTGCCATACATACACTTTTTCATTACTAGACAAACAAGTCCAAAGTTGGCTTTTCCACAATTTACCTCAGGTGTTAGTCAACTATCACCGGATGCAGAAAATTTTTGCAATAAATAATCTAAGAATATGACGTAAAAATCACGATGTTTTAATGTTCACAAGTAACAGAAATCTATAATCACCATACCAGCTACACAGCAGCCATTTTTCATGACCTAAAATCACCAGGATTAGAAAAAAGAAGTCAATTAATATCTAATAGTGGCAGCTGAGGCATGGGTCATTCCATATTGGTTTTCCCAGGCCACACCCACCACCTCAGATTTGGATTAATAATATGCTTTGCCCTTTCATGTACATGTGAAACCATCCACATTTTTTCTTCCTCATCTCAGCTCGTTTTTGTTTTACAGACGTAAAATACAAGTGAAACTATGGTTTTTAACATGCTGCAAGCCTCCGAGAGCTATAGTACTTGCAGATGAAAAAAATGCATCCACCATATTCACTCAATTATGATGAAAATATGCATATTAATCTTAAGAAACCTTGAAGATTTGAGAAAAAAATGAATTCAGAATTTACAAATAATATTACTCATACTCCATTTGTTATGGAAGCAATCCCTGGCCAGAAAATATGCAATGCATGTAGAAAAAAGTTGATAAATACAAACAATGTGAAAAATAAAATTATGACATTGATGAGCTTGACACAATACATAACAGCAACTACAGTCTCTTAAAATATGAAAAAAATCATCCAAAGAAATAACTTTTACAAGAAATCAATACCTCCATGGAGGACATAGCAGATTCTCCTTTCAAATGTTCTGGACTCCCATAGTAAATTTGTACTTGCTAAAAGAAAAGTAAATTCAGTGCGTTCTGTTTTGAACAACCCAGTGTTAAGTCTTCAATAAAGATTTTCCTACAGAGCAGCACAGAAATATACCAAAAGAAATAAAAAAAGCTACAGACATGGGTATCCCTCCATTGTTGGAACAAAGCGGACTGGCCTGCCATTAATCGACCCTCTCGTTACTTCCCTGGGACCTCCAGGAGCTTGGGTCACCCGAAGACGCACTCCAACTCTTTTACGATCTTCTCCACGCTGCCATCGCAGACCTTGTCCCTTCTCGTCGCTTGTCGAAGAGTAATCCCCTGTGGCTCACATCAGAGGCACCTTGGGCCTTGAAAAACAAGCTTGCTGCCTGGAAACTTTGGAAATCCCACCCCAACCCTCTCACCCGCGAGTCTTCTGTTGTTCTTCGCCGCCACGCGCGACACCTTCGTCGTGACTACATGGACTTTGTGAAAAGAATTACTGGGGACATTAAGGTGAATTCAAAGAGATTCTGGTCGCTGATCAATTCCAAATGAAAAACGCCTCGTATCCCTTTCATTTTGTCTGCCGGTGGGGTGTCATATGAAGGAGACGCCAGGGCCTCTGCCTTCAATAAATATTTCTCGTCCAATTTCCCCCCTTCCTTTCCTAATATCGACCTCCCCCCTGTTCACCAGGTTTCCACGTATTCTCTTGCATCTATCTCCACCTGCCCTCAGGAAATTCTCAACTATTTGTCCCATCTACCCACTAGCAAAGCTACCGGTTCTGATGATATTTCCTCAATGTTCCTTCGCCTAATGTCTGATGCACTATATATCCCCATCTCCATCTTATTCAACAGATTTTTCCAATCTGGAACTTTTCCATCGCACTGGAAAAACTCCAATGTAAACCCTACTTTGAAATCTGGACCGAAAGATCTTATTGAAAACTATCGCCCTATCTCCATCTTACCGGTTTTGTCAATTATTTGTTAGTGTATTCTCCATGGTCACATTCTTCACTTTACCCTTCTTTAAGTCTCACCTCCTCAGCATGGTTTCCTTCCTGGCGGCTCCTGTCTTACAAATCTATCTACTCTGCACCATCATATCATTTCTGCCTTCGAAAATGGGTTGCAACTCAACGCTTGTTACATTGACTTTTCTATGGCTTTTGACTCCTCAACCACAACCTCCTGCACAAACTACAATCTCGATATACCATTCATGGTAGTCTTCTCAGTTATTTCACATTTTTTACCTGACCGTCACCAGCGTGTGATACTCAATGGTCACTCCTCTGCATTCGTCCCTGTCTCTTTCGGCGTCCCCCGGGGCAGCATTCTCGGCCCTCTTCTCTTTGCACTCTACGTGGATGATCTAGTCGATGACATTTTACCCTTGGGCTGTAACATTCTCTTATACACTGATGACTGCTAAGTGTTTAAAAATCTGGACAGTAAGGCTGACTCACTTCAGTTACAGTCCGCTCTTAATGCAATTGATAGCTGGAGCACAAAATGGTTACTACATGTTAATCCAGGTAAATCCGCTATTATGTCCTTCACATTAAAACACAAAACTATTTCCTCTACTTGCCAACTTTCCAAACACCCTGTACCTTCCGTCACTTCCTTCAATGATTTAGGGGTCACCTTTGAACAAAAGCTCCTTTTTAGTAGGCATATTTCTTCAATTTCTAAAAAAGCTACGTCCATAGAGGGGATTATATACAGACTTAATGAAATTACCGACCCTTTTGCCCTTAAATCTGTGTTTCTTGGTTGTGTACTGCCCATCCTTGAGTACTGTTCTCCCATCTGGTTAACTGTGTCCCCCACTATACTTAAAATACTCAACTGCCCCCTTAATTTCTTTTTAGCCATAGTCCACCATCATGTGCCCTACCTTAGACACAGCTCTCTAGTTGAAATTCTTTTGTCTCTAGGTCTCTCACATCTCCCACATCGCCGGCTAATTTCCGACCTAAAATTCCTTCACCCTATTATGAACGGGTCCCTCCGTTCCGATCACCATCTCTCCTGTTTTTCACTCCGCATCCCTGCCCACACCACTCGTGATGTAAGTCTGTCTCACACACCCAAATTCCGTCTCTTGTATTCTTCTTGTAACCTTCATTTTATAATACCCTTGCCAACAATCACCCTACCCTTGACCTTTTCTCCTCACGCAACATCTTTTCTTCCCAACTTAAACGCATTGTGTCCTCCTCTTCTTCCTTACAGCCAAATAATTGATTTTTTTCTTTTTCTTTCTGTTGATTATTGTTCCTTTGTTTTTACAATATACTTTTGTTTTACTTCTTAACTTATTTTTTTGTTTATTTAAACCCATTGTAAAGGCTATTTGCAGTTTTTGGCATTTAAAAAAATTAATAAATATTTGTCGGTTTAGTCAAAGAAAGATTAGATAGCAATTACATAGCAAGAAAATATGCAACTACTGAAACTCGCTCCTCCTTTATTGAGTGGGAAAAAAAGGAATTCCATGTGAGTGCATAAGCAGCCTGCCAGAAAGGAAAAAAGTTAAAGCAAATCACAGTTGACTAGGTTTAGCCCTTTCATCAGAGTGACAAGTTTTTAGAACTAAGCCAGGTAAAAAAAAGAAATAGGCACATCCAAAAATGTTCACATGCAAAATGGTAGTAGTTTATACTGCTTCTCACCAACATCTACAACTGTCATTGCAACAAAGAAAATAAATGTTGATACAAGTTTCAGTTCAGTCCTCAATTTTTCAGGAGAGCCAACATATGAAGTAAATAAGGATCAAATAAAATACTAAATATAGCACAAGTTATAATTTTGTCTTTTTGTATAAAAATCACTCTTGATTGTGAATGAGCCATGCTAAGAGTGCATTACTCCCCACAAAAAAATGAACCATAGACTCAAATTTATGCATAAGACTTGACATTATCATTTGTAACAAAGTTACCCAGGACAAGTGACGGTTAATACCAAATATAAGAAAAGTTTTCTCCACGCTAAAAACCAAAGACCCTATACGTACTTGCTACCATTGAACCAAACATCTACAACCATGCAAAATGAGTTTGTACACAGGCCTTATGATAATTTTTTAATTTGATGTTCTTTAACCTTAATTTCCCAACATAAAATGTAAATGTATCCATACAAATGTATCACAAATGCATGACAAAAATATTGATTGGTGATCAGTTGATTTTTAAATTACTATAGGTAGGGTACCCATTTTTTAGATATTCAACATTTTTTATCTCTGAAAGCATACAAAAATGCCATGAATTTTATTTTCAGGGGGGCTGGGGGGGGGGGGGGGGGGGGAAGTGGGATATACCTCCAAGATAATGAGAAATAAATTTCCACTTAATTGGCACACTGCCTCTGATAGAGAATTGATTTTTTATAAAAACCTTTTTTTGTCAAAATTTTCTTTAACCTCATGACATTGAATTGTTTTGAGAATATTTGGCACATTTCAGAATTTAATTCCATTTTTTACTCATGGTTTCTTGAACAAAACCACATTGTCTTAAGAATGAAATAAGCCAGATACATTTTTCCCTCTACAAATAAAAACATTATGAATGTTTTACGCTCATTCAAGGAAAAAAACCACTGTTTCACCTAAATATTACATGGCTGTAAAACAAACATGAGTTGACATAAAGAAGAAAAAATTAAAATGGTTTCATATTTACATGAGAGGGCAAAACATATAAAGTTCCATCATAATCTGAGATGGGGTGGAAGAGGCGATAAAAACTAAATTTTTTTCTGGATGAATGGATGTGGTATTACCCACATTCATAAAAAGTTTAATAAAACACATTTAATATTACTTTGCAAGGCATGATAGAGGAAAACCACTGATTTTGCAGTTTTCCACAAGCAACAGATTCATTTCATACCAATAGTGCCAATGTAAGAAGTCATCATCAAACCTCTAAATTACTCCTTCCCCTACTTCCTCACAATTAATTACGAAAAAAATGCTTCAGCTTGTCACTCAATAATGAAGTGGAATAGGGAACTAGTCATGCGAAATTAACCAACTGCATTTTTTCAATAGCAATGAATGTTTTCAGGGCTTGCTCTTAAGGCTAATGAGTGAACAAAAGTGAATGAGGTCATCCTTAAGACCAATTTCCATTGTAATAGAGTCAGAAAAGATTCAAAACTCAGGGTACAGAACAACATTTACCAGAGGGCAACAAGGAATACCAAGTATTACAATCTTCCAGTTCTTAAATGCATGGGTTGGTAAAACAATTAGCATCTCCCTGAGCCAAACTACATCTTTTTGCTAGTAATGTAATAAAGCACTTCATACCGTTTTTATGGGCCAGCAATAGCTGAAGTTATATTGGGTGCAGAATCCCACAGCATGAAAGTAGATAGGAATAAGGTTTCACTAAGGGAGTCTTCCAGAGGAGCTATTATTCATCAGATTTCACACAGCCCCGAAATTTTATCCCTACAATTGCTCATAACCTACTTACCTCCAGGAATATCAACCCAAATATTAGCCAAGATCCTGACACAACTGAGAGAACTCTCGCTTGCTAGATTATAACTCATGAGAGAAAAGGTTACAAAACTTAATATTTGCAAAGATAAGTATACACACGGCCTAAAAGGGCAGACATATGAGCATAAGAGGAGTATTAGGTCCTGATCAATCGTGAAAGTTGAGCATTTACAAGTGGGAGATGAGGAACATCATGTCTTAAATTGTTGTAGAACGACTGAGATGGCAGAGGAAGCAAAAGTCATCTTGATAGGAGTGTAAATTTGTACATAAGGAGATTAATGTAAGCAGTGTTTATAATTACTTTTGAGATACCTATGTAGTTTTCAATGCGCAGTTTTCTTCGTGAAGTTTTTTATAATTTTAAGCATCAGAGAAAGAACAAAAATAGCTAAAAAAAACTATTAGCACACCGTACTGTAACGTTAGATACATAAAGATAATGAAGCATAAATTCTGAGACCTTATTCAAAGTCTGAAGAGCAAAGTTAAGATAAATACTTATATACAGCATCACAATATTGAAGAAGATTCATGAATGTGTTCTTTGGAGTTACTCTCACATCCATTAATACAATCACATTATAAAAGTATGCACAACTCATACCTACCCAGTTCTGAAGTTATAAACGCGAGCTTCATATTCTACCATTATTTATTATCCCTCGCAGGAGAATAAAGTAATGCAGTAAGGGTTGCATCTGCTTCAAGTAGGGTCAAATCTCTCTCTGCTCCGAGAAATCGCGTTGACAACTCTAGGTCTTTCAGCCTGAGTAAAACTTTGGCTCCTCTGACATAATGACTACAGAAAATAACAAAAGATTACACGATTATGGTGTAGGTAGCAATAAATCATTTCTGCTGCTTCGGGGAGATGATTATAATCATACCTTTTATTTCTGGCAGGTCGCGAACAAACACATGGGAATTTCCATCCAAAGTCTACATAAAGATCGTCATCGACAATGTGATAAATAGTCCCCTCAACTAACTTTCCTTCAGGATCACCTAACTAGAGAAGAACGGAACGATTATTACGCCATCGCCAAATCTAATAAATCATGAATTACGAATCCATTTACTTACATCAATAAACTTAGAATTCCTTAATAGGGAGGCAAAACTTTCTTCTACTTCAGGTGCGGGGATTTCTTTCGCTGTATACTTCTCAAAAGCACGAGCAAATCCTCCACGCCCTTCGGCAACACTCTTTCCTTCAGACACTACGGGATCCTGGGGAATCGGGGATTGTTCACTCTCACTTTTATCAATGACGTTTTTGTTTCCATCACTGCTAAAATTACTGGATGTTAACAAAGAACCGCAGCATCGGCTGACTGAACGCAGAGAAGTGCCTTTCCAGCCGAATCTCACCGGCAGCGCCATGTTTACTCCTATCGATAGTTGAGTTCACCATCGATAGGTTGATAATCGACATGATCGATCTCTAGGATAGATACTCCTCTATCGATATCATCGAATCATGCGATATTCGCCCTTCAGTTCAGCGGCAATTTTGAAAATACCGTGGGAAATAGATATCCTATTGGAATGCAAATTTTAAGTTATATATATCTAAATGGTAGATTTATTCCACCAATAACATCAATTTAAGTAAGAAACTGGTAGATGTTCGGCAGAGGGGTCCCACTTTCGACTTCCTATTACAGCCGACTCAGACGTCGTACTTTATACCTCTTTTTTAAGAGGAAGAATGCGGATTTGCAAATATAACACCTTTTATACCAGATTTTACGTACTTTCCGAGACATTTCTCCTCAAATTTCACCAACTCTCTCTGTGATACCCTTGCGCTTGGAGGCCATATTTCCGTTGCATTGGATTGGATATTTGGGGAGGCAACCAACGGCTAAGGTCATTTGCGCCATAGGGGATATCTAAGGGAGGAAGAGTGGATAGAAACCCGGCGTCGGCATTAGCCTGCTCTTAACGAAAGGCGCCAAGGGGACCACGGGTTAACGTCTCATCCGACAGACAGAGTACTCCACTTGAAGTGCCCTCCACAAGACACTCAAGAAGGGATCGGGTTTCCTCTGAAAAACATCCGCCACTGCAGGGATTTGAACCCTGGCCGCCCGTGTGGTAGGCGAGTATTCTAACCACCATACCAACTCGATCCCCCCCATATTTCCGTGTTTCCAAAGTTTCCACCAGAGGGAAAACAGTAATTTCACCTCTTCCATATGTTCAACTGCCTCTGCCTCTGGAGTGAAACAGGTGTGCTGGGGTGGGACGGTACGCGACCTCGAAATGACCATTTTCCAACCTGTTTATGCCATTTCTGTCATGTTTGACGTAGATTCTATACATTTTCTACTCATTTTTCAACCGCAAAACGCATTTTTCGGCTATTTTTCACTCTGATAATTCGCGTTTTACGTGTCTCTTTCGCCATTTTCACACGACAGATTTTGATCACCTACCGCCTCAAGGGAGATTTTTTTCTAGCTATTATACGTTTTTACATGCCTCCACCTCCTATTTTTACCCTTGTAATCACCATCCGCCTCGAATGATATTTTTTCTAGAGAATATACGTCTCTGCATGCCTACACCTCCTATTTTTACACTTCTAATCACCAACCGTCTCGAGGGAGATTTTTTTCTAGAGAATATACGTCTCTACATGCCTATACTTCCTATTTTATACCCTTCATTTTCCCTTTTTTCTCCTCTTTTTTCACTCATTTTCACCTCGCGTACCGTCCCACCACAGCACTCCTGTTTCACTCCACAGGCCCGAAACCTTGTTTACCGGGGGTGGGAATTTCAAAATTTCGCGGTTTTCCGCCATTTTCAGTATATATGACATATGATAAATTCAAGGCTAAATTCCACAGAGTCATCTACATGCCGCCACAACAACTATTCACTCCATACCTGCGCCATCTAGAAAAAATTTCCAATGTGGCCGCCGAAACCTTCACCTCCCATTTTCATTTCGCTGTAAAACTCGTGTTATTGCAGTAATCAAGACAATTTTTTCACGAAATAAAGGCCAATTCCGTGCACTTTCTACCATAAAAGTTTAATTGAAAAAAAGTGATATCTAGGGAGAAAGATTTTTTTCCTGATGTCCCCTCCGCCGAACATCCACCCAAGAAAATATATGAGAATATAGAGGTTTCCAGTAATACTCGCAACTCGACCTTTGAAATGACTTCCATTTTCATGTTTTTTGGCGTCCGGAAATAACTTATTTGAAGAATCACTAACGCATTTTTTCGTAGTTGTGTACTATCCAGTGTAATTAGTTATTAAAACATGCCTAATGTTACGCCTCTCACTTTCAGAGCAAATTATAGATGATTTCGATCAATAAGACATTTTCTGTGGGTACAAATGTTTCCTTAAAGAAACTCGACTCATTATTTAATTCAAGAACGTGGTTTTAGACCTTAGCTAATCAATATATTCATAAAAAATAATTTTCATCGAAATTATCTTGAAATGACCATCATTTCTTAGAAATATTATATGTATACATGCATACGAGTTATTTTCATTCATTAGCCATTTTTTTCCGCAAGAGAGAAAAGCAGCAATCACTCCTTCATCATAAAGATACCAAATCTGAGATCTTAGAGACTGAGTGACTGAAGACTCAAGTCGATGAGTAAGATTTTGAAAATAGGGAAGAGATGGCTATAGTTGTGGATCAGTGATGCCGTGGTTGCCCAACAAGGTGAAAAATTCATGTTATGCTTTGTTCACATTGTTAGCTTTCAAACCAGGTTAACTCTAACTGTAGTTCAAGTTTGCCGCGTGAACGAAAGTAAGCGCAGCCTCAGTAACTTTTTAACTACGCTGGAGATGCTATAGTTGGCGTTGGTTACTATCATGTAAAATTTGTGCGCACGTAGGTTAGTCAAAAAAATAGTTACGTGAACCAGTCCGCTTTTAATTTTTTTGAGCTTACAATATATTTCGAGAGTTTCTCTTACTATCTTCCGTATCCACACGTCAGTGCTAAGTTGCTAGGTGTATAGTTGTAGGGTTGCATGAAAGAAGGATATTGCCGTTAAAATTTTATAGATTAAAATAAAAGTATCATTAAAAAGAAATTTTTTCAATAAGTAAAGGAACATTTTTTTATCCTAAGAATCTTCTCCTGTACCTTTTTATGTATTATACATTATTTAATTCCTTCTCTCATGAAAGATTTTTCCAAATATTGCTCCCCCCCCTCCCTGCCCCAAAAATAATATTTAGAATGCCTCATATAACGTTTGTCACTTTCGTCGCCCAAATTGCTACATTTTTTAAATCTATTTTTCCACCTTTTTCATGAAAATACGTTTTAAATATTTTAAATAAATAATTAAAGTATTTTTTTTCAAAACTTTGTCCCCACAAAAATATCAATGACGCAACTTATGCTATGTAATCCCCGCCAATACACCCTGCCCCCTGTGTATACTAAAACTGTGCGTGTTTTTTTGTACAGTAGAGGTTGAAGGGGTAGTGAAAGAAATTCGTTATGAGCGCTCATAAATTGCACATAGCTACGACAGTCGCCACTGCGTGGCGCTGCACCCTGACTTCCAGGACGACCTTGACTTCCAGTGCCGATGTAATGTGCGGTAAGAGACAGCTCACTCACTTCATCTCGCGCTGTTACCTTTTTAATTTAAGTTATTTTAATTTTAAGTTGATTTGTAATACGTTTGCATCCAAAGGGGTCGTTTAAATATTACGCAAGACGAAATATGCCAATTTTGACCCCACCCCTTTCCCCCTATGTAAGGCAATGTAAGAGTTTCCCAACCCCTTCCCCTCCCTCTCAGTCTTACGTAAGCCATTAGATTTTTGAATGTACTCTTCGTTAAATGCTCGCTTTGGTGGAAGATGGAGGTGAAGAAGCTAACCAGTCATACAACAGGGAAAGAACATTGGTGTAGCGGTGAGATTTTGGAAAATACTCCATCAGCTAGCTGCCATGTCACTGCTATATTTCATTCGGAACTTGAGAGTGCCATAAAGTGTCGAAACCATGGTCGGTACTCATTAAACAGTGTGGAAATTTACTATCGTCTTTTTACTATAACCAGTATGGATATTGAATATTTCCACCAAGTTACGCCTGAAACTCTTTCATACGTGACGTCACGCGTGTAACTTCCAAAATGGCGCGCAAAAAGCTGCGTTTTAAACGACATCATCTCTTCAATTCACCGTAGTTCAATAAATATGGGCCACTCAGATAAAAGGAAAAGATATATACGAAAAAGTTTTGGTTACCTACATGATGCATGAGTTAAAACTGCTGTTAAAAAAACCTTGCAAGTTCTCCTTTAGAGATAAAATTGCGATGTGCTGCGATATCATCAACGTCACTACACTCACCTTTACTGCATTCTTGTTACAACCGGCTACAATACACATCTTGAATAATAACGGATGGGTATATTTTGTTTCCGTTTGTCAACATAAAGAATAATGTGGAACTCCACATTCAGATCGATCTGAAATCGCAGATTAGCTGAGGAAGCAGGCCGAGTCAGCCCGCTTCTCAGATCGATCCCAAAAGCCTGTTGTGTTTACTATACCGAGCTGATCTGGTCAGATCGATCTCAGATCGATTAGTTAGCGTAGTGATTTACAGGGATGCGTAGAACCATGAAAAAGTTTCAGACACAAATACCACAGGTGATAAATGTAGCGAAACAGTGTTTTATTCAATCATTCAAAGTCACATACAAGAAGTAGTACAATAAATTCCGTAGGTAATTCATACCACTCTACAGTGCTGGTAATGACGTCATCGCCTCCGACGGCATCGCCTAAAGGCGCGTTAAATATATTTGGCAAACAAAACTTTGGCAAGGTGAGCCTCGAAATCATGATTTTTAATGGGCAAGTGCTCTAAGCTGGCTGCTAAAACTTTGGGAGAAAAAGAACGTTTAAAGCGTAACTTGTTGCCTTTTTTGCCGTAAATCATGTGGTATTTGAAGCAGTCAGGCTCATATCACGAACACTTGGTACGTATGAGAACAGCGAAAAATTCATTTTTTAGAAGGATTTTTATGGAGGAGCATTGCTATTTTCATCTAACAGGTCGTGAAAAATCGTCGGATTTTCCACTGAAAAAATTTGAGAATCCGGGGTAGAGCACTGAGAAAATATTTGGCAGTCATGTTAACTGGTCACGGGAATATGACCCATAACTTTCGCAACTTTGTTGCATTAGAAAATTATTTTTATATGGTGACTGGGTTTGAATCTCAGCCAGCCCCTAAAAGCACTAAGGGAATGCAAGAAATTGTTGCAAGGTGAAGGAATATGTGTCTAATTATTCCAAAACGGCGACCTTCCTGTGAATTGGCGAAACTGATGGGCGGACAGGTTTGTGATACATTAGTACATTGCAGTCTCGATTATCCGAGTCCGAGTTTTCCTAACTTCCGTTGCAATTATAGCAAGTATTAACTATGCTCAAAGTTTTAGGGTATTTCTGCGTAATTATTTTTAAAAACTCAACTTTTTTTTATGCCAGGAGCGTCGTGAGGAGAACATATGAACATATAACGACGCTCCTAATACATGAAGTTTAACGTCAAGTTTTCCTTTTGATGAATACGCATTAAATACACGAAAACTTCGTGTACAGTTGAAAGAATTTGTTCATGAATCGGATAATAACCTAGCTGCGGAAAACGAAAGGCACGCAAGATGGTTTCAATCTATGTAACCTCGGATAATTCAGAATGCACTGTGCAACCTCGTTTCTAAATTTTCAGCCTTTCGGGTGAACGATGAACGAGATTTCTGATGAGGGAGGAAGCGCGTCAGTGACGAAGCATTTGAGAGATCTTTGGGACAATTAGTATCAGGTCCGATCGTAAGCTGACGAAGTTGACTGACTTAGCATATAAGACATATAAATTGAGAAATAGAACCGCAGAATGCTTGCTCCACGGAGAGAAATGAGGCCGACCAAAAGGCATCCCCGAGTAAACAGACGTCTACTAAAAAGCTAATGTTCGAAACGGGAGGTCATTAATTCACCTCGGGAGGAACTAAAAAAAATATTGTTCAAAAAGTCTCTTCATCGATCCAAGTTCCGGGAAGGGGGACTGGTATAAATCTGCTCCCTCGCGGGGGAAAAACGAGCCCACATCAAGAAACTTTCCTCCATGTTTTCGAAGTTAAGGCGATCACAGCGTTTCTGCTCGTTGTGCCTAATGTTCCTTGTCTTTCGAGCAAGAGAGAGACAGACTTGCATCCAACCAGGGGTCAAATGTCATCACACTGTTGCACATCACAATCTTCTCTCAGATCGGGAAGAAATTCGTCGGAGCAAGACGTAGAGAATCACATCTCAAGATTCCTCGAGACGAACGAGTGAGGCGACGCAGACGAAGAATCCAAAAGAACCTTTCGGAACGTCTTGACACTCACTGAGAGTAATGAGTTCAATGGAATAATTTCAGCATTCCAGCAGAATGAGTCTGCACAAAGGGTGTGAGCTCTCGTGGACAAAAATCCACATAGCGACCGTCCACTGTCGAGTATTCTTAAAAGGTTGGCGTCGTTCCGACAGACGACAGACAACGCACACACTGTGCCGACAAGACTTGTATGTCTAGAGTGTTCACCACATATTGTCGAGATTTTTCAAATACCCGGAATACTTCCGACAGTCGCAAGATCACGAAAAAACACGGTGCCAACAATGCTTTGGTATCCCAGACTGTCACAGTTCACCCACTGTTGGGAGCGCTAGGCCTGAGCTAATAAGTAATTATTGGTTAATTGACTTGCACTAGCAGGGTCACCGCATTCCCATACATGCAACGTAAACTTCTACCCGAGGGTTTCCAAGCCTCGGGCGAGGCACGGGAAGGATCACACGCAACGAGATAAAAACTTTGGTATCATCAGAAAAAAAGAGTAGAGGAACCAGAGTCCGGGGGGATTCGTCTCCCGTAGGAACTAATCCGGGTCCGACAGGGGCTGACCCCCGCAGAGTCGTTCCTCTGCCCTCTCGGACAGCGTCGGCGGAGGCGACCGAGAGCGCCGGACGCCAGCGCAGGCGCCGGAGGACGAGGACGACGAAGAGGCGGGCACCGCCACCGAACAGCCCGAAGAGGAAGAGGACGGGGTCTGACGGCATGGGTGCCGGGGCCGGCGTCATGCCCTCTGAGACACGCTGCGTCCTCCGCTCGCTGACAAATCCAGTCGCGCGTCGCCGTCTCCAACCCCTCCGCCCCCGCCCCCCCTCGGAACCGACAGCCTGTGCATCTGCCTCGAGTTGGCCTGGTGGGCGCCGTGGTGGTCCCACTCCTTGCGGCACATGAGGAGGTTCTTGTAAGCCTGGCGGTACTCCGAACTCATCACCACGTAGATGATTGGGTTGATGCACGTCGTGAGGTATATGAAGATGTAGCCGAAGATGTTGAGCACCGGTAGATCGAAGCTCCGGAAGGTCTTCGTGATGGTTATGGGGAGGTAGCAGATGACAAACGAGGCGAAGATCACGAGTATCATCTTGAGGAGCCTCCGGTCTTTCGCCGTCATCTTCCCGGGTTGCATGGCGGAGGAGGACGCTCCGTCTCCGTGACCGCACTCCGAGTCGGCGCCCCTTGAAGGTCCCCTTCCAAACACGGCTGCCACGTGGGACAGAGCCGAGTTGACCGTCACGGCCGAGGGTAGCCGGTCCCTCCGACGCCTCCGGTTGTAGGAGGTGGCCGGGGATGCTGCCCCGGAGGATGTCGGAGTGGCCGTGCCGGGAAGTGCGCAGGAGGCCTCCGTGTCGTCCGTGCCGAGGTCGTCTTCGGGCTGGGCCAGGGCCGTCCTGCCGTCCGCGACGCCAGAGAGCGACCGCTCTTCCTCCGCCTGGGGTTCGCCCTCCTGTTTCCTCCGACGTAGCGGACGGGACGGCGGTCGGAGGAATGCAGGAGACGCGGGTGCCTTGTGGAGCCGGGAGGAGGCCTCGGGGGTCGTGGGGGAGGCTCCCGTCACGCTCCCGTCGGCCGTGTCCGGCCGGCCCCCGTTCTCCATCCGCGCGGACAGCCCCAGTGCGGAGTCCTCGCTGGAGTGGGGTTCTACACCACCGTTTCCACCCACGGCGGTCGTCTTCGTCTCCTCCCCCGGGGGCAGGGACACTTTGGGGGCGCTCGTGGTGGGGGCGGATGGCCTCTCGCCGGACCAGGCGCCCCTCGGTGTGGGGGCCCCGCGGCCGTTTCGGGCCCGGGACTTGAGGGCCGTCTTGCGGACGATGTAGAAGATGCGGGCGTAGCAGACGGCGATGGCGAGACAAGGGATTAAGAAGGCCACGATGAAGAGGAACTCCTTAGGGGACCGGTCGTGCTCGTCCGGGAGGATGGAGCAGGAGCCGATGTGGGGGTCGATGCCGAAGCGACCCCACTCGCCGAGGAGGGTGGGGATAAGGGCGCCGAAACCACAAATCCACGTGCTGGCGACCATCAGAGCCAAGGGACGTCTCTTGTAGAGCCTGAGAAGAAACGGAGAAAATTTGGTTGCAATAAAGAACGTGAATACTCTCATTGGAGATGGATGGCGTTTCCCTGACATTATGGGTAGATGAAAGTTACAAAATGTTTATACTAATTTTATTTCGAAAAAACTATTATGATCAATCTAATATTTACTTCCAAACCAAAATATGATAGCATATTCATCTCAGGGCATACATTGTACTTAAGACAGAGCTTCCATAAATAATAAAAGGGAGCTCATGAGTGAGCATAGTGTCACATAAAAATCATGATAGCACATTAATTTAGGAGATAATTGAAAAAGTATGCATTACACATCATCACCTGTCACAAACTATATTCCGTAATGGTACAGTAAAAGTTAAGAATTTGTGAGGATGGAATTCACCATACATTTTTTATTTGTATTACTTATGAAATTTGAGTGACCATTGGTTATCGTATTTCAAAGTCTTAAAGTCATTTAAGGCGGAACCTTCATTTCAGGCATGCCCGTTAACCTTCCCTGATTATAGCATACATTACAATTGAAGACTTTTGGTTCAAATGGTTTAAAAATATTTCTTGGTCATAGGTCATTTAATGAAGATATATTGGATTAAAAATAATGAATTTATCACTGAAATATATTGCCTTGTTGCGTTAACCCTTTGAGTGCCACCAATTTTTTGGTGAGTACTCCCAGAAGTGCCATGGGTATTTTGATATATTTGTAGGCCTTTATTCATAAAATTATTATTTGTTCATTACGGCAAGTTAATTATATATATTTTTTTTAAATATTTCTATTCAATGTATCATTACTTTTATTTCTGTATTTGAAAGTGAATATTTTTTTCCTAATGAATATGAAAAAAATAAATTTTTATGTGATCACTCATTGTTTTAACAGGTCTCCTCATAAACAACGATATATCGTCGTTGGCACTTCTGACACATTCTGCAAACGACGATATATCGTCGCGTGGCACTCGAAGGGTTAAGAAGACACACCTTACCATTTGGGAAGGAATAGTTTCGTATGAAATCCACCAATATGGCAATACTCTCATCCGATCGACAATTTGATTTATTTTAAAAAATAGTCGAGAAAATATGCAAACTACTCACTGTTGATTTTTTTACGAGATATAGGTGTAAAAATTCCTCATACCTCAAAAATGGTCTCTCAGAAGAGCATGCAATTACTATTCACCATGAAAAAGGGCTGGTATTTTATCGTCAAAATTCTCGAGAAGTAGTTCGGTAAGGGGCGAATATTTTGGAATCCTTGAAAGGGTGAGATACTTTTATTTAAAATGAGACCAAATTCATTGACTTGTAGGAGACATGATATTTCGCTACTGTATTAATCATAATTTGCATACGCAAATAATCCACGATGACACTCGGAGAGGACGGCAAAATAATACAATCCTAAGATGCGTGAAGTCAACGGACCCTCAAAAGCCACAATTTTGTGTGGGAGTCAACAAATGATGCGTCAAAAAGGTCAAAACGAACTAGATATAACCATGAAATCATTTAATTACGCAACTAACTCGCGAAGATTCACAGCTGGTTTTAAATAAACACGACTTTAAGGCGTATGAGAGGAGTATGTTAGTAAAATCCGCAAGTTCACTCGTGGACTAGCGAATAAAAAGTCAAAAAGGTAGTCAAACTAACTTGCGAAAATCACATTACCATCAATTACTTCATGTGACTAATCCATGGAGACACACAGATATCGAGTGACACAAATGCGATTCCAAGGCGTATGAGATGAGTGGGCACACGCTAAAAGCAGCGAGCCGAATGGGTTAATTCGTGGGAAAATTTATTAGACATTTTTGGCCGCAAAAAAAAAAGAAAATGAATTTGCGACGCACCTTATCATCATCGATGGCCATAAAAAACTAAGCCGGGGCGGATGGGAAGAGAGAGAAAGAGAAGGAAGGAACGTCGATACGGCATTGCATCACGTTAACTCCATCCTAAAGACGACGGGTTGACCGCATTTCTCGACGTTTACGGCATCCGCGAAGGGTGGGCTTCAATTTATTAAGGATCTTCCTGCGTGAATAGTGTCGCAAAAGGTGGAGGAGGAATGGGGGGCGGGTCTCTCCTTCATAGATCCTCCCTCTGCCTACTTTTTTGGGGGCCTTCGCAGGGAAAAAAATAAGCACGAGGGGGCTCTAGCGATCGAGGTCAATACCGTAATCGAATAAGTGCGACGCCCGGATGAACGTGAAGTTCCACGAAGGATTTCTTCTTTTTTATCCGAGGAATAAGCGCGTCTGTTTCATAGTGTTTCAATCTTGAAGAGCGAGAAGTATACTCGGAGTCACTCTTATCCAGGGGATGAGGGTGACTCAGAGGTGCCCACTGTCGCCGCTGCTTTTCAACGTGTATTCCGAAGAAATTGTGAGGGGGGTATAAGGCGAGATGAAGGTAGGAATAAAGGTTGGAGGGTACCTGATAAAGTCAGTGATATTTGCTGATGATCAAGCATTGTTTTTTCAGTCGGCCAAGGGGTTACAGTCAATGATAAATGCATTAGAGGTGCACTGCAAGAGGTATTAGATGGGAAGTCTTGTCAGTGTTACTGACCTCTTGCAACAACTTGGATGGGAATCGCATTCTGACCGACGATTGAAAATTCGACTCAATCTCTTATGTAAATTTAAAACAGATTTATTTTCAGACGAAGGTTTCAATATATTACAAACTCCAAAATACTACGGTAGAGAACCCACGTTCATTCAAGAATTATAAGAATAAAATGAGGGAAATAGATAGAAGAACAGACAGGTTTAAAATGTAGATTTTCCCGCAATCAATAAGAGACCATATTGGCTGCGTTTAGACCTTGAAGTAGGTTAGTTGACAGGAAGTGTAGCTGATAAATCAATATGCCCCCTAATGTATGTTTCTAAATCTGCCAAGTAGTGCTGACACCATGTTTTACATGTTCCCTGCACGACTCTTATGTCACGTTTTCATAGTTACTTTGTAGATTATTTTAGTAGTTCTGTAGCATTTGTCGTATACCGATAGTGTGGTGCTTGGTGGTGAAAGTCGTCCGTCAGGAAGAGTCGCCGAAGGTTGTCATAACACGACTAAGGATAGAGCACTGCCCTCTGACTGACTCCTTCCTATTCACCGAAGAGAAAATTCCACCGCGATGTGGTGACTGCGACTGTCCTCTTAGCATTCGACATATCCTGACGGAGTGCGAGAGAAATCGGGCGGTGTGTAACAGGCTGCAGCTAGTAGGAGACCTGGAGTACATTCTAGGCGATGGCCCAGATGTTCTCAACCGCGATTTGGTATTTTTAAATGAAACTGGTCTATTTAACAGTATTTTAAGGATGTCAAAGTAATTTTATTTTTAATTTTGACTCAGCGTTTATGTCAAGTACTTTATTATAATACCATAATATGCAGTGTAGATATATTTTTTATGATTATGACGTGTAGTGGTGCAAAATGACCATGTCGTCGACGCACCCTATTAACCCCACTACTACTACTACTACTTTTTGGTGATAGTACATTTATTCACTGTAGTCCCTGTTGGTGATAAGTCACTACATGCCAAACACCCTTGTAGTGGCCTGAAGGGCAATAAGTAGATGTAGATGTAGATGAAAATAATCCGTGAGAAGACGAAGGTAATGAAATTATCTGGAAGGGCGAGGCTGAATAAAAGGGTGGGAGAGCAAAAAATAGAGCTGTCGCACTGTTTACGAATTTGGTAGTATTTTGGAAGGGAATAGACTCAGTGGTAGGGACATCAGGTTCAAAAGTGCCATCAATAATTAATGATTTTCAAAGAGAAGGGAATCGATGTGGGGGAGTCTGAGTGGAGACGTAAAGAAAAGACTGGTGAAAAGTCTGTTATGGAGCGTGGCGCTATGTGGGTCGGTGACGTCACTGCGAAAGAAAGATGTACGTAGACGCGAGATGTTTGAGGAATGGGTGCGTAGAAGGACAGAGAGGGTGAGCTGGGTGGCGAGAAGGACGTAAGAAGAGGGATTTGTCATGTTTAGGTGGGAAAGGAAGCTGGTGGTGGAAGATCGGATGAGGCAGAAGAGGTGGATGGAGGACGTTTTGAAAGGAGAGAGAAGGCTGAAGAGGGCAATAGAGCGGAGAACACTGGGGAAGCGCGGAAAAGGGAGGAAGTGGATAGGAATTATTGACGAAATAAAAAGAGGGAGACGACGTGAGAAATTCAATAGGATTTAGTGGCGGAACACCTGTATAAAGGAAAACGGAACGATATTCAAGACTTTTGGATGCTACGAAAAGTTCAGTTCAAAAACATATTATTATTTAGGTCAAATAATACTTAAATGATTGTAGCATTTTGAAGAACAACGACTTTAGTGGCCCGGACACCAGGGTTGTCCTAGCCAACGAAGCTTGTTAGGAAGAGGAATTGATGACCGGATATTTGAGAAGAAATCTGAAGAAGAGATTGATGAAAGTTGATGGAGCTTGGCACCCCACTCGCAGTGTCCAAGTTTCCGGGTTTCCAGTGTCCAAGTAGTATTTTGCAGTGTCCAAATTTCCACCCGGAAACTGGGACACTGCGAAGGGAGGATTTTCGTAGACTTGAGGCGATTGAGATGTGAGTTTGGCAAAGAATGGGAAAGGTGAGCTGGGTGATGAGGAGAGCAAACGAGGAGGAATTGGGTGAGGTGACAGGGGTAAGGAAGCTTGTGACAGAGGTTCGGAGAAGGTAGAAAAGGTGGATGAAGGACGTGTTAATAGGCGAGGGCATATTGAAAAGAGTGATGGAGCGAGGAACGATGAGGGAGAGTAGGAGAGGATACGTATTTTGGGTGATGATACTACAGAGAGGAAGAGGGTATGTAGACACTTTAGAGAGACCTCATGGCGAGTTGCTTACTATCTTTAGAACAGCGTATTCAAGCGGTTTAAGAATGTATTCAGCTGTCTCCGACGATTCATTATCTCAATTAAAGAAAACTGACGATGTTTACCAAGACTTAATTCATATATTTATCATCTATTAAAAAAAATTCTCCCTTGCCTCCGTAAGGGATAATGTTAGGACTACTTTTGCTTTGATTATTTTCAAATTTCTTGGGGTCTAGGAGGCTGGCCAAAAATGTATGGGGTTGGGCGCCTTTCGTGGGTGTCCGAAACTGCTCGCTGGCCTCTGCTGCTGGGAGGGCTGGGAATTACTACCCAGAGGGTGAGTTATAGCTCGACGTTGCCGAGATTATTATCCCTTAGCCGGGAAAACCGAGAGGCGCACAATGGGAGGAGCCCTGTGGTGATGACGTTTGGCAACACAGCAAGCAGAATCGCGAAGTTCACACCACGGCAGTCTGAGAGCGAATTAATTTTCTAGGCTCAACGCCACGCCTACTGTGCCCTAAATGACTCCTAGAAAGTCACGTGAGTAACTGTCTCCTCACTCGCCCCAACAAATTTTAGTCCTGTCCCCTAGCCCCCAAAAAAGTTTGAACTAGACAATTGCAGACGACAATCAGAATTCGGGTTCTCAGGCATGTATATCCCGGAGGCTACAATAGCAACAACTTAAGAAGTCATATAATTTGCGAACAGTTTGCGTGCCACCTAAAGGATATAAGTATACTTTCCTCGGAGGTCAATGCATGGTACAAATTAAATAATAAGTACTCACAACTACATACGACTCTTTGAACCGCAGCGAGGGGGCGTGGCAGGGGAAGGGGTGTTTTGGTGCCAAACTCATTAAGATTGATGGGGAGGACGCTTGCTATTGTGGTCAACGTGGACGTGGCCTGACCACCATCTTTGTCAACCCGGATTTACCTTCAGCGCTAACGGACTTAAGCACAAATTTAGCATTTTTACGATGTTTTACATCGATAACTTACTATAAATCAGCATGTATTCACTTATTCACTAGGCATTCTCCTTACATGTATTGTTTATTTATTTGAATTGATAAATAATCCGCATTCGCAGTGAAAACTATGGTAAGATCGAGTATAGTCCATAGCTCTAAGCAACATATATGTATATGTTTCAAGAGCCACATGCCTAAAATTTAATACAGATATTGGATATTCCTGCAATATATCCGTTTATTCCTCCATCCCGTCGTGATATCCATGGGAAAATAAGGAAAGACCAGTGTTAAACAATATGGTTGTTATTTCGGTTGCCAAGCAACAGTTCGATGACGTAATTCCCTCTCCATCTTCCTCAATGGCTAATCCCTATATAGTAGATACATAATAACCCTATCGTAGCACTCACTTAGGGTAGAGGCGCGGGTGTCCGATCATGACGTATCGGTTGATCGTGATGGCCAGCACCGTGAACAGCGAGACGGCGACGAGACCGTAGCGGAGCAGCGGGAACAGGACGCAGAGCACGGCGCCGTGACGCCACGCCCTCTGCCAAAAGGTGGACGCCGCGAGCGGGAGGTTGAAGCAGCAAAACATGAGGTCAGACACGCTGAGGTTGATGATGAACACGGCAGTGGCGTTCCGGACCTGTGTGGCGGGGAGAAAAAGATGAGAGATTCATTTTTATTTTTGAAATAAAAAAGTTTAAAATTGCAGCCCCTTTGCTTGTAGACAGAAATAATATGTGCAACGTTTAAAACAGTGAAAAGTGATGGCTTATGTGCCCTATAGCTTTATGGAATACATATATGTCGTTTCTGCAACTGGCCATCAGTTGGGAAAACGAACCGTTGTAGCAACAAAGGAGACAAAGTTTATAATAATTACCATAAATATTTGCTAAAGCCTGATAGATCAAAGATTTTAGGCCATAAAAAAGAGATCGATTTAAACAGAGATGTATAAATATATACCTATGTATATTCATAGTGGTAAAGCAATAGAAGGAAATCAGACATTTCATTTTTGTATAACTGGCAGAAAAACATGAAACGGCCACCGATAATGTCATAGTGAAAGAGGAAGAAAAACGAAAGATATGAATGGTCCATTTTCTCTTAATACAGCCCACAATGTGCCAAAAACTTTTTTAAATGTCGATGGAACTTATTATAAGTTTTTCTCCTCAGAACAATTTGTAAATATCGATGGAACTTATGTTAAATTTTGCCCCACGGAAACGTTTTTAAATGATGATGAAATTTACGTTAACTAATTCTCCACAAAAACATATTTAAATGACGCAGGAATTTACGTTAAATAATGCTCCTTAACAACGTTTGTAAATGATGTTGGAATTTATGTTAAAATATGCTCTGCAAAAACGTATTAAAATTTTGATGAAACTTATGTTAAATTTTGATCTACCATAGAACATACATTGTTTTGCAAAATATCACATTAGCAAAAGATCTACATACAGTACCCACTAGGAATCATCCCGTAGACCTTCACATCCCTCAACATAGCACACTTCACGTCACTAAATCCTTCACCGTAACCGCTTCTAGAGTATGGAACTCTCTACCATCTAAAGTTAGAAATATTAAATCCATCCATGCTTTCAAGTCGAAGGTGTATGATATCCTAATAAATAATCCTAAAATGTTGTCTGTCTAAAATTGAAACTAAGTAAAATCAAACAAATGTTAAATTGGATGCCTTATACATATTGAAGAAGAATTAATCTATTGAACATGAATGTATTCAACTTTATACTTGTAATTATTACTGTTATTATTAATTACCTTTTTCCTCACGGTTTATATGCTTAATCATGTATTTAAATGTTATCCTAGTAGTGCTCTCTGCAGTAATATGTACGGCTGTATTACGAATTCCAAGCTTACAATGAGATTTTTTTTAATTTTTTGTTTTGCCTGTCATCATTGTATAATTAATTCGATTTTGTATATTGAGTATCATCACTGTATTATTAATCTAACTTTTGAATTTCAAAATTGTATTAATTTGAAAAATTGTACTTCATTATCTCAGGGGCTAAGAGTAGCCCACGATAATAAACGTTGTTATTATTATTATTAGCCGTAAGCTAGGGACGTTCGTGAGGCCCCATGTAAAATCGTCAGTTAATTAGTCCTGAGATGAAATACGTGTTCAAAAGCAGCCTATAATTTTCCTCTATCTGCGGTAACTTCGAATGCATGAGAGAAAAATCGGACGTCACTTGACCCGAGACTATGGCTCAAAACCAGAGAAAGAACTTCTCGTAATTATCTCTAGCGGAGTATGAAATCCTTGGGTGATAAAAAACATAGAAATTCTTCTGTCAGCCAAAACGTGGCTCAGACTACGGTTGGATGGCACGGGAAAATAGACCTCGTGGATGAGAAGGAGTTATTGAAGCGGTAAAGATGTCATTTACCCAGGTGGGTACATTGGAGAGTGTCCGATGCAATTCACGCCGCTATAATAACTGGCATACTCCCAATGTCCGCTTCATTTGCACTCCTTCCATGTTATGACTAAATACCCTATGAATCCTCGAGCTACCGCGTAAGGGCGTTAACCACGGAACGAGATGGCCGGAAACGTGCGTCCCTGATGAAAATGTTCGTTGAAAAATGATCGATTCATGGCCGGTTGCGAGAAAATTTAGTTATGGAATCAATAGATATGAGATCCACCAAGTCGTAAATCTCGTAAAAATATTCGTGTTGCAGGAACACATCTACTAGTTACATAACTTATTCACCAATAGTCAATAGCTCCGAATATTCGATCTAATCTCCTACCGCCGGATAAAATCTATGAAAGCTTAGTCTATGAATAATTACTAATGCACGTAATAATTAGTCAGTGAGATTAAATTAACGGGTCGTTTGTCTCAAAACAACTATTTTATCTAGAGATCAAATCTCCACGCGGTTCATTGTGCATCGGCATGTAGGCTACCTATGGAACTCATGACAACATGCCATGAATTACAACAACAATAAATTTATCGAATGTTTCTGCAACGCTCATTGAATGAATGCCATGGCTTATGGGTCCTATTACTTTATGGAATACATATGTGTCGTTCCTGCAACTGGCCATCAGTTGGGAAAAGTCAATTAGACCAGTGGGTGCAGGAGGGGAAAGATATCGCTAATAATTAATTATTTACATACAACATACCCATTATATTACATACAAACACATACCCATTGATTCACTCCATTTCGGCATAGGCAAGGTTAAATGGGTTTAATTCTCAGTGTTAGGCCTGTAGAATCGGCTCTGTTTTACCTACATCTTCGACTCTGTCCTATTCTTGCATAGATCATACGCTTCTGTCACACTCAGACGTTGAAACACTCACGCCATCCTGATCGTAAGTTTCCTAGTGGTCACACTCTAAAGATTCATCATCATCACCAGTCAAAAATCCTGAGATTGGTTCGACTTAGCCCTCCACTCAATTCTCCTATCAGCTAATCTCTTCATGTTTACGTATTTCTTCACTTTCACATCTTTCATCACTAGTTATATATATATATATATATATATATATATATATATATATATATATATATATATATATATATATATATATATATATATTTCAAACGAGGTCTCCCGCTGCCATTCTTCCTGCTGACCTGTCTCTCGAAGATTGTCATCATTTCTCATGATGTGGCCGATTAAGTTGTGCTCTTGTGTCTTCTGTCTGTTGTGTCTTCTTTTTGGATTTTTAGAAGACTTCTCATTTCTCCCACTCTTCTGAGGACTTCTCCGCTCAAAAGATTATCTTTCATATATCATTCTCACACGGCTTAATGCATAGTTCAAGCCAAAACCCTATCACACCATTCAACCCATCTATCATAAATCTAATTCATTATTCGACGCTCACCCATTCTTTTCACGTGGCCAAAGCAACAAAGCTCGATAATTTGATACATTTCCATCACCAGAGAATACAATCCACACACTTTCATCGCACTCTCATTCCTGACCCTGTGCTGAAGCTGTGCGCTTCGTTAATTAAAAACTGCTACGGGCAAACACTGTTCGTCAGCTTTCAGAGGGATGAAGTTGGAAGCCGGTAGAGACTCTGAGGCTGCGCGCTATACTTAGCTTTCTTGAGAAATTCAGAACGGATTTGTTTCAAGGCGACAGAAAGAATATCATTCTGACGCCACGCTACATCTCTAGGTACGACAATTGCGACGGAATACGAGAGATGCATTGCCGTACAGACAGGTGCAAAAGTTCGTTCTTTTCACGCACAATAAGCGACCAAAAATAAAGACTGAGCTCTACTTCCAAAGCTCGCATGATGTACACTATCATTTCACCTACCAAAACCTTATCCTTTACGCGGCTTATGTCCAAACACTCTCTACCAAACCATGACCACGGAGAGAGAGACCGAGTATTCTCGGTGGTCATGACCAAACGCCCATGCAGCGGCTCGAAAGGTAATTTGTAGATGTAGACCCCATATATCTAGCTTTTACCACATAGTGCATTAACCTGTTTCACTTCAAATTTGGACAATAACAGTCACAGAAGAAAGAAGTGCGGAAGGAATGTGGCCGTTCGTTTAATCGATTTCGATTCGATTACCGTCCGAGTGAATGCACTCCAAGGGTCTTCCTCAAACCCTTCGACCATCTCCTCCTTCTTGCATATCCTCTCTGACCCTCTTTCAACCACCCAACCTCCCCATCCTTTCCACCTCCCCGCCCCTACTGGACTGTGTGTATATATAGTGATGTTTGTGTGTGAATCTTATCCTGAAGATGACGTTGAACGTCGAAACCCCGGGTCGTTCCGAATGAAAACACATGGAGAAACAAAGTTATAAGTTGTCATCATTATGTTAACAAATTCCATAAACTTACGCCTGCAACCACCAATTAAATGGCTGATGTTACAGGAATCTTCTACATAACATAAAAAAATGGCAGTAAATTCACGCCTGCCTGTTTGATGTTTATAAAGATAAAGAAATATTTATTGTTCTTGGACCACTTGGTCCACTAAGAACATACAAAAGGTACCCATTAATATTAGAGCTCGAGTATAGAGAGATATATACACAGATAAAGTGGGTACAAGCAATAAATGATATAATAATGGCAACAAAGAAAGCAAAATAAACAAGCATACCTATTGGTGAATTTAATTTTTTCCTGCAATAGCATTTAATTAAACAATATGTTTTTGAAAGCCATCAGTGAATTAGAATTTTTGATTAATTCAGGAGTACTATTCCATAGCCTTGTCCCTACAACAGAAAAAGATTTATTGAATGTAGTGGTTCTATAAAGTGGGACAATTAAAAAGTCTGGTGGCATTCGAGTTGCTACATTTCGGTTTTTCTCCTTAGGCTGAAAAAATTGCATAATATATTCAGGCTGTTGACATTTGAAGAGTTTATATAAAAAAGAGGCAAGCATGTATTCCCGCCTTGTTTTAACTTTAAACCATTCTAATCTAGTAAAATAAGGAGATATATGATCATATATCATATATTACATATATATTATGCCATACTATGTTACATCGTCTCATATCACATTACATATGGCATACATTACTTATCATAACACATATACATACATACTTATAGTATCATGTCATCCGTAAAATCAAATTACACACCATTTTATGCATATATTTTTATCTCAATCGTTTCCGACTTTAATCATCCAAACAGTAATGTCATATTCGAACAGAAAGCATTTTCCTAGTCGCGGGAAGAGAGCGATGCATTCAACAAACGGGCAAACCGCAGCCTTATTGATGGAGCCATAAAGAAAACCGACTTATAAATCTTTCTCGTTATCCTCTTTTTACCACACGATTTTGGGGAACGCGGAAACCACATTAAAAATTATGATAACGGTTCCCTTAAAAGTATCCGCGAAGCGTTTCAAGATGGAACATTCCTCAAGAAAAAAATAAAGGACGCGGACAATTAAAGGATGGGCTATTTAACCGGGAAAAGGGGAAATGGTCGATTTGGCAGGAGCGGCGGAGAAGATGAAAAAGCACTTAGGGAATAATCAGATTTCATGTGGCCATGATGATTATACGGAAAGAATAAATGCCCAGAAAAAATCTCAATGTTTTCTCCCTTTTCCAGCCTTAAGTAATACCATCCCCTCTCCCCCCCCCCCCCTAAGCTATCCTTTGGACCATGTCTGCTTAACCCCATTTTTTCATAACGCAAAAAGCCCGGCTCTCGTGATATTGACCTGTTTATCTTATGTAGCCATTCGAAGAAGCCCTTTCCACATGCTCCGCCCTTCATCTCTGGATTCTTTTATTCTCCTTCACACATAACCTCAAGGGATTTTCTGCTTTCGACGCCTCACGCTTATTTTTTCTTGGATTCGCTCATACCTAATAGATTGAGTTTGACGAGGAGAGTAGTAAAGCCCTTCTCTGTAGGGCCATTGAATCGTTTATATTGTAAGTAGAATTGATGGGTGGGTACTTTCTCGCGATGAATTTTATCATCTTTGTGCGGACTATTTTCAAGGGAAACCGTACAGGATTGTCAAGTAAATTATTTTGTTTTTTCCCGGCGAATATTGTGTGTGAAATTCTCTCGGGATTCACACCGGGTTAAATTTTTGGCTGCTACCAACGTTTCGATGGATAACAATTCCATCATCATCAGGGTAATGATTCCCGGGCCGCCTATGTTCTCCCTTGATTTATCGATTACCCCGAGTCCCGATTGAAGTTATTGGGCTGAAAATGTATTTATATGGCTTCTTTGAATATCCTTTTCCAATAACCATTGGCCTTGCTCGATAAATCTCGGGTGGAAACCGTTAATTTAAAAAATAATAACGGAAAGAAGTGACAACAATGGTCAGTCAGATGTAACCGTCCAAGACCCTATGTAAGGGAGAACAGAGACGGCCTGGGCATCATTACCCTGATGACGAACGAAGTGTTATCCGTCGAAACGTTGGCAGCAGCCAAAAATGTAACCCGGTGTGAATCCCGATAGAATTTCACACAGGATTGTCAAGGTTTTCTTGATAGTAAAATGTAATAATTCAGTAAATAATTACGATGGGTATTATTCTTATAGAATATATCAATATTCAATTGGCACAATGAAGTTGGCACACGGTAAGAAATCGTAAGAAAAAAGCCACGGGGGGGCACAGAATGCGGCAGCATTGCGACTCTCTAAAACCTAGTCATTTGTATATACTCTCTCTATATATTTAGGTAAATAGTAAAATTATTACCGTACATTATGTCAAAAGACCATGGTACGCAGTTTGCTAGTAAGTCAGCGTTTCTGGTCGGATGCCACTTCCCTGCAATTGTTCCATCCAATTCAAAATATCGAGTATAGGTCAGCGTCAGTGATTCAAACAATCATCCTTTGCCATATTTTCGGAATTTAATGAATTCCACCATCAGGGCTACATAGGAAGAAAAATGTTAGAGTACAACGATCACATTTCGACACATCAACATCAATATAATTTACAAAAGGATAATTACCTTCGAATTTTTATATAAGGGTACATTTGAATCATTAACAATACATATTGCGGTAAAACCTGCCGTGGTCATAACACTTTGGAAAAAAAATAATAATAAAAGTTAAAGAACACCATAATGATGTGCATTGTCTCGAAAGTCTAATAAAAGATACCTCTGTGTGTGGATATATACAACATTAAGTGAAACGACATTCAATTTTTTTTTAAATTCCATCACGCGGAATAGAACACGAGTATTTTCCATGTGATGGAAACACTAAATGGAGTCGGCGTCCGGTCGGAAAGATCCGAATTTGAGGCTGAAATACTAGTGAACTGGGCATCAGGGCCAAATTGGAATTTCCTTTGGAAATAGTGCTAGATATTATTAATTAACTGACATAGAGAAAGTTTGAGTAAGCTTCTTTTCCACGTGGTGAAACTGTCAATCAGTGAGACATTTTTAGTGTCTTCACATCAGTAAGACCATACTTACCCTATGGTAGGACCGACAATTTCATTGCTTGCTCTTATATATTTGTAAGTACGTTTATTAGAGTAACTTTTTACTATAGAAATAGTTTTTTAAATCATTTATGGAGTGACTGTCACAATAAAATGTTACATTTAAGCTAATATTACATTTTTCTAACCATTCATTGGCACCCATGAGCTAGGTCCTTACGATTCCTTACAGTGTGCTGTTATCGTGTGCCAACGTCTTTACCGTCATTCAGTTTACTTTTACTGTCATACATTTTCTTGGTTGTTGACAATATCGTCATCATTTATCACGGTAAAGGAAATACATATATCGAATTTAACTGGAGAATTTTCACACTGACTAAAAAACTGGCGATAAAATACTTGGAAATTGTTTCGAGATTCAAAAACCTATGATAGCGCGGTAGTTAAGAAAAGCCATAGCTATAAAGTTGGTCTATTCTTTAGCCCGGTAACCAAATGATCCGTGGTATGATTCCAGGCCCGGTAGGATTTCTTTCTCGCAGCAAGTTGTCAGTGAAACTTAGGAAGTTATAATGCTAAATGCGTGAGACGATACATCTGCTCGTAACAAATTCCATAGGAGAAGCATTAGCCGATAAAAGAGTTTATTAAGTAAGTGACTCTTCCTAAACAAGTGGTTCATTATCAAGATGGGAAATATTTAGTGAGAGCACATTAAATTTCATGTCGTGGACAACTGAAGGCCCTTCTTCCATCAATATGATTCTCGGCCCTGCCAACGCACCAACCTTGAGATGATATAATTAATTTTTAAACTTAATTATGATCAATCAATCAAGATCAAAATTAATCACTGAGCTGATCACAGAGACCATACTAAAAACGCCTCGGCCAGGCAAAAAAAATGGTCGTTGGATAGACCACCGTCTAGGGAACACATGTAAGAGATTTATTCACACCTAGCTTCGTAGGACTATAAATGAAAATTGAGCACCTATCCGCACGCATAATTTCTTTACGACCATGGTTTCATAAAACCATAAAAAATATCCTGAAAACGAATTATTAGGTAAAACTATGCCAGAAATAAGTCATAAGTATTCCCTCTTCCCTGCTGTGAGGTGGCTCGGAGAGTATTATGTAAATACAGATGTATACGTGCTAAGCAATCAGGCATATTGTGTTGTGTTCGTTTCTGGTTGGGCGGTGGGCTACTGTCTTAGTCAGTGGTCCTCAAAGTGGGCGTTACCACCCCAACTAGAGGGCGGTACTGTTGATGTGGAGGAAAATTAACCAGAGGCAGGCCTCTGATCAAACGGTGCCGATCTTAAGTGCCTTCGAACGAATAAACTCCAATGGATTTAAAATAAACGTCAATTTTATTTGAAAGACATTCTTGAAATGTATCGGTGCAATAAATGTATTGGATTTGAAATTAATATTAATGACATCATTGCTGTTTTAACTTTACTGCAATAATATTATTATTTTGGTCACGTTCTCTTGGACAATTATGCTTTAAGATGGGGAGTTGGGTACAAGTATATGTAATTTTGGAACCAAGTGGTGGGTGGTGGTTGTTACTGTTTCATTTATAAGAGTTTGGTTAGCAGCATACTGTTTGTTTATAAGTTTTAGGTTTATTGATTCTATTAACTGTAATGTTGTCACGAGCTGAATTAAAGAGTGTATTTTCTCACTAAATCAAATATTTAATTGCTGAATTATTCAAGAAAAATCCATCCACGCTAAGTAAGTAGACAAAAAAGTTACCTTAAACAAACAATTAGGTTACTGCACACCTTTTATTTACGGGTAATCCCGTGATGAAGAATGGAGCAAAAAAGCAGGAGAAACACTGGTCTAAGCAGTGGGTGCCTTAAATAAAACCTTGCTATTATATTGATGGAAAACGTCCAAGGCACATATTTTCAAACTTACCTTGCATTTCACGACTGAGAGGCAACTATACACATGGAGGCCAGTTTGCTACGCCATAAAATGTTCATTAGCTCCAAGACAACGATGCGATGCGATGTTCCAGAAGCGTTTATGCCAAATAGAAAAGAATCGGGAAGCAAACAAATGGCCGCGGGTTCGGATCCCGCCTCAGGTCCAAAAGGTGTTGTATTCGTCAAAAAATTAAATTTCTTGCCTCGGGTTTGACAGAGGGATTTGATCTTTTTTCCAACGGGGGTCCCAAAAATAGCAAAAGTCTACTGTAGCTCAAAAAAACTCGAATGCTGGTGTCCTCAGGATTAAAGGATCCAGAAACAATTAAGTGAAAGTTTCCACCCAATCCTACCCACGAACGATAAAATGTTTATTAGCTACGGGAGAGAGATAGCTGTTATTTTTCGGCAGGGAAGGTTCATCGCCAAGCATAAAGATATTCGGGACTTCGTAAAAAAAATTAGGTTACTGCGCACCCTTTTTTTACGGGGCTTCCCGCAATAAAGAAGGGAGCAAAGGTATACAGGCACTCCTGTCTGGCCTATTGTGCAACTTCTTCCCTGAACGACCTCTTTCCCGGCCGGTGAAATTCATATCACTCTGGTCCCTCGGAGCATTTCTCCCGTCCACCGCTTTAACCATCCGGGGAAGTCAGAAAGCAGAACGACAAGACGGGGGTAATTTCCCTATAGAGGCCGAGGGAGTGAGGAAGGTGGGGGGGGGGGGTAGGAAACATTTCTGAAGATCCCGAATGGCTACGGGGAAGGAAGAGAGGGGAATAGAGGTGGAGAGGGGAAGGCAGAATGTAGAGGAAGCAACATTGCGGGAGCAAGAGAAAGGAGCGATAAAACGACAGAAAACAAGGATGAGGGTTATAGACGCAAGAAGAGTCAAGGATGGGGGATGAAAGTGGGGGTAGGAAGATAGAGAAGGAGTGTGCGATATTTGGATTCGATGCAACTTCAATGTACATACTTGCGCTCTCTCAATTTAGATATTGACGTTCCGAGTTTTGCGAGTCGATCAGCGCTACAGAAATGAATTTTTAGGTTTTTGCCTTGGTTTTCCAGTTATATTTTTTTCCAATTATTTTGCATCCAGTTTGTCAATCGCAATGCGTTACAACGATGAAAATAGCTAATATTAGTGTTAAACTCGTTTTTTGGCGCAATAGTTAAACTTTGATAAATAGGGTGGCCACTCAGTTACAGAAATTACTTTCCCGTATTTCTCCCCGGTTACATTCTTGTTTTCTTTCTCCGCTTAAGTAATATCATAAAGTAAGTATATATAGAGTGGCAACGCAATGCTAAAAACTGGACATAAATTTTTGAGAGGTTTGGGAAGAATTTATCAGGTGCCACACCTTAGGGGAGGAAGAATTTTGGCTTATGGAGAAGGCCACTTGGAGGCGCTAGTGGTACTCGGTGATTTTGCATCAACATACAGAAGAGTGGATTTACCATGGCTGTTGTGAGCTTTTAATCGAGTATCAATTGTTTTGTCGTTCCTATGATACATAGGTAAACAGTTGACTCCGTGTTTGATAATCGCGTGTCTTATCATATTGACGTGATATCGATTCATTATAGACGATGCTCATTAATGCACCTTTAAATTCATGTTTAATTTGGTCACGACGCGTCGTGACCAAATTAAACATTAACACCAAATACTCAAAATATGATCGAATTGCGTAAATAACGCTGTTCGTTAATTTAGAAATACAGTTCGACGGTGTTTACGACTCAATTAGATTGGTTTCCGTTGCAATGGGTCGATTAGTAAACATCCAGGCACCGAAATCATCATAAGAACATCATGTGAGTTATGCGACACGCAAATGAAGTGGCCGAGTGCCTAAGCTCATTTGTTTGGCTTGTCGTGCAACCTGTTCCATCTATCGGCCAATGTATTATTTAAAAACTCATATCCGAATCTCCCTAGCTCTTTGCCACTCTATATGTACTTACTCTATGGTAATATGCAGCAAGTTTCGGGCAGTTTAAAAGCGTAAAAGTAAAGAAAATGGACAACATTGGTCATTTACTGGTTTTCAGCGGATTATTATTTAAAATATGTAATGCGTACTTAGGTGTTTTTCCTGGAAACATCTCCGCATATAATGGATCGAATTTATTGGAGCCACCTTGAGACAATCACAACGTTTATCAATCGAACTCAGAACGATTTGGCAAGTTCAGCTCGGCATGGTAAACGAAGCAGGCTAGTTGGATCGATATGAGAATTGTACTAACTCGGCCCGCATCCTCCGCTAGTCTGCGACCAGGCGATCCGAGTTGGCTGGCTTAGAATGTTCAGATAGGTCCGAGTTCATATCGATCTGAGTTCGATTAGTAAATGTAATGTGTGACAATTCCTTCCCCATCTAACCCGTCTGTGTTGACATGGGAACAAAATATTCAGGTACAAAGAAATAGCGAAAAATGCACTAGACACCATCCCCAATTTTGAACATGACGCATTAACACCAAATACTCAAAATATGATCGAATTGCGTAAATAACGCTGTTCGTTAATTTAGAAATACAGAACGACGGTGTTTACAACCATGTTTTCAGCTTAATCTTGTAGAATACCTCGAAATTTCTTACTCGTGAGGCAGGCATCTCCTGGAATCTTCGGTTGATAGCAACACTGGAAGTGGATGTTGAGACCCGAGAGGGGGCGGGGCATTTGAATGAGCTACAGAGGAGCGAAGAGAAGGGGAATAGGGAAGAAAGAGAGAAGGGGGAGGGAAAGAGAGAATGGAGGTAATAGTCGCAGGGAAGAAGGCATAACAAGGAGAAGTGACAAGGAAAGGTGGATGGAAGTATTAAGGGCGGAGGGGGACATTTGTTTTCCTTGGATGGCGTATGAATGTATGCATGTTACATGGGACGGCAACATTGGAGCCACATGCAAAGACTCCCTGCTCAATTTGGAATCTCTGAGTCGACACAAATGTGCACTCTGTCGTAACAAACGCCTCGATATTTCGAGTGAAATTATGATAGCTGAAGTCGAGGAGATATCCTGCGAAGAAAGGTCGCGTGGCTGGATAGAAGTCCCTTTTAGGAGGCACTGCATTGCAACTAAGTGCGTTACAATGAATACAGCATCTCACCATTTTGTTTGTATTTTAGAAAATTCACTGTTTTTACCTATGGCTAGCCTAAGCTATAAGATAAAAATATGCTAGCCACATTGTGCAAATGTGCTACAATTTTCTTTTTCTAGTTCTCTATTTTGACTCACTGTTCCATGACTAATGATAACTAAAGCTAAATTAACTATTTTTACGTATTAATAACCTCCTTTTAGAGATCAGCAAAATGGTTCCAGCCGGTGTAGCTAGTTAATATATCCCAAAAATTCAGGCACATGCCGTGCTGAAGACGTGAGCGATTGGCCGACTAATGACGAAGCGACGTTCCATAAAATTAATACGCTCAGCGCGTGTGATTTCTTTGAGAGGTTTCATTGACGAATATTTCCAATCCGATCAAAGATCGACTCCATGAATATACATAATGGACTTAAATGTTTGGAATTGTTGCCTTGGCTACGTGTTGCCTAAATTTCCACTTTTAGTTCACCCAGTCCTTGGCGCTACTTAGAAAAGAGTCTTCTCAGTCGACTCGTAAATGGCCGTAGTTGATTGTTGCTAACATGAGATTGTGGTAAATAATCAATACCAATTGAAGAGATATGAACTACTTGATGCTGTGAATAATAGCTGGATATTTTTGAGACCTAACAGTTACTTTGTAAATACTAGAAAGGAAATATCTACTACCGGAAGTGTGTAAGATGCATATGACTTCCATCGTGAGCCTTTTCTCTGCTGTGTGGATCTTTAACTGTTAATTTACAGTTACATTTTATTGAATTATTACCTGTTAAGAGCCTTGGAAATCAGACGGTATGATCTAGATAGATAGTAGGAAGTGACTTACAACAAAGGCTCAAATAATAGTTATTGGGGCAATTTCTTATCCATAGATGATATTGCCGGATCTTGGTTTTGAAATACTTTTAGTAATTGTATCCGTATTATAATTCATTCCACTTTTTAACCTCGTATTATTATTAAACTGCCGTAGAACAATATTCACAAAGTGCTAAAAGTTAATTGTGCATTTCTGTAATTAAATTTGGAGAGGAATTTAATACATCTGTAGACTGGACGATATTAAAAAAGTGTATGATTACGTCCCGCGTGTAGTGCTACATTTTTTTCCGCTACATTATGATTACTGGTAAGTAAAACCAGTAAGACGTAATTATTTACGATCCGTAGACTGTATTTAAATTTGAACTGCCGTCTATTATCACTAGACAGCGCCACAATCGACAAAGTTGTTTGTTTACGGAATTCTACGCAACAGTTTTTGGCGACGAGTCAACAGTCCATTCATGTTCGACTCTCAGATATTCTTACAATATAAAAACAGAAAATTCTCTCTAGCAAGGGTGCGCTTTTTGTACCCAACTGCGGCTCGTAATTACTGTTACTGAACATAAAAGTAATTAAACACTTAAGGGAGACTTAAGGGAGAACACCTCTGATTCAGTTGATGACAATGACTTCATCTTTTTCACAAATAGTAAGTCAAAGCTATGAGACAACAAAATGATGATTTGAAAAAAAACATTCAAATTATTCGAACAATAAATTTTTAGTATAGCAACTGCGATCAGCTCAGTGATTCATTTTGATCTCATAAGTAAGTTTAAAAATGAATTATATCATCTCAAGGTTGGTGCGTTGGCAGTGGTCAATATTGATGGAAGAAGGGCCTGCAGTTGTCCACAATATGAAATTTAATGTGCTCTCTCTGAATATTTCCCATCTTGATAATGAACCACTTGTTTAGGAAGAGTCACTTGATTAATAAACTCTTTTATCGGCTAATGCTTCTCCTATGGAATATATTACGAGCAGATGTATCGTCTCACGCATTTAGCATTATAACTTGCTAAGTTTCACTGACAACTTGCTACGAGAAAGAAATCCCACCGGGCCTGGAATCATACCACGGATCATTTGGTTACCGGGCTAAAGAATAGACCAACTTTATAGCTATGGCTTTTCTTAACTACCGCGCTACCATAGGTTAATAAATAATTAATTTAAATTTTTTAAAAATTTTTAACGAACACTCATTTGAACAATAACTGCCGACTGCAGAGCCATTTCCTGCCTAGTGAAAAGTTTTGTCTTTATTTCCTCCAGTCATTTGAGAACAACTCAAAAAATAAGCCAGTTTAGTACGTTCATTTTATCATAAATTGAGTCCCTAGTATAAAATGAAATTTTTATCAGATTTTTGCGGAAATGTTTATAGATTAAGTTAGATAAAAAATTACAATACTTTTGCCTACCTTTCATGCATTCAACAGAATTGAAGAACTATACCGATTTATGATAAAGAAGATAGCGGCGTGAAAACATGGGGTAAACTGAGAGAGTCACTGGTGAGTGAGGATACAGATACTCTTAGATCTACATCTACATAATAACCCGCAAGCCGCCGCATGGGCGGGTTGCAGGGGGTATCAGGTCACCAGCAGTGTAAAGTGGTTAGTTTTTTGGAGAGGAAATGGTGACATGAATGGTGACGTGACATGAAATGATGACATTATAGGAGTGCATTTAGTGGAGGTTAGTTTTTATTGCGGTCGCTTATTGTTCGCGAAAAGAACGAGTTTTTGTACCTATCTATTCGGCAGTGTATCTCTCTAATTATTATCGCATCTTTCAGACCTAGAGATGTAGTGAGGAGTCGTGATAATATTCTCTGTGTCGCTCTGAAAAATATCAGTTCTGAATTTATCAAGCAACCTTAGCCTAGCGTGTAGCCTCCGAGTCTCTAGGGGCTCCCACGTTAATCCATCTAAAAGTCGTGAGACACTATATGCACGCTCGTAGCAGTTTTTAACGAAGCGCGCTGCTTTTCTATGCATTTTATTATTTTTTTTGGTGAAATTTATTTGACCAGAGTCCAAAATGCTCGCAGCATATTCGAGGTGTGGCCTAACCAGAGCGAAGTAGCATCTCTCTTTGACTTTTTCATTCGAGGACCTTCCTATTATACGTTTAACAAAACCTAGTTTCTTTAATACTGCGCCGTTCTTAGAAGTAGAAGTATTGGGAATTTTCTCCAAATATACTAAACTGTGATGAGTGTTGCAGAGTGGATCCATAATTCCATTAGGACGTTGTGTACGGTGTACAGAAGCGGGGTTGCCGAACGATATCTCGTATTTTCTCTAAGTTCTCTCCCGTTTTCCGTCCAGTGGGTCCATGATGGCCGACGTTTCGACACTCGGCTCGAGCATCATCCTCAGGGCAGAGGTGAAAGCCGCGACAAGGGAAAGGGCCGCCTATTTAGTCAAGAGTGTAGGTCAGACATGAGGTCAGGTAGTCGTCGGCGGGAATGTTTTCGTCGGGATTTCGTCGGCGGGATTTGGCCCCATGGCTTAATTTTCTTGAAAATGGGCTTCCAAGGACTATTCAAGTTGTATCTCGAGTCAAAGTTATCGGTATTCTTCCTCATCTTCCTTTCTAAGCCCTCCATGATGCCCAGTATTCAAGGGAGCGAGCAATCAATCTGATCTGGACAAATAGTATGGCATGGTCCATTACGATGCCGTGCTCGGCGATAGCAGATTTTTTAAATTGGCGCTGCCGCAAATGTTTCTCATGCTCCTTTATTCCGTCTTCAATGGTACGGCCGGTCCCTCTCACATAAACTTCTCCGAATTCCCAAGTAATATTGCTGTCATCGTATGTTCGAATATCGCTGCGCAACTGTCGTCGGGCCACGTCACATGCGGCTCGGCGGCAGACAGACCTGACCCGCTCTCACTCGCTGACGCCCGCTCGGAGTGAAAGGTTTTGTGGAGCGAGAGAAGTTCCCGTGTGGCCTCGACTACTCACAAGGAGAAGGCGTCGATTTGGTCACGGATTCTAATCCAGAGACTCATTCGTTCTGTTTTTTTCTTAAGTTGTATTGTGTGAAAACGAATACAGTTGTTTTAGTTGAGTTCAAAACGAATTTCTTCTTCGATTACCTCAACCACAGAACCCCTCAGCCTCAAAACATCTCTAGCGCCAACCGAGATACTGGTTCCGTTTTTCAGAATTGCAGAATCGGCGCGCACATCGTATTTATGTAATTATTATGAAGGGTATATTTGTTTTGTATGTGTAATTGTATTGCATTGAAGAACTGACGGTATTTGATTCTTGACCTGACTTGAGGTAGTGTGAGCTTTGAAGTCAAGTTAAGCGTAAAGGCTAAAGCATTGGGAGCAATATTAGCCCTTACCCACTATCGTGGTTTTTGGACACGTACACACCATCCATGGGTCTTTTTTGATCCGATTTTTCGAATTACTCGTAAAAAACAACCGTCACCCGCACTGTCTCCAGTTCAACTGGCCTGCTCCCCCCTCTCCCCTAGGATTACATTGTTGCCAAGTTTTCTGCGGGCGGCCGTTTTACCACCACAAAAAAACGAACGAATTACGTCAGGTCAAAGAAGACCCGAAAGGTAATAGTTAAGGGTTAAGGAAACCAGGTACGAATCCCGGTCAAAACGGATGATTTTAATCACCTGAGATAATATTGTGCTTAGTCATCCATGAAGAAAAGAATCCAATATCACTCCACTCGAAATACATGGCCGAAAGAGCCAGCAAGTGAGATTTAAAATAACTTGAATGCCTTTCTCTATAAATTAGCCCAATATCCAGGGGCGAGTCTGGCCAAGCCCGTACGAAGTACGGCCGGCCGGCGGTAAGACTGCGGAAGGGCGGTCGTTTTCGCGGTAATGGAACTAGGAGATAAGGCAATAGCTCCGTTCCGAGGCTTCTCCCTTTCGAAATGGGGAAGGCTACAAAGGAAAGTGAAGTGAGATAGCATGCCGGTCAGACGGAGAGAGATTTAAAAGGATCTTTTATCCCCAGCCACGCGCAAATATGCGGGGGGAGGAGGGGGGGTGAGGGGGGGGGAGGTCGGTATAGTGTTGGCCTCGTTACGGGCGGCTAGGAAATTTCTGCTACAGCTTTATGTGCCATCCACATGCGTTTGTGTATCGGTCGGTTTCTCCTTAAAACTGCGGACCGTTGAGGTAATCCATCTCCGTCAAAGCTTCCTTTGTTCCCTCTTTCTTCGCTCTTCCATTTCCTTTCTCCCTGCGGAGCCCCAAACCATACCCTCCTCCACTCTCCCCCTATGTACCCCCTATTATTCCCCTTGAGGGATTAACTTTTATCTCCTCACACCACCTGATACACGGTCCCTCGGGAAGATTTTGCGGGGCATTCGAGAGGGGGTTAAGTCCTGGGTCGAATATCCCCAGGACTAGGCGGCGGCTGAGATGTTAGCAAAACTCGTCTTGCGTGCGTACGACATGCTCGAGGGGAAAGTGATTACCTCGGGAAAATCACGGGGCCAGCTCTCGGCGGGGAAGATGCGAGCACTCGACTTTGGGAACAAATAAAAAAATAACGAGAAGACCTACAGAAAAAATGATCACATCGTAATTTTTATTATTTAATTCTACGTTATTTGATGGTAAACTTTAATTTTTTATATGAATTTTAATAATTTTTACTTCGGGTGTAACGCAACAAAGTACTGGTTTTGATGAGTAGTTTGTGAGTAGGTTTAAACCACAATCCGACACAGAGTATTTACGCCTCTAGGCGCTTAAGTGCATGAAAGCAATATTTTATAATACATTAGGCTCTCTTTTACGACCGCAAATTTTTCTAAACAGCTGCAAAAGAGCAGGCAAATACGAACTTTGTCAACGAATTCATTTTAAACGACCAGCAACGAAGTGTCTCTGTTCGGAAAATCGCTTATAATTTGGCACTTAAGGATTAATGTAAGCAACTTTTCAACAGTAATCTTTTATATGAAATGTTAACATCCTACTTTTTAATATTATATAAGTAATTTTGTTGAGTTTTCTAGTTCCTCAGCTAAAAATAGTAATTAACAAACACGTTTTATCATGATGTAAAAATGAAATTTTGAAAGCACTTAAATTTTTTCATTTAAAAACATAGACCGCCTGGTCTCCCAAAGCCAGAGGCTTGTCTGGAGGTGCCATTACAAAACGTACATTGTTTATAAGAACAGATATTAAAACAGTAAAAATTCAGATGTTAATATAAATAAAACTGTTGAAAGTACAATTTAAATAAACATATATATCAGTTTAAGTTCTTTCATAAAATCATAATATGTAAAAAGCGGTTGTCACATTGGGTTAAAATATTTAGCAGCATGTTACAAAATCAGTGAGGAGTGTGTAAAAACCACAATCAAAACAGTACAATATAGTACTATAGAAGCCACACAACACCGAACAATATGGAATGTACACACACCCCTCGAAATACAGAGTCACATGAAATCCTCGCCAACATCATTCATAAGCCAATATTTCCTTTTCTTTTTAACTTCATACAAAGATTTCATATTTTTTAGCTCTAATGGAAGTCTATATAAGGTAATAGGAATTATTACATAGTGGATTCTTTGCCCATAAGAAGTAAAAAATGGGGGAACTTTAGATGCCTTTGGCCTACGCCTTATCATTATATGTGTTTCAACATACTTTTCCCTGTAATTCTTGGAGAAGTAGTTATTAACCACTAATATATAAATGTAGAGCTTATCAGTGGTTATTACATTATATTTTTCGCTGAGTGTACTTGGCGCATTGAAACCCTTAAAATTATCATTAATATTGTGATTAATCAATTTAAGTATCCTTTTTTGGTTTCTAATTATGGGTTGTAGGCTTTGCAGTGCCTCCCCGTATTGTGAGGCCATATCTGATAGTGCTTTCAACTAACGCATGATACATAATCATATTTACATTAATGGGCAATACATTCTTAATTCTATAAAACTGTTATATGAGTTTTCTGACACATAAATATATAAGTACATATAAATAAAAGTAAATAACGTAATTTTTCCATGATTTTTTGTCACATATTCGCGTGAATCACTTTATCAAGACTTGTATGCATATACGGTATCAGAAAATGATCTTGCACACAATATTCTGCGATGACCACGAAAAATGCCGGCTGAAAACAAGACAAGGCGATAGATTATCGATTGAGGAGGGGAAGAAGAGGCACCTAATTTGTCATTGAAAGCAATCATCAATGGAGAAATAAAAGGGAAAGATCACAAAGGAAGGCAAAGAAAGGAATACATTGAGGAAAAGTACGAGGGACGTCGAAGAAAAGAATTTCGTAAAAATGAATCGAAAACGTAGGAAAGCGAAAAGGAGATTGTCAGCTGACCAATCTTTGGATTGATGACTTAACGTGAAAGCAGCTCATAATAAATGGACATTTTTAGAACGATGGATAATTCATGAACGCTCTCATGGAATAATTACCTAATCCATCAGTTTCAACTACAAGTTGCACGAAAAAAATAAGCTATGTTCTCCCATCAATAGGGCATTCTTCGACGCAATATGAGATATTTCAGTTTTGCTTTTCTTCGGATTATTTAGAAACTTAACTGGTTCACGCTGGAAGTACCATAGATTTGAAAGACATTATTTATTGATAACGCTAGATAACTATTTGAGAGAACACTCCATTCCAGATTACATGGGATAAAGAGGACTGGGGACAGCTTTAAAGAATAAAAAAAATCTCGGATAAATAAAGAAGGCTCATGAGCGAGCATTTACTTGGGCAAACAGAAAATTTCGGGGCTTTAAAATGGCAAGTTAACGGCGCAAGTTACTCGCAGTAATCGACTCTGGACGTAAATTGCTGACGTAAACGGCTCCATCAATCCGCTTGCAGAACTTTAAAAAGTTACAGAAGCGGGTTATTGCCTACTGAAAACGGTAACCAATCTGTTTCTGTAGTGATTTCTAGAAAGATTTTTGTCGTAAATTTTTCCCGGGTAAATTCATTCTTTGCCGCATTACAGTTAGGGATAACCTCCAATGAAAATAGAATCCATTTTCGGGCTCGGACGTTATTCTTCATCCAAGTTGAAATAGCCGATTGAAACCGAAGCACAAACACCTATCTATCCCTAGGACAGCGTGGACATCGAAGAATCTGAACCAGGGAAAATCGAGAGATTAGTGAACGATGCACAGGTTACTAAGGGGCCAATTACGCATTACGAATGGCATTTTTTAGGGGAATGACGGGTTGGACTCTCACGTTAGGGGATATGATATTCAAGATCATCTTACTTAACCAATATACTTTAGCACTACTAAATATTACATTTGCATAACGCTTAGACTATCCGACGGACGAAAAATCATCACAGTTGTCATTGCAAACTGCTCTTATTAATTCTATTGGACAGCAGCCCCAATAGCCCGTTACCATTCTATAAAGTCACACTTTTTTTTCCTCATATCTCATAGGAAAACCTCAAAAATGCTATGGTCAATATTCTTATAAAAAACGAAAATTCTCCAAGAAATATTTTGGAAGATAATGTCACCAAATGAGCTTACGCATCAAACCTATGAGCACCTAAAATATATGCAAACTGACGCTTGATTGCTGTGGGCCAAAGCGAAGGGTTTTGATTTTGTAAAATCTTTTAGGCCGCTAAATACGTTGCAATTTATTCCGCGAACTGATGTATGTATCAATGTGCTAAAATTGCGTCGTTGAAAGCACTGAATTGATCGAATGCATGCGTAAATGTATGAGAAAAAATGGGAAGATTTTTTTCTTCTTCCATGCCCACCTTCTCGTAATTTCTTAACATTGTATTGCGCAATTGCAAGTGCCTCGTTTGAAACTGCCTGTACACACTGTCTCCACTAGATTTAAACGTAGCAAAAAGCGCCTGAATTGATACCGTATTGAATAGTTTCTACTCTGATAGGGTGGTTGGTTATTAGTCGAGGCGAGTAGATGAAGGGTGGGGAGAAACCCGGGGTAACATTAGCCTGTAACCTAAATGAATAAGCCTATCCCGACCTAGAAATAACTTAAATAATTCCGAAACGGAAAACCTGGTTGGTTACTTGCAGAGGCGGGTTGAGGACTGATGGGGAGAAACCAGACACTGTTATTGGCCACTAAATACACGCCAGGTTTAGTTTGGTTGAGAAATTCAGAAAAAAATGTGTTTCAGAGTGACTCAGAGGATATTATCATTACGCCTCACTACATCTCTAGGTCTGACAGGAGAGATAAAATAAGATGTATATTGCTAAACAGATAGGTGTAAAAATTCGTTCTTTTCACACTCAATAAGTCATCACAATAAAAACTGACCTCCACTAAATACACTCCCATAATACACGTCGGCATTTCACCTCCCAACACCTTATCCCTCACCTACATCTACATACTACCCTGCGAGCCACCGCATGGGCGTGTGGAAGGGGGTGTTAGGACACCAGGTTTTGGGAGGTGAAATGGTGACGTGTATTGTGGGAGTGTATTTAGTGGACCCCAGTTTTTATTGTGGTCGCTTATAGAGCGCGAAAAAAAAATTTTTTTACCCATATGTTCGGCAATGTATCTCACATATTTTATTGCTTCTGTCCGATCTAGAGACGTAGTGAGGCACCCTGATAATATTCTTTGTCTCGCTCTGAAACACACCAGGTCTGAATTTTTCAAGCAACCTAAGCCTAGCGTGTGGTCCCCGAGTCTCTAGAAGCTCCCTCCTTAATCCCTCTATAAGTTGCGAGACACTATATGCTCGCTCGTAGCAGTTTTTTTTACTAAGCGCGCTGCTTTCTTTTGCATTTTATTAATTTTTTTTGTTAAATCTTCATGACCAGGGTCCTAAATGCTCGCGGCGTATTCGAGGCGTGGCCTAACCAGAGCGAAGTACCATCTCTCTCATACTTTTCGTCCTTAACACCTCTACACGGCTGGTGTCCTCAAAACCCCTCCCACACGCCCATGCGGCGGCTCGTAGGGCGATATGTATATTTAGCCAGCACCCTTAACGAATTAGCCAATCCAGGGACAACACAAGCCGATATTGAACCCGATTATATCATATCCGGACTGCTCCAGGAATCAATCCTCAAGAAGTTGACAACCTTTGTTCGGAGGTTGGTGACCAAGGCGGAGTCGCCTTCATTATTCCGACACGGTTACCCCATAGATGGAGGGCGCGTCGGGATATTGAAGACCCTTTGGAGGGGGGAGGGGGGCCTCTCTGCTCTGCTCACGGAACATATAAGATAGGATAGTTAAAGGGGGCGTGCCCCCTGCTAGGAGGATATGGGGCTGAGGGATGGAGGGGTAATGGACGCGCGGGGCGGAACCGGGCTTTATCCGAGGGCAGAGAGAGAGAGAGAGGGGTGATAAATGGATCATGGAAACAACACTTGACACTCCCTCGCTAAATTCTTTTTTTTATATCGGAAAAAAGGAAATGTATAGAGGATTAATACCACAAAAACGTGGACAGTGAGGAGTTTTATCTGAATGACTATGGAAGGAAAACGAATGAAAGAGTTTCAGGAGTAACGTTGTGGAAATATTATATAATAATAATAATATAATTTATTGTTCTTTGACTTTTTCATCGTCCATTTGGAACATACGGAATTTATAAAATACTTATAGCTCACATGTTACAAAACAAAACTGAATAGGGATGGGCGGATACATTATGCAAAGTAATAATAAAATAGCAGTTAAAACACCAAAGTTACACTCTTACACGGGATAATAAATAATGAAAAAAATACATATTTCCTTATATACAGATAATGAGGCAGAATCCTTATCCTTGGGATATACTGATTCATAGCCGTGCTCCGACAACAGAAAAAGATTCTTGAAAAGTGGTTGTTCTATGCTGGGGGGTGCTTATAAAATCAGAAGCCATTCTAGTCCTAACATTTGACTTTATGGTTTCTAAAGGTGCGTTTACACTGCCACCGGACTTTGTCCCGGGACAGGTCCCCGGGCTTGTCCGAGATGTTCACTGAACTGTTCCTCAGACATTTCGGGAAATATTTGTCCTGAAACTTGTCCCGAGACTGAGTTCACTGTCCACCGCAGATATGGTTGGATTTTTCGCGGGACACGGGACATAGTGTACTTTTATGCGTACGATTACAGAATGTGCTCAATCCAATCAGTAAATTGATTTCGTAGCTCAAATTTTAGATCAGTACAATGTTTCAAATTCATTTAATGTGAAGGTGAATTATTTCCTGGCGACACTACTACAGAGTCTAGGTCAAATTTTATCTCAATACAATGTCTTAACTTCATTAAATGGGAAAGCACATTGTTTCCTTGCGACATTACTGCGGAATAACTGCCCCATCCACTTTCTCCTTGAAGCTCCCGAAAATATCCCGAACAGATGACGGCAATGTAAACGCGGGACATGTTTCTCTGAACTGTTTTAGGAACAAAATCCCGCAGGATTTTGTTCTGAACTAAGTCCCGCGGAACTTAGTTCAGTGAACACAGTGACAGTGTAAACGGGGCTTTACGGGAACAAATCGCTTCAAATAATTGGGTTGTTCATTTTTGAAGAGACAATACTGGAACGTCAAAATCAAGAATTTTATTTTGGTTTTGGCCTTCAATCATGCAAGGCGTGTAAAATATGGGGAAGTGTGATCATCTTTATATAGGTCGTGCTCGTGGCCGATAAACCACTCACAAGTTCTCCCGTAGTGCGTGTGCCCGTGAACACCCCTTCCCCTGTGTGCAAGTCAACGTTCCTTACCTAAACCTAGGTCGGAGTAATAGAAACCATTATGGAACATTACAAAGTGAATTCACTTACAAATCATTGCAATGTTGTTCCACCAAGTGAAGCCTATAAATTTATTATATATTCATATAAAGTTATCGAGCCAAATCGATTCCTTTTTATATCAATCTGCACTTTTCTTTTCTTCTGCAATCGATTTTTATTCACCAGCACTGATACAGTTTCAAATACAATTTCATTTTATCTTCTCCATCCTCCTCTCTGATCTCCTCTGGTCTCCAGTCCAACAATCACTCATTTATTTCTTTCATTACTATGACAATAACTCAAAAAGAATGATTAAACATGTTAATAAACAAAAAAAACATTAAATTCCATGTTATAAAAATGAATAAATAAATAAATACATAAAAGTGATTCCGATTATCAATTAATTAAACATTCATACACTTGCCATGCGTCCAAGTTTATTATTTAAACCCGCCAATCACTACTCATGACTCTCCACAGTGTCAAATCGCGGGCTGAATATTTCTTACGCTCCGACTCTTTTTACCCCTCAACCCTTTCCCCGCGCGAGACTCCGTATCGAACCTCCCCCCTTCTTCTGGGCAGTGCTAGAGGGGCGAGGAAAGGGCACCAGAGCCAGAGGAGAGTGAAAGGGGTGGGTCAAAATGGGGGAGGACGGTGGTGAGAGGGGTTTATTAGGGCAGTAAGGGATCTCTGAAGGGGTTTGGGAGGGGATTCAGTGGGGGGGGGGAAGGAAAGGGTTTGGGGGAGTAAGTCTGTGGCAATCGGGAATGAGAATGAGAGGAGGAGAGGATATGCGACGGAATGCTGGGCAGTGTCGCCCCTGGGGTGCGGGGAGGATTGGCGTCGCAGAGCCGCGTATGTTCGGAAGGGGGTCGTCCTTTCCCCACCCATTCCCGCCCATCCTCCTCCCCCCTTACGCCCTCCCCCTCGTCACGGCTCCGATATCCGGCTCGAAATGGCAAAGCCCCTTCTTTCCCTCCTATACCCTAACTCTTTTCCCTTGGCTCCTTCCATCCACGGGCAGAGAGGCGATAGAAGACGAGGAATTACTACATAAATCCTTACAATGTGATGTTAGCATGAAATTATTTCTCAAAAATATCTTATTTATTTATTTATTTATTTATTATGCTTCAAGTTCGCCCAACAGAAAAAATTACAGGGCTAACATTATCATATATTAAATACAATCAATTTGACATATACCAATGTGTATAAAGAGAAGTGCTTACAACATGAATTTATAATTATACCCTCCGATATCCGGCTCGAAATGGCAAAGCCCCTTCTTTCCCTCCTATACCCTAACTATTTTCCCTAGGCTCCTTCCATCCACGGGCAGAGAGGCGATAGAAGACGAGGAATTACTACATAAATCCTTACAATGTGATGTTAGCATGAAATTATTTCTCAAAAATATCTTATTTATTTATTTATTTATTTATTATGCTTCAAGTTCGCACAACAGAAAAAATTACAGGGCTAACATTATCATATATTAAATACAATCAATTTGACATATACCAATGTGTATAAAGAGAAGTGCTTACAACATGAATTTATAATTATACCCTCCGATATCCGGCTCGAAAAGGCAAAGCCCCTTCTTTCCCTCCTATACCCTAACTATTTTCCCTAGGCTCCTTCCATCCACGGGCAGAGAGGCGATAGAAGACGAGGAATTACTACATAAATCCTTACAATGTGATGTTAGCATGAAATTATTTCTCAAAAATATCTTATTTATTTATTTATTTATTTATTATGCTTCAAGTTCGCACAACAGAAAAAATTACAGGGCTAACATTATCATATATTAAATACAATCAATTTGACATATACCAATGTGTATAAAGAGAAGTGCTTACAACATGAATTTATAATTATACCCTCCGATATCCGGCTCGAAATGGCAAAGCCCCTTCTTTCCCTCCTATACCCTAACTATTTTCCCTAGGCTCCTTCCATCCACGGGCAGAGAGGCGATAGAAGACGAGGAATTACTACATAAATCCTTACAATGTGATGTTAGAATGAAATTATTTCTCAAAAATATCTTATTTATTTATTATGTTTCAAGTTCGCCCAACAAAAAAATTACAGGGCTAACATTATCATATATTAAATACAATCAATTTGAAAGGTACAAATGTGTATAAAGAGAAGTGCTTACAATATGAATTTATAATTAAATGTTCAGCTGAGAATATAATTGGCTTATCTTTTGAAACAATTCAGGTTAATGTCAATGCTTATTGAAGGTTTGGCATAATGTGTATCACGCTGGGTTTTTGCAATAGTTTGTTTTAACATTGTATAAATCATATAATTTTTCATTATTTCATATCATCATCATAAATTATTATAATTAAATTTTAACAAGTCAGGCGATACATTGTGAAAATCAGCCGCAGATATCATGATCTCAACAAGACAAAATTTTACATATTTACACACAATTTTTATCATCAAACACCGACCTAGACGTAGACAGTACTATGTTTTTTTAGCACCTTCTCAATAACATAGTATGTATTGTAGAAACCTAGGTCGGTGTGTGATAATAAAGTTGTGGGAAATATAAAAAAGTTCTAAAAATCTCGCCGTGTGGTGAGAAATATGAAAAATATAAGCTTCTGTGGCGGAAACTTCAAAGTACTGTCTTGATATCGAATAGAAAATCGATGAAATCTAATCAAATCTTAAATCAATCGATTCTGCTACCTCATACTTGCAATCATTTCTACTGTAAAGGCCGTTCTACGCGAGGCACTCAATTGCACAATATGATGCGCAAAAAATTACAAGAATGTGGGCACAGAATTAGAGAAGGGGTTATTTTCCCATTTTCCGTTCATGCACTTGCGCCTCCATACTTAAAATTCACCGCTTTACAGGGTGCAATTTTCAAAGCACGTTCGTTCAGATCAGATCGATGCCATGACTTTCCCCGAGTAAAACTTTTTTTTTAGTCTAAGGCATACCATAATGTTTTGAACGAAAGTAAACTATTTACATTTTATTTTAAATATTTTAAACGAAAGCAAAATATTTTAAACAAAACAAGCCTAATAGACGAGTTTAGTGTTTGTTCGTCCTTACAGAGTCGCGATGAAACTTTTTTGTAGGTATGTGGAATTTTATAAGTGCTTTTCATTTCTTTACAAATATTTGCGGTAGAGAAGACACGCGTGAAAAGTCGCAGGCAAGTGAAACTTGGATTCCATGTACAATTAGAGAAAATATCTGTTTCAGGAACCCCAAACTAAGTCCAGCTGAGTGAATTCCCCAGGTATCGAATTCTCCAAGGAAACCACAGGCATCCCTGATCCCTAGTTTCCCTACCCGGAGTCCCTAGCCCGATTTCATATCCCTATAAGGGCTTAGCCAATTGGTTGCGAGCTTCACCGATGTCCGAGTCCAAGGCTGCAGTTTCTTCGAGTGAGAATTTCATCGGCCTTTTTTCATTATTCATTCGTAAGGTGGGGGGGGGGTCACCGAGTCGAGGTGCGACTGAAGGAGATATGACCCTGCTGCACCTCTCAACCGTTTCGCCCTGCACCCGCGTCAAGTAGGTTCACCCCGGAGTAAGTACGCTAGTACCCTCAGTGCTAAGAGATGACCTTTATGGCGAGATAAATTACGTTCACCTCACTTGATGGTGCGGGTCTTTGTCTCCAAACCCGTCGTATATTTGTGTCTTTCTGAGTGAGGCTATTTTACACGCACCGACAAAACCGGTGCCAATGCCGGCGCTGGTTCTGGCACCCTCAAAAAACCGTTTTCAGTCACATACCGGTATTTCCGATATCGGTAGCCGCTTTCAATTTGGATGTGCGAGAAGAAATATGTGGTCTAAAACAAAATACGTCATCCACTTGTCGTTTTATACCTTAGACGTATTCTGATCCATTTTAAATAAATCATCCTCCAAAAACCTATAAACTTCTCCCCATGCATTTTGTTTTCAGGTTTTTCTTTCAAATATTTTGTAGTCTTTTCTCATAAACAAGGCCTCCTCTAAAATTGGCAATTAACTTCAATTGGTTATATGTATATTTAATTGCTAATCTTCAAGAATGTAGCAAAACCAGCACTTAGGGAAGGGGTTTTGGCACTGCAAGCTCTTAGAACAGCGAGACAACTGAACGAAATAGCGAAATTAGCTCCTTCCCGACACCGGTAAAGTAGACATAATGCGGGCAAGCATGCACGCTTTCGTACCTGTGCGACATCATCAGGTCGCACAGGTACGAAACCTAGGTCATTAAACAAAATTCTCATGTGGAAAATATACAAAGTGTTGGAATCTATAACCATGAAGTTATTCCACAAAGTTGCGCCTGAAACCATCACTATAAACCACACAAAGTTATTTATTTAGTTTAAAAGATCCCGTTTTCACTCAAAAAAAGGGTAAGCAATTGGAACTTAACACTAAGGTACAAAATACGCAGATTATTCCTCAACTATATTTTTTACGACCACTTTTGTTCAGCCATAGGATCCGACTGCAGGGCCATTTGCAGAAAACTATCGCATTTTCACTTCAATAACGGCATAAATTCATTAATAACTTTAGAAAGCATTTAATTAGTTGCCAATAATTTATTTTTGCTCAATTTTTCAAGACTTTTCGCTTTCTATAAACAGTTTAAAATGAAAGCTTGAATATGCACTCTCGCAGAATTTGACGTTTCTCTGCTCTAATTTGAGCAATTTCTACAAGATTCCACGTTAAAAATTTCCATTTTCAAAACTGAACAACAGTGAAATTAGCTTAAAACCTTGGATAAAGGTTTCTCGGGTCTTCCACCGGGTAAGCCGGTCCATGGGACCCAACGTTTTGGAGAACGACTTGTCCTCCATCTTCAGGGGGTTCAGCTTCCGAAGCTTCGGAGTTTAGTGACCCTGACCTAGCTTCAGAGCCTCCTTAACACAATTGGCCGATGAACCACGATCAGTCTTGATTAACATGTGATCTTCTATGGAATAAGGCACCGTTTATTTCGCTCTAATCTTCTACATAGTGTCAATTTGTTGGTACTATGCCATCTGTATGCGAAGCATGTTGGAATTTAATCCTAGGGAGAGTTAGCAAGATTCCGATTACCTATCCCAAGAGGAGAGGCATGCGGGTAACCACACCCACGACCGTAGGAGATGTGCATGTGGGCGTGAGAGGATGTCGGGATTCAAAGTGGGGAAAAGCGATCTCTCTCTCTCTCTGTCTTCCCCTTTCAACAATAAGTGAGCAATAAGGGCCGTTTTGTTTGTGAGCGAGTGCGTCACAAGGGGGGGGGGGGAAGGGGATATGTTGTCCACCCCCCCTGTGGAGAGTCGTATGTATGGCGGGAAGAGGCCTTCTCTCCTAGTCAGATCAAGGACCCCCGCGGATCGCTTGAATTTCGGGGGGTGAGGAGAAGAGAGAGTGGGGGAGGATGCAAAGGGGAAATGATTCAGCACTGCGGGTTGAAGGGAAAGTTGGGTAAAGGGGATGGATTGTTTGCCTCCCTCGGCCCGATGTTACCACATCATCGAAACCGTCCCTCTGAAAAAATAATTTACCGACCTCGGGGATAATGTTGTGAATCCTTTTTGTCTGATAAACTATAGATGGTGGCCTTGAATGCAGTTTGAAAACTGTAATCATGGACAGTATGATGTTCATATAGAATATTTGAAACAGAAGTTTATGGGATGTTCTCTGTCAAGTCTTTATTGTGATGAATACGATTCGAAAACAACAAAGCTTCCATCCTTATAAGTGTGCGCCTTTGTCTTTCACAACGCTTCTGGCCTAATGTAGGAACCTGAGATGGCACCGAAATGTCGTCATCACGGTGAGTATGTGACGGAGCGTAATGTATCGGAACTCTGCTTCAGAATTACGCCTATATAATAATACTCCATAATATACTTTTTTGAGGCAATTACAAAAAATTCTTTGTATTTCTAAACGTTGAAGAGATTAATTGACCATGAAAAAATTCTGGTGTCACTATGTCTTGGACGCGGACGATGGGCTTGCGTTTACACGCCGGTGTTAGTAGGTAATTTTAAATTTACGCAATAATGGGGATAGGGTAGAATGGAGGGCTGCATCCAACCAATCTTAGAATTATATGACTAATTATGATAATTATGGAAGAAGAAAAGTCGTACGATATACCCATGATTGGTTACCATATCTCAATACATGGCATGTTAACTACACCAAAAAAATCTGATTTCTATGCGAATATACATACGTGTGTTTTGTATCCCAGCACCTGAGAAGGTGACTGCGTATCTATTAAATACATACATACATACCAATCACGCCGTTCCCTTCCGGGGTAGGCACAGTCACAAAGTTTCACTCATAAATGCATATTCGTACACCTAACCCTGCTTCAATAATTTCCTCCGTACTGACATATCCTTGCAAACCTCTTTTGCCTCATTAACCCCCATACACTGCTTTATACATGCCCTCCTGTTTTTAAGACTCCTAATATTCCTTCTCCCAAGAATTTTCTCAACCGCATTGAACCATAACTTTCTCGGCCTACCTCTCCCTCTCGCACCATTCATTTCACTCTTTTATATCTGTTTCATTATTCGACTCTCATCCATTCTCTCAACATGGCTAAACCAACGAAGCACACTCATTTCACATATGCCAATACTGGAGCATCTAACCCACATTCGTTTATTACCCACTCAGTCCTGACCCTATCCGTCCTAATTTTGCCTATCCATCTATAAAAATAGTTAAAATTTTATAGATGGATTATAAAAATATATATATATATATATATATATATATATATATATATATATATATATATATATATATATATAATTTGTAAATTTTTGCAATGAACACGATTTGATCAATTGAAGATATTTTCAAACGTAAATCGTTTAAAAGTATTATGGCGTAAGTAATTAAATTATAGATCAATTTCAGTTGAACTAATACAGGCAAAATAAAAAAAGAAGGCTTAATATCTCGCTGATATTCTGAGCTAAGGTGGAACTCAAACTCAAACTTTCAGCTGTCGCTCACGCAGGACACTGACAAATTTATTCGATATATCAACCCAGAGGGAGTAGGGAGTTTTTTCATAGCTTTTTTGCTGGTGATATCTTTGTTTTCCCGCAACATGCGTATATTTTATCAATATTAAAGAGTAAAGAGGTAATCTATGCAAACGAATTCGCGGGCGAAGAAAAAGCTTTTCACAATTTACATTTCATTATTACGAGGAAACTCCGTTCTCATTTTGGAGAGCAAAAATGTGGAAAAGAGTGGCATCATTTGAATTCATTTGGAAATTTAGTTAGCAAGTAAACAAGATTCAAAATCTTCAAGAATGAAAAATGAAGATAATTTTAACCCTTATATCAAAAGCAGCCACAGCAGACATTAAAGCCAGCGTATACTTTAACGGGGAAAATGGATCGGGCTAGGATTTCTCCATTTATTTGGACTCGAGTTTTAATCAACCTTTACCGGTACTATTTAACGTTCATGTTTTTTGCAGAATAACTTACCAAAGGAATGCAATGTGAAGCCCGTGAATTGAACTTTGTGACAGGAAATGGTTAAAATGGAAACGAATGTATACGAAGAGGCGTCTATAGAAGGAGGAGCATCTACAAAACTAAACTTCATTAATGATAAGCAAAAACTTACTGGGAATAAATATCATTTAATGCAGACTTTATGAGATAGCAAAACGAAATACATGCTATAATGAAAGCGCTTAAAAATGATCACAAATAAGGACGGGAGGAAATTGAATCTCAAACGTTGTATCCTTATGATTAGGCAGGCTGAGAAACACTCTGTGATGGAAGCAGAGCTACAAGGCTAAAAGCATATTGCTAGCAAATTCCAATTTCCTGGCCTAAAAAATGAACTTTTTCCGACGCCGTGGGTAAACTTAACAAGCTAATAGTTCCAGAAATATTAACAAAACAGAATAACAACGGACAGACTTTGTAATATACAGAAACTGAAAAAAGCAAAATAACTTCTAGAAAAATGATATACAATTATCGCCGGATTTCAACAAAATTGTTCGAGAGACGGATAAACCGAGTTCTTATGAGAAATTTTTCCGTGAGAAACATTTACCATAGTTGTTGAAAATCCAAATTGTCCTCGTATGCTGTAAATATATGCATACGGAAGATGAGTGGCATGTAAAAATAGACATGGAACTGATGTGAATCGACAGAGACGGACGTTTCAATTACAAAAAATCAGAAAGTCAGTGCAAAAATTGGAAAAATAGTGAATCTTAATTGATGCTCCAGAGAACGTGCCAAATTATTGCCGACGGCGGCTACTAATGAACTAGAACCCTTTAACACATCAGGGCGATGGAATCGAGTACCTTTTAAATAACCCAGGGCGATGTGAACGGCATTCAACTCGTCATCTCTCCCCAATGAGGAGACAATATCGTACTCATTCCCGGTTTCTCTCCTCTTGTGGAGGGGTGGAGGGAAAAAGGGTTAAAGTGGCTGAAACGGTGAAAGTGAAGCATTGAGTGCACGTTTTATTAACTTTTGAGTGATTTTAATAAAAATTCTTATTAAATTAAAAAAATAAAGGTGCGCGTTGAAACTCATTACACGATCAATAACGGAAGCGATACAAGACTTATACTTCAACTTACTTCCTTCTTTAAAGTGCTACATGGTCACAGCTTTTGGCGCGGTATCCAAAACTTGTACGGAATCATTTTGAAATATGTTTTCTCTTCTCAAATTGTACTCGAATATTGGGCTTGGTATGATACCTCGGTATTTATAAGCAACATTTACAATTATAAGGCACGTAAATGAAATTTTCATCGCCTAATAAAAAATCTGTGCATAATGGAGCCACACAATTAATATTTATAAATGTCCTCCACCGGGGGATTTAAGGCACATAAATAATATTTTTTTAAATATCCTCCACCTGGGGGCAGACAAAAAAAACAGAGACACAAACGAAAATACACTTTCAGGAAAGTAAAAGCTCAAACGATTTCGTACTGTCTACTAATTTTTTTTTTAAATTTCACCTCTTGCTACACGTGTTTCGACTGACAAGCAGTCATCCTCAGGCAAGACAGTCATGCCTGAGGATGACTGCTAGTCAGTCGAAACACGTGTAGCGAGAGGTGAAATTAAAAAAAAAAAAAATTAGTAGAAAGTACGAAATCGTTTGAGCTTTTACTCATCATGCTGTTCTACGATATCTCGCCTGAGAAAGTGGAGTTTGCTTTCAGAAAAGCTCCTAGTATTTCGATGACGAAGCGCTCGTCTTTTTCAGAGGTGAATTGAGGACTAAGAGGGAAGGGAGGACGGGGGCGGATGGAAAGAAAGGAGGGAATGACAGAGGGAAGGGGGAGAGGGGAAGTGAGAAAAGCAGAGGGAGGGCAGGAAGGCGGGGAGAAAAGAAAATTTAATTGAGAGAGATACAGAGATGAGAGCTTTAGTTATATATGACTGCTAAGTGGTGCAATAGCTGGAAGCTGAACTTAAACTCCACTAAATGCAATACTATTTCCCTCTCTCTCAAAAAAAATCCTCTTAATTTTAATTATGCTATTAATTCTGAGCCTCTTAATTGCGTTTCTTCAGTGGAGGATCTGGTATTTTAACAGATAGTAAACTAACCTACTAGGACCATATTCAATTGATTAAAAGCAAAGCCATGTCCCTCTTAGGTCTCCTTTACCGCTTCACGGAAATCACTAAACCCCAAGCCCTACAATCATACTTTAGAGCATTTGTTCTTCCTCTCACAGCATATTGCTCACCCATGTGGTCGATCGCTGCTCCAACTAATCTCGCCACTCTTAACAGCGTAACTAGTTTTTTTGCTAAAATAGTAAAATACAGAGTTTCTCTCTTACGCAACATGCCTATTGATTCGATTCTATCTTCTCTATCCATCTCCAATCCCTGCAATCAAAGAATCAAAACCGATTTAAAATTTATTTACAACATTCTGAACTCAAATTTTGATTGTCCTGAATTGCTTTCCTCCATTAATTTCCGAGTTCCTTGTCGATCCACACGTACGCACTCATTACTCCATATGCCTATCCCTAGACTATCCCTTATCAAGCGTTCCCTTCACTACCGCCTCTCCTCACTTCTCAATTCTCTGCCTGATAACATTGATCCCTTTTTGCTCTCTTTCGACTCCTTCATCAATCTTGCCATGTCCCATTTCTCGGGAAATAATTAAACCACTCCCTCTTTCCCCCCTTTCCACCTTTGCTTTATTGCTTTGTTTGCATTATTTTATCATGTACTCTTTGTTTTGTTTGTTTGTCTACGTCTACATTACGTGTTTATTGTTACTGCGCCACTGTAAACTGGCAGAAATGCTGTATATGAGCAATTACTTAAATAAATAAATAAAAAATAAATAAGTAAAATAGGAAGTGATGGAGGAGGTTAGTGTGATTTGTTGAGTTCCGACGAGGGAAAAGCTTGAAAAAAGCAAATACATTAGGACTCAAGGTGTTTAAGTTGGAGGTGAGAGTACGAAGGGGGAAGGGAGACGAGAATACTGACCCTAAAAGTATTATTAAATGTGGAGTTGTGGGAAGAAACGTGGGTGGCGACTGGGAGGGACACGGATAGGGAGGGCGGATGGTTGAAGCTGGAGAGGTGGTAATTCATTCGTATTCTCAGAGAACGGGTACTGAGGCCGATGTAAAAAATAGGGCATAATTGGCAGAGAAGTGTATAAACAATATTATTTGTCATGCATGAGGGCGAGGGGACGGAAGGAAGAGGACAAGCAAGGAATTTGTCAGGCAGAGGCTGGGTGATAGGGATGCCACATGTTTTGCAACTCGGGCGATTACATGGGGTCGGAGGGAAGGGCAAATAAAAACACGCATGTACATTTTCGCAGTAATCGATTTTATGAAGATATGTAAATAATATCGCTCCAACCTCCTCAGGATCCAAGGGTTGAAATAAAGATGGAGCAATCGGTGGACTTAATACGCACACCGCGATTTCAAGAAGTCTTCCCAAAATTTAATAAGCGCAGCACGTGTGATTTCATCATAAATATTCCCTGAGTAATATTAAAAATATGGAAGTAGGTTGGGCACCATCATATTTGATTGTTCAATCCTAAGATTGGTTGACTGCAGCCCTCCACCCTTCCCTATCAAATGCTAGTTCCCATACCTCCCCGTATCTATTCCTATGTACTTTCCTCTTTATTCGGTCCATGAACTTATTCCTAGGTCCTCCTCTGGGAATGTTTCCCTCTATTTTACCTTCAATTACGTTCTTTACTAACCCAATGTGTCTCAGGGTGTGTCCAATATACCACATTCTATACTATGTGATAGCAGAATGCATTGAGCACAAGAAAAGAATCATAGAGACGAGGCGATTGTTAAAAAAAATCTCCCAAATGATACGGCTGCAGAAATATGAGCGGGTGCTGGTCAACAATGAAGATTTCGATCCCTTATTCCGTTTTTACAAACACCAGCATGGTTGCTGACGGTGGTGGTACCGGTGGCAATGCAATGATATTGAAGTCTGCTAACGCAGTCCTGTCCGGCGTTATTTCCGGGGCTACCGATGGCACGAGCAAGTACAGCCAGCGGTAAAGTGGGCAAATCAGAGGCTGTGTTCAACGCTTCTTAGTGCATGCTTGCCTGCATTATGTCTACTTTACCGGTGTCGGGAAGGAGATAATTTCGCTATTTCTTTCAGTTGTCTCGCTGTTCTAAGAGCTTGCAGGGCCAAAACCCCTTCCCTAAGTGCCGGTTTTGCTCCATTTTTGAAAATTAGCAATTAAATATATAACCTGTTGAAGTTAATTGCAAATTTTAGAGGAGGCCTTGTTTATGAGAAAAGGCTACAAAATATTTGAAAGATAAACCTGAAAACAAAATGCATGGGGAGAAGTTTATAGGTTTTTGAAGGATGATTTATTTAAAATTGATCAGAATACGTCTAAGGTATAAAGCGACAAGTGGATGACGTATTTTGTTTTAGACCACATATTTCTTCTGGCACATCCAAATTGAAAGCGGCTACCGATATCGGAAATGCCGGAATAGGTCTGAAAACGGCTTTTTTAGGGTGCCAGAACCAGTGCCGGCATTGGCACCGGTTCTGTCGGTGCGTGTAAAATAGCCTCACACAGAAAGACACAAATACACGGCGGGATTGGAGACAAAGACCCGCACCATCAAGTGTGGTGAACGTAATTTATCACGCCATAAAGGTCATCTCTTAGCACTGAGGGTACTAGCGTACTTACTCCGGGGTGAACCTACTTGACGCGGGTGCAGGGCGAAACGGTTGAGAGGTGCAGCAGGGTCATATCTCCTTCAGCCGCACCTCGACTCGGTGACCCCCCCCCCCAATACGAAAGAACTTTCTTCTCCTCCTCCAGCGGAGGGGCAGATATTGCTTTATGGCCACTTACAACACCCCCGTAATCCTGACTCCGATCGCGACCCTTTGAATTGTCCCCGGTGCCAAATACAGGTCGGCCTCAATCGCCACTTCGGCACTTGGCCCACCAACTTAACGCCAGGGAGCTCTTAACCAAAGAGGTTAAAAACCTTTCAGCTTTCCGATCACTTCCGAAAATAAAAAAAGAGCCATTGCTATGAAATGGCCTAAAAGACGGCCTTGTACACTTGGAAGCTGGTTTCCATGGAAGCGGCGAGGGTGGCAATGCGTCGACCTGTATCGCAGCCTTCAGGGCATCGTTCTCCTCATACATTACTTCCTGTTTTACAGCTAAAATATATGTTATCTATAATAAAAAAGCGAGCTCTTACGGTTTGTATACAATAATAAGGGTACAACTCTTATACCTGTACACAAAAACCTCTCAGGGATAATAATTAGGGGGAAATGGATTTGTAATTGACAGATTTACGGTGTCAAAAACAAAGGCCTGGGATTTACAACACATGTATGACAAACACTCATACAATACCTAAAAAGTGCTCTCTCACACTCTACTGGCTAGTGTTTTTCTGACGTGGATATAACCTAGTTCAAGAGAAACACCATTCGGACGCACCAAAGTAAGTGGTTTACGGAGATTACTCTCACGCCAGTGACCGACTTGCCACAGGCACACTACACCACACTTCAATGCTCACGGGACTTTAGACCCACTTGCTAACTCCGTGAAGGACAAACTCACTCACTGACAATCACCAAAATTAAAATAGAATTACTGGCTTATGCCGCAAGTAACAGATGGTGGTTTTGGCAAGTATAAGTGGTTGTTACCCACGTCAAAGAATCACTCAAATCGCCCGGCCAGCAATTTACGTTATCTATGAATACGGAAATATCGAAAATCAACCAAGTTGGCAATCAGTAGTTTAGCACATCTCAAAGGAGTCGTAGGCGCGACTCCTCTCATTATTATAATTATTACTTCATATCACTCAATAGACACACCGAGAGGAGAGAAACTAGAGCAAGAGAATTTCTTCACCTATCTCGAAATTGTCACCATGTGGGACGGAAGAAGTACATCACATATCGAGCGAAGAATAGTTAATAGAAAAGACGAAAAGTTAATAAGTCGCTCACGGTTTGAAAGGAAAATGCTGTGTTCCAAGGAAATTGTACTAAAACTAGAAAACAGTTAGTAAAAAATTCGTGTTAGCGTAGCACTCCATGGATCGGAAGAATGGACCATCAGAAAAGCAGACCAGAAGATATAAAAAGCCTTCAAAACCTGGCGACGGAGGAGGATGTTGAAGACAAAATGAATGGACAATTAAAAAAAATGATGAAGTGCACAGAAGAGTAGGGGAGGTAGGATCAAATGGAATATTATACAAAAAGGAAAGAATCAAATGGATTGGGGACACCCTGATTAACAGCGGGTTTGTGAAAAAACATAACTGAAGGCAAAATACATAAATACATACCAATCACGCCGTTCCCTTCCGATGTAGGCAAAGTCACAAAGTTTCACTCATTAATGTATATTTGTACACCTAACTCTGCTTCAATAATTTCCTCCATACTGACCTATCCTTGCAAATCTCTTTTGCCTCAAATAAAACTGTATCTTTGTTTACTGTGTGGTATGTTTTAATAGACATATTTAATGAAAAGTTTTACTTAACCACAAAAAACACTCATAAAAACGCGACCCGGGTTTCAATACATAAGTATCATCTTCAGGTAGGACCTGTAATCATTAAATATCAATAAATTATCAATTAAATATAATAAAAAATGTTATCATGAAATACGTCTATTTTGCCTCATTTAACCCCATACACTGCTTCATAAACGCCCTCCTGTTTTTACGAGTCGTAATATTCCTCCTCCTAAGAATTACCTCGACCACAACTTTCTCGGCCCACTTCTACCTCTCGCACCATTCATTTTACTCTTATATATCCGTTTCGTTATTCGACTCTCATCCCTTCTATCAACATGGCCCAACCAACGAAGCACAATCCTTCGGGAAAATTACCCCTATAAAATTACTCAGGAATAAGTTCATCTCAGGAAGTCTCGGGAAACTTGAATTTTGATTACCCAGCTTCTCTCTTTTGGTAAACATGTTTGGTCGTTGTCCCATGGCTGGAAGGTAACATCTTTATCAACAACACTATGCGTTGGTATCGAAACCTGGAACTCACTTATGCCTGATATGTGAGCTGCTTGACGATATATTTTTGCGCAATTGTTTTTAAATCTTTTCCACTTCCTCTTTCTTAGCAGATTCAAATTCTTACCCTAAAAACGCTCTATGGCCTGGTTAAATAGTAATACGGGTGCATTGATTTGGTAATTGATGCTTAACTTTCTTACGTAAATATACTGTTTAGAGTGTAACTATTAACACATTAGAATTTTAATTTGTGCCTGTCAATAAATAATTCAAAATACAATTTTAACGCTACGATATAACATTATAATTATGTACATCAATCCAAACGAGGTGATCGCAGTTTGAGATCCGGCTAAGATATTCCCGGTCAAGTCGAAAGAATATTAATGGTTAATTTCACTCCTTTCGGTATACCTTAGCTACCGGGCGCGTGATAGTGTACCACATCATTGTTGCATTACTTGGAAAATTGAAGGTGACGAGTGGGAATATGGCGGATGGGCGCATCATTCAATACGTAGCATAACATACGGAATTTCATTAATTTTATGTTAGGAATATGCATTTTCTTAAACTCGATTCATTGTATTAATTTATTGATTTAAAAATATATATACTTTCAATGTTGCTCAAACTTTCTTTCGTTAATTGTATGTAACTTTATCATTTTATTTCGTTTACTTTACGTTTCATTGACACTCACTCTTTAATTATCGATTAACTGTTTGTGACTAATTCATTATTTTATATGAATCTTTATTTCATTTGTTAATTTATATTATTTTTATATTTATTTATTTTTAATTTATTATTATTTGCTTATTGTAAAATTTGAAGTTATTCTTAAATTACCCTCTTATTTGACAAATCCCGGTCAAGGCGGATGATTTTTTCTCTGTGGAAATTCGTACCCTCTTATTATTGTTATTATTATTTCATTCATTATTTTTTGTAGGTATTACATTAGCTTAATCTGTCCGTAGGTTTTCGCATGTTTTTCACACTTTCCTCATGTGTGAGTGTTTTCTTGCGGTGGGTATTTCGGTCAAGGACATCACCTGCTTATATCCTCACGTTTTTCCCATAAATGCATGTATAATTCTTTACACTTACGTATGAAATCGTTTCAGGCTTAACTTGGTGGAAATACGATATATCCATGATAAAATATAGCAACAATAGTAATATCCACACTTTAATGTACTACTTCAACAACGACCATGGTTTCGACATACTAAGTCATTATCTAGGTGATTTTACACTTACTTAATGGAGGGGTTCGGTGGAAGAAGGGACTGCCTTAGTCTTAATCTCACCCCAATAAAGACGCATAATTATATAATGCGGAGAGATCAAAATTTCTTTTCTGTGTTCACAATGTGTCACTCAAAGTTTAGGGGGATCGGGTTGGTGTGGTGGCTCGAGCTGGCCATACGGGCGGCCAGGGTTCAAATCTTTGTAGAGGCGGATCCATACTTGGATGTCTTGTGGAGGGCACTTCAAGTACAGTACTCCGTCTGTCAGATGAGACGTTAAACCGTAGTCCCCTTGGCTCCTTTCGTTAAGAGCAGGCTAATTCCGACGCCGGGTTTCCATCCACCCTTCCTCCCTTTCATATCCCCTATGGCACAAATGACCTTAACCGTCGATCGTTTCCCCAAGTATCCAATCCAACCAATCAAAGTTTAGTCAACCCTCGTCCAAGTCTTGCTTTCTTCGCATACCACACTCTTACTCGTATTAGAGGTGCACTTACTGCTGTCTGAGAGTCTGTCTCTCCCCTCCGCATTAGGAGAGAAGATAGAAGGGGATAGTGAGACAGAAGGAAACCAGGCGGTAAAATAGCGCTCCTCAGCGAGTCGCCCCTTGTGAGTCTCGCGAGGTGCCGTAAAAACCTTATTACTCTGCGAACGAAGCCGAAGGGCGGATCGCGACTGAATAGACTCCCTCGAAAAACCCCACAGGAAGGCCCCCAGCCGCGATATCCACTTGGCTTTTATAAGCCAATACACTTAACGGAGACGCTGTGAATTTTGTCATTTCCGCAGGAGTGATTCGTGGGGCGTAGGAACCCTTTAAAAAGAGTAGGCGTGGGTCGTATGGACCCTTAAGTGTTCTCTCTCTGTCCCTGTCGTAACCTATTTTTTTTTGGTATCGAAAGGTTTCATGCGTGTTTGACGTAACGGGGATGAAAATTTTCCCCGCCAAAAATCTCCGGATATGCACTCCTATGAAACTTCGAAACCTGGCGCAGGAGGAAGATACTGAAGGTAAAATTGACGGACAAAATAAGAAATGATGATGTGTACGCATAATTAGAAGAGGAAAGGACCATACGAAACGCTTTACAGAAAAGAGCCAGATGGATTGGAAACAACCCGATGCACAACAGGTTAGTGAAGAACATAATTGAAGGCAAAATAGTGGTAAAAGTCCCCAAAAGAAGACCCAGTAATTAGTTCATGAACCAAATAAAGAGGAAAGTACATAGGAAGAGATACCAGGAGGTAAGGGAACTAGCAGTAGATAGTGAAGGGTGGAGAGCTGCAGTCAACCAATCTTAGGATTTTACCACCAATGGCTATAAACTCCTTATTTTTTATTAATAAATGAATTTTAGGAAAATTTCTCGGACCATAAAATATAAAGATTAAGTCTCTCGTGTGCGACGGACTGGCATCCTTCCTTGTCCGCACTTTTTTATTCTGGGCTCAAGATGAGATGTCTGGAAGCCTTTGCTTTCACTTATCCAATGGCTCTATTGAAGCTGCTGGAAAAAGGGTTTATCTCAAGGCCGTAAAACTTCCAAACTTGGTTTTCCATACAGTGGAGAGGAGAATGATATGCAAAGATGAAGTTTTGAAGCGTTATCTACTTTTGGAAATAAATTACTTTATTTTTCCTTTACGGGGACAGGGGGAGATAATGCAAAATTTTGCGATGAGGTTTCTTCACCAAAATATCTCGATACACCCATCCATGAAAATAAGAATAACATGTTTTGACTCGATATAAAATAGGGAAAAATACATGAAACTGATGTCAGAGAGCTATAACACAATCCTCCGCGGAAACTCACGTTGATATGAATACCGTGTTATTCAATTCACATCGACACAATTCCTGTATAATTCATAGCTTTCGCAAAATAACTGCACGCCTCTAATGGGGAATGTTCATGTTTATATATATCAAATTCTCAGGTTTCATTTGGTTTAACCACATGGCGATGGTTTGTAAATAAATTCAATTTATAATGTTCCACAATGGTTTTTATTATTTTGACCTAGGTTTTGACTCGAAGTTAAGTCATTGTATGTTTTCCAGAAAATTTATATACATTGTATAAAAGGGGCTCGTGGCGCAATATTGTCATCTTGATAATGACTTAATTTCGAGTCGAAAACTATGTCAGAATAATAAAAACTATTGTGGAACATTACAGGATGAATTTATTTACAAACCATCGCAATGTTCACGTTCTTGGAAAATCTTTCAAAACGTAGAAAATATAACTTACTAAACTAACTTACTAAAGAAATAATAAATTACTAGGGAAATTTGAATAATAATTCTATTTTTGATATACTGAACGTCAAAGTAGAGGAGTGGGGGATGCGAGCAAAAGTAGTACGTCTTAGATGTGTGACGTCGTTTTCCCCTGAGCCCACTTCCTCGCGTTCTATTGGTTCAACCAGTTCCACGTCAGAAACGTTTGCCTTCGAAGTCTAGAGTGTGTGGAGTTGTATCTGCTGACAATTCCGAGCTATAAACACTGTGCGGGGCCTTTCTGTACTAGCACTTCACGTTATTCTAATCAAATATTCGTAGGCATTCCAATTAATGAAGACACTGTAAGTCCACGGTACGCGTCGTTTCGATTTACGTCTCATTCGATGTTACGCTCATGCTGAATGGGGTCGTCGGAAAATTTTTTCCTGTTTAATTCTAATAAAATAGACCGTATGTGCATATGATTACGTTTTTTGATATCTTATGGCCGGTTGCAAGAACATTAACTTATGGAATCGATAGTTATGAGATCCATGAATTTATAGATCTCATAAAAATATTCGGGTTGCAGGAACACGTCTACTGGTTACCTAACTTATTTACCAATAGTCAATAACTGCAAATATTTGATCTAATATTCCACCGCCGGATAAAATTTATGAAAGTTTAGCCTATGAATAATTTCTAATGCACTTAATAATTAGTCATTAAGAGTAAATTAACTGGTCATTTGTCTCAAAACAACTCTTTTGCCTAGTATTTAAGTCTCCAAGCGGTTCATTGCGCATCCGCCATCTTGGCTACTTACGGAACTCATAACTCCATGTCATAAATTATGAAACCAATAAATTTATCAAATGTTTATGCAACGCTTATCGAGTGGTTTCCATGTATTATGGGTCACAAAACTTTATATAATACATATGTGTCGTTCCTGCAACTGGCCATTAGACATAATCATCCTATCTGAAATAGCTATTTTTTCCTGAATGAAGGCCAAAAAAAAAACGAATTTTGAAATTAATGCTTTGCATTATCGCGGGATTATAGTGTATATTATTCTTGCTACGGTCTGATCGCTGATGGTGGGGACAGCCATTCAGTGCAGCCATCGTGAAATTTTTTGGACAATGAAACTTCTTTTGTTTTGAAGTTAATGGAAGAATACACATTACACGTGTGTTTAAGTATACATCGCGACCTGAGGAGTCATCACTTTTGATTTATGTGTGATCAGTTTTGCGACAAACCACATTTTTTCACTTGAAGAATTTCAGAAAAACATGAATGAAATCAAAATATCCATTATAGACAGTGGAACTTCCTCCTTTGCACTCAAAGCCCTCCTTGGCCCTCCATAAAATAATTGGTTTTGGGATTTGCTTTATCAAAGTTACCCATTGCAGAAGAATGAAGAAACTTTGTTAACTCAACTTGAGAGAATTTATAATCACTACCCGGGCTTCGATACTTTGTGTCAACTTTACTTGAAAATGACATTAGGCGACGAAAACCTAAAGATGATACAAAGTGTCAAAACCCGGGTTGTGACCATAAATTCTTTCCAGAGGAGTGAACAAAGTTATTTTATTCTTTCGTTTTTATGCTTAGTTGTTAGTCCATTTAAACGAAAAAAAAAGATTTTAGATATTTATTTCCAAAATTCATAATCCTTGACAAATATTTGGTAGGATTCCATCACTCTTAACAACTCTGGTAGAGTAATTTGCTTACCCGCAGCATAAGATAAGTGAAATCCATTCAGTGTGCATTCTACAAAACATTATACACGAGTTATGGTCAGTTGCTAGAACATTTAGTTATGGAATCAATAGTTATGATATCCATAAATATATAGATCTCATAAAAATATTCGAGTTTCAGGAACACATCTACCAGTTACTTAACTTATTTATAAACGGTCACTAGCTTAGAATATTCTATCTAATCCTCTGAGTATAGCCTATGAATAATTGTTAATGCACATAATAATAAGTCAGTAAGAGTAAATTAACTGGTTATTTGTCTCAGAACAACTCGTTTATGCAGTAATTAGGTCTCCAAGCGGCTCATTGCGCGTCCGCCATCTTGGCTACTTATAGAACTCATAACAACATGCCTTAAGTTATGAAACCAATTAATTTATCGAATGTTTCTGCAACATTTATTGAATGGTTGCCATGGTTTATGGGTCCCATAACTCTATTGAATACATATGTGTCGTTCCTGCAACCGGCCATTAATAGAAGAATACTCATTACCGGTGAGTTTTTCTACACATCGCGATCTGAGTTTTCAACGAAATTGGTTTATTGTGTGATTAATTTTGTGACAAAGCACATGTTTTCAATTGAAGAGTTACAGAATGACAAGTATCAATTAAAGATCAATCATCTAACTCAATGAAATATCCTTCAACACACTGAGTGACTTCTTTATCCCTTCATAAGGCAAGGTATTTTGTGCAAAAATACTAAAATTATAATCAGGTATTGGACCCAAGATAATTGTCGGCATTACAACCTTGTTTCTCATACAAAGACCTGTAGAGCATCTAAACAGCATCAACTAATGGAAATCCTTTCGTTTTAATCGTACACCCAATCGAATGTGGTGGTAAAGTTCGATCTTTTTGTGAGTCACTAAGTTGTGAAGGCGGAATTGATCATACTTTTAACGCTACATTGCAGTTTTTGCCGTGGTATTCCAGTCGGATCTTAAAGACGTCATCTTCTTGAGTCATTTAAATTGTGGAAATAGTTGAATGTAGCACTAAATTATACCCTGTTCCCAGCCAAAACGTTTTACTCCCTTTTAGCTCTTTGGATTCATATACTGTTTTAGTTGGCGTATATCTTAGTCCCTTGGTCTTCCTTATGGGGCTTAACCCATTGGGTTCCGTGCAAATTCGTTGAGCTGAAAGTTGTGGCCTATCCATGCCCGTCAGATGGTGTTCCACATAGTCCTCAAACAATTTATTCCTTTGCATCCTCCCTCATTTCTAATACTATTTGTCCATATGGTGTTCAGCATCCGCCTCCAGCACTAACTTTCGAAAGCGCTTTCAAGATTGACACATCTGCTGTTTAAGATGAGGCCAGTGGGACCTCATTATACATCTCTTTGAGACTATGAATTCAATTCGTATTTCCGAAATCAAATAGCGGCCTATAATGGGTTAAACCACTTTGAAGATCTAATAGACCTATAGGAGCAGAAGCTAGAAAGCGCACTTACCTTTTTACCGGCAGTCGCTGCGTAAAGCGTATTATATCGTTCTTCGCAGCTTATTGGGGTTATACGTTAGCGAGACTCCTAATATCGACAATCGACTCTCATTCAAGTCCCGACCAATCGACTCCTCGTTCAATCCAACGCATCCGGATGCCGCTGCTTAAACGCGTCAATCCCATAAGCACTCAACGGTGTACCATTGCGCGTTCACGTCAGCTGGCACGCCGTTCCACCCTCCCCAACCAATCAATCCCGACGCGAGGCTTCCCAATAGGCTTTGCGAGCGATTCCGTTTAAGCCTTTAAACGCAGAGAGACTGTGGTGGGGCGGGGGGAGGGGGGGTCGATCGGGGTTTTAGCGGGGAGGGTGGGTAGGGGGGATGGGATACGGAGAAAGGGATGTGGGTGGGTGGATGTTAATTTCGAAGGGCGGAAGAGTCGGGTCATTGGCCGATATTCGGACGCCTCGCCGCACCCTCATCCATTAAATCTCGCCGCCACTCCCCCCATCTCGCGTTTCCACCCCCCTTATCCCATATCTCCATTCCTCTCACATTTCTCCATCCCGCCCTCTTCCGTTCTCACTTCGCCGGTTACCCCGATAGGATTCAGAACTGAGCGAAAAGCGGAGTTTCACCGGGGTAGGCAGAAGTCATCATCAGCAGTCATCAATCCGAAGATTTGTTTGATGCAGCACATCTCCAAACCGTTCTCATCTCATCTAACCACTATATTTCTACAAATTTTTCACTTTCTCCTCATTCAAATTGGCTTAAAGTGTCCCATTCTTGCTCTTCCTGCATGATTAATCCCCCGAGGAAGGAAAATTGCGAGCAATTCCTCAGCATAAATTCTTTTCAATATCAAACTCTACAACATATCAAGATTTTTACATGAATTAACTTCGTTATCCCAGTTAAATTTTATTTTAGACGGCCCGAGTTTCGATGTAACACGTTATCATCACCTGGTCTTAAACAAAATTACCGTGGAATAACATAGTTACTTAATTTACAATGTATGGTAAATTCCATGAAGTCACGCCTGAGGCAACTGAGTACATCGAGGTTTGTAAAATATTCTTACGATAAAAGTTAGCAGTGTTACCAAATAGTTCAAAGAATAAGGGAAGGAACCTCTATCTGATCGAAGGATAAATATTGATTAAATTTTTACGAAAGCTTAATGCAGACCATTTTGTATCAGACTTTTGCTAGTCGAACTATTATGGTAGAAAGGATAACAGGTAAAGAAAGAAAGGAAAAATTAAGGAAAGAAACCTTCGTTTCTTGTACCGAGTACAAAATGTGGTCCTTGGGTCCAGGCATAATGTTGTTTATTTTTGTCACACAATTGAATCCCACTGGAGTTATAAGACTGTGTGTGCCAAGTGCCACGCTCCTACGGAAGATCGTACATTGGCGAAACATGCAGGTCCATGGGAACAAGACTAAAAGAGCATGCAAGGGTAACGAAAAATAAGCAGTTCAATCTGCCTGCTATTGCTAAACATGCCTTGAGTGTTCCGGGATACGGCATTACTTTCGGAAGATGAAAAAGTACTAGCCAAGGAGAGCCACTATTATCCAAGACAAATCAAGGGAACTATAGATATTTGGAAATTTCCGGATAATTTCAGCAGAGACAATGGCTATCCCCTCATCAGCTCAGCACTATGTAAGGTAAGCCAAAACAGCTTCTTTCCACCTTCGACCTGAAGATGGTAGCTGGGTGACTATCGGAACCGTTGTCGACCAAAGTCAACGAACGCTAATGGAGAACCCGAAAATGTGAACAATAATTGACAACCCCGACGAAACCTTCACGAGAATCCGATAATTCGTACATTCCCTTGTGCTGTCCAATGGAAAGTAAGGAGATAGAAGAGATTCGCAATATGGTTGTTGTTACGGCCATCGTTTGATGACATAGTACCTTCTCCATTCATCTCAATGGTCACCGCTGTAAATGAAAAGTATTACTTAGTTATTCCACATTGATTCCACGTAGAATCTATGTGGAATTCCATTCTATGAGCTATTCCACATAAATTCCACATTGAATCTATGTGGAATAACTAAGTTATACATTTCATTTACCATGTTAAGCTAATTCCACGAAGCTACACCCGAGACAATGTAATATATCAATGGTCACCACCAAGCAAGAATCGGGATACAACCAAAATATCTCCACAAACCCCGGGATTCGAACCCGGGGCCCTTGCCACAATATCCCCGGATCTCCCGCACTTCATCTCAGATATCTCCTCACCCTCTTTGTGTCACCGTCCACACGTCCACTTCTTAATCATTCCGGTAAAATACATGTGCGCTATATCCCACCCATTTCATCTCCTTCCCTTACCCCCTCGCCTGTGGTAGCATCATCAGTATTCCTTTAGTGGCCCGCTCATCCCTAATGAGGTCGACGTACGTGGATGTGCAATGGGGCGAGTCCTCAAGATATCCGCATGGGGAAGGGGAGGGCCATTTTTACTTGTCACCCCGATTTCAAAAAACACGAAAAATTAGAATGCACAATAGCGCGCCATCTCTTTTTCTCTTTCGGGCTATGCCTAAAGTGAAGGATTTTGTTTATCTTTATTTTATTTCCCAAAAGGAACCTCCCTCTATCCCGCTAAGGGTGAGAGTTGAGCACGCTCTGCATTATTCTTTCAAATAATTCACCACTGTAGCATTAATCAAACTGCCATGGTCAAGAGTCCTCCGATTGCAAAGAAAAAAAAACCATCTCCACTCCTTGCCAGTTTCTAGGTCTAATTACCAACAAAAAATCGTCTCTTTTCGTAAAAGTCTTGGGAATGAGAGATTTTTAGGCACTCTCTGGTTGAAATGGAAACGTATCGGTCACCTCATGTTACCAGAAACAGAGAGAGGATAATGCCTTTTAAAATTATTGGACGTATAAATTATTGATGGCATCTATCTTACAAAAAGCAAGACAATGAAACACCAAAAAATAATTCTGCTCTTTTCTTGGACGATTTTTGCAAGTTATTCCGGGTGATTTGAAGATATGAAAAAATTAAAGAGAATCTCGGTAACGAAAACAACGGCCAAACGGCATAAGCCATTCGTTCATTCGTTGATTTTGTCACAGCAGAAATGTAACGTATATAAGAAGGCGTGGCAGATATGGAAAAGTATACATATATATAGAACTGATCAGCATCACCTTACCAGTCCATCTAGCGTCTGGCTGTCCGTCTGTCTCTTCGCACGATAACTCCCGTAAAAATTGAGATATCGAACTGAAATTTGGGTCATAAGCCTCTAGTAGTCCACAAACGGTAGCTATCAAATGGGTTGGATCAGACAAAAACAACGTATTTTTTCCTTTTTTAAACAAAATTGATAGTGGTGTACGGTATTCAAGCTTTGGTAAGGCCGAAGATAATTTATTTACTTAGTTAATGATAGCAACGCACTCCCTGGCAGTTAAAATCATGTGCTTTCATCTTCAGTTGGTCTACGAATTTTTCCCTTGGCCTACCACTAGGACTGTTCACTCTGTATTTTCTCCAATTATATTCTCCACAAACCCATTGTGCCTCGGGATGCACTCAATCCATCAGGTTCTTCATCTCTGTATGGTGTTCCATATAGCTATTCCCTCTTCTGTGCACTTCTTCATGATTTGAATTTATCCGTCCAATTGATGTTCAGAATTTACATACACCGACTTTATTTTTTAAGATAAATATCATATTTACCAAAAAATAAAAAAAAACTGCACAAAAGCCATTCTCCTGAGAGTTATACAGTTTGTCCTTACTTTTTGGTTGATTTTAAGATGCTGAAAGGGGTAAACATGCAAAAGAAGATGAACTACATATATGATTGTTATGGTTCAAATGACTGCAGCAGAAACCTCACATAAAATAACAAAGTGCGTCCAGTAATTAGCTAACGTTATCCAAGCGTCCATATATTTATCAAATGTGCATTCGAAAAACGAGGTCACATCATTCGCCATTAGGAGTAATCAATTTGAACATTGGTTTTCTACAAATCTCACCCATCCCGCTCTCTCACCAGCAAAACGCTTGATTTTTATATTACTCTTTACTGCCATCCAAATTGCCCTGATAATCTATCCTTATTCTTCGATTTTAATTCATCCGCAATTCTTCCCATTAATTTCTCCTCCTATTCTTCTTTTCAGTAGGTTATATTGTCTGAAAACGCCTCGTCATTTTGCCTTCTCTTTACCGCAGAGTTTTCCTTTTATTTATTTTATTTTCAACTCTTTGAAGGATTCCTTCGTTGGTGATTCTCTCCATCCAGTTGATCTTAAGATGTTCTGGTTTTTACTATTTGAGTGAAGACAAATGCTAAGTTACAAATTTTTATTTATTCTCTACAAATAATCCTGATTTTGCAGATGAAATGGGTTACAAATTGACATTCAAAATCAACGTGCAGAGTATGCAGATTATTCTGAGTACTACGCATGTTATGTACGTGGACTCCAGAAGTCAAGGGCTCTAAGTGAAATAAAAAAAAAAATAAGTTAGGTACAGGAATGGGATGTGAAAATATAAATCTTTTAGGTGGTAAAGGGATCCAAGTGATTTTCTTGACAGGTGATGCTATCTAGGGTAATGCCTCTTAACTACTTAGTGGGTTGTACCAAACATTTTCAACTTTGACTAAAGTTTTCTCAAAAAAACAATTTTGCTACTTAGACCCCTTGACTTCTGGGGTCCTCATATCAGAGGTAGAAATGTAGCTGGCTATGTTAAGGCGACGCATCACACCCGCTCGACAGGTCGGATTTGTGATGATTTCCGACCCCAGATTTTTTGTTAAAGTCTTACGTCATCAACTTGAAATTGTTGTAGTATAAAGAATAGACCTTTGCCAAGGGAGGCTAGTATCTGAAACATGAAAATTTTATCCCGGAGCATAATTAAACCATCGGGAAAACGGCAAGATGTAGGGTGTATTTTTATAAAAACTATTATTATTATTATTGACATATCTAAAACTAATGGAGATGTATCAATCCCTCCTCTATCGGAATGCTAAGTAACAGCCGTCACGGTCGTAAGATAGAATCTGTAATTGATATATTTCGACAAGCTACCTGAATGGTTTTCGGCCATTATGTGCTCGGACGGTGATGCAATTAGTTCAGTCTTCTTTCACAGATCTTATATAAGCGCTGCCTCTACTTACGCGCCGGAGACTTGGCTACAACTTATCAACGACTGTTGCCTCGTGCGATAGTTATCCTGGAGTAAGAGACTCCTGACGTCAAAACGCCTCGGGTACGAGTGACGCCATCTTGTGGATTTTCGACTGAACTTTTCCTTACCGAAGGGTATGATGCGTTCTCTTAATGCCTCCTACCATAGATTGAGGTCACAGAATAGAGTACCTGTTCCAAAACCTAATAATGAAGCTTTAAAAAGGTCGTACTTGTATTGTGTAACTACAATGTTTAGTCACCTACCACTCCACGTTGCCTCTGCAAAGCATGTTAAATCGTTTCTGCGAGACTTGAAAACATGTTTATTTTCTGTAGACAACACTGAAAAATATTTCTAAATGTTGAAGCGAACAAAGTGAAATGAATGATGTATAATTTGTAAATTTGTTTGTATGTTAATACTCTGGTTCATGACCATTGGTAATTCATGTTTTTGTCATTTTCTTTTGCTGTTTGCCTTCCCCTGGCCTTTTTCTTGTAATGAACACATTATTAAAAAAACTGTTTCTTTACTTTATAAAAATCAATGTTTTAACATTCTGTTTTTTGGCCGCACCAGCCAGCTGTTTTTTTCTCTTTTTTCGTTAAGATAACTTTATGTGATGACAACTCCAACACTGGTTGTTTACCACAGGGGTGCCTGTATTCCACCATATGTAAATTCATTATCAAATTTATCTGTTGTAAAATTTAGTGGAATAAACATTATCCATCGGTCTATCTATTCCACAAATATCTTTTTAATGACCACATTTGTCCAGCCTCAGGAGCCAATTGCAGTGGCATTTGCATGGAACTACCGCATTTTCACTTCAATTACGGCATCGATTCGCTAATAACTTTAAAAAAATAGTTGGAAAGATGCCTATATATTATCTTTATTCAATTTACCAAGCATTTTTGCTTCTCTAAATTGATTTTAGTTAAAAACTTGAATATGATTTCCTGTTCAATTTTACGTTTTTCTCCTGCCATCTGAACCATCACCATTAGAGCCCAAGTTAAAATCTCCACAATCAAGGCTGAATTACAGTAAAAATAGCCTGGAAATCCTATTTTATTTTCATCTTAGATTATAAAAATCCCTTCAAAGATGCTATGATGGAGTTTTCAGAAAATCTGGAATAAGTATCCTTGAGGCCAGACCCAACTTAAGTATTTTTCGAAAGCCACACCACCACCTTTTACCACATCTACGCTGCTTCCCTTCTTTTTTTGTTGTCACATGTAAAAATCGCAGGTACTTCAAACGTGATTTATCCATAAAGTTTTAAAAATTAGAATGAATAAGATATATCTTTCGGGGCGCGGCCCCCAAGACCAATCTCCTTGAATTGCCGTCATCCGCCTCTGTTTTAATTCTTTCCCCCGTCACCCGGAGGAGCGTTGGTCTCTCCTATCATGGATGCCGTCGGCCACAGGAGTTTCCAGTAACTTCACTCTAATGTCGGGGAGAGATTGCAGTAATTGGGAAACTATTTCCTATCAAACTTTTACTTTCCACATAGGCGTCTTTTATAAAGTTTTCTCCCCTCAATGAGAAGTTCGAACTTCATCAATCGATACTTGATCCCTTAGGTACGCGAAGTTTCCCGATTACTTCCGAACAAAACAAAAGATTTAAACTCGTGGACTAGAGCGAGAGAATCGCGAAGATACTCTGAATGGTCATGCTCTACTGAATAGCCCAGCGAAAAAAATTAAAATATATTTTTCATGCATATATTTCTGTTACGTATCTGGTCTCAGTTTATTCATTTCTAAGTTATTCGAAATGTGAATTGCTTTTTAGGTATCCTAAGTATAGGCAATGCCTACAAGTGAATTTTTAATTTATCACCTTTTTCCTCAAAACGTTAAGGTGAGCATGTAAGGTTGATTTAATGGATAAATGAGTTTATTATTATTATAAAAAAAGTAGTCATGCCTTTACAGCCTACCTCCGGGAAAAATATTGATCACTATTCAGGTAAAAATTGAGTTATACGAGGAAATGAAATCCATATTTATTCCTTGAAGGGCATACATAATGTTTAAACACTAATGCAAACATTTTTTCTGGCAACAGCTTTATTTTCAGCAACAAATTTTTAAAAACACTCGATATATTGTAACAAAACGGTAGTGTTCAAATTAAAAGTAACAGAGAACATTCAAGGTCTCTTGTAAACCTATACGTAAGCTTACGCCATCAGGACCGGAATAGGGAGAGAATATTCTCATTTCCAATCATTGTATTTACAAATGATATGATACAAAAGCATTTGTAGGTAGGTGAGCAATTACACCAAGGGTTGAAATTCGTCATAAAAAATGTTGCCTTTAACTAAATGCTGCGTACGATAATAACATCCAATGACCTTCTCGGCCATATCAGTTACCAATAACTTCTTATCTAGTCTAGGAACAAAAGAAGTGTCTTATCAACGAAGTGAATGCATTGCCCATTTAAACTGATATATATATTAGTGCGATGTCCCGAAAAACTAGCTTTAAATCTTTTCCCGCAAAACCTGCCCTCGCGGTAACCTTCTCCGGCGGTCACCACCGTAGGCGGTCGCTATCTCGTGGGTCCCGTGGTGACCGCTTAATACAGGTTTCACGGTATGGTCTTAGATGGATGAAAATTTTAAAATATCTGAAGTCGGGGGACTCTTGCTTCACGAAAAATGCGTGAGAATTGTGATGCTATTCAGAAATTTTCCGCCATAAGCTATTTGGATCCACCTATTTGTAGCTAAAAATGCGCCTTAGGTGATTTTTTTGCTCTCGTGACGTTGCAAAAAAAGTATCATACCATTTTGTATCTCACACAAGGGCTATCGTAAAATATTTGCCTTCAAAGAAAATCAGTTCCGAAATCTTTTCATAGAAACCAAACTAGCTAGGTTAGAGATGGTAATAACTTCTCATCTGCTATTTATTTCCCCTCAAAAACTAATAGGGCCACGGTTAGGGCTGGTATGGCGACAAAACGAAGACCCTTGATGACTCATTTCTTCGGCAAAATGTTCATTTTACCAAACGTTAGACATTCTTATTAAGCACTTTTTTATTTATCGACCGACTGGCCAACAGATTTGATATAGTTGCAATCGGGTGTAAACATATACAAATATTTATTATCTTCTGTGATAATATCAGAAATTCATAGTTGGCACGCCTTAAAAGAAAATGTCATGACGCCGTGCCAAGCCATACCAACGTATTAACTTATCGGTTTGGTGAATGAACACCATAATGCATCACTTTAAATATTGTACAAGTTTAAAATATTTAAGAACAAAGATACTACTCTCTACTTTAAGAGTTCGCCTTTACCATTCTGTAATATCGGCAACGTTAAGTATTTCACCTGGCTCATTGGAAAACCCGGTAGCTAGTGTCAAACTTTGGAATGTTATCAAAGTTGGCCTTTAATTCACCCCTATTCAATTTTCTCATGCTTAGAAGTGGCTATTATAGACCACCTTGGAAGAAGCTACTATAGACCACCCCATTCCGATGTACACTCAGTATTAGAACTCGAGAAACAGATCAGGTCCATTAATTACCATAGTAACGAACGACAGATTATTTATTTCACGTAGATCACTGCTTTACGTCAGGCATGAATTAAAAGTTACGTTGTTCTCCATTTCGTATGTATTCGCATTTGTATTGTAGGAGGAGATTTCAATACACCATCGATTGATTGGAAAACATGTAGTCATAAGTCTGGGGATAGGGACAAAGAAAATGGAGAACAACGTAACTTTTAATTCATGCCTGACGTAAACAGTGATCTACGTGAAAGAAAATATGGTGATTACTATTACAAGAGAATACTAGAAACTGTTAAAAAATTTTTTTTATATATTTCGGAGCAACGCATGGTTTTGTTCGTCTCGTTCCCGCCAGGGAATTTTGGAGGAAATTTTGCCAAACTATTTAATTCGTGCACACAGAAGTACTTATACTAAGCTAAAAGCGGATCACTTTTTCTTGCGGAGGACTCGGTTGGATTTCAACTAATTCTTAATTTTGTTGGTTCTCAGGTTTTCGTGGAGCTGGAATATTGATCTCTCCATGCTTTTCGGGATATCTTTCGCATCAAGTCGAAGTCTTCGAAGACGCGGAAGAAATCCCGGAAAAACATGGAGAGATCAATAATTATTAATTTGCCTCGAAAGACACCAAAATATGACAGGTTACTCACAGGGAGTTATTACATTTGTGTCTTCTATTTTCTTGAAAAGTCATTTGTCTCTCACTGTACACCACGGCCTACTTAGCAACTATCCGGGATATTAAATGCTAATAACATGATGGATTGCATAAGAAATTATTACGACCATCGTCGCCTTTGACGTCTATGTATGCATGAACTTAGAGATGGGCAAATAACCGTTAACGTTCTTTCGAGATTAATAATCATGGAAAATTATTTTTTTAAATTACCGTAATTCGGTAATTAAAAAAAATAATTTTCCATGACTATTAACCTCAAAAGAACGATGTTAATTACAGTAATTTTAATTTTTCTGCAATTAATAGCTAATAGAGGATTTAATAGGGAAGCCAATAGCAATAGAAAGGGGTTAAAGGCATTTAAGTAATTTTTATTGCTACGTTAATGCATTAGAAATAAATAAAATTTCAAAACACACACGGCAGCCTACACGCAATTAGGTCTTCTTTATTTTTGGCATGAGAAATTTTTCGTTCAAACCATTGAACATGATATCCCCACAAATATTCCATAAGTCAAAATATTTCACAAATGAGTTGGACGCGTCTTTATTAATAATTAAGATTGTATTAAATGTATATAGACTTGACTCAAAAAAATATGTTTGTGATATATTAGTATGAAAAATATCTCAGACAAGAGGGAATATTGCGGTAATTTTCAGGATCTGCGGTAAATTACGTAAAATACAACGGTAACATTCGAAAATTACCGCCGAAATTTTCAGAATGGCCCATCTGTATACTTGCTACGTGGCAGAGATGGGCTAAGTCGATCATTTTAGTGATTCAATCATTTTGATTCGAGTCACTTAAAGGATTCAATCAACTGATTCAATCATTTGATTCATTATGACTCGTAAGTCAGATTGATTAGATGAATCGCGAGACTTACGTGAAGCGAAAGACTCGAATAAATCAAGATTGAAGAGACTCAAAAACTCGAATGATGCTAATTGATGCCATCAATCTATTTGAGTAATTGATTTCGAATAATTACTATCGTGCTTAGAAATTTAGGAAGGCTGATTGATTTCCATATTCCACAAATTTTGGATCCGCATTAAATTGGAGATTTTCAAGTACTATAGTCACGAGAATATTTAAAGAGGCAAAACTGTCACAGACTCTAAATTCAAGAAGAATAACGTCAAGCTATTACATGAAAATTAAATCACTAGCTCAGACTACACAAATTTAGGTGCATGAATGTTTTCTGATCTGCAGTAATGAATTACATTCAATTAGGAGCTCTCAACTGAGCAGGTAATAAAAATTCTTATCAAGTTAACCAACTGTAATGATGCGCTGGTATTGTAACAAGGGTTAATTCCATCGTTTTTAAAATGAGCGCCTTGTCTCTAACTATGCTATACAAACATAAACTCACTGACCAAATATTAATGGATTTATGCCCATGAAGATATCTCTCTGAAATTTCATGACAAGACATAACGGATAACGTACATGTTAATGTTTTTCCACTTAATATCACATTCAATCACACGGCAGACGGAAACGCAAAATGATTGAATGATCGAATCATTTACCCGAAATGAATCATGAGTCATTTGAGTCACTTGGTGATTCAATCATTTTGAACGAATCGATCATGAACGACCCATCACTACTACGTGGCATTGATACCTCAGCTTTTTGCACAGAACAGTACAAAACGCCTAGCTTAATCCATCTCGTTCGCGCCCGCGTGTGTTTTCAGCAGCAAGCGTTAGCGCCCAATAAAGGCACCAAAAGCGAGCCGTTCCCCTTAAAACGTGGCAAAAAACCACTTTAATAAACGCATAACTCTGGGGGAGAACCTCAACTTCCCCTTTCTGTCCCATTTTCAACCGTCCCCCTTGGTTTATGTTTCATCTTTAATAGTTTAATTCCATTTGCATTTGGGTCGCGTTCATACTCGGCATGCAAATGTTTGCGCTCTGCCGCCGCCTCACACATCTTCACTCGGAAAGCGACGTTATACTGAATACATACGCCGTCCCCTCTCCACGCCCCTTCTCCATCCCTCGCTTCCGATTACTCCCCCCCCCTCCTTTCAAGCCGAGCCATAAACAACCCTTCCCACAAACAGGGCTGCCAACCCGCGAAAGGGTTGATTCCGGATGAGGTCGGCTGCCAAACGCATGGAACTACGGGTGACCTCGGGAAGCTTTAATCGCGACTGTGTTAAGTCAAAACAAAGAGTCGATTCCATATCTTCCCTTTTGTCTACAAATCCTGCTTTCATATGTCTACGTACAGTGAAACCTGCATTAAGCGACCACCGACGGTTCCGCTGAAAAATGGTTGTTAAGAGGGGTGGTCGTTCGACAGGGATTCAGTTGGATTGGATTTTGGGGAGGCGTCTGACAGCTTGGGCCATTTGCGCCATACGAAACAGGTTCAGGAGGAAGGGTGGATAGAAACCTGGCTTCGGCATTAGCCTGCTTTTAACGAAAGGCGCCAAGGGGACCACGGTTTAACGTCTCATCCGGCAGACGGAGTACTGTACTTGAAGTGCCCACCATAAGACACTCAAGTAGAGATCGGGTTTCCTCTGAAAAAATCCTTCTCTGCAGGGATTTGAACCCTGGCCGCCCGTATGGTTAGCTAATACACTAGCCATCACACCAATCCGATCCCCCGGGGGTTCATTTTCTAGGAGTGTTATGGAAATGAACATGAAAAAAATGGAAAAACTCTTTATGCGACAGTTTTGTTAAAACCTACACAGATTGCGTTTATTTCCTCATAATTTAGTCGTTCCTGGTAAATTTCAATACATATTAATTTGAAATACACATACAGTGAAACCTGAATTAAGCGACTACCCGCGGTTCCGCTGAAAAAAGTTCGTGAAGAGGGATGTTCGCTTGACAGGAGTGGTAGTTAGGAGGGGTTTCACTACATTATCCTACAAGCCACCTCCAGGGAGTGTGGCATGTGGTGAGTTATCACTACCGCGCACAACAATGCACCGTAGCAAAATTAACGAAACTACGAGCAATAATAAATTAGAAAGAACCATAAAAAATTTGTCAGACTGTAAACTTTTACCATCATCCTACAATTATACTATGGTTTTCTACCAATGATACAGGAACTGATTGAATTAATGTATTTTGCAACTACATAAGCTACCAATGATAAAAGAGTCATGCAGGAATCATGCGAAACGTGATGTTAGTAATACTGTCAGTTAGTTGGTTCTGAGTTATTGCATATTAAATTTTTCACATCCGAGTCTTTGATTCTTCATCTAGCCATCTTTAAAGATATTTGAAGCTTTAATTGATACTCAGAGTGTAACGGAGTGAAGATAAATCATAATAGAATGAAAGTAATGAGATTCTCTAATTAGTTAATTTTGTCTCTCTACCGTTTCTGTCGATTTGATAGACAGAACGAAATTGGCAAGATTGAAAACTCTTTCGAAAATTAGCTTTTAGAGCATGATTTTCTCTATATTTGGACGACGCATATCAAGAACTCAATGTTTTTCTATGCGAATCGATACGTAATGCGTTCGATTCACTTCAATTTCATAAAATTAACAAGAAAAAAAAAAGATCCACGCACCCGGTTCATTGAAATAGCTCCATAACAAGGAAACAGTTCCACTGCGATCGAATGGAATCATATTAATCGCAGAATAGCGATCATTTTAATCACTAAAAGTAGAATACATAAAATCAGCACTTTTTTCGTTATATCACAATTTCAAATTCGAACAAAATCGGTATCTTTCGTTTGTTATAGGACAATATTCACTTTGTAAAGGCAGCTGATAGAATAAAAACCAGGTCATGATTTTAATAATTACCAACTTGAATGCCAATCGTAGGCATAATTTCGTAAAATTTCAATGTACGTACAACCATATCGATCCACATGTTTTTTTTTGGCGAATTGGACTGCATGAAGCTTGTAGTGCACTGTAAAAAAAAAGACGGGGAGAAACATCGAAACGTTTCAGTAGCCGGAAGACGGATGGCAATAAAGGTGAAATAAGGGTGAACTTTGGAGAAGACAGGGTCGGTAACCCTCCGTAGAAGAATCCATTTTCCAGCTGTCATGTTCCTAAAATATTAGAAAAAGGTTTTTCTGAAGGAGGTGTAATTTTTTTGCCGCAATTGATATATTAACCCGACCTACGAGAGGACCTCAAGGAACTCAAAACGTCTGAACCAAAAACTCCATTTCTTCGTCCTTGCCACATTATTTTCAAGTCAAATAGACTGATTTCCATAGTATAAAATGAATCGGAATACTTCTTCATTTGGCTATTTACCGAACAATCTTCCTCACAATTAACAGTGTCTGGCTGACTCTATTTCTGTGCATTAGAGCACTAATAGGTGCTCTTAAATTTAATTATTAAGATCTGGGACGTATTTATGTCACCTAATATTTCATCTCCAAGTGACAACAAAGAAAGAAGACAAAGATCGCTCTCAGAAACCTACATTTATAGATTTGACTGGACATATTACATAAGTTTTCACAATCGGTAAACCCTCTTTGGTATCCACAAAGATATTGATACTACTTTCAACACCAGTGTAAAAATGTTTGTTCAAATGAAAATAAATATATTTTAATTGTTCTCGAATAGTCTTTTTCCTTGCGTCTACCTAATATTAACAGCTGCGCAGTCTTTTTAAGTCGTGTGCATATGAGTGCGATGTATTGCAGCTCAGTTAACTAAAGAGATGCACTTGTTTAACAGCTTTATTCCAATTACAATTGTAGCCCTTTGAATGTTTTAGTATTTGAAATGCTTTAATTTTTTTTGCGGATATTAAAGAGTTATATCCTTCCTCAGCTTGCAAGGTCCTCAGAGTCCTTCACAAATTATCTTCCAAATTAAACTGAACAACTTATTACTCGCAAAGAGCGGCGTTCTTTCAATTCTATCTTAAGATAAGTGAATAAAAATGGATTTTTCTTACCATGCTCTGGCAGTGTCATTATTATAAACCTTAAATAACATAGGTGGAGAATGGCACATGCGTTTTGCACCGAGTGTATTTATTCTAGGTTTTTTATTGGTTGATACATCAAATCTCGTCTTTGAGTTATTTTTACTGTAGAAACGGAATGATCGTGTTTAGTAGCTATGGAAGAAAACAGTGTTTTGAAACACATGTATCAATATAAACCCGTTGAAAGAAAAATCATAGGACTCTCAGGAAGAGATGAAAGGATCAGATACAAAAGGTATTGTTTGGAACAAGCAGAACTGTCTAAACAGAAACTGTTTTTGATGTTGGTATTCCCAGTGATTCAAGTGTTATAAAAAAACTTAATACTCCGAAAATTGGTCAAATCTCTCATCCATCGCGTACTCTCCATTCTACTTCACTACCACATCTGGAACGTCTAAAGCTAATCTTCGTCCACATTCCTCATAGCCCAGGTTTCTGAACCGTACTACGATACACTTCATATTTAACTCCTAGCCGATATTTTCTTAAATTTATTACTTACCAAGTTTAATGATGCCAGCTCCTTCCGATGGCAGAATGCCCCTCTCGCAAACAGAATTCTCCTTCTAACGTCTTAATTTTAGGTTGAAAGAGAGTAAGCAGCCTTTAGATTTTCACATTTGCAATTCTCTATCAGCTTAAATGATTATTTTCCAATCAAAGCATTTGCCATGCCTCTCCACAAAGTCAACTATCTTCCTCTCCATCCCTCCCTCGCTTACTCCACACCCTTCCCTCTATCTCGGCCTTTCGTATACCTTCGCCCCTCATTACCTTTTCAAGCCACCTACTTTGTCTCCTCCTAAATTCCTCCAGTGGTTTTCCCTCTTCTCACCCACCATAAAAGGCACTTCCCCGTTCGTCTTCCTTGCCGTCTGTAACGCCGCACTCCTGTTTATTTTACACCTGGTAATTATTGTTTAAATCCGATGAAAGAAGACTGCGTGCATCAGGTTTGCAGACGGCATGATATTGTTTGCGGAAAGCGAGGAAGAACTTAAGATCATGTCAGAACAGATCAATGACATGAAAGAAGAATATGGACTAACAGTAAGTAAAAACAAGGCTAAAGTGATGAAAGTAGGTACAGAAGAAGAGATAAGAGTTACCATGGGAGGGGAAAGACTGGGACAAGTGACAAGTTATAAGTACCTAGGTACGGAATTTACACAGGACAGGAAATGTGACAAGAAAAGTGAAGGTAGAATTGCAATGGCCAGAGACACATTTATCAAAAATAAAAAAATGTTGTTGTGTAGCAAAATGGATATTGAGCTTAGGAAAAGGTTGGCAAAGTGTTATGTTTGGAGCGTCTTACTGTATGGTTGTGAGAAATGGACGGCTTTGAAAAATGATATAAAATGGATTGAGGTATTGGAGATGTGGATATGGAGAAGAATATTGGGCTTAGATCCGTTTGCTGGGGCCGCAGAAAATTTCACCTGCTCTCGAGGACGACCAGCAGCAGGTAAAATTTTCTGCGGCCCCAGCAAACGAATTTAAGCCTAATGTTGAATATTAGTTGGGCAGACAGAGTGAGAAATGAATAGGTATTGACCAGAGTGGGGGAAGATAGAAGACTGATAAAAACAATTAAAGCAATGAAGCAAAACTGGCTGGGACATTTATTAAGAAGCGATTGTTTGATGAAGGAGGTATTAGAAGGGATGGTGGAAGGGAAGGGTAAACGAGGAAGAAGAAGAGAGAAAATGACGGATGATTTAGAAGAGAAGGCAGACTACGCGGGGATGAAGAGAAAGGCATAAGACAGAGTTATCTGGAGGAGTAGCTACTGAGTACCTGTTAAATAGCAGACTGTGACGATGATGATGAATTAATGTTTGTGTTTGTTTTATGTGTTTTATTATATAATTTATTTGTTGGTTGCATACACCCAAAATGTTTCTTTGTTGAAATTATTTTCATGCGTTTATGGTTTTTATTTATATGTTTCGACGTTGTTAGGGATTTGTTGAATTTTTTGTTTTGGTGGAGATTGTAAAAAAAAGAGGGAGAGGCGCGTGACGAGTCCGAACGTATGTACTTTTCTTGTATGTACAGTTGTATACGTATGTACTTTTCTTACTGTGTAAATTTCTTTTCCTTCTTCTGGAAAAATAAATTAACCAAGAATATTGTGTACAAACTATCATATTAATAGCACTATCACGCAAGAAGGCGTTACACGTCCACTGAACTTCCACAGTTCTACTTAAGAGTCACATCAAAAGTACCGTCAGCCTGTTATCGTCCTATTTTCTCAGAGTCCACGTTTCCGAGCCATATAACACCACAACATCTTAACGATCCCTCCGCCTAACTTTTATTAATATTCTTATACAATTCCCCATTATCACCTCCTATTTCTGAAAGCCTGCCTAGATTAACGGAGAAATTCTACATCTACACACTACCCTGTGAGCTGCCGCTTGGGCGTGTGGCAGGGGTTTTTAGGACAGCAGGCGTGCAAAGATACATGGGATAAGGTTTTGGGAAGTGAAATGGTAACGTGTATTATGGGAGTGTATTTTGTGGAGCTCGGTTTCTATTGTGGTCGCTTATTGTGCGCAGAAAGAACGAGTTTTTGTACCTTCCTCTGATGTTCTCCTCTTGATGTCCAAGCAATCATGCCAATTATTCTCCGACGAACTTTCTCAGTTTTATTTTCGGTAAGTATTCGTTTTACCGCGCATACACTGAATGTATGCGCGGTATCGGAATCGGACAATATGTATCGCCACAACCCTCACACCTTCGCCCGTTCCCTTCACACAACTTATCAATTCCAAGCCCACGGTGCTGGTTCCGTCCGCCCACAGCATCACCTCAGGCGAGGGTCCACTCTTCATCTGCGACAACCGCCTTTACGCTCTCCAAACGTCACGCACAGGCCACCTGTCAGAGGGTTGCGACCCATTCACGCCCCCCTCTCCATCAGAGAGTGTATGTGAGCGGTGCCGCCACTCACCACCGCTGGACAAGTTACCTTTCCGCCCCCGGGAAGGGGGGGAGATGAACTCAACACCTCCCGGTGACATGTCACTGCGTAAGCTCTGGGTAGGACGGGGAATAATTTCCATCGAGGCACAAGCAACACCTATTTTAAATGCTGTTTTCAACGCCCTAGTGGATAATGCTAATAGTCGGTCGTCACTTATGTTTTTAACTACAACAACTTTTTCCCACCCTGGAATTAGGCAAAAGCTTGAGTCTCAGGTGATATGTTAAGGAAGACTTTCTTTCTAAGACAATATTTTTAATCAATGAGTCATGATTTTAACATGCTCTCCGTTAACAGCATTATTTAACCATAAAATTCGATTTCGTAAATTTGCATTTACTGCTTTCATATTCTCCATACATTGACATTGTGTACAAACTATAAGATTAATAGCACTGCCACGCAAGAAGGTGTTACACGTCTACTGCACTTCCACAGTTCTACTTAAGAGCCACATCAAAAGTACCGTTAGCCTGTTATCGTCCTCTTTTCTCAGAGTCCACGTTTCCGAGCCATACAACACCACAACATCTTAACGATTCCTCAGCCTAACTTTTCTTAATATTGTTACTCAAGTTCCCCATTATCACCTCCTATTTATGAAAGCCTGCCTAGATTAACGGAAAAATTCTACATCTACATCTACACACTACCCTGTGAGCTACCGCATGGTTGTGTGTCAGGGGTTTTTAGGACAGCAGGTGTGCAAAGATGCAAGTGATAAGGTTTTGGGAAGTGAAATGGTAACGTGTATTATGGGAGTGTATTTTAAAATTGCCGATTGGGCAAAAATCTTAAATTTTAAGGCAAATTTTAACATACGCACATGTTAGGATCTTATTTTTAGCTAATGCCCCTAAATTGTTATTCCAAGGAAATTTGATTTATGCAAGTGTGTTCAAGATTCTTGTAGCTAACCTCATAATATTAAGGGGTACCACCACACCGCAAGTGCACTGTTGAATATGTATTTCACAAGGTGTCCAACGAGTTTCAACTATTTTCTTCCCTGAGTTTTCCAGGTAAATTATTGAATTTTTCCAGGGTATTGCTAAACTTTGTGCTTGACACATATTAATAGAATTTCATAAAATATCAGCATATTTTGTCGGCTTTACAGAAATAAAAACATTTCCGGCCTTTATCGGGTTATCAAGTAAGGGAAATGGAGTGCAATAGGCAAACAACATGTTTCGGACATTGGAAAATAAAAATTAGAGAAAGATAATGAAAATTATTCACAAAGAAATGAAATGAGCACCAAGATAAAAGGATTTAGACACGAGAATACCCAATCGCAATATCGAGGCGTAGCCAAGACCTCACACGACAATTGAAATCGAAAAATCTCGCTCTTTGCTCGAACAGAAATCGGTTGCCGCGCAATTTCCAGGGTTTTTCGAAATAAAAGCAAAAACTCAAGGACTTCTGCCTGAGTTTTCCAGCACCTCAAATTTCCGTGAGTTTACTCGGGGTTCCAGGTCACTGGACACCCTGATTTTAATTTCCATAGTTTCCGTTGTTTTCACCGAGAATGCGGATTTATAATATTGATTGAAATTAATGAAAAACTTTATATAAGGAAAGTGCAAATTAAGGTAGTATGAATGAGATAGTTCCCAAATCATAATAAGACCATATTCGATATATACGTTTTAATTTCACCAGATGTGAGACAAAAGAATTAAATATTGCATTATTAAAGGTGCAATGATATAGTTTCCCATAACAGAACTTGCAAGTAATCAAATGAAAATATCTAAATAAGTATTTAACTTGACTCATTTTTTTCACTCGGTACGTTTGAAACTCTATCAAAACGGAAGTTTTATTGTGATCCCGAAGAATTTACTGCCGTGAATATATGATTAATTTTCAAAAGTAGTTGAGAAAACACACAAACTACACACTGTTGATATATTGACAAGATCCAAGTGTTAGGAATCCCACATTTTTAAGATAAGGTCTCTCTGGAGTGCAAACACGTACCATTTCCGATGTAGAAGGACAGGCATTATTTGTCAAAAATCTCGGAAAGTAATGTGATAAGGGGTTGACTTTTTTGTGTAAATGGAAGGGTGAAATGTTTTTCTTTAAAATGAGACAAAATTCATTGATTTCTAGGTGAAAGGATATTTCGCTCAAACTACCTTAAGGAAGTTAAGCATGCTACTTCCAAGTAATTTATTGACAAAAAACATCGTAAAATTTCGAAAATTGCCATGTATCCATGAATATGAACAACTATTTACATATATATATATATATATATATATATATATATACTATTACAACAACTATTTACATATATATATATATATATATATATATATATATATATATATATATATATATATATATATATATTGTGACGGCTCGAGCTAGGGTTGATTGAGCGTTGGTCTGAGGTGGTTATGTAATGGAGTGCATTTGTCTGATGGAACGGTGTTTTTGTGCTAGTGTGAAGGTGAATCCTAACCGGTGTGGTGTCCAAAGTCAACTAGGACTACCTAGGGGCCCACTTTACCCCCGGTGTGCATACACTAACCCCCTCTCACCGTAGACTCTCCTTCGACGGGTGACTACCCCTCCCGAGGGATATAAAAAGAGCAGGTGAATTTGCTTCGGGAGGAGTAAGAGGAGTAAGAGGGAGAAATGAGGAGAGACCACAGACAGACAGTGGAAACCAGAGAGAGGAAGATTGCCAGAAATCCCCGAGGTGCATGATAGCCCTCGCCTTCCTGACCAAGCGAAGCTTATGCTGGTGGAAGACGGGATAGTAAAGCAAGTGCTGGACGAGCAGAGACTGGAGCGGACGAGTGGCGGCCGTATTCTTCGCCGACGCGGGAGAAGGTTGTTTCCTGGTGCCGCGGTTGTCGGGATCCGAGCAGTGATTCCATTGACGGCTACAACACTCCCAGCATCGACAGAAATCTGTAAGAATGTCGCTGTTTGCGACCCGTCCACCGTCCTAATAATCCAGATAAACTCTCACTCCCCAGTGACGAGATCTGAATCTCTTTTCCTTTTGCCCCGTGCATCTTGCCCTCAGAAAACTTCAGACCAAGTGTTGAGAAGAATTAGTCAGTGAACCATTGGTGCTCAAGAAACTTTAATTAAGGGCACATATGAACTCTTGCCCGAAATCATTTTCTTTTTTTTTCTTTGTAAATTGTATCATCTTTTGGAAGGGGGGGAAAGTATTTTGCATTCACCTTGTCGTAGTGTTGTTTGACGTATGCATTTCACGTTGTTCATCTCAATCATCAAGTGTAATCATGCATTCATCCTCATCCTCATCAGGGTAATTTTTTTGTGTGTAATTTGTACGACATCAGGCATTACGAAATATATTTTGGTGGATTCAAATAGACCAATTGCTCGATCATTCCCTCGCTCGGGACGGCTGGCGTTCCCCTCTTCCTACCACGTATGTGACGTTCGTGTTCCGTCACAATATATATATATATATATATATATATATATATATATATATATATATATGCTGTTAATTTAGGAGAATTGCGAAGTCTACGCGGCAGTTTTTTCATTATTTTACGAGTTAATAACCAGGAATATCTCATATTTCCCTTCTCGCCTGAAGCGAATGAAAATAACTCCTGGAATCAACTCTGCAGAGCTTGGAAAACCCAACCACTCCCCCCCTCTCAATACCGTGTGAGATCATCTCCACCCTAATGTGCCCTTTAATTCATCCTCATTTTTGCCCTCTTGAACACCACTCTCCCCTCTAGGGTAGGAGGCTGTAGAGGATGGAGGAAGGATAGTCGAAGAGAATGAATGGCGAGAGAAGAGAGAAAAGAGCAAAGTGGAAAAATCGCATGAATAAAAAAAAGAGCAAGGGAGTGACCGATTCCATCGTTTTAGCCGACGCCTTTCGCCAGTCCGATGGGGTGAGTGATGCCGGTAGGGTGCCCTATAGTAGGGAGATGAGTGGACCGAGAGAGGATTTTGGAGGGTAGGGCGGGAGTGGTCGCTTCCGGGAACCATCAATTTCGTCGGAGGAAGGAGGAAAGAATAGAGAGACACATCTACATAGTTACGCGTAAGGCACGTCCAAGACGTGTGGTGGGGAATGAGTCAATACCAACGTTAACATTACGCCATGAGGTATTCAATGGCAAAAATGTCAATATTTTCTTAGTACTGGCTATATTATTTCAAATAAAGATATCTGAATGCAATATACTCAATGAATGTAGTTGAAAGAGCGAAATTATAAGCTACATGCATTCCATGGTTTCAGGATCAACTATGTGGAAGTTGATTTTCACAAATGAAAAATGGCTTGGATTTCGTCCTCTGATTTATTTTATTGACACCGAGAAAATAAATAAGTGGAAGAAAACCAAGTTATTAATTTATTTAGGAGAAACATGCATCCTTATTTGTCATTATAATTTGGTTTTGACGACCATCAAATAATTAGCAAAAACCTACTGATACTCATCACATGGTCAAATTTTACAAATGTGTATACTTTACTATTGGTATCCCATCAGTGCCCGAGAAAGTATGAGATTTAATCTAGATTGTAACTGTATTAATGAGCAGAGACGAAAGAGTCGATCAGGAGACATAAGAGACGTTTTGTAAGTAGAGACACATGGCCGTAAAGAATAGATTGGAGTGGACTCAGAAGATACTACATTCTCTGAATGATATTCAAACTACTAGTACTCATATATTAAGCCCGAATTATACGGTGCTCAATGCAACGCAGGACATAGTATGCTAGCTGGTATTTGATATTAAGGGCGGAATCCAGTATTCATTGAGTCGTCCTAGAAAGGAAAGCAGCGCGCTTCGTTGAAAACTGCTACGAGCGTACATATAGTGTCTTGCAACTGTTAGAGGGATTAAGGTGGGAGCCTCTAGATAGTTGGAGGCTACACGCTAGGGTTAGTTTGCTTGAGAAATTGCTTGAGAACTGAAATTTTTCAGAGCGACATAGAGAATATTATCATGACTCCTCACTACATCTCTAGGTCTGACATAAACCGATAAAATAAGAAAGATACACTGCCACACAGATAGGTACAAAAACTCGTTCTTTCCGCCAACAATAAGCGACTACAATAAATATTGAGCTCCACTAAATACACTCCCATAATACATGACACCATTTCACCTCCCAAAAACTTACATCTTTACACGGCTGGTGACCTAACCCCTGCTACACGCCCATGCGGCGGCTCACAGGGTATTATGTAGATGTAGATGTACTGGCGAGTGCGGCTGTTTAATTGGACATTATTCTCCCCTGCATCACTCGGCTTCCACAGCTTATTCTAACCTATCCCTTTCCCCTCGTATTTGGACGCATACGCGGCGTTGCTATAGGGAACATCCATAAAATGTATCTCTCGTAGCGGAGTATTTTACAAGACAACAGATTTTCTAAGAATCTTAATCTGTATAATATATGCATATGTGTTTCCAACGTTGGCATTATAAATGGCCTTCCAAACGTGAATAAAACTTGATCCTGAACGGGATCGAAATGCTTTGGCATCCCCGCACTGTATCACTCCTTTGCTGTACATGCTTTTTCCAAACGAATCTAGGGACACTGGTTCACTGACTTTCGAAAGGGAAATGCGAGCGGTAACTTTCGTCCGTTTAAGGATATGGCAGCTCTATTACACAAGTGATCCTTATCAAAGGAAGATATGATGTTCCACGACGACATAGTAGTCGTGGTAGTAGTGGGGTTGATAGGGTGCGTCGGCGACATGGTCATTTTGCACCACTACACGTCATGATTATAAAAAATAAATACACGCTGCATATTATGGTATTATAATAAAGTACTTGATATAAACGCTGAGTAAAAATTAAAAATTATTTTGCATCTTTAAAATACTATTAAATAGGCCAGTTTCATTTAAAAATCCCAAAACGAAGTTGAGAACATCTGGGTCATCGCCTAGAATGTACCCCGTACATTCTAGTTGCCGTTGCCAACATTGCCGTTGAAGAACAACCATGGCGAAACTCAACGCTTCAAAAACGCTCAAAATCTACTCTTTCCCATTAATGTTGTCGGGGCACACTGAGTATAAATTTGACTCAAGATTCGAGCGCAAAGTACAATAATTTTATGTTTTCAGTTTTACATAAAATACAATGCTTTTCGTCTGAAAAATTAGTTTTTATTACCTTTGTTTCAGTCGTTAGCGCAGACGATCTACAAGCCTCCCCGAGAAAAGGTCTAATACTAATTCTCTCCCGACGTCCATCGTGACGCGGTAGAGTTTCACAAATTTCCTATCATCCATATCAAATGGTGATATACGCTGACGCATGGCTCTGTGTGGCCTCTGTTCCTCCTCCAAAGCTTCAATTAGCTCAAGCCGAAGCATTGCAGCCGCCATTTTGACACAATAGCCGTATACGGTTTAGGATCTCACCCGCCCTTAACCGTGCGGCTCCCAAGCCGTACGGTTTTGCCGTGCGACTTCCTCCCGCACGGTTCGAGCATACCAAAAACTCCGAGCCGTGCGACTTCGTACCACGTGACCCGCACAAAACCTTCAGTCGCATACGAGGAAAATTTCGAGCATAGCCCCCAAAGTCTCCCACTAGCTGCAGCCTGTTACGCACCGCCCGATATCTCTCACACTTCGTCAGGATATGTCGAATGCCAAGAGGACAGTCGCAGTCATCACATCGCGGTGGAATTTTCTCTTCGGTGAAGAGGAAGGAGTGGGTCAGAGGGCTGTGCCCTATCCTTAGTCGTGTTATGACGACTTCCTCTCGGCGACTCTTCCTGACGGAATAGTTATTTGAACTCACGGTTTAAATAATACTGACCATTTTCGATTTTGTAACGTCATCATTTTGGAATCTGAGCACAAGTTCAATTACATTTGGCGTAATGTATAGGGCGGGATATGGGGGGAGGGGTTGACGTAGACGGATCTTGGGGACTGGGGAAAGGATTAGGGACCATTCAAGTATTACGTAAGACGTTTTTGGGGGTCGGGGGGGGGGATGGGATCATCTTACTTTGTCTTACGAAGGGGTGGGGGGGGGTAGGAGGTTTGGAACCAATTTATGTAAGATTTTTGTCCATCTTGAAACATTGTAGTTTCCAATGATCCTGTGTTTTTTTTCAAATGTTCTGTGATTTTGTCACTACTTCATCAGCTGTGGTACTATATCACTCTTAATGTTAATGAATATGGTACTTCACTACAGCATGATTATACGATACATAGTACTAAAAGCTGTCAAATGGCTGATGTGGAAAGGCGAAAACAGAAGAAAGCGAGAATTTAACGGAGAGTTGATACATATGTCTAACGTCTTACGTAAGAATGAGAGGGGGGCTGTGATAGTCTTTCTTTGTCTGTAGGTCAAAAATGGCAAAAATCGTCTCACGTAACTCTTGAAGGGCCCCTTAGGTCGGTTATTCACCATAAAGACCACATACGTTGGAATTAGCATTAAGAAGCGTCAAATGTATAAAAATAGAGGGATAGGGACGGTAAAAAATGGAGAAAATGTTTCTGTAACAAACCTGGAAATTGGACAGCTGACGGTTTCAGTTCGGGCAAAGAGCGAGGTTTTTCAATTACCACTGTCGTCGTGAGATCTTGGACACGCCTCGGAATTATGGTTGAGTATAATCGTGTCCAATTATTTTATCTTGGTGCCCATTTTATTTCTTTGTAAAGACTTTTATCATCCAACTCTCGATTCCTTCGTCAGATATTCTCTTTTGTTTGTTTGTTCTTTAAAAAATAACGTGCCCTTTAAAAAATACCTTGCTACTTTTATCAAAACCTGAAACTATTTCAAAATTTTCTAAAACGTCTAGCTTGAAACTTTTCTCACAAAAACATGAAATATACCGGATAAAATCAGATGAGTAATTAGCACACGGTAAGTGTTTAGCAAAAACAGACTTTTAGTCACGATTAATAAACCTTTTGGAATGTTTAGCCATTCTGGTTTTGTATTTCCGAAAAGTCTGGTCAATATAATTGTCAAGTGAAAACACGCACATTGAAAAAATGAATTTCCTTCATCGGGTGTATGAATCCTGTGACTGGTTGCATCAGTTTTCTATCAATTCTTGCATGCCGTCAACAATTTAACTTCAAAACAGAAGCAGAGGCTGAACTAGGACAAAGGGAAGACATTTTTATTCAGGTTGGGGGTTGGGGAATATGACCTCGTCAACAAATCCCCCCTGCTACGTATTACTTCACCTCCCCACTAACTTCATGGACACCTACCCAGAAACCTCAAATCCCCTGGCACCATATGATTCATTCAAAAGTTCACCTTCACCTTGTCCCAATAAGTGTGCAAACCTCCCCTCCTTCCCTTCCTTCCCACCCCTCAAACCCCCATGACCCTCTGGATGATATATAAAGAACTGACAACCATACTCAGTACCTGATAATGGAGTGACAGCCGAAACCGGTCGAAAGTAATCAATAAAATGTAGAAGTCACAAATTTTATCTTGATCATCATGATGTTCTTCCACGACGTGAAAGCTTCAAGTTTTCATTTTATTTTTTTTTTCAACTGAGGTCGGGGTTGGTTCCCGTCCGTCAGCAGTTTCTGCGGCGAAGCGTGCTAAAAGCAGAGGGTGACACACCCCCCCTCTCTTTCGGTAAAAATTTTTATCGCTCACAGAAAGGGTTGAGACGCACGAGCGTCCGCGCGCAGAATTGGAAGAGGAAGTGAGGGCGTTTCTCGCCGCCTATTGGCCCCGGCGAGTTTCAGCGACGATTCTCTCTGGGAAGGATTTGAGGAAAAACTGACCGGCATACTTGTAGGATGAGAGAAGTAGTCCCCAGACAAAAATCTCGTCGTCGTTCAATCCTGATGATGACGTGCCGCGTCGAAAACCGGGTCGTCTAAAAATAAATTTTATACGGAATAAAAATGTTGCATTCCATTAAAAATGTTGAGTAAATTCCACGAAGGCACTCCCGAGACAACTGAGGGCCAGCCAAGTTCATCAGATATTGCTGGTCAAGTATTGACTGGTCACGTGTCGGATTGTTGATGCAGCGGAATCTTTAATATGCGGACACATCAGGACCAATGAGATGATGGCCGCTTAAGTTAGTTTGAGCGAAATAGTTCCCTAGTCATAAAGGCGACTGTATTCGAATTATACGTTTTAATTTCAGCAGCTGTAGGTAGCATGAAATGCATATTGCACTGTAAATGGTGCAATATTAGAGTCCTACACGACTGAACTTCGAATAAAGTAAATAAAAATAGGTACATAAGTCTTTAACTTTACTCATGTTTTTCGCACGGTACGTTTGTTACTCCTTCACCACGGCAGATTTTTTGCGATTCTGAAAATGTTATCGCGCTGACAATATGATTTATTTTCAAAAACGGCATTTTTATAAGATCTCTTTGGAGTACACACACGTACCATTTCCCATGTAAAATTCATGGTGTTTTTATCAAAAATCTCAAAAAGTAGTTCCGTAAGGGGCTGATATTATGGTATCTTTGGAAGAGTGAAATATTTTTCATTAAAATGAGACCAAAATCATTGATTTCTAGGTGAAATGATATTTTCCTCAAACTACCTTAAAGAGGTGACTGCTGGAGGGAGAGAAATTTCACAATACCCGTATGTCTGGGAAATTCATTACGTTCCCAAAAAAATCGGCTGCATATAGAGGTGACCGCAGAGGCAGATTCCAGTGTATTATAGCCTGCTGAGGAGGCTATTCAGTTTTTTTGCCAGGTTAGAATTTCCATGGCACGACGTTTTAGCTGCACGGGAAAACTCTGTTCTTAAAGAAGCTCGCCGCAACAAGAGACCAAACGTTTATACGTATTTCCACATCCTTATTCTACCCTGCGAGCCATCACTTTGGTGAGAGGTAGAGCATGGTAGGACACCAGCCACGGAAACGGGGGGATGGGGGGGGGGAAGAATAGGAAGAGGACAGAGGTAAATTGTGCATTAGGGATGTGCCTTACACAGTATTCTAATATTTTACGCCATAATCACTCATGTTGTATGAAAATAATATTGCTGTCACGACAGAACTTCTAAAGAAGTAATTCTTGTACCACTGAGTTCGGCAGTGTATCTCACTTATTTTTTCCCTTCTATCAGTCCTAGATATATAGCACGGGGATAAAAAAAAACCCTCAATTTCCCTTTAAAACTCGCCTGTTCGGATTTTTTCAACAAATCTACGCCTGGCATGGAGGCTCCGAGACCCGAGACGGTTACCGACCAAATTCCTCCGTTGGCTGTGTGACACTTTTTGTTCGCTCGCAGCAGTTTTTAACAGAGTGTGCGGCTTTTTTTTGTGATTCCTTGGCTTTGAAAATTAAATCATTTCGCATATAGTCGCACACTCTCGCTGCATGTTCGAGATGCCCTCTATGCAGAGCAAAAGTGTCACCTCTCTTCATGATTGTTCATTGGAATCATCATATTTTGATCTCAAAATGTTCGATATGAGCGAAAACTTTCTTTTCTTAGCAACTGGTGGCAGTCTCTCACCCCTATAACCGATGAATATGGTAGAAGATATGGCAAATATTATAACTTGATACGTACGGATGAGTTTGATGCTTAAGAATAGGGAAGTTAGAAGGGTACTATTTCGTATTATTCTTCAAACAAAACACTGGTAAAAATATGGAATTATGAAGAGATGATGGCGTCTCGATTCATGTGAAGATTTTCTATTCTATCTATTTTTCTATAGTCTATTTTTTCGCAAAAAATGCCAAAATAATCCGCATAAAATGGCTATGGCGCGCAGTATGCCCATGAATTTTATTTTACGAACAACGCTCGTCCTTTTTTAGGAAAATATTTCCATTGTACACTTTTCCTGATAAATCTTTACGGTTCCGCAAAACGTTTACGCCTAATACGCCCGTTTTCGGTGTTTTATATGGACAGTTGATTCAATAATTATGCCGGAATGAGGATTTAATAAACTTAATTTTTCCTTGTTCAATCGGATATCTCTCCTACTCTTAAATCTATCAGCGCAAGAAGTAAAAGAATTAAACTTTGGCTATTAGCTTGATTTCGAGATGGGAAATTCTTAAGCGCAAACAAATCTACCGCACTACTGCATGATTTAAATACACTACCGAACAGGCATCCAGCTCGGTAAGGATGCAACTTTTCAGTCCGACAGCTCTCGGGAGTTGAATGTAAAATATTGACCGACAGCCCAAAAGGAGACGGGAAAAGCGTAGATTAGTGAAAGACCCCTGATAAGTGACTTGCTTCTCTAAATGGCGGGCGTCCTTTTGAGAAAGGGAAGGATGCGCTTAGATTGAAGGCTTTCAAGGGGTCTACTCTTGGGAAGGTCGGAGAAAGTGTGTAGCTAGGGGAGATGAGAGAGAAGGAGAGAGTGAGAGAGAGGGAGAGATGGGGAGAGAGAGAGAGGGAGTGGGAGTGAGAGAGAGAAAGGGAGGGGGAGGAGAGAAAAACAAACGACGGAGGGTTTGGATTCGCTGCGAAAGAGGAAAAGGAGTCTCGTGAGCGGAATAACTAGGGGACGAGGGAAAGCAGAGCTTGAGTGGTGTTACTTTGGCCCGTTCGATAACGTGTGATGGCTTGGAGAAAGTGTTTGTCGGGCGGGAGAAATGAAGAGAGATATGGAGAGACGCTTGAAACCACTTGGAGCGATTGCCACGTAAAATTTCATAAAACGATATTTTATTCATGAAAAATTTATTTTTCCCCACCCCTAATGGATGTAAATTAAATTCTTCCCGGGATTACCATAGAGTCAGGTGTCAATGTCAGGTGTCAGTCAGTCAGGTCAGATGTCACAGGTCAGGTGTGACTGTGTGGTGACACTGGCGACCATCACTCCGGAATCGTCCAAAACGTCCGTCCATATCAAATTGAGGACAAGATTTTATAAAAGTAGACAGTCTAAATAAAATGACGCTTCAAGTCACCTAATGGTGTGTCCACCTTTGACACCAGTACCATATCCAATGGATGTAAAAACATGCCAATCTGTTTCAACTTTTGCCGGACTCTTCGCTGCTTACAAATAGTTTTATGAAAATCTTGAATGTAATTTCTCGTTAAAACTGACGTTTCTCCAATGAAATTCCAGCAGTCTCCATAAGAGCGCATGTAAACATCTTTCAATACTGAACTACAGTCAAACTACCAAAGAAACAATTTATTTTGTTCTTGGTTTATATTTTACTTCAATTTACTTGAAAGTGCTATATTAAAGTTTTCATAAAATCTTGAATAATTGGCCCTCAGGCCAAAGCCGCCTTAAGAGAGTCGAAAGGTTTGTAGAATTGCTCAATATATAAAATGCGGCCCGTTCATTCATCCTCTGCCGTGGTATCACAGTCCGCTCACGGTAACATGAGTGGAAACTTGTGTTTTCTTCAACGAGACAAAGTGGCGCCTCGGAGGGGGGACGACCCGGAAGTGAATAGACGGATGAAAAGAAAAAAAAAGAAAATCGGTATGGATGACGTCGGCCGCGGGATCATACGTCACGCGCCTATCCTCCTCTCCGCTCGGCCGACCTCTTTTGTTTTTGGGGTCGTCCCAGATGGGAGAATTGAAGAATGATGTGCGTCCGAATCGTGAATTATCTCGCAGGAACTGGCCTAGTTTCTTTATATTTTTTTAATAAAAAAAGAGATATGTTTTTTTCGTCCTCTCTCTCTCTCTCATTCTTGGTCCCTCTTGTCTCGCGGGAATGTATTTTTTCCGGAATCACGGCGCCAGACGACATTCCGTCTTCATGTCTTCTTTTTGCAGAATTAAGCAACCCACCTGTCAGTCACACGAGAGGGAATTCAATCATAAACTTGGGGTTAGTCTAGGGATGAACATCGACGGTCAATAGTTGAGAAATATCGACAGTTAGCGACCGATGGTCGGTTTTCTCCATCGATAGTCTTTAAGCTATGAACTCGCACTATAGATGGCGTCATTCGATGTTTAATTTTAATTATTTCGCAAAATTATCACCATAAATTACTCTGACATGGAAAAAAATTATATTATACGAAAAAAGCGTGGCATTCCTTTTCCAAAGAAGCGAGACAGTTGTATTGTTCAGCAAGAACCGTTTTGATTAAATAATATCCAACACACTCAGCCCATAATCAATCAGAAAGTATTCAAATTTTAATACTCGAGGCTCGAATTTGAGGATGACAAATTCAATTTAGTAATAAAATTGTATGTTTTTATATTTTTTTAGCCTACCGCCTGTTTCACCTGGAAAAGGCACCGTCTGATACATTTCGAAGCACCTACCATTCCCATGTTTGTAGAAAAATATTGTAAAAAGTGAGGGTGGTAGTTTGAGATTGGGGAGGGGAGTAGGGTGGTAAGGATATGGTCAAGAGGGAAATACTGAGAGAGGAGCATTTGTTTTGAACATACAGAGAAGGGTTGTAGCTGTGGACTTTGGATGGGTGGTTAGAGATTAGCTATAAACCGACTCAAGCCTTGCTTAATGAATGTGGCTGGGTCAAGCGGGTGGGGGGGGGGGGAGAATAAGGGAAATCTCGAATGGAAGGAAATACAGTTGGAGAAGTATTAAGTCTCAAAGATACATGATTTCCCATTACAAATTTCTACTTTATTACGCATGAGAGTGCATGGGAAGACTGGTTACGAACCGCCGCCCAAAACTTTACGACTTAGAACCTAGGAAAGTGGGTTATAATCTGCCAAAACAAAGGTTCATCATTAGAAACAATTTACTGATCACGTAATGGTTAACCCAACCTCACCACTGAAGGTTAGAGAATGAAACGCTCGAGAGAGATTTTAAAAGACTGCGATGCATTGAAGAAAAACTTCTGGTTACGATGTAAAAACTTTTACATGCACTTCATTGAAGACGCATGGCCTTCAAGTTTTTCTCAAGAGGCTACCTCACTGACGCCTTTCATTTTATTTTTCGGGTCATTTAAACATAATTGAAATGAATATGCCGTTTCATGGCAAATGAATGGCGTAACGTCTGAATTTGACGTATTCCATAATGGACGTAATTAAATTTCACTAGAGATTTTATCAGCATTATTACGCAACAAATGGAAAATAAAGTTTATAGAATCCCACTTTTATTTCATCAATTTATGACTCGCCTCTGAATTTTTTTCTTTTGGAATCAATCCATTAGAATAGAAATATATCTCCTGGATGGGTCTGTTTTGGAATCGAGGGCAGACGATTGAGATGAGTCACTCAGTTCAGAAGGGTTGATTACTTCCACATAGAGTGGATTTGGACGATACGATAGGAAATATTGTCCTCCCATGAACATGCAACACCTGGGGCCAATAAACTGCAAACGCAGCCATTTTTCACGAGCGTCCATTATTCGGCATTCGCCATTCGCAATCTATTTTGCCATCGAGAATAATTCCCCCGGCAAAAATTTGCGAATAAATTTCCCTCAGAAAAGTGGATATCTACATTTCCTTCTGGATTCTCGAAACGGAGAGCTCCCAGCACTCCAGAGCTTTCCTACTTAAATCCATACTACATCTTTCCTTTGATTGATTCACTCTCATGCCATAATCTTACCTTCCTTGAATGATGAAATACCTATGTAACGCTATACATATATAACGGGAAATTTTTTCTAATCAATGATAATCCTACCTAACCATCATCATCAGTCATCAATCCAAAGATTGGCTTGCTGCAGAAAGGTGAGTGTCGGTGGATGATTCAGCTTAGGGTATACATTTATCGTATAACACGCCTTAATTCCATATTTTATTAATCAAAAATCCAACGCATACGTAAGGAAAAGAAGAACCAGATGGATTGGACACACCCTGAGACACAATGGGCTTGCGAAGAACATGATTGAAGGTAAAATATAGAGAAAAGTCCGCAGAGGGAGACCCAGGAATGAGTTAATGGACCAAATAAAGAGGAAAGTTGATAGGAAGAGATATCAGGAGGTAAGGAAACTAGCATTAGATAGGGAACGGTGGAGGGCTGCAGTCAACCAATCTTAGGATTGAACACCCAATGATGACGAGCATATTTTAGAATATTTCCCATTCAAGGCCGCTTCCAGCTCCTATTTTGCTCATCTAAAATTGATCATGAACTCATATATCATGGATATAATTAGCTAATGTGCAAGATTTCTAGCTTTAAAATATTCAACATCACTACGACATTACTAGTGCATAATCAAACAACATATTTACTTAAGTACGTCTGCCAGTTTGTCATGCTGCTAGGAGCGCAGCGATTAATTACTCAATTTCATTTAAAGTGAATTAAGTCTTGGTTGTTAAATATGTACATCGTTAAAATCGCAGGCCCGACTTAAAAAATATCGTATGATGCGATGTCTATATTTTCAGCCCAAATAGATTACATCAATGGTTTGAAAACTATAGCTATGCAAGTATTCTACGAGAAAGTGTATGTGTGGTATCATGTTGCTATAAATCAAAAACAGATGAATTTGTTAAATGAATGGAGAGGATGGATGTATTAAGTGAATGCTGATTAGAAGTAATTTAAAGAGATCTTGGCCTCGCGTAGCGTGTAACTATATAGACGGGAGACTTTTGAAGATGGAGGTCACATATGTTTTACTATTAAGATTTAACAAGACTCCTGAATTAAACGGTGCAATACAATTACTGATCATACACCGATATTGCAAAATAAGGACGTCATTTTTGGCGAGTTAAGACAAATGCGTGCATGATCAATTACGCACACAATGCAGAAAAGGGAAAAAGTGTTGAAAACATCGATAGCTATCGACGTGATTGACATTATGGTCTCGATGAGGATGAAGAAAGTTAATGCTTCGTTTGTCTTGACATATTATATTTAAATAAAGTTACTTTTAAAAAAGTGATCTGTTTTTATTAAATACACCTGCAGCATAGTTACCCGCAGTTTGATATCGCATGCCCACTACGTTTCAGCGAGAATTTAGATAAATAATATTAAAAACTTGAAAGAGGTGCTAAATGTTGTTTCGAGAAATTAAATGAATTTTTAAATTCATATGTTGTCTGTCGCAAAATCCCACATTCCTAGAAATTGTGAATTCGATACGACTATTTTACCCCTTCTCCTAGGGAACGAGGGTCTTTCAACATTCGTCACGAGTGACCATGATAACCTCCTCAATCAAAAATGCGCAGCGATGCGCATCTAATTCTTTCAACAATTGATAGAAGAGATATCATTCTACATACGCAACTAAAGCAGAACGTAGTGTAACGTAGTGGAAATTTTGTAGCTCAAATTCATTTTTAAAATGCCGATTATCAAAGGAGGCCAGATGAAGCTCTGATTTATAGCTTATTTCTAATCTAACACGACGTATACCTTATGATCACAATGCTTAAGTTCCAAAGAACCAAGTGTATTCAGTATCGTTCAGGGAATCACACCCGATAGCAGAGGAGCGCAACTAGAATATTGCTAATTTCTCTGCCTGAAAACAAGCAAATCACGATCCTTCTATTCTCAGGTCTGTAGCATCGGAACAGTTGAAGATGGGCATGAAAAATTGTTTGTTTTACTTGGGATGAATATTTAACTACAATTTGAACTCCAATTTGAGGAAAATGCATAATATTCGAAAAAGAGACTTTTGTCCGGGAAATGAGGGTATTCAGACCACTGTGCGACGGTTGCCAGACTCTGGTGTATTCACGAAGTGCTGAAATGTTAATTTCACATTTGTGTCATTAAATTTGGAGAGGAATTTAATATATCTGTAGACCGGAAGATATTAAAAAGTGTGTAATTACATCCCGCGTATTTCGCTAAATTTTTATCCTCTGCATTATGATTACTGGTAAGTAAAACCGGTAAGTCGTGTTTATTTACGATCTGTCGACTATATTTACATTTGAAGTGCCGTCTTTCATCACTTGGCGGCGCCACAATCCACCAAGTTGTTTGTTTATGGAATTCTAGGCAACAGTTTTTGGCGACGAGTCAACAATCCAGGTGTATATTAATGGAGCAGGAATAAACAATATGGTTGTTTTTTTCGGTTGTCAGGCTACAGCTTGATGACGCAATACCCTCTCCATCTACCTAAATGGTTGTAAATACAAAATGAAAGGACGTTATGTCATCTTGTGGTTACCGTTGAATAGCCTTCATGAAAAAAAACAAGGCCACTGTGGTCTTGAACACGAAACTTAATTTTTGAAACCATGGTAAGTATATAGTAATGGATTCTACATAAAAATCTACATAATACACCGCGAGCCGCCGCATGGGTCTGTGGCACGGGGTGTTAGGACACCAGCCGTGTGATGATGTAAGATTTTTGGAGATGAAATGTACATACGTATACATACATACCCATCACGCCGTTCCCTTCCGGGGTAGGCACAGTCAAAATGTTTCACTCATTAATGCATAATTGTACACCTAACTCTGCTTCAATAATTTCTTCCATACTGACCTATCCTTGTAAACCTCTTTTGTCTCATTTACCCTCATACACTGTTTCATACACACCCTCCTGTTTTTAAAACTCCTAATATTCCTCCTCCTAAGAATTTCCTCAACCACATTCAACCACAACTTTCTCGGCCTACCTCTACCTCTCACACCATTCATTATACTCTCTTATATCTGTTTTGTTATTCGACACTCATCCATGGAGATGAAATGTTGACATGTATTATGGGAGCGTATTTAGTGGAGCTCGATTTTTATTTTAGTCACTAATTGTGCGCGGAAATAACGAGTTTCATTACATTTCAAACTAAAAGAGGTAACCACTGTTAACTAAGAATATAACTAAACGGTTATTCTCCCACAAAAATCTTGAATGAAGACTCAATATTTTTTCATAATACTCGTAAATATTGACGAACGGTAAAAATTCTACCGTAGTAAAAATAAAGGTCGGTAATTAGTTGCGAAAATTAAGGCACCCTACAAACTCCCTTTGCTTCCAGTTACAAGCGCGATGTTCCATAAAAGAGAGCCGGATATCAACTGGCGACAAAATTTAGCGCTATAAATCAAAAACCGAGTTCCGAATGTTTTATTTATGTCGCCCTTTCCCAATTTTGTCCGGGGTGCTATTTTCGAGCCCCTTATTGCGATGTTATTCTATGAGGGAAAGGAAGCAAAGCCACGGGTGCAGATGTAAAAATAGGCGAAGAAGAGGCCGGAGTTATTATTTTTTTGATAAGGGGAAGGAGACAGGTGAAAAAAATATAACGTATACGAGAGAGCTCTTTTTGGAGGATTTTGATGGATGACTACGAGAATCCTATGATCCTACCTTGTTTACTCCGCATATAATAGAGATGGAATAGGTTGGGGGTGTACCGAGCTTCTCAGAAAATAAAAACTATACATACTTTAACACTTGGAGTGCTATGGACGTAATGGTACGTCCTCATCGGTTCTTGAGATGTACGGTGGACGTACTAGGACGTCCATGAAATATTGTTATTGAACGGCAGCTGGAGGGTTGTGTTTGAAACCACACGCTATGGACTTAATGGCACGTCCTCCTAAAATTTCTGAGAAGGACGATGGACGTACTGGGACGTTCATTGAATTACATTACTGAACGGTAGATGTGTTTGGAACCACACTCTATGGACGTGATGGTACGACCTCATTATTTCTGATAAAGGCGATGGACGTACTATGACGTCCATGGAATATCGTTATTGAACAGCAGCTGTGGGGGGCTGTGTTTGAAACCACGCGGGATGATAACGTGCCCGTAACCAAGGAGTCGCGTGGTACAATCCTGTATTCTAGCCTCTTGTAAAAATCCACGCAGCCCTCAAGATCGAGTTTTTCTCGCGTAAAAATTTTTCATGGAGTTTAAAATCGCGATTCGTGTCAATATAAACAATTTCTCAGATAAATGAGAATAAATGAGAGGGCTTAATTGATTCTTGCGGGTAAAACGCGAGCGCACTGAGCTAAGAACCGGTTTACGGGATTGGACGCCGGCAACCAATCGCTGCTCATCTACCATGGGCAGTTGGGCTGGGAGAAATTCTCCAGGGCACAGAAACTCTGCGAGCACTATAGTATCCCTTGCCGATACTAGATAATGAGGACGGAATTCAGAACATTTGTACGTATCTCGATTGGCCCCGAAAGTTTAAAACTCATCAGACTAGCTCAAACATCTCATACTAGACCATTTAACTGACACTTACAGGAAGCGGTATTTTCCATCACATCTTAAGCTACATACGTTGACAAAAATAATTTAATCAACCTAGCAATGAAAGCAACCGACCAAAAGAGCAGTTGGAGAATTCTGTCGATTAAAATATTAAAACAGAAACTACAAGCTCACAGAGCCATCATCAGGTACAAGACATATTTGGTAAAGATCACATCACATTTATACATTTTATAAGTTTGAGAAGGGGGAGATGGTGAGGAACAAAAATAAGGTGGGGAAGTGGCGGGTAAACAGAAAAAACCAAGTAAACTTCAGGAAAACCAAGGATAGGAGGGGGAATGCAGTGAATCCTGGGGGAATAAGTGGAACGGGGAAGACCAGGGAAACGGAAAGGCAAAAAGGGGGAAAGAATAAGAAGAGGGGGTGAGGGGAAAAAAATGCAAGCATGGTCATTAGAGGGGGAAAGGTGGGAGTTAGTAGCCACGAAAGAGAGGAGGGGGGGGGGGAAGGAAACATTAAAAATACATTGTGGAAAAGTGCAATTGCTGTTTCTGTTTTAATATGACGAACTTCCACGATATCTCGCCTGAATCTGTTGAAATCATTCTGTTAATGGTTGATTTCGTAACTTGAACATTTCTGGTACCCAATAGTAGGTATGATTTACGCTGATTTCAAAAATAGAAGATCTTATAGCGTTGGTAAAAGAAAACGTGATTGATCAAAGGCTACTGGGTCCTTCTAGGGTGAATCCTTTATTGATAAATCAAGAGGTTTAGCTCGTATGATGGTGATGGCTTTTTAGCCAGCATGCCGGCTCTAGTCCACACAATACTGGAAAGCTTTCACACTACAAAGTATCCTTGAACTTGTATTTGGTCAAGTACCGTAAGAAGCGTGCTTAAGATTAAAGAGAAGCACATTGCACGAAAGGAAATTACTCACAGGAAATCTTGATTGGGTTGTAATAACACATGGTGAACGTGCAGCACCTATGTAGAGACAAGGCTTGAAAGTGAGTGGGCCGTAAAAAGTGTAGGAAAAGAAGAGGATGAAGGGAAGAATGAAGATATGAGGGAAAAGGGTCGCGATTGGTGGAAGGGAGAATATACAGGGGCCAGGTGAAGATACACGAGGAAGTGAAAAAATGCGCCAATTGGCAGGACGAAAGACTTCCCGGGGTTAAGGGGATCCGCACGTAAAAAAAATAGAAACAAGCTTAGCGCATCACTTTCTCCGCGTCCATTTTTGCTCCATAAATATGTGAGCTGCGATAAAAATAAAGAGCATATTGACACGAACTCACCACCTTGCTCATTATGAGTAAGATGAATTAAACCCCCGAGAGTTCCGAAATTTTTTCACTTCCTTATACGTGAAAATATTGATCAATGAAATGATTTTGTGCAAAACTTTCACTTTCTGTAAAATTACCCTTTTGTACCGTTACAACATAGGCTGCATTAAAAAAAGGGGGAAATTGAAACGAAATTACCGCCTTAATCCAAGACAAGAAAGGTGATTTAGACCTGATAAGCTCCGAATTTTCTTACCTTCCATTTACGCGAAAAGAAAAATGACAAAAAGGTGTGTATAAAATTTGCAATTCCATTTCAATCAGTAAAATATCAGTATTTTTTTAAACCATTTTACATGAGCCACAATAATATTAGTAAAGAGCCAATACATACGAACATACTACCCTGCTAAGAGAAGTATGATAAATAAGGCCCCAGTGTTTTACGAATTTTTTAAACTTAATTTCCGGCAAAAACGATAATACCAAACTAGCGTTTATGTTAAAAAAATGCAGAGCTTTTAAGCATCGATAATAGATAAGGCAACATGTGATGCGGAGAAAGGAAATCTCCAAAGAAACTAAATAGAATCTTAAAAATGGAACCAAAATGATCGTCATATGTGCCCATTTCATATGGTATTTACAACACGATTCATTTTGATAGTTAAATAATGGAAGTACGGCATCTGTGGTTATCCTTGCAATACTCTGCCATTTTCTGCAAAAAATCTAGTGTAGGTTCCGCAGATGTACGAGCAACTGAGTTGAATTAAATCAAAGAAAAACCGTGCAATCTTTCACAGTGTAAATTTACATTCAATCCACATCCACGCTAGAGCGAACATGAGGAACGTCGGAGAGAAAGAAGAATGAGCAAACCATTTTTTTCTCACATTTGAGCAGTGTACACGACCGAAATCCTTGAAGGACTCAAAGTTGTAATCTTTGTGGACATGGTAGTAAAAAATTAGAAGGAAAATGGCGATAGCGAAAGAAACAATCAGCAATAATAGGGAGTGTACGACGGGAACCATGCCCATGAATATATGGGAGGCTGGAGTGTAGCGATACGTGAGGCAGAAACGTGTGCTCTTAGAAAAGAGGGAAAAAATGGGCTGCAGCCATTGAAGATGTGGGTGAGAAGGAGGATATAGCATATGCGGTGGATGGTTCTTTCCGATATTACTCTATACCACTTCATTTCTTTTATTTGATCAGTCCATTCGATCTTCAGAATTCTTATACAACACAAGGTTTCAGTTAATGATCTTAACATTTCTGGCCTAATTTTCCCATTGTCCATGTTTCCGATCCATTATTAGCCACGCTATACACGAATGCTTATTGTTTCCTAATAGTATTCTGTAAAATATACATAGACAGTTTCGACAGTGTGTATGACGGCTAGCGTATACCTGGTGCGTAGTCCCTCAGGGCCACAAATTCGTAAATTCCTAGTATGTAGAGATGACGTCGTCAATTCGGAGATTGCATTTCATTTTACCGTTTCAAACCCTCCTCATTCGAATTACACATGGTCCGTTTGGATGCGACTCATGCATAACGACTCATAAAGAAATGCTTGGTACACACAATTTTGTCGGTTAGTGTCGCTATCCAAGAGTTGGCCGCGCGAAATAGCGAACTTCAGTCAAAGTAAGTAGAAGCTGTTTTGGCCCATATGGAGATTTGAGTGAAACATAGCAAGAGTGATCACATCAGTTGTAATTACGGATATACGAAAAAGATTGAAAATTTTCCCTAGGAATTGAATTCCATTTCAACATGTTTTATGCTGCACAGCGCGGTCATGTATAGAAGGCGTAAGTCGCAGAGGGGAAAGAAAATAACTAAATAATAGAGTGGAGAGCGCTGGCTCTGGGATATCTCCGCGATGCCCGTTTGGGATGAAGGTTCCCTTTCACACTATTGTGGATAAAATGTTACGAAAATCATAGAGTGAGTCGGTAATTACTTTTTAAATACAAGGCATTTTATTAGCTTCCACGTTTTAGCTTACCAAAGTTGGAATTTAAGGACGCCATTGGGTAAAACGGCGTTCAGCATAACACCCATGACGCGAAGAGTTCATGCGTAGAAGGATAAAAAAATAATCGCTTCATTTATTTACTGGATTAATGTTTTGCAGAATAGAACAATAAGCACGAACCTACAAAGTGAAAAGGGAATTGGTTATGAGTTACTGCTTGTTACTCGAACTTCAATGAGCGGTGAAACCGTTTGGCTTGGAAAGAAATAATACTACTTCCCAGGTTCGTATATCCTGCAGGCGATATTCTTGCTATGCATCCGCTAATTCGTCGATTCTGCCGAGCTTTTGAAATGAAAGTATGGAAACAGCAGGGATAACCAAGATGTTCTTATTTCGGTTGTCAGGCTACAGTCTGATTTACGTAATGCCCTCCCGATCGACCTCAATGGCTCCGCCACATAAAAAAATGTATGTCAATGTGTTCCAAGTGTACATCCGACTTGAAAATCATTAACATGTCCAGTAAGTCTCTGAACAATCATGCTCCGGTAACATTAAAAAAATAAAACAATCGATCCGTGAAACACGCGGGGCAAATTTTCCTACGATATCTCACCCTCCCGCGAGACCTACCACTGAACCCAAAAAGCAGTCCTTCCATTAGCTACACGCAGGGATTTTCTTTTAAAGGGAAGGATGAGTTGAAGCATAAGAGTAAAGAACATTCTTTACTCCAAGGCTGGAGCCAAGGCGAGCGACGTTGGAAAAACAGTGGGGAATGGACGGAGATATAGGGGCATAAAGCTCATATGAAGAGCGAGGTCGGGAACGGATGACGTTGGTAGATGGAAGGAGGGAGAATGGCTAAGGATATCGTGGGGTTAGGGGTATCGTGTAAGGAGATTGGAGGAAGCAGGGAGAAAGATGAAGAGGAGTGAGGAAGGGACAAGAAGAGGAAAGGAAGGGAACGAGGCAGTGCTGCCAACCGTCCTCATTTCCTCTGGGTATGACCCCATATTAACACGTAATATGGATTGACCGGTAAGACTTTACTTAATACCCGGAATTTTTACCACAGAACTAAAAAATATTTTTATTTGCGTCATCAGTAAAATTCTTCATAAATAAGCCAAATAATTATTTTAGTTTCTGTATCACTTTTTTACCCATAAATTTTGGCACCATAAACAAAGTCACCTGTGGCAGATGAGGGAGGTGAGGAGTGAGGGTTGAATCCCATTCATCCCCACCCCCGAAGTTACACCCATGCGCAGAATTACTGATTTCTTGGTGTATATATAATACAGCTGTGAGAATGCTTCGAAATCGATTCGAATCGACTCGAATCGGGCTTGATTCGATTCTATTCGCCTGCGAATAGGGATGCGTCGAAACTGAATTATTCGAAATATTCGAATATTCGTCTTCGAATCGTTGCATGCATTCAAACATGGCGCTCATTCCACGAATGGTGCGCCGTCCGTATGGACGATGTTTTCCTCACGCGAAACGAAAATTCAAACGAACACATGTTATTCTGTGCTATTCTTTGTGCCACTATATATATATGTGAGCTAATTTAAGGCCCTGAAATATTGTGGAAATCTTTATTACCTCAACTGCGCATAAGCTTTTTCATTTTATTTAGACTCGAATTCGATTCGCTAGCGAATGTTTTCAGGGTGATTCGATTAGCTATCATAATTTAAAAAAAAATTCGTATCGATTCAATTCAAAAATTTTTCTTTTGGAAACTCGATTCGGTGCGATTCGAAATGAAAATCCCTGATTCGCACAGCACTAATATATATGTCTTCAAATTTTTAAGGAGAAAGAGAGTTGGCAACCCTGGTTGGATGGGCTGTGAGTGGGGCGGATAAAAGGGAGAGAACCCCCCGTCATGTGGGTGAAGATATATGTCGCGTATCGGAGGAATGAGTTAATACGACGGAGAGAGGTAGAGGGCGGCGTTGGACGTTCGATGGCTGGAAGTCGGCGGGTCGGAGGCTGGGGACGACTGTGGACGGAGGTTGGGAGACGGGAAGATATGTGGAGTGATGGGCGTACGAGAAGAGGGGAAAAGGAGGTAAACCGAAGTGGACTAAAGGTCCCTCTCCCGTCGCCCTCCGCTTGGCGGAGGAGGAAGGAAATATGGTTATTGAAAGGTGCAGAGTGAGAGCGTATGATGAGAGGAAAAGAGAGGAAATTGTTTTTTTTTTCGATGGATACACAAAAGAAAATGGCTTGAATATGTAGAAGATAGAAAAAAAGAATGTTTTCTCAGAACGTTTGCAAAATAAATTAGGTTTCTTTTCGTTTTTCAATTGTTTTTGTATCCTTCGAGATAAAATCGAGCGTGTTTTGTGTTGATTTATTTTATTGTCGGACTTTTTTTCAAGTGTGGAGATATAATAAGAGAGCCCAATTTGACAGTTATCGACGACTGTGCTTTCAATAGTGTATCCCACCCAATTCTTCACGATACTGTTAAAAACGTTACGTAAGAACGAAGACCGTTGATAATGATCTTCGATGGACCATATTTATTCATTCTCTGAGATTAACAATCCTCAACAAAGAGCAAACTTTAGATGTCGAGTGTTATTGCAAACACTGAAGTAGATGGATAGGAAAGAACGGCATCAAACTGTCGCCTGTCAACCAAAATTATAACCGTATTGGTAATTCCTGTTCATTCCTTACTTTTCTTTGAACAACAAGACAGAATGGACAAATTAGCGGTTACATAACAAGGTTATCCACAACCTATTAGATTTAGGGCAATCTATCTTAATCTATCTTATCTACCTACATAGATCTAATTTAGGGCAAGTTACTCTTGAAAAATGTACTGGCCACTTAGTGATATAAATTCTACTCGATGCTACCATTGTTTTCACAGGAAAGGCGGATTATTATCAATTTAAATAAATAAAAAATATATGCCGGGACGCTGTGACATTTACGCTGTAATAAAAACAATTCCATGGAACTAAAGACGGCGAATCGTGAAGTGTGGCAACTATGGATTTAATATTACCAGACACCTACCGATGGAAAGGATCCGTCGTAGATACTTCGAATGGCGCTCTTTTACGAACAATTGTTTTTCGATGAAACTGATAATAAATCGGAGGTAATCCTCCAGTTACGATACACCTACAATTTACCCTGCGAACCGCAGAATGTGCGTGTGGCAGGAGGTGTTAGGTCACCAGCCGTGTAAAATTGTCAAGGATGTGGTTTTGGGAGGTGAAATGGTGAAGTGTATATCGGGAGTGTGTTTCAATGGTGCTCAGTTTTCGTTGTGATCACTCGTTTTGCACGGAAAGAACGGATTTTTGTACTTATCCGTCCAGCATTATGTATCTCTCTTATTATATCGCTTCGGTTAATTTTGAAAGAAATTTTGTGTGGCGTCCATATGGTATAATCTGTGTCGATTTTTAAAATAAACCAGTTTTGAATTAATCAAGCAAACTAAGCCTAGCATGCGGCCTCCGAGTCTCTACCGGCTTCCATCCTACGTTTATAGGGATAAAATACCTCTATTAAAGTGAATGAGCAGCGAGCTCTGGTCAACTCACACGATAAAATTTCTCACCTCGTCCATAAATCAAATCCTCCCTCTTCCCTTATCCCGCTTACCCAACAACCTCCTGTCCATTTCCACCTCTACATTCCCCTCACCCCTCATCATAAGTTCCACCCACCTTCTGTGCCTTTTCTTCATCAAATTCATCTAATATCTTCTCCTCTCATAATTCATCATGTATTTCCTCCCTGATCATCCTAATAATTAAAAGTAACCCCTTGTCCCTCAACTCCAAGTTTCTTCAAGGTTTGCAAGAACGCAAGGAATCGGTCAAAGAAGATGTCTTACGAATTGTAGTAGAAGAAAGAAAACTAATTACACTCCTCGGAACAAAGTCCATTGTAGTGGGAATCAATAAACGAAATAAAGATTAAATAAAAACAATATTCGGCTTTTTACAGTATTTTGCAGGTTCTAATACGAAGTGTGAGCATTGATTTGGAAGAAAGAAACAGGTGCTGCATGAATGGATTGGTTGGTCATTTTGGGAGGCGATCGACGACTGAAGTCATTCGCGCCATTGAGGTCTGGTTAGTTAGGTCGGTAGCGGAAGGTTTATCGGGAAATGGAGGAAGGGTGGAGGGAAACCCAGCGTCGGCATTTGCCTGCTCTTAACGAAGGACGCAAATGGTGCCAGTTTGACGACTCATCCGACAGACGGAACACTGAACTTGAAGTGCCCTCCAAAAGACACCCAAGTAGGTATCGAGTTTCCCTTGAAAAATATCCTCCTCCACCAGGATTCGAACCCTGGCTATGGGTATGGTAGGCCAGGATTCAAATACTGGCCCGAGATTATAGCCACCAAGTCAATCCGATCCCCACATAAATGGATTACAACATTATGAAACGTCGATGATTCACTCGATTTAAAATGAAGTTACCTCACGATCTGTTTGAAACTGAGAAACAAACCTTCACAAGACGTTTGTGTGGAGTGTGCTGCTCCATGGCTGTGAAACGTGGACGTTTGGGGAATTAGAGAGGAAAAGGTTGGATGCATAAAAAATGTGGTGCTACCGTCGAATGATGAAGATTCCCTGGGTGGACAGAGTCACTAATAGTGAAGTTATATGAAGGATAGAGGAGGCAACATGTTTGCTGGAGAGAATTAAAAGAAGGAAAGCAACATGGATTGGCCATATTCTCCGACATGCAGGATGTATAACTAGAGGGCACATACTGCAACATACTGTAGGGTACAGCGTAAGGGAGGAACTATAGGGGCAGGCCTAGACAGGAATACACTGGACAGATTTTGGAAGAGCTGGGATGTGCCTCATACCACCTAATGAAGGAGTTGGTCCAGGACAGAAAAGAATGGAGGAAAATTGCTGCTGCAAATCAATCTTAGGATTGTAACCAAAAGAAAAAGACCTCAAGAAAAACTGTAGAACTATTGTCCCATTTGTTCGATATAGGTAGGAATTCTAAACGAAGAAATCGTCACGGAAAAACAAAATATCCTGGTACAGAGATCGAAGTGTAGACCATTTGTTGTTCGGACTAAAACGCAGAATTCCACGCCACGCATGCTTCGAAATCCCCATGGCAATCAAGGAGAGATGAAAGGGAACTTGAAAGAAGACGCTTGATTTATCCAGAATCCTTCAAATTGCCATACACAATGCAGAGTCTGCTGAGTAAGAAGGTCAGTGTATTGACCAAGGATGGCTAGATTTTTGGTATAGGCGGTGTTTTCCTCGGGACAATCCCTACGCATTTATTTAGTGATAAAATGTTTAATGAGGAATTTTGGGTGGGGTACATCGGGTGATCCATTGCTGTCATTGCTTTTGGAATAGGATAACTACAGCTTCTCAGAAAAAAAGCGAGCAATTAAATAAGCCACCGTCCATCACCCCAGCTATATTTTAAACGCCAGCCCGAATTAAAGTAACAAATATGCATGAAGATGATAGACAAAAAACTTGCGGATTTCCCACGCGTTCAGACTGAACCGGTGGTAATTGAATTATGCTGATGACTTCGCTCTCCCCTGATTAACGAGCTTGTCGTCGAGAATTCAAACCCATTACTTTTTGGCGTAATTAACGGGAAGAAAGTAATTAACAGTGGGGAGGGGGCTTTTTTTTGCTTAACCTTACGGATGCTTCTTGGAGAATTTAAAATTGAGATGTTTTCCTGTTTATGGGAAGACAAAAACAGTTAATGTACGTTGGAATATATTTATAACCTAATTGCATCGCTTATCTGTGCGAGGAAATGAATTTTTTTTGTTCAGCGATTTCATTCCCCGTTTACATTTCCTAAGACTTATTTTTTTTAAGATAATTTTATGGTAAGAAGAAAAAAGGCGCAAGAGTTGAAAATAAAGATGATTATACTGATAAATGGCGCGCGGAAATATAATTGATCAACATAACTGAAATTATGTACGCAAAAATTTTTTAAAAACGTTATTATATATTTTCAACTCAAACGAAAGTACCAGTAAAATCAGCGTTACACCCGGTAGTTGTAAAATATATATCTCGCTAAAAATGAATTTTAAATTTTTTGTGAACTGCGGTGCATTCTTATTTAACTTTTGTATAACGTGACTTCAAAATGTTTATAAAAATATGTGGATCTATTATTGAGCTGTACTGAATCAATAGAAATTGAAAAAAAGTCGGCCATGGAGTAAATTACATCCATTATTTCGATCCAAGGCCCTTCATCTCGTAACAAGTTAAATACTATCAAAGAAGAGGTGTATGTTAATGTAACATATTTATATATTATTGAATTCCTACATGAGACAAATGAAATAGGGGATCGGGTTGGTGTGGTGGCTAGAGCACTGGCTAACCATACGGACGGCCAAGGTTCATATCCCTGCAGAGGAGGATGTTTTTCAGAGGGAATCTGATCCCTGCTTGAGTGAGTTGTGGAAGGTACTTCAATCACAGTACTCCATCTGTCGGAAGAGACGTTAAACCGTGGTCCCCTTGGTGCCTTTCGTAAAGAGCAGGCTAATGCCGACGCCGGGTTTCTATTCACCCTTCCTCCCTTACCTATCCCCTATGGCGCAAATGACCTTAACTATCGGTCGCCACCCCAAATATCCAGTCCATAAATGAATTATTACGTAAATTATACTTTGTAAATAATAAATGTGAAACTGCAATTTCACATTAGATAATTTTAGTACACAGAATTATCATATTGTAGGATAACAACAATAAATATATTGATTTGATGAGGTAATCAGGATTTCTTGTGAGAGGCATGGAAAATAAAAATAAGGACAGAGAAAATGGAAAAAATGAGGATAAAAAAATGAAAAGACGGAAAGGAGAAAGAGAAGTAATAAAAGAAGGCAGTGTAATTAGTCACCCAGCTGAGTTAGAGAGGAATGAATCCATGTCCCCTTGAAAATTCTCTCTCTCTCTGTCTTTACTCCGCCCCAACCCACTTTACTTAATCTCCGGGTCCGGAGCTAAATAAGTAAGAGGAAGGAGGGGAAAGGGACGGTTTATGGACTGGGGGAAAATATATAAGGCCTCCCACATAGAATTACAGATGAGCAATTAACTGATTCCACGCGATGAATGAGATGAGGGAAAAAAAGAATGAGACGGGAAGTTAAGATGGGCGGAGGAAAACCGTCAAGTCAATCGTTGAGAAGCGGAGGAAAAACGCGTGATGTAACGGCTCTTTTAACGATACGGCTTGATGATGCGCGCTGTGGCCATGATGGATGTCTCGGGAGATATGCAACGGGGTAGTTTAATGGGGCCGAAGGGGAAGGGATACTATGGGGGAGGGATACTATGGAGGAGGGTTAAATGGGGAGGAAATGGGTTCCCGTCAGATCGATCGGGATCTCTATATAAATATGTATATATATGTATATATTTTTTTCCATCTTACATCGTCTCGCATGAGATCCTTAAGGGTTCCTTAAGCCTAACCCTTTTTTCTTTATTTCTTTCTCCTCTATCGCTCTCTTCTTTAGGACCCTTAACACGGTCCTTACTTCAGTGCTGAAAATAAAACAGAACTTAGATTGCTTGAAATGGCAATACATAGAGTATATTACTATCTCTGAAGGATAAAACAACTTCGACTATTCGTACTAAAAACAAAAGTAAGTTTCGTTTCTGGGACCAAACTACCAAGAAGGCGCAAGAAGGCGAGTTGCAAGTTTCGAAAAAATACCAGTGAAGGAGCTAAAATCTACCATAATAGTTAAAAATAGTCTTCGATGGAATATTAGGAATAAGAAAGTGTAATCCCTAATATCTGTAATGTATTTACTGCGGCTCGTTAAGAATGTTTTGCTAGCATTACAATACAAATGCCGAAATAATATGGAACAGATAATGTGGAGTGCATATGAGTGTTTAAAAAAATTCTCAGACAGTTCCACTGCTTACAAAAATTAGTTACATGTAAACACTGATTTTTAATAACGGATTTTTATGTAAGTACCGTATTTTTCTACGAGTTTTTTCGCTGATTTCTGAGCTTATAGCTGCATTGCAGTGCCATATTTTTGTCTTCGTTTTGTCCACAGAGGTCTCAGCGCTAATATTGGCCATGTAGCTGCAAATGATGCCTAGCGATAATTACTACGGCAATAAACTTGGCTAAAGTGTTCGTGGAGGGTAACGTCAAAACACTACGTAGTCTCAGAATGCGGCGGATCACATCAAGGAACGATACTGTCACTAGTAAAACGACGCGTTTAAATGCGAATTTCAATCAATTCATCCTAATTTGAGAAAAAAATGTTTTTTTTCCTTGGTGGAAGATTTTGATATAGTGGGACTTGATCCTTCAATAGCAAATATTAATTGAGTGAGTTAGTAGCAACGCTCAGAGTCGTTTAAAGATTGAGACGCTGGTTTGGACCGCTTGATCTTTACTCAGAACTTTACACAGGTGTGTCATCATCATCATTGGTAGACTGCTGTTTAGCAGGTCCTCAGTAGCCTCTCCTCCAGATAACTCTGTCTTGTGCCATCCTCTTCATCCCCGCGTGGCCTGTCTCCTCTTCTGAATCATCCGTCATCTTTTTTCTGCTTTTTACGCGTTTACCCTTTCCTTCCACCATCCCTTCTAATACCTCCTTCATGAAACAATCTCTTCTTAATATATGTCCCAGCCAGTTTTGCTTCCTTGTTTTAATTGTCTCTATCAGTCCTTTATCTTCCCCCACTCTGGTCAATACCTCTTCATATCTCACTCTGTCTGCCAAACTAATATTTAACATTCTTCTCCAAATCCACATATCCAATGCCTCAATCCGTTTTATATCGTTCTTCAAAGCCATCCATTTCTCACAACCATACAGTACTTAGGTGTGCACATCAATTTAAAAAATGTTGGAAATAACTCCACATTCACGCATTCATTGGCCGTGCAATCCTAAGATTGATAGACCGCAGCCCTCCACCCTTCCCTATCAATTGCTGCGTCTCTTACTTCATGGTACCTCTTCCTTATGTACTTTCTTATTTATATGGTCCATGAAATTATTCCTGTGTCTTTCTCTGGAGACTTTTCCCTCTATCTCGCCTTCAGTTTCGTTCATCTCATACGTGTCTCAGGGTGAGCCAAATCCATCTGGTTCTTCTTTTCTGAATCGTGTTCCATAGGTTCCTTTGCTCTTCCACTCTTCTGTTAAGACATCAAACATTTTGCTATATATATGATACAAGAATAATATTTTAATAATTTTGTCCCAATAAATGCATTGTTATGACTTGGTTTAACGGCGAGGAATTCAAAAGTCAAGCAAAAATCGTATAAAAACATGTTGTTTACTCGATATCCTACCTTGATTTGTAACAGGAACCATTATAATAATATAAAAGGTATGTTATCACAGTTAAAATGAAATCAGTACGTTTATTATCGAAGTATTTTGGAATGTACTCAAATTATTGTATAAAACTGTAATAAAATAGGATTAATTTGACAAGAAACCAAATCGCTAACATGCAATTTTTTTCGCCTTTATCTATGCATTAAGTAAACGAGTCCAAAGTTTCACGCAAATCTGTGCATAATAGAAAATAGCTCCAACTACCTAGTTGAAAAATTCAAACTACTGTTTAGTTTAGTTTAGAAGGCAACTCAAAGGTATTCGACGAGATATTATGGAACATCATCGTGAATTTTAAACAAAGAAACTTGGAAACGTTCACTCTGTTATTTATTTGTCTGCACAACGCAGTTTGACGCCTAAAGCGTCATCATAAGGTACAAGAGTTGCCATTCAATTAAAAAAAGGAATTGTGACAGGGAATTGAAACTTTGAAATGCCCACTCTGATATTTATTTGCTTGTACTACACATTCCGACGCTTATAGCTTCATCACCAGGTGCATAATATTGTACCTTATTGTACATAATACTGTACCTGAATATTTTACATAATATTGTACCTGATGATGATGCTTAAAGTGTCGAAACGCGTTGTGTAAAAAAATTAATAACAGGGTGGACATTTCAAAGTTTCTTTCTTTTAAAAACCTTATAAGCAATTAAATGTCTGAGATTGGCGTATTTTTATATGAATAAACATTTTCCAGTTTTTTGAAAAAATTGTAGTAGATTACACAACTCAACCATTGGAAAGTATTTTCATGCATGTTCCCCCTATCCATCCCCGTTTCAGCCTTCTCCCTTTAACCGCACGACCCATCATTCAAAACGGCCCGAAATTCCACAGCCCCGCTCTAACACATATCTTACTTTCCCTTTCTCTCGCTCGAGACCCAACCCCCAACATTTCCGAGAGCCTCTTTAAAGCACTTTCCCTTCCTTTTCACAAAACAGCGCTTAACTAAACATTCCCTCCCTCCTCTCTCTCTCTCTCTCTGCGGACCGCATCTTCCTCCAACAAAACCTGTTTTCCCGTTTTTTTCCTCTCTTCCTTCCACGCTCTTCTAACGTATTCCCATAATCACTCACGATACGATGGCCCTCTCTCGACGGTGCCCAATAACTCCCGTCTCGGCCGGAGGAGCGAAAAAAAAAATATATATAAAGAAAAGAAGAGTAAGAGATTTTCTCCAATCCTTACACTCTCTTTCACTCCGACCCCTTTATAGGAGAGAATTATACTCTCTTAAGCTTTGAGTGGCAATGGATCTCCCTTAAGCTTTATCGCTTGGAGCCACGTGTAACCGAGATAGGAAATCTTCCTAGTTCGGCCTTGCTACACTTGCTTTTATTTCTGCGTTCCCCTTTTAGAAAGGAGTCTAGTTTTAACTTCTTGGGGGTGAATCTTTAGGGATCAGCAAGAGAGAGCTATTATCATTCCCATTCCGCCATAAATTTTTCTAAGTCCTTTTTACAAAGATGTGGTTCTTTTGGGTTAATTATGAGGTACATCCGCGATTTAAAAAAAAGCAAAAAAAAATAAGAAGAAGATTTGGAAATGAATGAATGCGGTTGAGCCGTGTCTAATTTTGTAGGGGTAATCTTTGAGAATAAATACAATGTGCTGAGTTGCAAAACAAGAATTTTAATTATAAAATGTATATAAGCATTGCATTGAAATTCTTTCGCCCGAATAAAACGGTTTTTGGCTTACCCTTGATGAATTTCATGGTATTACGCCGAAAGAAAAGTTTTTAACTCCCACAGATTTCATCGTAATACGATGAGTATTTCGAATAGTGAATGTCAATCAGTTTGGAAAAAAACTACTCAGATTATGTCAGCAATTAAAAAAAAAGAATTTTAACGTGCTAGGCCAAATTTTATCCCAAAACTCATTCACATACATCACATAAGTCTGAAAAAAAAGGATTGTGTAAATAATTTTTCCACAAAATCTCTCTTAGCACGCGGTGGTCAAATTCTCAGTATTGTGAACTATATAACATTTTATTTTTTTTAAATATATAGATTTCCAGGTATTATCTTTTAAAAGCTACCGACCCCTACCTTTTTTAAAGCTACCGTTTTCACTATTTTTTATTTACTAAAGCTACTATTTTTTTAAATATATAATTTCCAGATATTAGCTTTTAAAAGCTACCGACCCCTACCTTTTTTTAAAGCTATCGTGGCGATGTGGTAAAGTAACCTGCTAAACCAAGGGTCGCGGGTTCGAATCCCACCTGGATGGAAATGGTACACCACTCAGAACATGGGTGTTTCTGTTCATCTGTTGACATTGTTGTTTACCCGGCAAAAATTGGCCAAATACGCTGCACTCGGAGTAGTGAAAATAAATAAACAATAAATGCAAATTGAAGAAGAACATCCATTTTTCTAAAGGTGCTGGAAAATAGCTCTCAGAGAACGTTGAACCCCTTCCCCTACTACTTTGCGTCAAAGTTTTCTTTCCTTTCGGCGACGCAATAAATACGACGTTATGAAAACGCGCGGGGGTAACTTTGGTAAGCGGTTACGTTTTCGACCTGTCTTTTTAAGCTTACAGAAGCACTATCGGAAGAGTACGAGAGGACGCACTATATTATTCCGCCACGACCTAAAAGAAGTAGACCAACTCCCAGTGTAATACGATAAGTTTCTCAGGCAAAAAATACTCTCTTTCTCCAGAGTTTAGCCTTACAGTGCAGAAACATCAAAACGCACTGTCAACGAGGAAGGAGGCCATCGATTTTAAGGTTCTTAAGGAAAGTACGCAGACAAGAGAGTTTAGGGCCTTCAAATGATCGGGTTGGTCCGGTAACTGAGATAAAGAAGAGGTCAATTTTATATAAAAAAGTTATGTAAGCTACAGATATTATGAGATACGCTAATACTGTATCAAGAGATAGGAGAGATACGTAAATATGAACAAAAATGGAAATGAGCTCTCTTAATTGCAGAAGTTGATGTCAGATTTCTCCAACTACCGCAGAAGTATTTTCCTGAATCACAGAATTCACTCGAAAAAAACAAATAATTAAACATATTCAACGGCATCCAGTAGGATACTGTGTGACATCATCTTAAATTTAAAAGAGAGAAACTCAGAAACAGAGTGGAGTGTATGTAAATATCTGTATCAGATATATCTGTAAATAACAGAGTGGACGTTTCAAAGTATTCAAGTTTCTTTATTTTTAATTTACACACATGCATAACAATCACGCCGTTCCCTTCCGGGGTAGGCACAAACACAAAGTTTCACAAATACATATTGTTACACCTAACTCTGCTTCAATAATTTCCTCTACACTGACCTATCCATGCAAACCTCTTTTGTCTCATTTACCCCCGTACACTGCTTCATACATGCCCTCCTGTTTTTAAAATTCCTAATATTCCTGCTCCTAAGAATTTCCTGAACCACATTCAATCACAACTTTCTCGGCATGCCTCTACCTCTCGCACCCTTCATTTCACTCTTGTATATCTGTTTTGTTATTCGACTCTCATCCATTCTCTCAACATGGCCAAACCAACGAAGTACACTCCTTTCATAAATGTCCATTACCGGAGCATCTAACCCACATTCATTTATTACCCACTCATTCCTGACCCTATCCATCCTACTTTTGCCACAAACACTCCTAAGATAACTCATACCCACGACATTTGATCAACTCTTACACTGTCTATCCTGACATACCCATGTTTCACTGCCATACAACAAAGTGGGGAGAAGTACACTTCTGTACACGGCGATTTTTGCTTCCTTTTTTCTTTTTAATTCAAGTTATTAATATACGTTACTGACAATTCAGAATCATTTGCTCTATTTCTTTTCAAGACCTGTCTCGTGGTTCTAATTTTAGTGAAAGAAATTTTAGTTCAACTGATGGAAGGACTTGATTGGGAGCCGCTAAAGACTGTAAGGCTGCGCACAGGTATTTATTGAAAAATCCTGATCACTCGAGTAAACGAGTGATACGGATAATATTATTTTGACCCCTCAGTATTACTATCGAACTGATTGAAGTGACAAAATTAAAAGATTAAGTAAGGGATGTACTGCCAAAGTGATCGGCAAGAGAGTTTCATCTTTCCTTGCACAACTAGTCATTCAAAGGAACACAGAGCGTGATGGAAAGACACTGCCTTCTTTAAAATGCAATTAATTTTCATCTTCATATTCTTCCTATTCCTTTTCTCTATTCCCTTCCACTTTCGAGACTGGTGTCCCAAAATCCACTGCCATACATCCCTGTAGTGACTCATAGGATAGCATACATGCGAATGTTTTTATTTCATTTGCCTTGAAAATAGCCAATCACTCATATTGTAGATATCAGATGAAGTTGCATAGTGATGAATGGTCCAGTAAAATTGAACCTGTTAAACTCGAATTGTCCCTTTTACCCAGTCTGCATTTGCAATTTGTGATTTCATGCATCCCAAGCAATAAGTTTAACAAGGTCGAAATGCAGGCTTTTGCCCTTGGTTATGTTGAAGTTTCAGGACTTTCACACGCCACGTTTTCCGCAACTTTAGGCGTATGTGTTCATACACCGGGGTCAAGTAACAAGGTATCAAATGTACACCGTAAATTAGAATTTTTCGGGTTCTTCCCGCGAGGCAAAATTTCAATTGACGACCGTTTTGTTGGCATTCCAGTCGGCATCATCAGATCCTAATGTTCAGGAAATGAAAATACTGCAACGCGGGAAGATCTTGAAAAGTTATAATTTGCATGAAAATCGGTGATAAAGGTACTTGGTATTCTTTTCAAATTTGCCATGCCGTATCTTTGTATAAAATATGATGACGATTGAATATCTCCCATGAGTAACGATGTCGTAAATATTAATGTCAAGGTAAACTGCCGGTTGAGGTAGGCTTAGATGGAAGTGGAAAAAACTTTCTAGACTTTTATTTGAGCTCGGCCGTATGTAAGTACCTATAATATTTCTATTTTCATCCCAGCGTACCTTTCTCCACCCCGCCCATAAATCCTATTATCACGATCCCATTTATCATTTTAATAAATCCTGTTAATACGATCATAACCGACCCTTACCCCTTTCATACCTCCTCAAACCACCGTACTTCCCTTCAAATAAGCTACTTCAGAAGCTTTCACTGCACACCAACCATGCCAAGAACTTCCTCGCTCTCCATCCTCCTCAACACTCAGATCTCCAACGTCAGCAGCCTATTAAAGTTAACTTTTTTTACGAATGATATGTCGTGTATATGCATATTGTATAGCACGTATACAGCTGCTTGTTAAAATCTTCCGTCATTCTTTCAAATAACCAGGTTAAAAATAATTCCTTCTGGTTCTTTTTTCCAATGGTACACGTTTCTGATTAAAGCTTTCCTTTGCACCTTCTTGATATTAGCCAAGTTTGATAGCCAAATTTCCAGGTTTTTTAAAATTCCAATGGTTTCCTAAGTTTAGGTTGAGCAGCTCATTGGTGCCGTTTGCAGTTCAATGCCCCGATAGAAATGAGAGGGTGTTGATGAGGTGTAACGGGCAGTAAGTCTACATCCCTTAACAAGGAATTAATGTTCACCAACACTCGCAAAGCGTCTTTCTGTGACATTTATCTTAATATGGAGTTCCTCTATTTTGAGGGTGGCTTTGGGTCTCTATATGACGATCTAATGTGTTCTGTCCGTCATCATAGGAGCGCCTGAAAATAATTGGTCACACCTGGCTACAATTACAGATTTTAAATCGGTCTCAGTTATGCTTATGTTGCCAGCATCCAGATTAAATATTCGTCTAAATAAGTGAGTCAGAGATATTTCAAAACAGCTGGCTGAACTTTGCCTTTCCTTTGAAAAATAAGAGCTATCACAATCTGTCAACAGTTAACGAAATCAGAACGTCCTTTTGATGTTGGTCTAACGCTGAAATAGCTTGTCTTAACTTTGATAACCCTCTTATGACTATCAATAGACTCTGAATATGGTATAGAAGCTCCGCATCATGACAGATTTGTAGCACCTCATGACCATTAAAATATGATTGCAAGAATATGATGACAAAGCATAACGTGCTCAATTCGTTACATTAGAAAACGTGGGAAATATGCCCAATGGGACCAAATAAGTTTTTGTTTTTTTTGGGTATTTTGGGCAAACGATTAGAATTGCTTGCTATGAACCTTTTCTTTCTGGACCATTTCTCTTACTTGCCCTACTGTGATGCGTCATTGTCACGTTTTGTGTGATATTTATGCCAGAGAAAATGGGTGAATGATTTGTGAAGTTTGAAGATTACATGATAGTTATGCATTCATATAGAAGGTCACCATTGGATTAAAGAGAGTGAATTTCCGCAGTAAAGTTTCGTGGCCCATGTCTCAAACTAGTCTGCAAAACGGCACTACAGGTAGTGGCGAGTATCGTTCGAAGCGCTTGTGTTGCTAATCTAGCGATTATAAAGACTGACTGACCCCCCACGCTGCACAACCTTCTTCCCCTGTAACGCAGTATTTCCTCAGTAAAGCTCCGTAGCCCATGTCTCAAACTCGTCAGCAAAACGGCACGATAGGTAGTGGTGAGTTACGCTTGAAGCACTTCTTGAAGCATTTGTGTTTCGAATCCAGTGATTATAAAGACTGACTGACCCCCCACACTACACGAAAGTCTACACACTACGGAAAACGACCCCTGTACCGCAGAACTTCCGAAGTAAAGTTCCGTAGCTCATGTCTCAAAGTAGTCTGCGCAGAGCCAGTGAATTTTGCTAGGACAACGCTTACAATGATAGCGCATTCGAGAAACAGTAGCCCAGTAGATGTTCTCTTGAAGAAAGGAAGCGGCGTTCTCAATCTGACGGTAACGAAGTCGTTTGTCAACGTCGCCGCATTTCTTACCCCATTTCTCTCTACCCGACCGCCATCCCGTTCCTCCCTCATTCCTTTATTGCCCCGTCGTCCCATTCTTCCGAACAAAAGACGATTATCAACCCTCGCCGATCGCTCGGCGGTTTTTCATCGCCCTCAGCCCTCACCATCAAGCCCTCCCTCCGAAGCGCCCCTCCCTCTCATCCCCCCACTCCCCTTCTGCAATCATACATTAGAGTAGAGACGGAGGCCATTAATTACCGCTTCCGCCCAAAGAGGGTGTTGTCATATTGCACACCCCTCCCTCTCCATCGATAGTCAATCGATGGTCCAACTGTTCGAATCGTCTCTCTGGATGTTTTACGACCGAATGAAAAGTATTCCCATCAAACGCCCACTTCGTCTACTCTTCAGTCTCTATCTCTCTCTCTCCTCCCCTTCTTCAACTGACCAGCGTTATGGGGTTGTTACTTTAATTCAAAATTACTATAGAATTTATTGAGTGGTATGTACTTCTTTTGGCGAGGCAAATTTCCTGAAGCGGATTCCATATTTTGTATTGGCGTTTTATGTACATTTGTTATTTTTATCTACATCAGTGTAATAGTAAATCATGAAAATAAACGTCAAGCACAGAAATAATGCAGCAGAAAGCACAAGCCACCACTGACATGGAATTCTCCTTCTGAAGTACTATAAATATTCGTAATTAGAGTTTTATTTTTTTTTACGAGTAGATTACTGTCGTAGCCTGAGATCGATTACTTTGGAGTATATAGGTCGAAAGAAGCCGAAGAAAGAGTTCTATGAGCAAAGAGTTTTTAAAAAACGATGCAAATGTCAGATTTTTATATAATTTTTGTTTAAAAATGTGTAAATGTTTAACCATTAGGACTAATAGACACAACTTTTTCCATGTTCAAGACATGTCAAAATACGTTAGATTTCATTTAATTTTTAATTACATTTGGGAACTCTTTGTAGTTTGCGCAGTAAACAGCGCGATTTTTAACAGATTTTTCTTTTTAAACTATCATCTTGTGATTTGTTAAGTGATAGTTAAGTACAGCAATGTATAATTTGATATTTAAACTCTCCACGTCTTTGAGTCCTACCTTCGGGAGGTATGGACATGGTTACGGCATAGTGGCGAAACCTATTGGCTTAATCGCCGTGGGTGCCAATTAAATGTTTCACTTGGCAAATAAATTAGATTTACTTCGAGATTTGGACGGTTGCAGACGAAAATTAAAGAAAATTTTTCCAATATGCAAATTATTGGCAAATTTCATGTAAAAAATTCGTGTAAATTCTCTCCTTTCCGAATTTAAAAGTGGCAACGACTATAACAGGAAACGAGAAAAAGAAATGTCCAAAATAGATGGAGAAAATCTAGAAAACATAGAGAGGAAACGAAAATACTAGTCGAGATCATAGAGTAGTAGAAGATTTGGAGCAGTGCGCGATTCATATAAAAGTCATTAACCCTTCACTGTATTTTGTATCACATATGATACACAGCACACAATTCCCTTCATTGCTTATGGGCATGGTTCTTCTTACCGCATGGTATGTAGATATGATGTACTCCGTGGTAATACTATGTGATTCTAGGTATTACAATGTAGTAATTGTTACGCTTCAGGATGAATTTTACCAGGAAAAAAATTTTTGGTACGTATTTGGAAATCTATGCAGTGAAGAGTTAAACGTAAATGATATCAATTTTTGTGCAGGAATAGTACTTTAGCTTTGCATCCTTCGATAGCTGAAGTCATTTTGCTCTTGCTTTGTCCCCCACTAGTAGATCAGAGCCACAGCGCATTGTAGGAATGAGTGATTCAACACTACGAACTTGAAAACTAAAATTATTTTAATGAAATAAATGATGAAAAATTTTTGCTATTTTTCCCGGTATCTTGCAATTTTGCAGTAAAATATCGGAAAAATTCTTTTATATCATATATATGAGTGTTGAAATTAATGCGAGCGATCAACATAAAAACGGAACGACAATCAATTTAAGCTGAGGCGTCAAATTTTTTGTCAAAAATTTCAAAGAGCCAAACACCATGTACTGCAACATTTAGGCAAAATTATGTTGAGGTACAGGTATGGCGGAAATAAAATCGAAAAAGCATTGGATGAACGTAAAAATGAACGTTCCATTTCATTTCCTTAAAATCAGGTGTCTCAGGTCAAAGACATTCTATTCCACAAGGCGAGCAATAATTTTACAGCTGTGTGCTATAGAATGATTTAACATTAGAATGACATGACAATGACTATGTGTGCTATAGAATGGATTAACATTAGAAATACATTTATAATGATGTAACATTGGATATCTTATCTATCCGAATGTTGGCATGATGGATTTTATGGCACGAGAAATCGATTGGAATAGGTCCCATATCCGCAAAAAATTGCTTCACAGCCAAAAAAGGCCAAGATTCCAATGAGAAATGAATAACCAGCTACTTTGGTTACTTAACTCTTGGCTCCGCTGCAATGCTTCATTTGTTTATTTATTTATTAAATATTTCAGATGCACGTTTTAACACCTCCAAAATCACACGACTATTGACGATGAATTTTTTTTACTTACGATTTTGTGTTTAAAAAAGGTAAAAAAATCGTATACAATAGCATCTTTTACCATTTAATGATTTTTTTAATGATAATAGTTAATGATAATTGATATATACCCCTTTCCACCTTATCCCACACGATTGTACATGCTTGTATTAAATATTTACTGGCAAAGACGAGAAACATAATGGTCCAGCAAGATATTTCTAATAAATAAATAAATAAAAAATACTTTTAGAACAAAAATATTTTAAGGTATTTAAATAAATATTTTTTCTATTTTTCCATTAATCTAGATCCCAAAAAATCATGGAATACCACAGTAAAATCATGAAAATACTAGCAATATATCACAGAGTGGAAAAGGATTTAAGATATCGATCAAAGCTCGGTCTCCCGGTACAATATTCTTAAATTCGATAAATTAAGAATTTCTTTACGAACGGTGGAATGAAACAAATAAATGTTCCCTGGTGGAACTTCCCAGTAGCGATTGCCGATTACACTTCGCCGGAGAAGATTCGCCGGTTCTCTCACCTTGGAATGGTGCCCATGTCCTAAAATAGGTGATTAGGTTAGCGATGAAGGATTGAAGACGATCGTTTACTTAAGAACGCCAGTCTTAACGAATCCGCGCCGGCCGCAAAACTCGTTAGCCGCTCAAAACCCAAAAGTAAAAAGGAATCCCTCACGCGTTTTAATAACTCATTCTGGGTCCTGGCCATGTTCTCCCGCATTTAAAACTCGCGGAAGAGATTTTAGACGGAGGGGCATGATTTTTCCATCCCTTATTAACCCGTCGCTATTTCCGTATCGCGATGTCTGCATTGCAACGCAATCAACGCAGTAAAGGGTTATAAGTGACTGTGGCGGGGGGAATGGAGGAAGGAATAGACAACTCGTGAATGGCAGGCATTCATGACTTCCGCCTCCGATAGTAATGCGTTCTCGAAATTTGCGATGTTCACGTCCATCTATTTTGGTCCACGGGCAGATTCATCTCTGCAGCGTCACATAGGAAGCTCATTGAATGCTGTCGTGGCAACTGGGAAGTAAGGAAGGAGCTCAACGTGCTGACTGCAGAAGAGTCGTTTGTTTTTTATTCCGTAATCACTGTTCTTGCACTTTAATTGTAGTATACATGATTGGGAAAATTCTTAACACATTAGACCACAAACCAATGAGAATGAAATACATTAAAGAAGTCTTTTTATATACAATTCATAGAACGATAATGCTTTCCATTCTTAGAAAAAAATTATTTTAATAATACGTTACGGTATTTGATCTATAGGTAAAATAAAATTCGATGGGAAAAATAATTAATTTTTTAAAAATTTTTTGATACTTCCCCAACTTCTATACAATCAATGCTTGAATATAGAATTATGCAAAAGAAACAAATTCCAAAAGAGAAAATAATTATGACAGCACGAAATTACTATTATACTTGATTAGCATAAAATGGAGTCAATTTTGAGAATTGAATTTTGTTTGAATGAATCCAATCCTCTGTGGAGTGGTAAAATTTTTAATTTCAAAGTTTAAAATCTGCTCAAATTGTAGTTCGGGAACAATCTCATCACTACATGAAAACTTTTAGTTTTTTTACGCTGACTTTGACATTTACAGTATTATTCAGGACAACGTGCAATAATTAAGCTATGACGCTGAATAATTTGAGAGGTTTCTCAGCTAAATTAAATTGAGTTAACTAATTACAGTAAATTCAATACCCACTTGACCAAGCAATGAAAAAATGCTTTAAAAATGAGAAGCGAAACAGTTATCCTCCTTCAAAAGATTTGGAAAAACATCCTTGCATTTATACTTCACACCAAAACACTCGAGTGAAGCTAGGTGGCTCTCCCGGACAATTTTCGCCACCGTCGTCGGACAACTTCTTTCGAGCGACCGAAGGTTCATTTGACGACCGAGAAAGACTTTGACATGTCCAAATATCGGATGTAATACATCAGTATATAATGAAGAAGCACCGCTGAGAACTGTTTTGAGAAATCGGTACTTCTCTATTTCGGCCGCCGCGTTCCCTACCACGACAACATGAGCCACCACACTTTCTATTAACCCTTTAAGTGCGGTATGACGTAATATCACGTCATGGTTGTCTTTACGCTGGTGCTGACGACGTGATATAACGTCATGTGTATCGAGAGTGCTCCACCTTTCACTAGGGGGACTAGTAAAAGTTTTCTAGTGAATGCTAGAACACTCACAGTACCCTTGACGTGATATCACGTCATCAGCACCAGCGTAAAGACAACATGACGTGATATCACGTCATACCGCACTCAAAGGGTTAAACTTACAGCGTGACGTGACGGTCATACATAGAGAAATTGGGTAATGAGGAGTTGGGTAGAGAGGGAATGCTTTATTTTACGGCTGGGTAGGGTAATATTGGGTGGACTTTTGGTAACAAGCATAATTTTCCCTTGAGCTCATTATTTTAAGGTTTGTACATTACCACAGCATCTTTTACCAAGCGAAACATAAATTATAGTTATCTATTTATGGAATCAAGGCATCATGACTTATCTAAAATGGCAGTATCACTAATAGAGATACAGAGCGGAAAACACGCCACGTGGTGGCTGCATTGTACCTTTATCTACTAACTTGTACTGACAGAACGCCCCGTATGATCGCGGTGTAGCTATCGTATATCTGTGCATTTGTGTGGTTAAAAAAATATTAATACTAACAGTCTTAAATTAGTGACATGCTAACAGTGCAGCGCATATGAGTGAATTTTTTCCTCCTCTAGGTTTTAGTTGGTGTTTGCCGATAAATCAGCAGTGGTAGTTTGTTAAAAGATTAAATTTTAATGGGCCATTGTGTGATAGGTTTTCGTGATAACTCATTCCTGCCCCTGAGGTGGCTCGTTTTGTGAATTTATACCAGAATTGAGTCATAAAATTGAGGGCCTATTGGCATACGATCGCCATATTGTGTACCGATTACATCATAGTCATTCGTGTTGCGAGAAAATAATACATTTCTCAACTCCGAAGCTGATTATCGACTGGGAACGCGAACCTTTATGATAATCCCGTTAGATCTCCAAATCATGGAGACGTTTTCATATTTCTTTCATTTGGAACACGAATGAGTTTTTTCTGGCTCATTACCAGAAAACAGTAATAAAAGGAGAGCTACCTAAGTGGTAACAAATGTACACCCAGATATCTAGATTATAATCCGAAAAAAATCTCCTTCCCAACATATTAAATTTACACTAGGGCTTCATGAACGAAAATTAACGAAGAAAGGGAATCTGTCTTAAGTAATAAACCTATTAAAAGTCTGAATGACACTTTTATTACACTGTATTCTACAGAGTAGTTTAGTAGTATTTTTTAGAATGAATTGAGTTATTTGGAGATTTTTCTGTTGATTATCAACACTTAACCAAAAATTAAATTAAAGTTATTCAGAACCTCACAGTAAAAAATGAAGTATATTTCTAACTACATAATTCTTTTCCATTAAAAAAACTTAAAGATTTCAGGTGTAAAATTGACTACTCATAATCAGAAATATGTGAAACTCGTAAGTTATCGGAGGAAGTCACTGAAAATAAGTACTAGGTAGCCACGATTGAAAGGATGCTCAGTACATGAGTATAAAAGGATTCAAGAAAGATGTAAGAAGAAAAATTTAAGAAAAATTTATTGTACTTGACGGAGTATTAAAAAAATATGGCGAACAATGGTGATCAGTTTACTACTTACAACGGGGTGAAACCTTTCTGTTATCTATTTTTTTAAAATAATCCCTTATAAACACATTATTCAGGAAAAATTAGTTGCACATAGCTTTTCTGATATTTATTTTTAAGTAAAATTCGACAAACACCTTTGTGCCACGGAGAGGGCTTTAGAAAACCTATTGAAAGAGAGAGAGAGCAAGATTTCTCCGGCACCCACTTCAGCAAATCTCCTTATCGAAATGCAAAATGACTCCCGGTAATCCTCGCTCCAAAACCAGAGAGGAATACGAAATTAGCCAGAGCAATAAATCATCAGTCCTCGCCTTGCACAGAGGCTCTGTAGGCAAAATTAGATTGGTACTAAGAGAGAGAAACACTTTGAAAAGCTAATGTGCATCCGTGTCGCAAAAATGGAGGAGGAAATTTCCAATCGCGAGCCTGCTATTCTGAAAGCTCGTTATCTATCACCTAAACGACGCACATTCGTCCAAAGTCCCCAAAACCTGGCCAAGGTAAGAAAAATAAAGTATCAACATAAAGGATTTTGATTGCTGGATCGGTGAGAGGAAAGGTTAAAAAGTCGAAAGTCACAGCAGTTGGGTAAACATTTACCCACTTGCGCACACTATTCACATGAACAACGAGCGCCCTACGGGTAACAAGTGCATCGAGCGTGCGTCCATAAGAGCAATTTTTTTTGAAAAGCTGCCAATTCGTTCTTGGTAAAGAGAATTAATTTCTGAAAGATCTTGTCTCCAGTAGAAAGTTGATATTATTTAATTTTTCAATAAATTTTTAAAATGGCCGTTTAAAAGAATGGTATTTTTGAGCAAAAATCCGCGCTTCAACTAACCAAAAGTTAATGAATTCCGGACAACTCTGATATAAACGATACATCACATTGTTAAGAAAATTATAAACTTAACAGTAGCTTAAAGAATAGCATCTACAATCCTCTAAATCGATAATTATTAATAAAGTAAAATTCGATTTTTGTCTCGAAAAACGAGCTTGGCTTGGAGCACGCTGCACTCGACAACCGTCGCGACGGTTCCTGTAACCAATACGCTGAGATTTGAAAGATTTTTGAGATAGAAAATCTATTAAAAAGCACCAATGGAGCAAGAAATATTTTTATGCAGACATTGTGGAACAAATATTCAATATTTTCCCAACTTTAATTATACCAATATATAATTTTATTTCCTTTTTTTTGAAACCTAATATTTGCTGAGTACCATCCATATCTCTAAAAACATTCAGGATTTTTTAGGGATGGATATATAAAATTTAGTGTGACGGCCATCAGATTTTAGCTGGCGAAACTATAGTTCGCCGTTCAAGCTACTTGCCTATTAGACTACCAGTATATTAGTCCTCTTGCTAAGAATCCTACGAACTTTAAGAGTCAGCAAAAGATGGTTGAAATTGCTAAAAAGCCAAATAGTAAATTAGTTAAGCTCAAAACGGAGGACATTTTGAAATAGAGTATGAGCTTATGATGACCACATAGAAATAAAAATGGAAACATTTCAGCCCGAGTTTAGCGGTAAAGCCTTATTTGAATAATAGTATTATCATGACAAATTGACAACAGACATATATTTAACAAAGAAAAATAAATCCAGCGTATCAGAAATATTTAAGCCATGATTTGCATTCTTTCGATCTTTTCTGGGCTCATTTTCAATGGCCCATGTTTCCAGTCTATAGAATGCCACGGTTTACACTAATATTTTTACGTCCTGTTTCCTCGTTTGTTGACCAACCATCAGTGAATACAGAATTAGATTTTCACTATGAACACTTTCTTAGCTTGTTATCCTACTCTTGATATCCGTTATACTTCTTCCGTTCCACGAAATACGTCTTCCAAGATAGGTGATAGAATCCACTTCCTCTAATTGGCCTCCTCTTTGTTGAAGCATGGCTACAAATTTCCCTAAGTTATATCGAAAATCATCCCAAAAGGGAGTTCTCCGTTCACAAAAAATCCGTCTGAGCTGTCGTATGGGCGTAAGGCAAACGGTGTTGGGACAAATATTATGAAAAAGGGTGTGGATTGAGAAAAGGGATTGGAATAAATAAGGGAATGAAAGTTAAATTACATTTACGAAGAGCATCGCTATGCATTTATTGCACCCTCTAATCGTGGGGGTGGGGGAATAATGTATTTTGGAATCTCTCAGTTCGGGTGCGTAAACCTCTTATTAGTCACTTCTATCCATTTTAGAGATTGCTACATCAACATAATACCCTGCGAGCCGCCGTGTGTGAATGTGGCAGGGGGTGTTAGGTCACCAACCGTATAAAGATGTAAGTTTTTGGGAGATGAAATGGTGACATGTATTATGGGAGCGTATTTAGTGGATCTCAATTTTTATTTTGGTCGTTTATTGCGCACCGAAAGAACGAGTTTTTGTATCTATTTGTTCGGCAGTGTATCTCTCTTATGTTGTCGCATCTGTCAGACCTAGAGATGTAGTGAGGAGTCTTGATAATATTCTGTGTAGCTCTGAATAATATCAGTTCTGAATTTCTCAAGAAACCTAAGCCTAGCGTGTAGCCTTCGAGTCTATGGGGGCTCCCACCTTAAAGTTGTGAAACAATATATATTCGCTCGTAGCAGTTTTTAACGAAACACGCTGCTTTAATGTGTATATAATTAACATTTTTGGTGAAATCTTTATGACCAGGGTCCCAAATGCTCGCGGTGTATTCGAGGTGTGGCCTAACCAGAGCGCAGTAGCATCTCTCTCTGACTTTTTCATCCCAGGACCTTCCTATTATACGTTTAACAAAACCTAGTTTCTTTGATGCTGTGCCACACATGTTTTGTATGTGTATTCTCCACAATATATCAGAAAATCCCCACGATATATCAGATTTAGGTTTGGAAAGGAGAGAGGTTAAATGAAATATCCCCTATGTAAGATTATATCTACATATAGCTGATTTGTATCCTTCAGAATTGCCATGGAAACAGAAAGGTATGGGTTGCGCAGTGGTACGGCAAGCCAAAGGTCCGTGGCTTGACCTCCGGACCGAACCGATTTTTTTTTCTCTTGGCAATTTCTGCATCCCCAAATAATAATGGTTTGGTTACTACTCGCTCTGGGTAGGTTACATCTCAAATACGCAGCGAGCATTTGAGACCCCGCGTATATAGATTTAGCAAAAAAATAGTGAAATACAGAGAAAAGGTGCATGCTTCGTTAAAAACTGCAATTAATAAATATTGTGATTAATAGCTTTTCGGGGGTTTAGTTTGGGAGCCCCTAGTTTCTCGGGGGCCACACGCTTGGCTTATTTTGCTGGAGAAATTCAGAACTGGTGTATTTCAGAGCAACACAGGCAATCATTTTGATGTCATATTACATTTCAAGGTCCGACAGAAGTGATAATATCAGAGGTATGCATTAACGAACAGATTAGTGCAAAACTTTGTTCTTTCCCCGCAAAATCAGTGACCATGGTAAAACTGGAACTGTACTAAATACACTCCTATAGTTACACGTCACCATTTCACCTCCTAAAACATTATCCTTTATCACATTTACACGGCTGATGTCCTAACACCCCCCATGAACCACCGCATGGGCGTCTCGCAGGGAGTGTTAGGACACCAGCCGTGAAAATGTGATAAAGTGCACCCCCTGCGAGACACCCATGTGACGGCTCACAGTGTAGTATGTAGAATATGGTCCTTCACTTAGAAAAATCGCACTATCGGTTCGACTTGCCTTCGTATTTTGTTTCTTCTGCGCATCATATCGTTCTAAGGAGGGCAACAAATACTCGCGGTATACTCGAGATGTGGGCAAACTAGAGAAAGTTGAAATCTCTACGGAGGGGAGACCAAAGGCGTGATGAATGATGGGGAGATGAGGGTTGCAGGGATGAAAGGAATCGATGCCCCAGCGGAAGCGAAGGTTGGAAGGCCCTGGCAGGACGGTAAGGGTGAGTTACGGAGACGGAAATGAAAGGAGACGAGGGAAGAAAGGTCATGCACCCTTGAGTGCGAATTCGACACGCATTAGGGATTTTCAATGAACACTGTTCCGAAAAACCGAGTTCAAACACATAACTTATAGTTTCGCATGGATTATATCGCGAGGTTACACATACAAAACATATGTGGCACCGCTTAAAGAAAACCTTTTGTTATACGCAAAACAGGAAGGTCCTCGGATGAACAAGTCAAAGAGAGATGTTACTCCGCTCTGGTTAGGCCACACCTCGAATACGGCGCGAGAGCTTGTGACCGTAAGCCGAAAGATGTAACAAAAAATCAATTAAAACACAAAGAAAGCTGCGCGCTTCGTAAAAACTGCTACGAGCAAACATTTAGTGTCTCACAACTTAAAGAGAGATTAAGGTGGGAGCCCCTACAGACTCGGAGGCTACACGCTAGGCTTAAGTTGCTTGAGAAATTAAGATCTGATAATTTTCAGAGCAATATAGAGAATATTATCATGACCCCTCCATACATCTCTAGGCATAACATAAACCGATAAAATAAGAAAGATACACTGCCGAACAGATAGGTATAAAAACTCGTCCTTTCCGCGCACAATAAGCGACCACAATAAAAATTGAGCTCCACTAAATACACTCCCTTAATACATGTCACCATTAAATCTCTGAAAAAGTTACATCTTTACACGGCTAGTGACCTAACACCCACTGCCACACGCCCATACGGCGGCTCGCAGGGTAGTATGCGGATGTAAATGTATGGGCTGTGTGTGGGAGAGAACAGGGAGAACTACCAATACAAAACCTTTCCTATTTTTCTATCAAGGAATGAAGTGTATTTGTATCATTAACTGCATGGCGATGGCCGCTAATTTTTCATGGCAATCATCCTGCGCGTAAACATTCCACTACAGCATTTTTCGAGACACAACATAAATCCACAATATTTTTCATGAAATCAAGCGTATTTTCTCAAACAAATTTAGCACTTTTTTCATCTACATACTACCCTGCGAGCCGAGCGTGTGGCATAAGGTGTTAGGACACCAGACGTGTAAAGATGTATGAAAAAAAGTTATTGGAGGTGAAATGGTGACGTGTATTATATGAGAGTATTTAGAGAAGCTCAGTTTTTGCTGTGGCCGCTTATTGTGCGCGGAAAGAACGAGTTTTTTAAACCTACCTGTTCAGCAATGTATCTCTCTTATTTTGTCGCTTCTGTCAGACCTAGAGATGTAGTGAGGCGTCACGATAATATTCTCTGTGTAGCTCTGAAACACACCAGTTCTGATTTTTCAAGAAAACTAAGCTTAGCGTGTAGTCTCCGAGTCTTTAGGTGCTCCCACCTTAATTCCTCTAAAAGTTGCGAAACACTACATGTTTGCTCGTAGCAGTATTTAACGAAGCGCAGAGCTTTCTTTGTATTTTAATTAATGTTTTTGTTATATCTTTCTGCTTACGGTCACAAAGTCTCGCGCCGTATTCGAGGTGTGGCCTAACCAGTTCGAAGTAGCACATCTCTTTCACCTACACTCTTTTTCATCCGAATACCTTCGTATTGCCAACTTGAAAAATTCTATAAACGTAATAAAACGTCTTACGACACTAAAAGCAGAACAAAAGAGATCAAAAGCCATGTAAATTTGGTGTTATCGCAGAATTAAGGAAACCAAATAGAGTGACGGTGAGAGTCAATGAAGACAAACTGTAGATAAATGTGCATGAGGTAAACTCTGAGAAGCAGGGAAGGCAAAATTATTGAACTCACTGAAAAACAGTGCAGCGTCTTGGAAAGATTACTAGAGGGTGAAGGATATGAGAAGAATTATCTAGGACGGCCTACGATGGAATACATGTCGCAAATCAAGAGGGAACACAAAACTAATAATTTTGAAGGAATGGAGTGGTTGAATGATAGGAGGGTAGAGTGGCAAGAATAGTAGTACCGTCAAAGTTACACTGACGGAAAAAGTATGTGATTATTAATTAGTCATGGAGATTCATGTTCAATATTATAAATGTATATCTGAATGATACCCCTTGTATCACACTGAAACTCCTCTGATCTGAAATTTTCAAATGATTTGTAATATCTTGAACATTTGTTGCGATTACTCGAGACAGACCTTTTTTACTATGCTATTAATGGCTTGACAGGAACTACAATAGAATACAAAACAGTATTCAAACAGTTATTCACTGGGTAAAAAAATACACGTCTTATTAACAAGAGCAACGGAATAATTAAATACATTTCAGGTTCAAACATAGCACGTTGACGCCAAGTCTCTAGGGGCTAAACGCCTAGTCCTTCCATCAGTCGTGTCATACTTCCTTCTCGTTCGTTACAGTTTTAAGAACGAAGCGTCTGTACTGCAAGCGTGAGTATGTAAAACGGCCCTTTGGATTTCATTCAATTTAGTGAATTAAATCATTCCGCGCAGGGCCCGCCGAAATTCTCGCGGAGCACTCGAGACGTGGCCTAACCGGAGAAAAATAGAACGCCTTACAAACGCATCGTACGTATTTACCTCATGCCAGGGCTGAAGTTAAGTGAAAAAGAAAATGTCCGAATCCAGATGAGGCTGTGATGCGTAAATTTAGACGAGAAACAATAATTAAAAGGAGTAATTTTATTTCATCTGACCTATCTTATCCGATGACCTGCCGACTATACGCTGCGGTAAAACCTAGTTTATCTACTACTAGTCCAGTCTGTGGAGAGAAAAAAAGGGTCATTTATGACGTAGTCTTGATACAGGTTAAGAATAGTCAAAAGTTGTAGGAAAGGGAGAGTTATATATGCCTATATATTTTAAACTTCGAACTAGACGTTATAAACAAATTGCAGGGGTTCAAAGTTGGCTAAAAACGATTGTTACAGCATTACATGTTACACCAAATTGGCTTTATAAATCCTATTTTTTTTTCATAATGGGGGCCTTAATCACAAAGCAAAAAAGTATTTAAAAAGTTATTTTTGCAATAAATAATTGATATGCAAAAAAACGCCATTTTGGGGGGTTTTTCAAAGTTTTTGCAATAAATAATTATCAAAAATAAACTTACCATGGCTCAAATTATGCGTTTTTTAATTGTCTACAAAAAACACTTGAAAATTTTTTTCCTAAAGTGAATACCTTGGCTTGTAGAATTAAAAAATCATTTTTAGCCAACTTTGAACCCCTGTAATTTGTTTATAACGTCTAGTTCGAAGTTTAAAAATATACAGGTATATATAAATCTCCCTTTCCTACAACTTTTGACTATTTTTAACCTGTATCACGAACAAACCTTCAAATTTCCCTATAGACTGGACTATACAGCGCCGAAAATATTTCGCATATCATAGGGTAAAAGCCTGGCCTAAATAACTTTCAAAATCATCCATTCAATTCTCCTGACGCGAGTACGGAACTCTATTGGGGAAGCAGAACACAAAATATATCCACCCCGACAGAGTTAATTCAGCTAGCTCAAGCGTCAAGTACGTCACGATCTATAACAACTAGGCGGACGAGATAAGCTGCAACAATGGCATCAAAGATGCTCGATGACTTGGATCTCTTTACGGACGCGCTCATGGCGAACGTGATTTTTGCTGCAGTCTGCGGATTAAAAAAAAGAAAGGAACCGAAATGGAAGCGGAGAGAACGTGAGAAAAATTCTCAACAAAAAGATAAAGGTATTGATTTCATGGAGCCGCCACTGCCGCTCCAGATGGCACGGAATCTGAGAGCCTCTGTTTCGGCAATTGTTCGGGAAACATATCGACACAGTCATTAAGTCTTGAGTTTAGCACTCCTGAGGATGGGCACTCTGTGATTTGGACTGCAGTAAATTACTGACCCGGGAAACAGAGGAAAACAATCCCGGCACTTAGGTTTCATTGAAAATCGTTTACCACTATCCTCAATATCTTACGTCATTTTTCCATTTCCCTGATAGGATTCCGGTCTCATTTCGACCCTCTCATTCCTTTCTCAAGGTCTCTTCCATTTTAAGTTTCTCTATTCTGCGTCTCTATTCTCTATTCTGCATCTGCGAAGAAGACGACTCAGACCGATCTGACAATTCCTAGCGAGCCGATTCGCTGATCGCCTAGTTTACCAACACGGACAGAAAATGTTGATAGTGAACAATGGAATCTATCAGTTGAAGCATGGCTGACAGGGTGAGTAAACAAGTGCAAACTTGGAAATTTTCTGTCGTTTTCCGAGTGAACAAAACTACCCTATTGGAGGTGGATTTCTATGAGCTACGGTATCATCAGCATTCACTTCCCTCGCCATACGTGTACTCCTCCAAAACGGCTCCGTCTGCATTATGAGGTGATGAGTTTGATGAAAGATGCACCATCCTGGCATCAGTTTCGACCAATTATTTACCCAGCCCACCTCTCCCTTAATTTGCGTATATTTGCTCTTTTTTATTCCCTTGAAAGAAAAATGAAGGAAACGGAGACAACGAAGTTTTTTAAGTCAATTACTGACAAGTTGAAATACTGACTGGAATATAGGTCGCTTGAGCAGCAAAAATATTTTCTTTTAACTTCACAATTACCATAATATTCGAGATATTTATGTTTTGATAAATTAATAATGCAGATGAAGAAGATTTGATGGAGATGTCTAGAACGAACAATGTGAGAAGTAATTACACAGAATTAGGGAGTTCTTTTATTCCTAGAGCTTACATGCCCGCTTTTCTGTCACTGAAAAGGTATTGTGAAGGAAATATCCAATTATTTTTTAAGAGGCGATGTGCACTGCGTGAGTTTTGCATGTGAATGAAGTAAATTACGTGCTGTCAGATCCCTATTCCGCGGTTAAGGGGAAAAAAATAAATTACTCGGCCAAATTCACTCAGTGGGCAGCACCATCCTGGCATCGGTTTCGACCAAGTATTTACCCAGCCCATCTCTCCCTTAATTTGCGTATATTTGCTCTTTTTTTATTCCCTTGAAAGAAAAATGGAAGGAAACGGAGAAAACGAAGAGAGAGAGAGAGGGAGACATTTTTTTCACTCGAAAGAAGTGAAAACCGGACTTGAGCTAACCGTTGAGGAAAAGAGGGGAAAGGGTGTCTTGAGGGATATAAAAAGCAAGAATGGAGAGAGTCCGTAATCTCGTCAAAAAGGACCCCCTTTTGTCCCTCAGGACGGATGCGTGACGGAAGAATGGGTAGGGCGCATATAGAAGGGCTGGGCAAAGGAGGAAGGAGCAGGAAAAGAGGCGCTCGCGGAAGAATAATTAAGGAGTGGGTGGACTGAGGAAGAAATGAAGGAGTAAGAAGAGGACCATATAAGACGGCCTTCCTCCTTACAAGGGTCGGCTCTGAGCAACACGTGCTTTAGTGCCGCCGGACAGAAAAATCGATGGGGGAAATTGTGTGAGCACGCTGGCCACGGGAAGATACAAACTTTGCCCACTCCATAAGGAAACATGCTGGAAAAGGCATTTAAAGCATCCTGAAGGAAAATAATATGCCGGTCATACAAGGTAACAAGGGCATTTATGAGGGAAGGATTGATTCACCGGACGAATCTCTGGCACCTGCGCGTTGCACTCAATCCCATGGGACGACAAAAGAATGATCGGCTCCGAACGATTGTGGAAAAGGGTAAGGACAGGGTTTTAGGAGGGGTAGATTCAAAACCCGGTCATAATTAATTTGACCGCGCAGTGAACCAAGAAACCTGGTTTTTGCATTTTGGAGTCAGAAACCCGAATTCTGCTTTATTTATGAAAGCAGTTCCGAGCCTCCCTTGTCTAAAATGGCATTAGAAGGAGAATTGCCCGAGTGAAAGAAGCACATGCCAAGGAGAGGGAGCTGATTACATCTACATTCTACCTTGCGAGACGCTGCGTGGGCATGTGGCAGGGGTTGTTGGGACTCCAGCCATGTAAAGATGCTAGGGATAAGGTTTTACGAGGTGAAATGGTGAGATGTATTATGGGAGTGAAGTTAGCGGAGCTCAGCTGCTCAGAGAAAGTGTGAAGAGAAAGAGATGAAGGCGATACACTCGTATTTGAGTCGGAGTACTCTCGAAGTGTCTACTATAATAAAGATGGAACTCAGCCATTTACGGAAACTTGTATATTTAACTGAATATAGCGAAAGCGCCTGATCACACGTTCCTCACTGGCCAATCACACTGAAGTTTCTCACACTGGCCAATGTATGCTGAGGTGAAATCGCAAGTAGAGGTATATATACATGAACAGTCCTTCACAATTATACATCAAAGGTGGACGAACACTGAAGTAGATGATTGAATAGATATACCTCCGCTTGTTGGCACACATAAATCTCCATTTAACGTATAAAGAAATCCATTTAACAAACGCAAGGAAAGTGTTTAAAATCAACCAAGAACATGACTATAACATTGACCCTACCATGAGGTCTCATTGTGACATGAGTCGAAATGGGACGATATATTGACGCGAGTCGTCATCCCACTCCCATCCCAAGTCCCAATCGTTACCAATGAACAGTCCTTCACAATTATACATCAAAGGTGGACGAACACTGAAGTAGATGATTGGATACCTCCGCTCGTTGGCACACATAAAACTCCATTTAACGTATAAAGAAATTCATTTAACACAAGCAAGGAAAGTGTTTAAAATCAACCAAGAACATGACTTTAACATTGACCCTACTATGAGGTCTCACTGTGAGATGAGTCGAAATGGGACGACAGATTGACGCGAGTCGTCATCCCACGTCCCAATCGTATTGGCAATCAATCGGAACTGTTTCCTCACTCTCCACACTAAACAATCACCATCTCCCGTTACGCTGATTCCTTTCAAAAGTTACCCCATCGCATATCACAAAATTGCACACACAATGCACAGATGAGCCTGGAACCTTTGCGATACCTATAGATACATTAATCACGAGCATGAATTCTTCATCACTTTTGAATGAAGAAAAAAAAAATGTACTCATAAAGAGAGAATGACAAAAACGTTTTTGTCGTTCATCTCATTTCATTGAGAACGACGAAAATGAGGATATCATTCAAAATTGGGAAGTCTCTCTTTCTCTCATCGGCCGTGAGTTTCCATTGGTGGCCCACAGTGGGACTTTCCTTTTGTTCCCGTTTCACTCGTGTTTTAACCTCGACTCACCGACGGGGAAAATTCTCATTCATTATCGGAAGCGATTAATTTTAAGCGTTCGGCGTCAGCCGGGGAGAGGGAGGGAGGATCGTGGGAGCCACACCCCACTCAAGCGCATTTCGGCGAGCGTTTTGGCGGCTGAGGGAATTCCGGCCGCGGCTTGCTCAGTTAGAATGCCAGCTAGCTTCTTCCCGTCCCGGGTTGTTTTTCGGTCTCCCCCACTAACCCCCCCCCCAAGGGAGTAAGGCGGAGAGGAAGGAAGAGAGAAAGACGGCTGTGACATTCGCTTTCCGCTTTCGTTCGAGAAGAGTGGGGTTTGATTAAGTACTTGAGTCCGGGGGTCTCGGATTCCGCGGCGGAGAAGAGGTTATTCGGAAGGGGAGAGAGGGGAACGAGGACGACGAACGGTGAAGGGGGTCGGGCAGGGGATGCCAAAATTTTCTGAAGACAGGTGCGGTTCAAAATTCTCGGAATGGATGGATCGAGGAGGAAATCCCGGAGGAAAAATAAGGAGGTGGATTTTAAAGGGTAGCGGACGACTCGTAACTGGGGGGACCTGGTCGTGCGTGGTGGTTACAGAGCCGCCGACTCCTCAGCCCGAGGATCCAGGGTTCGATTTTTCTACTGGAATTTCCCGATCAATTGGTATAGAAATGAAGAAAATGGTTGAGTTGAGTTTCTAAGATGTAAACTATTGAAGTTGACGGAGAGGGCGCTCGCTATGGTGGCCAATGCTAGAAGCTGTCTCCGCCATCTTCGTTAACCCTCATTTTCCAATAGCTGACGCGCATATTTTGCAATTTTACGATGCTTTACATCGATAATTTACTAGAAATTAGCATAAAATTACATCTCTAATATGAATTATCCCAACACATCTTGTTTATTTATTTAAATTAATAATCATTCCTATTCCCTATGGAAACTATTGTAAAATAGGGTAAAATTCATACCAATAAGTAGCCAAAAAAGTTTTAAATGTTATTTGCCTTAAATTTCCAACAGATATTTGATATTCTTGCTTTACATCCGCTAATTTGTCCATTTCGTCCTGCTGTCTATGGGAAAGTAAGGAAAGAGCAGGGATATCCAATATGGTTGTTACTTCGATTGTCAGGCTTCAGTTTGACGGCGCAATAACCTAAATGATCCTCCATATACCTAAATGATGCAGATCAAAAACGAAAGCAGTAACGGGCAAAGTGATGCGGCAATTGAGAAAGAATAAATGCAAGGGTTACAGGGTTTCCAGTATGAAACCAATACAGAAATTATCTTCGCCTTTGCCGAAGCTTAAATACCCTACACCACTTTCAATTTCGTTTATTAAACAAACGTGGTTTTGGTCCGATCCAACCCACTTTAAAACTGTGCCTTCTGTGGACTACTAGAGGCTTATGACCCAAATTTCAGCTCGATATCTCAATGTTTACAGCAGTTATCGTGCAAAAAGGCAGACAGACAGACGGACATAGCTGGATGGACTCGTAAGGTGATGCTGATCATTTCTACTCTCGGCGCAGAAATTATGTGCACTCGAGTTTGGGTACAAATAAAAAGTTAACGAAAAGACTTATAGAGAAACTAATGACACCATCACTTTTCTCATTCATTTCTACGTTATGCAATAGTAAATTTTATTTTTTTTGATGAATTTTTATATTTTTTACTACAGTTATAACGTAAAAAGTACCAGTTATTTACGGCGCGCGGGAAAAGCTCCGACTTTGATACTTTGTAACTCAAACACAAGATCTTCAATGTCAACTATATTTATGTAAATGGAGGATAGATATGTTTGCTATAGATTGTGCGAGTTGAAGCTATGTATATTTCATAGAAATAAAGTTATAATTAATTTTTTAAAGTTATTGCATTTAAAAACTGGGGCATCGTAAGATTTCGTTCTTGGTCTCGTTGCAATTGGCATGCCTTGAACTTTGCCTGTTTCCAATATGTTATTGTCCAACACATTGTTAAGCGCGTTTAAACTAAATCGAGTGATATTTATAATGGATAAAGTGAGAGGTCCCGTTAGGCGAAACGCCTAGCCGAATCGGTGCTTAGTATATATACTTTCCAATACCTGCCACACCTCCTTCAATGCGTTACATTTCTGCTGTGACAAAATCTACATACCCTACCCATAGAGTGGTGTAGGGTACATAGCGTACAAAAACGAATGGCTGAAATACGTGAGACGAGTGAGAGACCACGAAATGCGAAAACATCACACGGATAAGATCATAAATATTCACTAAGGAAACACTTCACAGATCACTACCTCAAATCTAAATTCTCAAAGTTATCTGAATACTTTTCGACGACGATGCGCTCAAGCATTCCGTAAAAAGGGTATCGGATAAGGGACGAGGAGGATTTCAGAATGACTGTACCTGTGAGGAAGGTAAGCAAAACGAGGGAAATGTATAATGCTCTAAAGAGATTCCGCTTCCAGCGGGCCTTTATATCTGATCGAAATAAGGGGGTGAGTAGTTTTGATATTTGGAGTAACTTAATGGAAAAAGCCGATCGTGCGCCAAAAGATTACGGGTATCGGAAAAGGGAATGCGAGAAAGGTATACGAAGCGAACCCAAACGTTAAGTCAACACCCTGTTAACAAAAGGTCCTCGCCTGAGGACGACGCAGCGCCCAATTGTTTAAGCGAGCGCTCATTTATGATAAACGCTGAGCCGTTGCACGAACAAAGGTTGTTCTATAAACATCATATATATTATTTTTCAAAGGTTTTTTTTGTCGCAACGCCATAACCTCCATAATTCTTCATCAAAATTAATTAGTTAAACATCGTTTTAAAGCTTATGTTCCCCGCTATTGACGAAAAATAGACAAATGGTTTAAAATTAAATTTTTAGTTAAAAAATTTAAAATTAATGTTTTAGTTAACAAATTTAAAATTAAAGTTATTGCTACAAAATGATACAGTGCCATCCGTTGACAATATAATCAACTAATATGCTGGCCATGGTTAAATGTTTAATAGACTGTAGGAGGCGCCATCTATTAACACATCGTTTAGTTAGATTGTTTACATTCTACATGCAATCAGTGTGGCCTTTTACCGTTTACCTATACGTAATGTATCTGTAACACAAACATAAATAACATATAAATGTCCATGGGAGGAAACAGGTAGAAAAACAGGAGGAAAGAAGGAAGATACAGGAAGAAGTTGCATACTGTGCGAAATTTTCGACAGGTAGAAGAAGAATAAGAAAGAAGGAAGAAACAGGAAGAAGCTGCATAATGCGCGTAATATTCGACAGGTAGAACAGGAAGAAAGAAGAGAGAAACAGGAAGAAGCTGTATACTGTGCGAAATATTCGACAGGTAGAAGAACAGGAAGAAAGAAGGAAGAAACAGGAAGAAGCTGCATACTGCGCAAATTATTCGCACGGGTCAGCTAGTATATATTATTTAACAAAGGTGTTTTTTTTGTCGCAACGCCATAACTCCCATAATTCTCCATCAAAATCAATGATTCAAACATCGTTTTAAAGCTTATGTTCCCCGCTATTGACGAAAAATAGACAAATGGTTTAGAACTAAAGTTTTTGTTAAAAAAATTAAAATTAAAGTTTTTGTTACAAAATGATACAGTGCCATCTGTTGACAATATAATCAACTAATATGTTGGCCATAGTTACGTGCTTAAAAGACTAGGAGGCACCATCTATTAACACATCGTTTAGTTAGATTGTTTACATTCTACATGCAATCAGTGTGACCTTTTACCGTTTACGTTTACGTAATGTATCTGTAACACAAACATAAATAACATATAAATGCCCATGGGAGGAAACAGGTAGAAAAACAGGAAGAAAGAAGGATAAAACAGGAAGAAGCTGCATACTGTGAGAAATATTCGCATGGGTCAGCTAGTTTATATTTTATTTGATAGGGAAAATGGATGCAGATCGTTTATGTTTTTTAAATAGCAGTATCTGTAGCCAAAGGACATGCCCACGTTTATTCATTTAAATGTTATTCTGCATAACATTAGCATGTCGCCAAACACCGCGGGCCCGTAAACGCGCCTCTCGTAAACACGGGGATAAATTATGATTAATCTCGTATCTTAGCCGTATAAATAATCCAACTGGACCATATCTATTTCTCTTGTAGCTTAAGGTACGAAATGGATCACCTTGAAGAAGCTAAATCACCGTTTCTGTTGAATGTGTTGTTGCATATAGTAATTGATTTTTATGAAAAGAATGTCAATTTTGTACAAAAATGCTGTTTATTTGGTCGTTATTGATTTTGAGCTGTATTGTCAACAAAACCGTAGAAATAAAATGCCTTAAGTGACTAGTGACCATAAAAATTGGCTCGGAAAGTTGTTGCAAGATTCCCTCGTGGAGAAAGTTCCTGTCTCAGGTACCTCGTTGTGGAGCTGAGTTTAATGACGTATTTATCAAAAAAGGTGATTGCGGAAGCAAAATTGGGGTTAAGGATAAACTGTTAAGCCAATTGAGCAAGCAAATGCTAGGAGAAGACCTACAATTAATAAGGGAGGATATAAAATACTCCACCAAAAGGCTCAACAAGCAAATATCCCTCACAAGAAGAGCAACTTGGATAGATAGGATAGGATAGAGGATAGACTTTAATGCTATTTACGTTACAGAACACGGAAAGTATGAACAAGAAACAGCATACACAAGGACAAAAACAAATGAAATATATTAAACCAAACAAATTGCAAGATATGGTGACAAGATTTGCTGAATGAATGAAAATTTGAATAACTTCCTGAAAAATATTTTTGTTCCTACAAACGTGGTGAGTAGGGAACACATATTTTCCAAGGATAGGTAATTATTTATCGACGTGGGCATAAAACATTTTACACAAAATCTTCCAAAGCCTCCATTATTACTTATTAACTAATTTATTTGAAGAGCTGGAACGGTTCGAAACGAAACTGCAATGAAAAAAGTCTACGTGCCAGCGAATAGCCATTAGAAGTTCAACATAAGAAGATGTATTCAGCATAGCAACCAGCACACAACGCCTGCAGTATTTACAATCAACATATACGTTGACACCATAAAATTAATTATAGATCCATCGCTGGTGGATAGAAAACTATTGGAAACAATGGAAGATCAAAATCAATATTTTACTTGACAATCTTTGCCTTCAATCCAATATTTCATGATTGCTGATTTCGTGACAGTGCAATTGTGGTGATACATCACTTTCCTATCTTGTCATTATGAAAACGCGAAGTTTCAGCTATCAATTATTCAACGAAAATTAAACTCAATATTAATTGACAAAAATCACATTACAAATCTCAAGTGCGCACGAAGGTTTCAATTAAATAACATTAAGGATTCCAAGGCACACTCGAGAGCTCGAAGTAAACTAAACACGGAAACGATATTTCCTATGAAAGGCTCTTCATTAAAGTTTGAGGAAGAATTTAACTCACGTCCGCCTCCTCATCTCTAGACCCCATTATCTAAACTCCTTGTCGGAATGAAAGAAATAAAAGCACAGATAAATTGAATACGTGCTGAGGCGCCTTTATTAGATAAAAGGCGCGGAAGTTGAATCTCGGCGTTCGCTCGTTAATTCCTTTTTTCGCCCTACTCCGCGGAAAAACGTAAAATAAGGACACTGATTTGATTTGTGAATCAGCTATGGCAAAAGGCCTTACAGAGCGAAGAAGATTGGGTTTTTCGCCGACGGAAATCGAGTCCCAGGTATCGCTGGATATTGCACGGCGCGAAGAGATCTCAGGCAACGCAACACTTCACCGTGAATTCCGTGGGTTGAAAATAGAATTTCAACAGTTTTAATCGTTTTCATTAAATTTAATTGACTTCTTGAACGATTTTAAAGCACTGAACAAGCGTTATTAAATTGATATCGGCAAAGGCAGGTGTTTTTGTGAATATAAAATCTCAAATAGAAATTTCATTACTGTTTCGACGAGAAAGACCACCCGATAAATTTTAAAGAGTGGCTTGGTTCAAAATTAAACGCAGTAAACTTCGTAAAGTCGTCAACATGTTTTTATCCATCTTAGCAAAAGAAGACGTTAACAAGTGTCGATTAGGCCATGACAAACTTCACCGTGAGTTCTGTGGGCTCAAAACAGAATCTCAGCCATGGTTTTGATTAAATTTCAATGACTTCCGGAACGGTACTAAAGCAATGCACGAGCGTTATATGGCAAGGGTCTATGTTCTAGTGAATTAAAATTTTAAAATAGAAAATTCATATCTGTTTCGACGAGAAAGATCACGTGATTAATTTGAAAAGAGTGGCTTACAAGGGGAGTGTCATATAGCCGGGTCTCAGATTTCATTCAAACTTAGTAGTTGTACAGACCGCTGTATGTGCTTCATGAATCACTCCACAAGCAATAACTGACAAGCTGAGCGGGTGGCTGACGTGCTCGTGTCCGGTCTGGAGACACGGGTTCGATTCCAATACGGGGTATGTTTCTTCCGCTGTTTTATTAGTTTTTCTTTTACGGCATCCTACAATGCGCTCAAGATTTTTTTATTTTTACTCGAAATATTATTTTTGCGCGAGGCAAATTTTTCATTTGCATACACGACGTCAGGCTTTAGTTTCTTTTTTCGGTCGAAGGCAGCCTTCTAATTATGTCACTTCCTTATCTTTTCACGACGTATTTTCATTATTCCTTCATGCACATGATTTCCATTTTTTATAATTATTTTATAACATTGTCTTCATATTTTTACTATTCATGCATAATTCTTAATAATATTCAAATTGTTCGTAGCTTGTCAGTTATGTGGGTGGCCCGTCTAAAGGGAATTTTGAAATTTTTAAAGGCCTTTTTCGTTTAAACTATTGGTTATATAACCATATATGTTGAGTGATTCACGAACCACATACAACAGTCTGTACAACTACTAACTTTGAATAAAATCTGAGACCCGACTATCTGATACTCCCCTTGTTAGTCCAACATTGAATGAAATAAATTTCGCAATGCCGTCAACATGGTTTTATCCATCTTAATAAAAGAAGACGTTAACAAGTGTGAAGCTATATGCCTCACGATGTAGCTTCCATTTTGCTTCTCTTCCTGTTGATCTCCTTGCTACGAAGTATTTCTGCCACTCGTGCCATGTAAGTTGTAACGCTCTATTTTATTTGTCACAGAATATTTTGTGATATATCACAACAGTCGTTTTATTTTCATAGAATATTTTATAATACCATATGACACTCGTTTCTCTTCACTGAACATTTTGCTACTCACACTAACAAAGAAATACTCAATGTAATACTACACCGACTCTCGTCTTCCATCACTCGCTGCCGTCTCTCCATTTGTCTCCTTTTTCATCTTTAAATATTTATTTTTCTTCCGCGTCCCTGGCTACGCATTCTTAGGCCATGGTTTACATTTTCAATGTACTAATAAATATCTAATAAATTAATTTACAGCATAGTTGTTTTTTTTACAAAATTGTGTAACAGTTTGCGAATATTGGACAAGTTAAATACTTGTATACTGACATACTGTTAAATTTAAACGCAACCGCGAGAAATGCTTGCTAAATTCATCCAGAATTGTGACTCTTTTAATCCTCCAAACATACAATGTTCCAAAATTTGACCAGGTAGGTAAAATTATCTATGCAGAGAAAAAATTTGTTGATTTATTTGCGTTAGCATTCTTACCAACTGAATATTATTTAGAAAAAAATAATACTTTTCCATCCATTGGGCCATAATACTCAAGAGGAAATCTCATTCATAACGCCATAGGTATATGCTACTCGCAAACAACTCGGTTTACTAATGACGAGTTTAAAGGGAGTTATTTAAAATAATCAATTAGGCATTAATATACGACGCAACAACGCGATGCTTCTCAAAGGTCAATTTTCTTTAAAAAAAATACGTAAACAAGTGTGAAGTAATAATCTACAGGAGGTAGCTTCCGTGTGTTCCTCTTCCTTGCTGATCTCGCCACGAGGTATTTTTGTCACTGGTCCAACGATTGTGTAACAGTTTTATTACACTGAATTGTTAATAATTAACAGAATGATTACGCTGACCAAGTTATTTATACTGATATAGTTGAACGGAACCGCAATCAAAGCTCGCAAATCCATTGGGAATTGCAACTCTATTATGCTCCAAACAAAAAATGTTTAAAATTTTACGAGATAAATATTTTATCTGAGCAGAGAAAAAAATTCGATTTATTTATGTTAGCATTAATGCTAACTGAATGGTAATTAGTTTGAAGGTGCTTGAAATGAGTCAACAAGCGTAATAAAAACAGCAATTTTCTATACATTAAGCCATATTACTCAGAGCAAAAAGCATTCATAACATAATAAATAAGTCCTCGGAAGTAGATCGGTTCACTTATAGTAAGTCCTAACAGAAGAGATTAATACCATGATTCAACGGCAATTAAATATGTGTGTCAGGTTCCTTTATGATCTAAATAAAGATGATCATATATATCCTTATTTTACTAGATTAGAATGGCTTAAAGTTAAAACAAGGATGGAATACATGCTTGCCTCTTCTTTATATAAACTCTTCAAATGTCAACAGCCTGAATATATTATGCAATATGCAGCCTAAGGAGAAAAACCGAAATGTAGCAACTCTAATGTCACCAGACTTTTTAATTGTCCCACTTTATAGAACCACTACATTCAATAAATCTTTTTCTGTTGTAGGGACAAGGCTATGGAATAGTACTCCTGAATTAATCAAAAATTCTAATTCACTGATGGCTTTCAAAAACATATTGTTTAATAAAATGCTATTGCAGGAAAAAATTTTATTCACCAATATGCTTGTTTTTTTTTGCTTTCTTTGTTGCCATTATTAAATCATTTATTGCTTGTACCCGCTTTCTCTGTGTAGATCTCTCTCTGTACTCGAGCTCTAATATTAATGTATACCTTTTGTATGTTCTTAGTGGACCAAGTGGTCCAAGAACAATAAATATTTCTTTATCTTTATCTTAAGTTTATAAAGAGTAATTTCATCTAAAAGTGTAACCATTGCCATACGGCGCAGTAACGCGACGCTTCTCAAAGGTCAAATTTCTTTGAAAGCACCAAGCACACGACTCGTTTTAGAATTCAATGAGCAATAAATTCAATCGCAAAGGAATATATGCGTGGAGCACTGATGGTGACGCAGTACTTAAACCTACATGTATTGAAATGGGTACTCACGCAGGCGTGTTGTAATAGCTTAAACGATACTGTAAAAACTAAAAATTCCTATTCTTCAATACTTCAACAACGAAAAGTCGTTTTAAGGTAGTGCGAGCGAGATAGTTCCCTAATCATAATAGAGACCATATCCGAACTACACGTTTTAATTTCACCAGCTGTGAGACACACGAATTAAATTTTGCGTTATTAATGGTGCCATAAAATAGTTTTGCATGACAAAAATCGTTAGCAACCAAATGAAAATATCTAAATAAGTCTTTAACTTTACTCTTTTTTTCACGCGTTACGTTTGAAACTCCTTCAAAACGGAAGGTTTATTGTGATCCCGAAGAATGTACTGCGGTGACAACATGGTTTATTTTCAAAAATAGTTGAGAAAACGCACGAACTACTCGCTGTTGACTTTTTGACGAGATCTAAGTGTAGGGAATGCCTCATTTTTGACATAAGCTCTCTCTGGAGTGCATATATCTACCATTTCTCATGTTAAAGGGCTCGCATTTTCTGATGAATATCTCGGAAAGTAATGTGGTAAGGGGTTGAATTTTTTATGTCAATGGAAGGGTTATACATTTTCCTTTAAAGTGAGACGAAATTCATTGATTTATACGTAAAATGATATATTTCGCTCAAACTACCTTGATCACTGGTGCTACTCTTCAACGATTTGGTCCATGAATAATCAGAACGAAGGATTTAGATATCACGAAAATATATAAGCCTTGACCGAAGGCCAGACGCAAGTATGCATCCGACTGTTATGCTCTTTTGAGTTGAACCTCAGACTCGCAACATTATTTTTCTTTCATTTAATTCCACGAGCAATTTTACGCAAACGCGAGGGGGGGATAAAAATACTGTGAAGTAACTAATTGATGGCTCTAACCCGAGTTCCCACGCGATTGCTTCATCAACGAAAGAATTTCTGGTTCAAGAGGAAGGGAGACTAAAATATATGGCGACCCAGCGTTATTGCTGGTCGTAATTACGGCGGTTAAAGTCCATTTGCTGGAGTCTAATGAGTGCCCGGAGAGTGCGTACTTCATTACTCACGACTTAATTACTCCGCGGTAAGCACACACACGCGCCTGATCACCAAGAGGGGGTCTTCCGCTTAAGAGTAAGCTTTTATGTCTCGCGTTAGCTCGAAGTCTCCTTAATGAGAACTAGGTTTACCTTTTCCTTTCCACTTGAAAAAGGGTTGCACTCAGCGCATTGGCAGATGAAAACGGCATCCGAGGCAAAGGGGAGAATAGGAAATAGTGAAACGAAGGGAAAAATGGACACCAATATCACCCAAAAATGCTGACAGCCACGACTCGACCGGGCGATATATAGACTTGGCGAGAGTAGAGTGAAGAAGGAGATTGTGCCCCAAGATGCGACGAATTAATTCAGATCTGCGGAGCTTGGGCCGATTTTCAAATTTCAAACATACAGTTAGACTTCGGAAAAAGTTAATTACACATCAAATTAAATTTTTTTGGGTGAAAATTGATTTGAGAAATTCAGGTAAAATTAGAAATAAATATACAATGAAAAACTCATGTCCAGAGTTCAACATCGCGAGCAATACATAAACAAATATATACGTATATATAACAAATAAATAACAAAATATATTATATTTTAAACAGTTTACAATTATACATAAAATGTATAATTTTCAAATCTCTATCGCGAGCTAATTGATGGCGAGAGAAGTGAATACCACAATCTATTTCTTGATTCAAGTTGTGAAAAATGCTTCTTAATATTCTAGTAAGATTTAAATCTTAAATGCCTTCAAGAAGTAAATAATGGCAAGTTCGTTAAATATCCTATGACGAAAAATTCATTCTATTTATTCAGTATATTTTCATATTTTGTTCGTGTATTTGATGGCTGTAATATCTCTCGAGCACCCAAAAAATTTCAACGTATTTGGTACAATCAGAGAGCTCGGATTTTGTAAATTAAATTAGGCTGTCGGTTACTTGACATAAGCCGTAACAATTGGAAAACATACTTACTACAGTGTTCTCTAAGGGAAAATAAAACTGGGCCTATAATTGAAACCTAAGAAAAAATAAATGGCAGGGCGAAACCACCCAACAGACACCACAGATTTACAAATGTATCCATTGCAAATTAATTTCTTCGCAACCGTTAAAGTTACAGAGAAGATACGACATTTAAATTTCGTAACCTGTAGATGAGATGCAGAAGGATTTGGAGGTTTCACTGTGGGTTATCGGGAGTAATAAGTCGCTAATAAATATGGCTATATAAGCATGAAACGCTTATATTCAACGGTATCCGGCGAGATATTGCGGAACATCATCGTAAATTTTAAAAGAAAAAAATTTGTAACGTTCACTCGGTAAGTTATTTGTAAAACTCGTTTCAACGCTAAAACGTAATCATTACGTACAATTTCTATGTGTTTCTATGTACAATGTACCTGATGATCGTATATATTATTTCTCAAAGGTGTTTTTTTGTCGTAACGCCATAACTCCCATATTTCTTCATCAAAATTAATGATTCAAACATCGTGTTAAAGCTTATGTTCCCCGCTATTGAAAAATGATTTAAAATTAAAGTTTTTATAAAAAAATTAAAATTTAAAGTTTTTGTTAAAAAATAATGCAGTACCATCTGTTGACAATATAATCAAGTAATATGTTGGCCATGGTTACGTGCTTAAAAGACTGTACGAGGCGCCATGTATTAACACATCGTTTAGTTAGATTGTTTACATTCTACATGCAATGTGTGACCGTTTAAGTTTAAGTTATGTACCTTTAACGCGAACATAAACAACATATAATTGTCCATGGGAAGAAACAGGCAGAAGAACAGGAAGAAAGAAGGAAGAAACAGGAAGAAGCTGCATTCTGTGCGAATAATTTGACAGGTTGAAGAACAGAAAGAAAGAAGGAAGAAGCTGCATACTGTGCGAAGTATTCGCACAGGTCAGCTAGTGACACTTTAAGTGTCTAAACGCGTTGTACAAATAAATAACCGAGTGGACATTACAGAGTTTTTTCTTTTAAAATTCAAAGAATATTTGTTAAAAGATAGAAGAGAACTGCTACAAGTCTCCACGCAGTTATAGGTACGTCCAACTTTTAAAACTACTGTAGCTAAAGTTTCAGATGATACAAGTAGAAATCATTCGATAGTAAAAATAGCGAGCAAGATGGAGAAAAATTAGCAGAGAATTATCTTCATGAGATTGAGACGACCGGCTAAAAATATACATCACCGAGCAGTCCACGTGAAATCATCACTATCCCACATAGCACAAAATATCTACAAAATATCTATAAAATATCTAATACGTCTTTTGCTAATATCTAGAAAACATCTTGTAATAACTTGTAGACATCTTTTAGACATATTGTAGATATCTGAATGTCCGCTTTTCCTATATCTACAAGATATCTTGAGAAGATATTTTCTAAACATTCATACTCAAATTGGACCCACTGGGTAAATTCAGGATAAATGACTTAAGGCCTGGTTACACGATACATTAACCCGTACGTGTTCATGTACAAGTTCATGAACGAACATATATAACAGTAGAAGTAATAGTTGCTAGTAGCAACATGTAGTTTATACAGAGTTGCAAAATTATCAAAAATACGTACAAATAAACAATTTAAATATCTCCGGTTATTTTAAAAATTAAGAAACTTTTAAAAATGACTCTATAATTTTAAACCTTTACCTTCATTTTAATATCTATTAAAACAAAGCAGCTGCCCTATGGCCATCGATAGAGGTGCCTAAACATTTATCCTTTAACCCATTATTTTGATCAAACTATTCAATTTTGATATCCAGAATTTTGGGATCTCATAGCTATTACGTAGGTCTATCATTTTTTATTGTTTCAAGATGCTGAGGTTTAAACCTGCTGAATAATTAAATAATGAAAAATGAGCGATTTCTTTGTTTAAATCGACCTTCTGGGTTAACAAATAGTTGGATTTTGATCGAGTTACTACCAATTCGTAGAATTTTTTATCTTCTACAACTATTGTTGGAAAAATTATTGCCTTAACTTCGTATTTTTCATTGTATCATTTAAAAAACGACTTTTCTTAACTTTAAATCGCTTTTATAAACATTTGCCAGAAGAATTTCCCTTGCTTATTTGGTGCACATGTGTACAATGACTTCATCTGTCCATCCACCAAAAAGCATAGCAGTTACATTTCTTTTAGATTCCGGTATTTTTTGGCTAATTGCACTAGACATATAATAAGAGTCGTCGCTCAAAATAGACATATTCTAGACATCTAGTAGATATTTAAAATATCCAAGACATTGAAGACATGCTGTAGATATCTAGTAGATATTTTGTGCTATGTGGGTATAGTCCATATAAATATCACAGAAATGTTATTCTGGAAGAGAACATAAAAATAAAGAGCCTGACATTATGGGTAACAAAATAACTTACATTGACTCTTCGCCCATTGACTCTTGACCCAAATAAATATCACAGAAATGTTATTCTGGAAGAGAGCATAAAAATAAAGGGCCTGACATTATGGGTAACAAAATAACTTACATTGACTCTTTTATTAATTGAATGACTTTCGTCAAAAAGAGGTGAAATATTAATATCTGCTGTATAGCCTTGAGGTACTAATCGACGAACTCTTTGTCACCGCGACCCTTTGACGGAAATCATTTTATGTATTTTTTTACGCGGCCAATAAACATCAAAAGATCAATGGCTCACTCCGGACGATTACCAAAATTATTGACCCATCAACTAAAAAGAGAGCTGTAACGTATTGTCCCCACCCTCCGCATGTGGGATGAGAATAACTCTGAGTGATATACGATTTTCATTTCGATAATAAACGAAGGGGCGATAAATCCACCCGATGGATAAAGGGAGAGGAAGAGAGAAATCAGCGGGAGAGAGAAATAATGATGAAAGAAGAAAAAAAAACACAAAAGTTTTTTTTCCAAGCGTCCCAACCGATCTATTCCCAGTTTAATTCATTCTACGCCGACGCGCCGTGCTGTGGGCGTCGGTTCGTCTATCCGACCCGGCCATTGCGGCGCAAAAGACATCACTCGGAGCGACGACACGATTGGGGAATAGAGGCGACGCTTGAGTCAATGTCAACCGTGAGGGGGCGCTGGGGGGTGTGGGGGGCACTGGAGGGATGGTAAAGGCGGGAGGGAGGGAATGATATGGCGCCTGGGGGTAGAGAAGTGAGGAAATTTATTTCGAATGAGTATATAACGGCTTAATCCATCCCTTTTTCCTCTTTCCCTATTCCACCCTTCATTTCCACTTCTATTCTCCATCCTTCTCGATATTTCCCTCTACCAGCCACCTACGATGGCAGTGATGGTCAAACTACCGCAAGGTGAGGATTGAAAGTTGCCGACATATTGTAGAACAGGAGTATTTTTCAACACATGAAATGTGATATCCTTCTTGGTTCATAATCAAATCCGACGAATTCCCCATTGAGCAAGTTGTAATAAGATAGGACCAATGACATTTCCTTGGAACACACTGTTTCAACTGTATCGGAGGTAACTTCATCTTAATTGACATAAAAACCAAGTAAAGCACACTTCAGCAGCTCTTCTTATTCACGCTTCATAAACATGTAAAGAGCTCTAAAAATATGGAAAGGCAGTGTTTCCTGCCACTGGAAAGAGGTTTGATATCTCTCTCTTCCCCATAGCTACAGAGTTTACTTTACGCTATAACTTATCTCCTTTGCTGAGATCTTACCAAAGAACGGGAATACGAATAGGGAAAGAAAAAAGGGAAAAATATGAACCAACCTTAGATATTCAGGGCTTGACCAACGCTCACAGTTACTTCCTCAGTTACGTGAGTTGCGGGAAATAGCAAACTCCCTAAGAGACTTACCCCCAATAAATCAAAATTCTCAGCCTATGGATAATTAAAATAACACGTCCTAATTCATTCAAACACTAGGGAAGTGTCGTTACCCTTTAGCTATATAATCCAAGTGTTGAGCTGAGTGAAGTTCCGGTCTCAAATATGATAAATTTTGCTTGTACACAAGAGTATGGCGAAAAAATATTTAGACTTCATATTTCTTTACTCGTGTATTCCATTCACAATTTGTATCGCACAGTGGAATTTTAAATATATAAAAAATCCCTCCATTTTCCGTTTTTTCCCTCTGGTATAAGGAGGAATTGATAAAATCAACATATTATCGTACTCAAACTTCCAAATTACTGTCACATAAAAAATAAATTCTTCTCCATTTAAATTGAAAGAGTGATGTACACATGAATATACTCGAAGACTTAATTGAAGCATTTAGGCTACTAATAGCTACCCCTTAGTGAAAAATTTATGATAGCAAACCCAAACTCTGTTGGTAGTCATTATCAGGACAGGATAAATGTGTATTCTTGTAGTATTCTACCGGTAAAGGTAGGTTTATTGAAAGTCAGAGAATCTCTTCTCGGTTTTCTTCCAAAATCCTTCTCTCTATCACACTTTTGATCAACCCGTTGCCCCTAATTACATCCTCCAGCCACCTACTCTTACGATCTCGACTTTCATTCAGAAGTTTCCTTTCCTCGCACACCATTGCAAGCACAACTTCATTAGTCTTCCTCTCCGTCCACCTCACCTTCTCCATCCTTCTCCACACTCACATCTCGAATGCCTGCAGCCTATTCTTGTCCTCCTTTTTGAGAGTCCACGCTTCTGCTTATATAGCCTATCAAATTGCATCCAAAGGTTTAATACACAGTGTATTTCTGAGCTACGCTCAAGGCATAAAAGAAAAAAATGAGCTCTTAAGGTGGTTTCACTGTGAAAGGACAACTTTATTGTTCTTCATATTGTGGATACAAACAACACAAGATTACCTTTCGATGCTATGGCAGTGATGGTCAAACTACCGCAAGGTGAGGATTGAAAGTTGCCGACATATTGTAGAACAGGAGTATTTTTCAACACATGAAATGTGATATCCTTCTTGGTTCATAATCAAATCCGACGAATTCCCCATTGAGCAAGTTGTAATAAGATAGGACCAATGACATTTCCTTGGAACACACTGTTTCAACTGTATCGGAGGTAACTTCATCTTAATTGACATAAAAACCAAGTAAAGCACACTTCAGCAGCTCTTCTTATTCACGCTTCATAAACATGTAAAGAGCTCTAAAAATATGGAAAGGCAGTGTTTCCTGCCACTGGAAAGAGGTTTGATATCTCTCTCTTCCCCATAGCTACAGAGTTTACTTTACGCTATAACTTATCTCCTTTGCTGAGATCTTACCAAAGAACGGGAATACGAATAGGGAAAGAAAAAAGGGAAAAATATGAACCAACCTTAGATATTCAGGGCTTGACCAACGCTCACAGTTACTTCCTCAGTTACGTGAGTTGCGGGAAATAGCAAACTCCCTAAGAGACTTACCCCCAATAAATCAAAATTCTCAGCCTATGGATAATTAAAATAACACGTCCTAATTCATTCAAACACTAGGGAAGTGTCGTTACCCTTTAGCTATATAATCCAAGTGTTGAGCTGAGTGAAGTTCCGGTCTCAAATATGATAAATTTTGCTTGTACACAAGAGTATGGCGAAAAAATATTTAGACTTCATATTTCTTTACTCGTGTATTCCATTCACAATTTGTATCGCACAGTGGAATTTTAAATATATAAAAAATCCCTCCATTTTCCGTTTTTTCCCTCTGGTATAAGGAGGAATTGATAAAATCAACATATTATCGTACTCAAACTTCCAAATTACTGTCACATAAAAAATAAATTCTTCTCCATTTAAATTGAAAGAGTGATGTACACATGAATATACTCGAAGACTTAATTGAAGCATTTAGGCTACTAATAGCTACCCCTTAGTGAAAAATTTATGATAGCAAACCCAAACTCTGTTGGTAGTCATTATCAGGACAGGATAAATGTGTATTCTTGTAGTATTCTACCGGTAAAGGTAGGTTTATTGAAAGTCAGAGAATCTCTTCTCGGTTTTCTTCCAAAATCCTTCTCTCTATCACACTTTTGATCAACCCGTTGCCCCTAATTACATCCTCCAGCCACCTACTCTTACGATCTCGACTTTCATTCAGAAGTTTCCTTTCCTCGCACACCATTGCAAGCACAACTTCATTAGTCTTCCTCTCCGTCCACCTCACCTTCTCCATCCTTCTCCACACTCACATCTCGAATGCCTGCAGCCTATTCTTGTCCTCCTTTTTGAGAGTCCACGCTTCTGCTTATATAGCCTATCAAATTGCATCCAAAGGTTTAATACACAGTGTATTTCTGAGCTACGCTCAAGGCATAAAAGAAAAAAATGAGCTCTTAAGGTGGTTTCACTGTGAAAGGACAACTTTATTGTTCTTCATATTGTGGATACAAACAACACAAGATTACCTTTCGATGCTATTTCTATCAGAAAGGAGAGTGTTCAGTGAGAAGATGAGAGAAAAACGAGGTAAGAGAGTAAATATCTAACAAATATATAAATGCATTTTTCCCGAAAAACTTTTTTTAAGGAGCAAAAACTCCCGGTAAATTGATAAAAAAATACAAAAAGATCCATTTACCCGTTTAATTATTTGGACTATTTGCAAAATACATTGAAATTTGAAGTAAAAAAATCAATTCCTTAGAAATACAAGATAAAGTTTCAGGCTTTACAGGACAAGTGTTACTTGAAATAAAATGTTACTTTACGCACCGTTTTATTAACACCGACCATTGTTTTGCTAGAATTTTGTCATATTACTTTAATAATGACAAAGTTTGTCGGAAACATGATCGGTGTTAATAAAATGGTTCGGAAAGTATATACAAAAACATATTTTATTCCATACAAGGAAGTGACATGGCAGTCGGGGTCTCTGGATGTAAAAATATAGTGTTTCTTGGAAATATATTCGTGGAATGTTCCGCAAAGTTTGTATCTTGACTATGATTTTCATTGAATAGCGCTTGACATCAGCGAAAGAATGTTTTTTTAATAAAAATGATCTAAAAAATAGTGATATAGGATTTGTGTTTACTCATACAGTTGCGGCGGAATATCCTCTCATTACGGCGCCATCATATTTTTGATAGTAAAAAAAAAACACGAAAAAGAAGGTCTTGGAATTGAACTATGCTTAGCTCAGATTTAGTCCCATCATGAAGATGAATATAATCCCGTGCCGTGGAGAGGCAACTTTGCCAGTTGTCGTCTCTCTGCCCACGCCGTTTGGAACCTTGGTCTACCCCACGTAAGTAATTACACGCCCACGACCTTAAAACAAACCTCCCCCTACCACCGCTTCCCCGTTCCGTCCTTTAAAGGGCAACTTATCCGTCTGCCTTACCTCCCTTCACCCCCACACTTCCCCCTTCCACGATGGCTCCACCCACCCCATTTGCACGCACCTTTTCACCCCACGATGGTCGTATTTATCCACTGGAGAATGGTCGGGGGCGGAAAAAGAGGGAGGGGAAGGATTGACGAGGAGAAAGGGCACCGGAGGGGAGCGAATAGCTCGATTTGTTTTTTTTCCGCAAAGAAAATAATACTAATTGAATGGAAGGATGCGAGTGAAACGGTATGGAAATTGAGGAAAGGGGGTTCCACGTGGGATAAATCAACCCAATACACGTAGAGGCGATCGCAATGCGTAGGTTGTAAACAAAAGCTGAACTGTTGCAGTGGATAAAAGAGGAAGTCTCTGAAGAATCATGCAGTCCACCTTCAAGGTTAAGAGATTTCAAATCCAACTCCCATTCAATTCGCATATATGTTGTGCGTCACGAATCGCCTGTCAAAACGGGCTAAGTTACGGCGCTAATGCGTCAGAATTCTAACAAACTCTCCCATCTTATATGCAAATCCTATGTTTTTTACATGTCGTGATACCTCTATATTAATTAGGAACCATTATAATGTTTGGACGATCAAAATGAAAATGTAGAAGAGAACAGAAGAGTTGAAGAGGAAAGAACCATATGGAACACTATTCAGAAAAAAAACCAAATGGATTGGACACACCCTGAGACACAATAGGTTTGTGAAGAACATAGGTTAAGGTAAAATAGAGATAAAAGTCCCCAGAGGAAGACCCAGGAATAAGTTCATGGGCCAAATAAAGAGGAAAGTACACAGGAAGAGATACAAGTAGGTATGGGAACTAGCATTAAATAGGGAAGCGTGGATAGGATTTTTGCCCTGCATAGGATTTTTGTATCCCCCCCAGTTCCGGACAGCTACAGTCCAGAAATCGTTTACAGTTGTTGCCTCAAAGCTGTGGAATGACTTGCCTATACTGGTAAAAGACAGTGCATTACTGGTAATATTTAAGAGAAAGATTATCACACACTTACTTTCCGGAATGCTGACCATGCAACTCATTTATCAGTTCATTGATGTGATTAATGTCCACTGTTGCGTAAGAAGAAGCAATTCAGTTCCTTTTTTTTCTTTTCATTTGTTAAGCTAAATTTTCTTTTTAAAAGTTGTGTTATTTGTTTATTGATATGTTTAATGTTCGTTTTTCTGTTAGAAGAAGAATAATTCAGTTCTTTTTCTACATTGCGAAATGATAATGTTGTATATGTCTATTGTTAGCAATTCATATGACTTCCCTTTTTGTTTCCTGATTGGCTTATTCCCATAATAATTGTCTTGCACACCACTGTATTTCATTTCTATGTTCCAAAGGAGTTCACTCCTAGAACAATAAACGAGTTTATTATTATTATTATCTTGAAACACAGCTCGGTGATTTAGAGGGTGCCGTTGACACACACGGTATGAAAATAAAACACTGCAGAATATCAATGATTCTTATTGAAGCAAACTTTACGGATTAATTTGGATAGAAAACGGTGACAATTGGCCGCGTGAGTTACGAGAGTTACTCGTATTTCTAACATTGACGACGTCCTCTGGAAGTGATCATCACCTAGTGATCAACCCGATGTTTTGAGGAGTCGCAGAGAATATAACTTAAAAATCACCTCTCTGAATTTAATATAAACTGTTTTGCTATAATACCGATAAGAACAATGATATAGAATGCCTCTAGATGCGAAAAATAGTCTATAACTTGATTTAAGATGAGGAGATCCACCGGATATTGGTGTCTCGTCACGGGGAAAACTTACCAGCTTTCTTCCTTCGACTCGTATACCTTTCATGCGTCGTTTCGCCTTTTTTAGTTAACTAAGACTATTATTGTCTTGTATTTCTTTGGTGTCCATAAATTAAATCAAATGTTTTGTAACGTTTGTGTGACCATCACTGGTCGTTCAATCCTAAGATTGGTTGACTGCAGACCTCCACGCTTCCCTATTTAATGCTAGTTCCCTTACCTACTTGTATCTCTTCCTGGGTACTTTCCTCTTTATTTGGCCCATGAACTTATTCCTGGGTCTTCCTCTGGGGACTTTTATCTCTATTTTACCTTAACTAATGTTCTTCACAAACCTATTGTGTCTCAGGGTGTGTCCAATCCATTTGGTTTTTTTTTCTGAATAGTGTTCCATATGGTTCTTTCCTCTTCAACTCTTCTTTTCACTTCTACATTTTCATTTTGATCGTCCAAAAATTATAATGGTTCCTAATTAATATAGAGGTATCACGACATGTAAAAAGCACGTATTTGCATAGGATTTTTGCTTAAATTTCCAATTCAGTACCATTTTACATTTCACTTCATTTCAGGGTGTGTTCAATCCATCTGGTTCTTCTATTCTGTTTAGTATCCCATATGGTCATTTCCTCTTCTACTCTTCTGTATACTTCATCATTTATTATTTTGTCCGTCCATTTTATCTTAAGTATTCTGCTTCAGCATCGGGTTTTGAAGGCTTCTAGTCTTTTCTGGTCAGCTTTTCCAACTGTCCATTCTTCCAATACATAGAGTACCTTGCTCCACATGAATAGCGGAATTGTGGCGGAATCGTATCCTTACTTAGTAACATTAGCCCGAACAAGTCCTCAGGTCCTGATGAAATTCCAGCTCGTGTGTATAAAGAATTAGCTCTCGAAATGGCTCCGTATCTTAAAGTAGTATTTAACAAATCCTTCGAAGAACACGCGGTTCCCAAAGACTGGAAGATAGCGGAGATAGGGAACAGCCAAGTAACTATAGACCAATATCATTAACGCCACTATCATGTAAAATTATAGAGCATATAATAGTTACATCGATAATGAGACACATCGACAGCCAGGATTTATTGATAACAAACCAGCATGGGTTCAGAAAAGGACGGTCTTGCGAAACTCAATTAGGTCATTTTGTTCATGATATTTTAGTTTCCGGATAAGGTAACGTACAGGTAGACGCAGCATTTCTAGACTTTAGAAAAGCTTTTGACAAGGTTCCCCACTGTAAGTCACTGGCGAAATTAGCATCATACGGGATAGACAGAAATGTAGTAGGCTGGATAGGAAACTTCTTACATGAACGCATTCAAAGGGTGGTATTAGATGGTCTCAGCTCAGGCAAAGTAAAAATTTCATCGGGTGTTCCCCAGAGAAGCGTGATAGGCCCAATTTTATTTCTTCTCTACGTAAATGACTTGAATACAGTAGCAAAAAATGGCAAGCTCCGTCTTTTTGCCGATGATGCGGTAGTGTATAAGGAAATTAGAAATGAAGGGGACAGTCAGTGTTTAGCTAAGGATTTAGATGCGATTGACAATTGGTGTGATAGTTGGCAGCTAGAATTAAATTTGAAGAAATGCGCGACAATGAACTGTTGGAAAAAGAATGACTTTCTCCGGCATAATTATTGCATCAAAGAAAAGAAAATATCTAACGTAGAATCTATTAAATACTTAGGCGTCACCATCACTAAAGACATGTCATGGAGGAAACACATCAGGGAAAGAACTAGTGTAGCAAACTGTAGATTAGGATTCGTAAAAAGGGTTCTAGGCAAATGCGATGGGAGAGTACGAGAAAGAAGCTATTTTACACTTGTCAGGCCTCATTTAGAATATGCCGCTAGTATATGGGATCCGTACGATGAAGGTATGATAAAAGAATTAGAGCGTGTGCAAAGGAGATCCGCTAGATTTGTTAAAGGCCGTTATGATAATTGTAAAAGTGTTACGAGTTTAATAGAAGAACTAGGATGGTAATTACTATCAGAACGCAGGTTAACATTTAGGTTAATCCTTTTAAGTAAATTAGAAACCGATTTGTACACAGATGGCGTTAGATATATATTAAGAACACCTGCGTATTATGCTAGGTTTGATCACATTAACAAGATTAGAGAGATAGATTGTCGTACCGATAGATTTAAAATGTCATTTTTCCCGCGTACTATAAGAGAGAACAATAGGCAGCGTAGCAAAAGGGATAGGTAGGTGAAATATAGTTAGAGTAGTCTGTAGTGCATGATGCATGTAATAACAACCAATAATCCCTTTCGTATTATGTAGATACTAACCATCTAGCTGCATGTGACCCTGTTCTCTAGCATGTCTCCCTTAAATATCCTACTTGCATGGCAATCTACATCTACATACTACCCCGCAAGCCACCTCAAAAGGCGTGTGGCGGGGGATGTTAGAACACCAGCCGTAAAACAAAAATTAATAAATAAATAAAATTTCGCAATAGCGCATGTTATGTGATCTTCACCCCCTGCCACACAACCTCGTGGTGGCTTGCAGGGTATTTCGTAGACGTAGACGAATATTTTCACATGCTGTTTACTGGTTTGAAGCCCTTTCTTCTTTGAGCACAGTAGTTGTCTTTTCCCCATGGCAGCCTGCTTAGCTTGGGTTCTCCTCTATTTGATGTCTCTTGTACTTCTTCCATCCCACGTTATGGTAATTCCGAGATAGGTGAAGGAATCTAACAAGTTTTTCGAGATTGGAAGGAAGCATGCAAAAGATAAATCGAAGAAATATGCGGCTAAAATTTACGAAAATTCCTTATTTACCATTCAATTAATATATCTTTTAACAATTCCAAAATCAGCCATCTCATATGGATATCAGCGAAAAATAAAAATTTGGCATGCACTAAAAAACCTCGGTGTGCAAAAATTTGAATAATATGCCACACAGGTGGAACTCAAACGCGTGACCTCCGAATTAGCAAACGAGAGCTCAACGGTCACCGGGGACGAAAAATGAGCTTTTGAGATTTAAACTGAGTAAACCATTATATGGGGGTTTGAACAACGCGGTATCATAACGTGAGCCCAAATTAAGCAGTGCAAATATATTTAAGTGCTATTGACTACATATTTTCGACGGAAATTAGATCTAACACAGCGGGTTGTGCATTTAAATCCCCAAAAATAGATCAACGCCAAAGGGATTGAATTAGCCATGAAAACAAAAAACATTCGAAATAAGTGACACTTGGAACCGGAATTCTCAATTGCCAGTCAGGTGTGGTTGCATGTAACCCCACCATGTCATCTTAATTCAAGACGAATTTCAGCGGGGGTTAATTCAAATTATGTGTTCTCGTCTCAAGTCCACATTGGTGCACATGTGACAGACATTGGTTATGCTTTCTAAACCACTTTCGAGGAGGAAAAGCTCAACATTGTTTTGAATGAGAAGCAGTAACTTTGTGATTCCACATTTATTTATTGTAAACGACCCGGGTTTCGACGTAGCACGTCATCATCAGGTACAAATATCCCAGAACACTCAGCATATATAGTCACAAACATAAGGGGGGGATGGGGCCCCCATCCCGCCCTCTCGCCCCCGCCCCTCCTCTCCCCCCTTCCCCCCTTATGTTTGTGACCATATATGCTGAGTGTTCTGGGATATTTGTACCTGATGATGATGTGCTACGTCGAAACCCGGGTCGTTTACAATAAATAAATGTGGAATCACAAAGTTACTGCTTCTCATTCAATATGCTAAGCAAATTCCATAAACGTGGGAGAATTTAAAAAACACTTAGTAATATTCCACAAAGATTTATTTTCCCAACCGGTTTCAACGCTGACGCGTCATTATCAAGGGTACAATTCTCTTGGAGAATTGTACCCTTGGAGGGTATTATTCAAGGGTACAATTCTTATGGAGAATTGTACCCTTGATAATGACGCGTCAGCGTTGAAACCGGTTGGGAAAATAAATCTCTGTGGAATATTACTAAGTGTTTTTTAAATCCTCCCACGTTATGTTATTCCAGCAAGTAGAGCCGTCAACAGTTGAAATTCCATAAAGTTACGCCTGAGACAATGGAGACTCAACATTGTTGCTTTGGAACGACTAAATTCCACAATTTGCCAATTATTGCATGGAACGAATGAATTACGCGCATGGAGGCGTGCAGAAATTGACCCTGAAAAATTATTCTAAATCAATTTCAACCCATTGGCGTATGTCCTTACACCTAAGTGAGTGACTACGTATCACATGATTTGTGTAGTAAAAATGGAAAAGGTTGTAAGTGCCAGAAACTAAAATTTTCAGTATTCAATAAAATAAGTCTAAAACGTTGAATATTTACTAAAAAAAAATCATTTTTTTATTTTTTGGCACTTACATCCTTTTCCATTTTTACTACACATTTATTCAATGCAAGGATCGTGAAAAAAGAAAACTCCTAAGTAGGTTGAATAATATCTTGCTCATTGTATTTACAATGCATTGACTAGAACCCTGTGGGCTCAGAAACGTGAAAATGCATGTTTTTCATCTCATAAATGTTTTTTTCATCTCATGTTTTTCATCTCATCTGGGTAGAAAATTATCTGCCCAGGACATGGGTGTTTGTGAAATGAGTTATATGGAAGAGAGGACTGTATTGGCCTAATATCGCTCAAATAAATAAAGACGACATTATTATTATTATAAATGTATCAGCTAATCAACATCCAATGAAAATCAGGCGCAACTCTCGCCGAACCCATCCCGACCTACCACCGGAGACGGACGATTATGGAGCACGAAAAATCACCAAGGACGCCCACACCCCTGATCCGGAAGCAGGAAGGGGGGTACACCTACAAATTTTCGGCCATTCATCCCCTTATAAGACCCCTGCTCCCGCATCCCCATTATCCTCTCCGCCCTTCCCCACATTCCACCCTTTTTCAACCCCCAACGCCGCTCTCAACCCCCCCTCATCCAATTTCACCTCAATCAACCCCTAACCTTCCCCGTCCTTCTATAGGGCTTCTGGACACCACGCCCACAACCCGACACGAAAACCGACTTTTTTTATACTTGCTCTCCCAACGCTATCCTTCGCAAGGGTTTGCACGACAGAATTGGCTATCTTTCCAACTCCCGTCCAGATTGAGAGAATTTGTTCTCCTCAGATGGTAAACACACACAGAAAAAAATTCAATCCCTACTCTCCCAACTTTCTCGCCCGAACAGTGATGATTGACATTATTTTCTTCCACTTAAAATCAACTTTATTCCAACCTCTGCTTGCCAAAATTGCTTCCACGGGCCCCCTCTGGTGAAAGTTGTGGAAGCAGTTGGTTTTTATGCCCATTGCAAATCTAAAAAAAGTAGGATGAAATTATTTCAATTTGACCATCGCATTATATCAAGCCTGAGGGAAGTAAACAGCTGTATTTTAGTTCGCAGGGCGATAGGGGTTTTGAGGATGAAAAATGACTGCAATTCCACTATTTGCGGTATTAAAAATGCCATTAAAGAGGCTTAAAACTAATTCCCAGAGGAGAGCCGTTCGTTTAGCTGCTAGGCGATGGCAATAATTCTCCTGTTGGCCAAAATAAATGGGGTAAGGAATCAGGTCAGCATTGCCCTTTCAGTTTCTTCGTATCATATGCCACAAAGCTGGTCACTTTGAAACGAAGTGAATAGATACAAGTTTTCTTTCATTGATGGCAGAGATAATTACTTTTAAATTACGTTTAAAAAACGAAGTGAGGTCATTAAGTAGATCGATAATTGGAAAATAAATGTGAATCTATTGGTTCTTAGAAATAATTATTTCAAAAAAATAAATGGGAATGAAAAAATGGGATAAAACGTAAAAATTACTATTGTGATATCCATTTCAAGAGCATAAATCTACCCCATAGGTGGAGAAAACAGCTTTCAATACGTTGATAGTTCAAACTCTGAAGATTTCGGCGATATTTGGAGGAATAGAAACATAACTGGCAAATCACAAAACGGCAAATTCAACATGTACAAAGTTATTACGACACTGGTTTCGCTTTTTACAGCATCATCAGGTATTTTACTTTTACCTTTATAGCATAATCAGGTACCTGATGATGCTGTAAAAACCTAGGTTGTAATAAAGTTGTACATGTGGATTTTACTTGTTTTGTGATTTGCCAGTTGCATTGATAGTTCGTAAATTTTCTTTTTTGGATTTAAGATATGATTGAAATTTATAATAGTACCCGTCGTTTAATGTTTAATAGATACTTTGTATTAATATATGTAAACAATATTTTAGATAATTTTTTTACGATATAAAGGCGATTATTATCTCGAAAAAGTGTAATATTTACATTGGCCCGCAAAAGTTTCAACTATTCGATTAGATATACTGAAATGTTTACTTGAAATGGAAACTTTTCATGGAAAAGTTTCCATCTCAAAATGGAAAATTTTGCAGGAAAAAATTCAAGCGTTCAATCAGAATAAGGACAAAAAAATGCTTACTTGTTATCAAGCAGGAATTCGGAAGATATGAGGCCCCCCCTCCACGCCGGACAGCTGCCGGAAAACTTTAGCAACCGTTTTACGCGAAATTCTCAACTGCGGCTGCCATACCACCCATACATTCTGCGAGTCCCTGCTCGAAAAAAAAACTCCAAAAAAAAACAAGGAAGGCCAACTCGCCTTGAGGAGACGGCAAAATCACTTGAAACCCATTAGAGAGAAGGGAGTATGTAAGATTGAACACTCGAGAGACTCGGCTCACTGAGAAAGACCCCTTCCATACCCACAAGACTGGACGACCACACCCACCCCCCCACCCTGAGTTGAAGAAGCCATCCCGTCTCCGATCCAGGTCCACGTCTTAAAACCCCCTTTTTCACGAACACATCTCCGCAATCCATTTCTCGTCAGATGAAGAGGAAGACGGAGAGACAGCCCCGTGGCCTCGTTTTCTTCTCCTCTCGGCTTCCTCCCTCATCTCCTGTCATCCATTTCCTAGTTTTTCTCCCAATTTTCTCTCTTCTTCTTCTTCTTCTTCTCCTCAACCCTAAGGTTGGTGGGCATTCAAATTCCTTCTTTCCAAAGCCAGTTTCTTTATATCACTGTATCTTCTCCCCGCTATGGTCTCTTCCAGGTATACTTTTCTTGGTCTGCCTCTTCTAGCACGGCCCTCTACCACTCCTTCCATTAAAGTAGTCATCCACTCTGACCTTAGGTGACGTAGAAGGTGTCCAATCATTGCGTTTCTTTCTTTACAAATAGAATTAACAAACTTTGATCCTTCCCCAATCCTTTGTAATACTTCCAGGTTGGTCTCTCTGTCCAAGATATTTTTACAAGTCTTCTCCAGCACCTCATTTCAAAGGATTCCAGCTTTTTCCTCTAATTTTCTCTCATCAAATGTCAATTAGCATTCTGTATCCGAGATAACGAATGTTTTGCAGAGGAATACGACGTATTAGGGGGGGAGCAGCGGTTTTTGGAAACAAATTGTTGTACACGCCGATGTCTTTCAGGGGAAATATTATAAAATTCACGTTGGGAATGTTTTTTACTTCGCGTTAATACACGGTTTCAAAATAATTCGCTTGATTTTATCATTCAGCACCAAAATTCAACTCCGTGGACTGAGTTTCTTTAATATAAATGTTTTTTTAGTTGCGAATAAGCGCCCAGCAGAATTTTAGTGGAGAAATGTACAGAAGCATCGTAGGGATCTGGCCGAGGACATATGGGAAGAAAATTGATTCCGTTCAAATTTCAGGATGCCCATTTCAACGTTCTAGAAAGAACAAATATGACTCCATTATTCCCAGTTTAATTAGTTTAGCCTAAACTACCTTTTTGGAGTTATTCTCACCGTTTTGCGGTGCCCAAGCTGGTATATTATGACGTAGCTAAAAGAATCCTGGCTCAATCCCCACAGAGAAGGTTAGCGGTAATATATGGAAATTTGTTTGTGTGCCCGAACGACTGGAGGAAATCCAATCCATGTAATTGCGCAGCGTAATACAACGTTTTAGGGGCAAACAGCTGTTTTTGGAAACAAATGGTTGTCTTTTGGTCGATGTCTTTCAGGGGTGTAATCATAAAATACAGGTTGGGAAAGTTTTTTTTTTTACTTCGCGCTTATACACGGTTTCAAAATAATCCGCTCGCTTTTATCATCCAGCTCCAAAATTCAACTCCGTAGACTGAGTTGCTTTAATATAAATGTTTTTTAATTACTCTTAACTTTTTTTCTCTTTCACTGTTCAAAAATTCACGCATAATTGGCCAAGCGAGAGAATGATTCCTAAAAATTGTTAAATTCATACAACTGCCCAGTGAAACACGGCGTTTTAGGGGCAAGCAGCGGTTTCAAAAGCAAATAGTTGTACACACCGATGTCTTATAATTGTTGGGTACAGTAATAAAATTCACGTTGGAAAAGTTTTAATTTCGCGTTGAAACACGATTTCGAAATAATTCGCTTGCTTTTGTTATCCAGCACCAAAATTAAACTCCGCGTAGCGGGTAACTTTTGATGTAAAGTTTTTTAATTACTTCGAAACACTTTTTTCTCCTTCAGTGTTTAAAAATTCACGCATAATTGGCCGAGCGAGAGAATAACTCCTGGAATTAGAATGCGGCGCATCAAAAATTGCAAGTGCACCACAAAATTAGTGATCTGCACGAGTAACTTCACAAGCAAAGAGTCGGAGGAAAAACCGCAAGATGCAAGATATGAGAGAAAAGAACATAAAAGATAAATTAGAAAAAGGCTTTAAAGGTATGCAAATATTAAGCAAGATGTTTTCGAATCAGTGGAGTATAACCGCTCGCGCCCTCTTCCCGCATTTCCATTCCTTCCGAACAAGATCATGGTTCGTCATATTGGTGCAAATTTTTTATCCCTCTTTCTTTCCATTAAAATATCATTTAAAGACATGATATCATCCATACTTTCCCACCCAATTTCACCCTTGATATAATCTTGTTTATTGCGACCACATTTTTTAATGGAGAAAAAATTCCGTGGTATAAAAATGAAATTGAACTAAAAAATATGAAACCTGAAGATGACATAATGGGTTGAAAGCCGGGTCGTGCATTAAATTTTCTCTAAGTGGAATTTGCATAGTTTTTCTTTTCCAACATGGAAAAATTTCACATCATTCACCCAGAAATCGTACGGTTTGTTAAAAAATATGAAAGCAGGTTTCCTGAAAAGGTCTTACGAATAACACAGTGCTCCGTTTATGACGGTTCAATTAATAGACTAAGATTACAGCTACTGAAATGTATCATCCCTCTCAAGGAGGGGTATATTAACACTTTCCGGGCGAATTGGTATTTCAATGGACACATTAATTTTCCGCAACCTTGCCCACAAACTCAGACGAGTGGGTACATCTTTGAAGAGCTGCTGGCATGACTGTATGCCAATGTATCCGGGAATCGAATCTCAAAAGATACTTAGGGAAGCATGAAGTGTCACAGAAAAAACATCGTCATCATAGACTAACGTGGACCATTGGAAAAGCTGACCAGAAAAGACTACAATCCTTCGAAATCTGGTGCTGGAGAAAGGTGCTGAAGATAAAATGGATTGACAAAATAAGAAATTATGAAGTGAATAGAAGAGTAGAAGAGGAGAGTACCATATGGAACACCATACAAAAAATAAGAACAAGATGGATTAGATACATCTTGAGACACAATGGATTTGTGAAGAACATAATTGAAGGCAAAGAAGAGAGAAAAGTCCCTCGAGGAAGACCCAGGAATAAGTTCATGGACCAAATAAAGAGGAAAGTACACAGGAAGAGATATCAGGAGGTAAGAGAACTATCATTAGATAGGGAAGTACGGAGAGCTGCAGTCAACCAAACTTCAGATTGAACGACCAATGATTATGATGTGGATTTTTTAAATAATTTGACACCATCCTTGATAGAAAATAGAAGCATTGATATCTATGAAGAATGGAAAAAATCAGCAAAGCCCCCGAATAAAACTCATGTGAACTTTTGCACCTCGTATTATTCATGTGAATAAAAGAACATGTCAAAAATTTCAATATTCCAAAATAATATGGAGAGAGTCTACAGAACTCAAATAATTATAAACGAGCATTTAAAATGAGCCTCCCGAAAAAAAACAAATGAAACATTTAATATTCAAATAACAATGAAGTTGATGAATGTCGCAGAATATAAAATACATTCGTTATTGTTTATAATCATGTTTGTGGTTCCTGTGATCTTTTACCATGGCTCAGATGGCTGCAATACGTTGGAAATCAATCGATGGTAAACCGCAGAATAAAAGACAAACATCCTGTATTGAAAAACAATTTTGAGAAATGCTTGGACATCCGCTTCAAACTCAATTCAGCCTTGTTCATGTATAAAAAGTTAGAACGAGGTTTAGTTCCGGACTCCGATAAAAAAATATCTCTCCCCTCGGTATGTTCATCGTCTGATTAAGTTAACCGTGTGGAAGACTGTTAAATTTGAACTCTCGAACTCCCGGACGAAGGCCGCCTGCAAGCTTCAACTTTTTCCTCAGGAAATTGAATGAAATCAACGCATGAAAAACGGTAAAAAAAAGTTCCCTGCCTCTTGAATCTTCTTCTCTCTATGGGAAATATTATTTCTGATGTCACCGAAGTATTTACAGTCTCCGAGGTTTAAAAATGTTATATTTTTTGCTTTTTGACCGCAATTGAAACAAGCGTTGCTCGTTTTTTCGAGGTATGGTCTAAATCAGGGGTGGCCAACCCGCGGCCCGCCTTGAACATTTTTCCGGCCCGCGAGATACATCACGCTTTAATACAATAACTTTAACACAATAATAATAACTCATTGTGTTTCAATTTTTCACTCCAATATAATGTCTATAGTTGGTCTAAATCTAATATGGGGATATATAATTTATATGCGGCCCGCGGAGTTATGATGCATTTCCAAAGTGGCCCGCAAGATCATTTTGGTTGGCCACCCCTGGTCTAAATTAATGATTTGGTATTAAAATATTTCCACAGAACACCTCAATCAACACAATTGTTCCATTTATTGAATACTGTATTTTTATATTTATCGAGTAAGGGTTTATAGCAACTTTGAAGTCTGTGAAGATGCAGGCTAAACAAAAGATATTCGCTAACTAGTGGGCACAGAGCACGTGAGGTGAGTAACATTATTACACCACAGCTCGAAGGAAAATGTGCGAGGTCGTATTTTTTTTTCAATAATTTATTGATATTCCAAAAGTTCCAGACACTTATTTGAGACCACAATACATCTCCGGTGGTGGCTAGAGTACCGGCCTACCATACTGGCGGCCAGGGTTAATCCTGCAGGGGAGGATATTTTTCAGAGGAAACCCGATTCCTACTTGAGTGTTTTGTGGAGGGTTCCTTAAGTACAATACTCCGTCCGTCGGATGAGACGTTAAAACAGGAGTCACCTTGGTGCCTTTCGTTCAGGGTAGGCTAATGCCGACGCTGGATTGCTATCCACCCTTTCTCCCTCGTCCATCCCCTATAGCGCAAATGACCTTAACTGTCAGTCGCCTTCTCAAAGAATTCAATCCAAACAATACATCTCCGATCCTTTCTCTGCAGCTTCTTCTACAACAATGCTCTTTTCTTTCTTTAACCAACAACATCTTAACAACCTCTTACAAAAAACAAACAGTCAACAATTAACAAAACAGGATTTCATTTTAAGAATCAAAACATTTTAATTGACTACTTAAAGAAACGAAACATAGCCATCAACATAATAAAAAAACAACTAGGAATAGCCAAACCTAGAATATTTAACAAAATCAATGCGATCACTTTTTGATAAAGACACGGTACGACGTTACAAATTTAAAACTTTTTAGAAGTCGTGATGAGAATGGGTAATACAACAACACGACTTTTTTTTTCAAAATTTTCCGAAAAATTTCGCCTCTGTGCTCATTTTGTGTCTAAGAAGTTCTGTACAAAGTTACTCGGTAAAGAAAGTTGGATTACTTTCTTCTGCCATCCTAAGCAACCGCAGAACTTCGAAAAAGATCTCGGAGGAACCTAATCAAAGGTTTACTCTGATTGGACCACGTACATTTCTCTCAACAAGATTACATCTTCCAAATAAGGAATGGGAATTGAAAAAAAACTTGTAACAGGGCTGAAGAGAGGTGGAGGGAGTGAATCCACTTACAGAGGGATGTGAAAGGGTTGATAGTTCAGTGTGGGACCGAAGATAAACGAAGCAGGGAAAGCTACACTGTTTTGCGAGTGAAAAAAGGCGGCCACTCCCCGGAGTTTCTCGAAAGACATCGACCTTAATTTGATGATGGTTAGTTAACTAGTCAATATATCCCTCAGGGGCAGGGATGGGCATGCGTACCACACGTGGCTTGCCGAATACATGCTTCTGGCAAGCATAATAAGTTCTTACCAAAATAATTTTGATATTTAGGGGGAGCCTCTTACTTCTGAAATCGTCACTATCTTAGTCACTTTGATTCGACTACGAAAGAATTGATATGGCGAAGTGTTACTGAGCGGATAGCGATTTCGAAGCGGTTTTGTTGCTGCTGTAAGCTATCCATTTACGTTTGACAGTCGAAGCAGTCACCGTTGAGATAATACATGGAAATTGAGACTATTTTTTGTATAGGTACATAGGCACAACTACCATGTATACTATTGCTTACTTTCATCCCTCTCATTGAGAACCTAAGGGAATTACGGCTGGTTACTCTATAAAGGCGGATACACGTTCCTGTACCGGTCAGCTGGATTTCAGCTGCACCACTATGAAGTGTTTTCTATGCTTCATTAAACATTTGATTCACTTTATAATTAGTGCCTTGAAAGTCAATTAAAATCTCTAGGAGGAGAATATGTTCAACAGTTACAGTTAAACGTACACGAAAAAAGTTATTCACAAAAAAGTTTGTAAACGAGTGCCATAAGTACTTTTTTAAAGTCAGTTTCACACGATTTACATAATAACCTACGAACCAAACATCAAGATATTTAAAAAAAAAGTGTTTTCAAAAGGATTCGCACTTGGAAGAAAAATTGTTAGAGATTTGGCATATTTTTGCACGCACTCTCAGAAGGGTTGCCCACCCATGCACAAGGGAGTGGATAATTGATACCTAATTGTCAGTTGCACAAACAATGATCAATGGAATAGATATTTACTTGTATATAAATTGTTCACAAGCAGCACTGATGCCAAATTAAATTAGAAATTATAGCAAGAGTAATATTAAAAAGAAACCTACATAAACAGGGTAACATAATATCGCTCAACATAGAAAGGGGGACAAGAATTCAAGCTATTTTTTTTAGAAAGATATGCAGGATTGTAGGGAGAAAGAATCAATACAGTCCGAGGCGGAATAAAAGTCCATATGTTTCCCAATCGATCTCAGATCAATCTGACTGGATCAGCTTGGTATGGTAAACGCAGTGGGCTAGTGGGATTGATATGAGAAGCGGGCCGACTCGGTCCACTTTCTCAGCCAGTCTGAGATGAGATTTCCGATCAATCTGAACCAGTGGGTCCGTAGTGTTCCTCGTTATTCTTCGAGTTGTCGTTGGGAGAAAAAAACATGAACATTATCATTCAAGGCGAGTTGTAAACCAGTTATGACAAGAGTACAGTAATGGCAAGTGATGTCACATTGATGATAAATAGCACATAGCAATTTTACATCCATTTGGGAATTTTTTTTATCCCTTGGAATGCAACTGAAAATTCCAAGTCTGTACTTGTTTACACACCGGGTTGACCGTACTTCAACTAAAATATTTGAGTGATTAGTATCGACATTTTCAGTCCTCATTGGTAAACCAGGTTATCTGAGTCAGCTCGTTTGGAATTTTCAGATCGAAACGAATTCAGATCGATCTGAGATTGGTTGGCAAACGTGGTGAGTGGGAGGTATATTTTGTTAATAGGCGTTAGGGGCAATGCGTGTTTATGGGTCAGTCGAACAGGTATTCTCATACCGAGGAGGGAAAGCAGTGGAGAGATATCGATGATCTAGTTTGGAGTGTTTTTAATGAACTTGAAATCCGTTTAAATCCTAAGGTTATGAAGAGTAGAAATAGAAATTTAAGACAGGAAACCATCAGAGGATATACAACAAAGAGAGATGACTCTATTTTAGAAAAGAAATTAGGTATACTATCAAGATTAGCTCGAGGTGACATTGGGGAAACTCAACCATATTGGGAAGCATTATGAGAAATGGGAAGAACAAAAGGTAAAAAGTATAATGGCAGTGCTCAGGGATATCTGTCTTTGAACAATCGATAATAAATATAACTAAAACAAAATTTCGAACAATATCGATAAAATAACTATGTAACTAATAAAAAAAATGTGTACTGAGGGAACTAACAGTTTCATAACTTATCTCTACATAGCTATAAATTCGGTCATTCCAATCTTCCTATTACCGCTGGTTTATAGCCATGTGTTATGTTAATAATGCGTCTTATAAGTGGTCTGCGTTGATAAATAAACTCGTAATTCCTCGCATTAATACTCTTCTGTCATGTAATTACTACTTCAGCCAGTTAATGAAAAATCTGCCATATTGATTACTTACGGAATACATATGGAATTATACCCGATTCCATCAGGTTAAATCCTTAGAGTCCATTTATGAAATCTCGAGTGTGGTACAGTATGGATTGAGGACTTTTTGATGGCAAAGGATGGGTGTACGTAGACTTGAGGCGTTTGGGATGTGGATGTGGAGAAGGATAGAGAGGGTGAGCTGGGTGGCGAGAAGAACAAGCAAGGAGCTATTGGATATTGTTGGAGAGTAGAAGAAGCTAGCCGCGGAGGTTCGGAGGAGGCAGAAAAGGTGGACGGAGGGAATACTAAAAAGAGAGAGAACACTGATGAGTGTAATAGAGGGGAAAACACTGGGGAAGCGTGAAAGAGGAAGTAGGAGAATAGAAATTTTGGACGAAATAAGAAGAGGGAGACGATACGAGGATTTTAAGAGGTATCTAGTGGCGGAGCACCTGTAGGAAGGAAAACGGAACAGTATTCCAGAAATTAGGACGTTGGGATAAGACCAATTAGCTGGGTAGACTACTCAAATGAATTATGAAGCCAATCAATTCATCGAATGTTTCCGCAACTCATGTTATAATAACTCTTTGACTTATAGATTCCTTAACTTTTTCTATTGAGTGAATTCGGCCATGTCGTAAGGAGTACGAGTTAAACATTATGATAGGCATCGACTCTAATCGATTGCGTTGAAGACTGGCTATTCGTGGGACATGGCGAAAGGCAGATGAAGACATGAGTGTGTGCTGTAGGATGACACAGAAACCTAGGGAGCGAGGGACAGGAGTCGGGGGAGGAAGAATATAGCGGAAGGGGATCGAATGAGAGGGATGCACGAGGCAGGGCGTGGAGGAATTAATTCACACAGTCGGCGGCTACTCCCAGTGGAATCCTTCACCATTCAGTGTTATGACCTGGAAGAACGCCCTCCTCAAATTTCCCACGCGTATTTCAACCCTCAGCTCCTCTTTCCATCCACTCCCACTTATTCCCAGCCCCCTATTTAGCCTTCCACACCCCTTTTCAGCTCCCTTGAGGGATATGCAATTTTACCGCACCTCCCTCGCACTTGTTGGGAAATAACGGTTGGAGAGGAGCATCGTAACGTTTTTTAGGTCACGAATAAAAATGAAACTGGCTCGACACAATCACCGAGCCGGTTGGTTATATGGGGAGGATAACCAGCAGCTGAGGTCATTCACGCCTTTTTCAAGATGGGCAGTCGGTTATTAAGGAAGAGTGTGACTCGAGGGAATGAGAGGGAAGGTGGAGAGAAACACCGCCTAGGAATTGACACTTCTCAAAGGAAGTGGACCCTTCCAAGGGGTCTGGGCCCCATCCGGAGGAAAGAGTACCACACCTTGAAGTGTTTTCTTCGTTGGCTAAAAAAATTGACACTATTCACCCCCATGTGGCGGCTCGCAGGGTAGTATGTAGATGTAGATGAAGGTAAAGAGGACTGATAAAATTAATAGTGTAGAAAAGTGTAGAATAACCGAAGAAAAAAGAGGTAGGACAGTTTAAAGTAAAGTGAGAAAAAAATAGCCAGGTGGGTTGGACACACCCTGAGACATAATGCACTTATCAAAAATACAATATAGTGCTAAATATAAGAGCCATTTCCACGAAAAAGATCAAGGGATTGTTTATAAGCAAGGTATAGAGGGATGTAAATAAGAAGGAATCGAACAATGCAATGGAGTTAGCAATTGGATAGGGAAGAAAGGAGGGCTGAAATCAACTTTAACCTTAGTTAATTTTAAGATTGAAAAAAATATAATGATGATTTGATTTCAGTCTTGAGCTTAGGTTTCATGTAATTGTCAGTATTTTTTGTGCCTTTTTCTTTTTTCAAAACTGGCAGCAATATATGAATGTCATAATTTGCGGCATAAGAATTTCTGACGATGCGAAACGTGACGGACCCCATAACATTGGAGAATATTAAGAAAACTCTTAACCATTTAATAACTAGAGGGGCTACATACTGAATGCGCACTCTAATTGGAAATCTTCAATTTAGCTAGGCTGGTTAGCTCTTGAGAGCAGGGGCGTGACAAACTAGTTTGATCACCAAGCCCATTTAGGAGAATAAGGTTGGATTGTTTTGGGAATAGAGGAAGGGTTTAGAGATACCCAGGGTCAGATTTGGCCTCTGCTCTGACAGAAATGCGTTAAGGGGTCCATAGTTAAACGCCTCATCAGATTAACAGAGTATCCACTAAGTATATACACTTTGAACTGTCCTTCACTTTGCACTCAAGTAGATACCAAGGCTTTCTAGAAGAGAACTGGGTTTTTGTAGGGGTTAGAGTTCTGTTTTTCCATCTCAAAGTCCAAAGTTCAAGCCCTGACAGTGTTGGAGATCTTTTTGTCGGAATCCAAACCACTACTTGGATGCCATATGGGGATGAATTAAATATGCAGAAGGTAATCCGTCTGCCTGATGGGGTATTAAACTAATGAACCCAATGGTTCCTTTCTGCTATTCTTGGATGCTCAAGGTACAAATGCATGGGCATTTCCAGTTCATATGTAAACGCTGAAGGTGCGAAAGATTTTAAAAAAATTCCTTCCGCTGAAACTATTCATAAAACATTTCCGCTGTAGCTTGTATTTTCAAAGAAAATTTAATATAAGCATCTGAAATTGTCGATGCACATGTGCAACTACTCAGTATATTTACAAAAATTTTTACAGAAATAGCTGAAAATTCCGAAAATTAGCCGCAAGAATTTGAGCGAAAAAGTGGAGGAGGAAAATTTCATGGGGTTGAAATTATAAATGGCAGGCTTGAGCAGATTACGAGTTTCTATCGATAGGCTCCCATTCTTATACAATATTATTCTCATACAATCTTTTTCTCTTCAATCTTACCGCAGGTCTTTAATGGCTCTCATGTCCTCAGCTGTCAATCGCATCCAATAATGGCCGACCAAAGATCCTCCAGAGAATGCTCGGGATTTGATTAAGGGCCCTGGGAAAGGATGACAGCGCTTCAGCGAATACACAAACCATTTCCTAAGTATAAATATGCCTCACTTCCAAATTCAGGCAAGAGAATGACGAAAGAAGAGCCCTTAAGGACTGGAAACGAATTTGAATTCGCTATTCATCGACGATACAGGTTCATGAGACACTTAGAGGTGACCCCGATGGTGCCTCAAGGGGGCTTGATGGGGCCAATTCTATTCATAGCCTGCAAGACCGATATAAGTCACCGCTCAACCAGCAAAATTAGACTATTTGGCAAGAATGGAGCAATTAAAGAGAAAAATAACCCCGGAGAAAGAGGAAGGGAGACTCTGGAAAGTTAAAAAAAAACCGGCCGTTTCAATGAATGAGAATTATATCTCAGCGAGTGCTCAACAAAAACTAACGGAGCAAAAAATAGGACAAAGATTTTCAACGTAAAGCAAACGAAGGTGAATAAGGGGTCTCAGAAGATACTCAAGATCTCTTTTGAACGAAATCTACGTGATCTACATCTACGTGATACCCTGCGAGCCTCCACGAGGGTGTGTGGCAGGGGGTGAAGATCACCAAACATTAACCATTGACATGCAAGTAGGATATTTAAGGGAGATATGCTAGATAATAGGGTCACATGGAGCTAGATGGTTAGTATCTACGTAACAAGGAAGGGATAATTGGTTGTTATTACATGCATCATGTACTACAGACTACTCTTACTATATTTCACCTACCTATCCCTTTGCTACGCTGCCTATTGTTCTCTCTTATAGTACGCGGGAAAAATGACATTTTAAATCTATCGGTACGACAGTCTATCTCTCTAATCTTGTTAATATGATCAAACCTAGCATAATACGCAGGGGTTCTCAATATATATCTAACGTCATCTGTGAACAACTCTGTTGCGAATTTACTTAAAAGGTTTAACCTAAATTTTAACCTGCGTTCTGATAGTAATTCCCATCCTAGTTCTTCTATTAAGCTCGTAAAACTTATACAATTATCATAATGGCCTTTAACAAACCTAGCAGATCTCCTTTGCACGCGCTCTAATTCTTTTATCAAACTTTCTTCGTACGGATCCCATATACTAGCGGCATATTCTAAATGAGGCCTGACAAGTGTAAAATAGCTTCTTTCTCGTACTCTCTCATCGCATTTGCCTAGAACCCTTTTTACGAATCCTAATCTACGGTTTGCTACACTAGTTATTTCCCTGATGTGTTTCCCCCATGACATGTCATGAAATGTGTTTGAAAAGGATACATACCTAATATTTTTAGCACTAGAATACATGAGTACACAAAAATGTATTTATAATATCCGGTATGATTAGCCTAATTAAGATACTTGATTTAATTTACTATTCAGTTTCTCGTTAACTGTCACTGATAGCCATTTTACTGCGATTCAGGATTGGAACTAATGAGACTATGCCATATATTCCTTTGAAAGAAAAAATTCACTGACCATTTTCACTCCTTTCTATTTTTAACAAACAGATGAGCTTACTCTTGAAACACGTTGATAATGGGGAAATACCTAACGCCTTCTTCAAAGCTGCTCCTCTAATTCAATCAAAGAAAGTGGGGTTCGCTATAGCCATTTCAAGGGATTGCTGTATTAATAATGTTCCGGTCCGCCGGTGTACTGCATATATCTCCGCGAAGTAAGTCGCAGGCAAATATACGCTTGCCCTCAAGGTAGTCCTTTCACGATGGAACCTAACTTGAGTATTACATTGTAATCAAGGAAATTTAAATAACAAGGAAATCTTTCTGGTGGCATAATGGAAAATATGTGCCGGAACTGTCCAATGGATAGCCATAATCCTTGGCGGGGCATGCAATGAGCACAAAAGGTGGTTGGTAACCATTGACGTAGATGGAGAGAGCGCTTGTAATTGTGGCCAAAGGTAGAAGCTGTAACGCTGACGTGGCCTATTTGCCATCTTTGTTAAACCCCGATTTTCCTATGGCACTTTCCAGACTGACGCACTAATTTAGCAATTTGCCGATGTTTTCAATCGATATCTTACGGAAAATTATCATGCATTTACTTTTTTATTATGCGTTCACCTCAATGAATTTTAAAAATTAATAATTATACGCATTTCCGGTGAAATCAGTGGAAAAACCAAATGAAATCTATTGCACAAAGTAGCCAATAGATATATTTGAAGAGTTACTGGTCTAAAATTTCTAGCGAAAAGGCGCTTATTCTTGCTGTATAACCGCTACGTCGTCCATTTCGTCGTGCTGTGGAAAAGAAGCTATGAAAAAAAAAGACAAACGTGGTTGTTATTTCGGTTGCCAAGTAACAGTTTGATGACGTAGTGCCCTCTCCATCTATGTCAATGCTAGCAGCCTTGCATACTCGACTCGAACTGACCGCGAAACGTCAAAAAGTAGCCTCGAACGTAGGAAGCCAAGAGCTATATAAATAGGAGCGGGTTTACGAAGCAAGGGAAGGGAATTAATTGGGAGATTGTTTTAATTAAAGCCAGTTTTCGAGGTCTGACGCCAGTCAGAAAACGTCCTTTTGACACTACTGACCCCGAAAGGGAATGTAATAATGGGTGTGTGCACCAGTTTTCAATTTATAAAGATAGCTGAGAGAAAACTGCAGGAAAAGTAAACCGAGTGGTTGGAATTAAATGTAAATATATTCAATTAAAACTTTCTCGATCATTTATAACATATATAAACAAATACAAAACAGTCTTGAATCATGGTCACTTATGCTTTTCTCTCAGAGCCAACGTTTCACCAAATATTTTGGCATCATCAGCGATTCGCAACAGGAAATAAGGAGGCAACGTTATCAATATTGGTAACAATAAAATAACAGTTGTAATTTCCACACTGCTTTAATTAAAATAGACCATGGTTTTGGCACTTTATGTCATGCCAAACAGTGAAAAAATTACTTCTGTTATTATATTCTTACCAATATGGATATACATTATTTCCACAAAGTTACGCCTGAAATTCATTCATAAAGCAACGTTTCGCCAATTGTTTTTGGCATCACCAGGGCTTTGCAACAAGAAATGCAAAGCCCTAATGATACCAAAATTTTGGTGAAACGTTAGTTATGAGAGAAATACATAAGCGACCACAAGTCAAGAATCTTGATGTTATGCAAACATAATCTAAATGAAGTGGAGTCCAATCGCATTAAAAATGCAATTCCAGACGCAAGACACATAAAAAATGAAGTAAAAAATACGGAATGCGGAGTAATCGAAGGACAAGAGTTCCTATCAAACTTTAATCCCTTGCACTCATGAAAAGCGACGGAACGTGAGGTTCGACTTATTCATCGAAGAAATGCTACAAATACAACTTAATTCTACTTGGATCGAAAGGTTTGTTTGTCCTCTCTCGCCAAAAGTGGAGGCTTAAAGCGCACTTCCCGGGAGATTTTGACCCGACACCCACTACTCTCGAGAAAACGAGTTTTCCCCTTTTTCGGTTGGCTTTGAGAGGCATTTCTCGCGCCTCCGACCCCGGAAATTACTAAACAGCGTCGGACAGTTTTTTTTTCCTCCTCCTTCCTCTCCCGAGAAAAAGAGGGGAAGCCATTACGCGCATTAGAGTTTCTGAATGGGCAGCAGGGAAGAAGGAAGGAAGGAAGAGAAAAAGCTTTGTTTTGCGTGCGGGAACAGTGGGAGAGAGAGAAAAAGAGAAGGGTTGAAAGGAGAATGAGGACGAATGTGAGGAGGGAGAGGAAAACGGCGTTCGGAACCGTTGGATCGGTCGTTTGCCCCGTATTTCCTTTCCTTAAAGTCCTAGCGAGCGGAAGAAATTAGAAGAAACGGTTTATGCATCCTAAACTATGTAAAAAGATAAGCAAAAAAGTAAAAGATTTTTTCTATAAAGCACAGTTCTTTCATGAACCAGCAGAAGTACCGGGGAGCCGAGCTCTGCTCGGTACACTGAATGTGACAATTGTTATTAAAATAAAAAAAAATCAAATAGAGATTTATGTAATTTAGTTCAGTATTTTTACCTTTTTTTTATATTTTATCATAAGTTTAAAAAAATCTTATTAATAATGGCTGAAATTGGTTTTTATCGAAAAATTTAATTCCAAGACTGCATGAATCATAAGTTTATGTTTTACTTCAGTCTGAGCCTTATAAGAAATTTTGTTTCACATTGCTAATAATACATGGAAAGCTCTTAGTTACCAAATCTAATGAGAATGGCTTCTTTTATTTTTAATTAATTTCATTTCCTATCTTTCGACATGCTACAGGTTATATGCGTATTAGATAGATTTTTCACGATTCAATGAAATTTGAAAACTGTTATTATTTAGATGTGAGATAGAGGTAATTCATTAGCAAAGTATTATATTTACATAAATTTAGTTATGTTAACATTTATTTACTTTACGTTAAAATTTAGTTACTTTACGTTAAAATTTAGTTACTTTACGAAGAACTGACGAGGAAATCCATCACGTTAGCAAGATACTTTCGTTCAAAACGCTGATATCATAACCAGAATTGTTTACCTATCAACCCGTGGCCATAATAGCGTCTTTGTGATAATGTTTCTTTGTTTTAATATTAATAGCTTAGGTTTTTTCCGCTAATGAACGTATCCATCTGCGTAATTGATTATTCCTTGACCAATGCGATCTTTCACGGTACACAAACTTGGCTCAATGGATTCCTCGTGCCGTGAACCCCTAAATTCTCAATCTCAGGTTCCGCATTTTTCTCTCATGTATAAGGTAAGACGTGAATCGCCCGGGCCGATTTTCCTGTTCATAGTCATTGCTCATGTTGCCCAGAAAATATAATATTGCTGAAAGTGGAGAAAAATTTACAATTATTTATTTATTTTTTATTATTTATTTATCTTCACTATCGCGAATACAGTACAATGGGCCAATTTACGTCGGGAAAATAACAGCAACAACGGACGTGAGACACGAGACGTGAGCGACCCATGTCCTGGGCTGATAATATTCTACCCAGACGGGACTCGAACCCGCGACCCACGGGTTAGCAGGCGAGGACTTTACCCCGCCGACACCGGGGCCGATTATGCCATTAAAAACGTAAGTTTTAAGTAAAAACGAAGTGTATAACAAAGTCGGCTGCAAGAGCTAAGTACTTCAATTTTTTTGCCATCCGATAGTGAAATAAACAATCTTATATCTTAATTGAGATTTATTTTTAAAGCAAAAAAATAAATCTCTGCATTAATTCCGAGTAAAATAGGAGCCCAATTTGGGGGCCTTGGGGTCATTGTAGCCCTGAGGCCTTTAGTCCAATGGACTCTTCGTAATCGAAAACCTCTGTATACCGACTTTCAAGAGAATCGGTTGGGTAGTTTTGGAGAAAATATTTACATGCCCATATAAATGTAAACATACTAGCAGTTCCCGGCATGCGTTGCAATGCCTGTTTTTCTTTCTAAGTAGGCACACATACAAAAAAGACACATTTACATGTTCAAAAAAAATGAAAGACAATGATTTTTTTGTAGTCCAATGAATTCCTCGTACCTACACAGGAATTTTTAACGCACACATGATGGCATGAGTTTTCATTCCATGTCTATACCGCGGTTTCCAAGTAAATAAAATATTTCATTGTTGAATTAGTGCAAAAATGGTAGATTTTAAAGCTTAAAATTCAATTTTAGGACAAAGTGAAGCGTATGCAAAAATCGAATGCATGAATCAAAATAAAAAATCAAACAAAGAGACCACTGCACCAAATCTTATTCTACGTAAAAATCAATTACGTACCTCATAACACAAATTATGTCTCACTGACATGATTCTGATGCACGCGATATTATGTCTCACTCATGCGATTCTGACGCACGTGATTGAGCAACTCACCGAAAAACGCAATAAAAGCGCACAGCAACTCACCAAAGTTTCATCGTAATCTGATGAATGGTGTTGGAATGCATAGAAGACGAACAAACAAGCATTCATTTTTATACATTAGATATACATACATACAAGAATTGCTTGCTTAATAGTATTAGATAGAAAACTCCAACCAACTAATTCCTGAGTCTTCCCCTGGGGATTTTTTCCTCTATTTTACCTTCAATTACGTTCTTCACCAACCCATTGGGCTTCACAGTGTATCCAATCCGTCTTGTTCTTCTTTTTTGTATGGTGTTCCATGTGGTCCACTCCTCTTCTACTCTCCCGTATGCTTCATCATTTCTTATACTGTCCGTCCATTTTCAGCATCCTCCTCCAGCACTGGGTTTCTAAGTCTTCTCGTCGGTTCTGGTCAGCATTTCCAATAGTCTATGCTATGCTTTGTATCCATAGAGTGAAACGCTCCACAAGAATATTTTAACATGACTTACTCCAGAGTCTCTGTTATAAGGGTCCCTATTTATCACACTTCCCAATTGTACGAAGTACATTTAAACTTAATGTCTTCCGGTGTCACTTTCAGTAAGAATATTATATATTAGAATCCATATCGTAAGATGCTTCGTACTTCTCCACAATTATTTACTGAGCAAAACGCGTTTCGTAACTTGCTGCATCGCCAGGTACACTTGTTTACATAAGATTCATGTATTGATTGTTGTGATAGTAACCTTAGTAAGTGGGTGGTTTGGGAAAACAAACTAACTTTCGGGAGGGAAAGCAGGGGAAAAATTTCCGACAAAATTTTCCCCCTCACAACCTCAATACGTCACGTAAAAATACGTCTTAATATGCTTCCGATACATAGAGAGACACGCTTCACCAGAATATTTTCACATTTTTCCTAGCTTTAATTCCTACCTTCTTTGAGAAAAACAGTTTCTTTTTCCCATGAACGCCTTCTTAGGTTTGGCTTTACTCTTTTTGATGTCCGCTGTACTTCTTCCGTCTCAGGTGATGGTATTTCCGAGACAGGTGTATAAATCCACTACCTCTGATTTCTATCCTTTCAGTCTTACATCTGCTTCAGCTTTTACCTTCCGCTAATATCCCAGAAAAAGTTTCTGGGGTATTCGAACCGTGGAAAGAAGAGTGCGAATTTCCACAGAGAAAAAATCATCCGCCATGACCGGGATTCGAACCCGGATCCCTCGATTTAAGGCGGAGTAGTTTAGCCTCTTTTAGAGAAAAAATCTAGCGAGGCATCCTCTTCCCCTGTGGATTTTTGTGACCTTTACGGGACTAGATGTTCTCGACTTCCGGACATACAATGTAACAGTCAGTCGCTACTGAGCGCTTAGCGCCACTGCCCACGAGGAAAGATCGAATTTGAACACAGAGTATTTGACAAATTTCAAGCTATCCGGGACTAGCCACGGAGTTCCACTTTTACGGAGTCACCCGCAATGCAAACATGTGCGAATTTCCACAGAGAAAAAATCATACGCATTGACCGGGATTCGAACCCGGATCCCTCGATTTCCGGCGGAGTGGTTTAGCCAGTTAATCTAGCAAGGCGTCCTCTTCCCCTGTGGATTTTTGTGACCTTCACGGGACTAGACGTTCTAGAAGGCGGATTATTTTTTCTCTGTGGAAATTCGCACATGTGTGCATTGCGGGCGACTCCGTAAAAGTGGAACTCCGCGGCTAGTCCCGGATGGCTTGAAATTTGTGGAAAGAAGAGGACGGCCGAAAATTCGAAGGTGGATGCAAGAGGGCGAGAGAAGAGGAAAATCGTGGAGAACGGTGGAGAGGAGGAAGAAGAGATGGTGAACAGCGGGATGCAATGGAATGGGAAGAGATGGAGGGATAAGGAAGGAGATGGGCAGGGAAAGATAAGAAAAGAGGGGAAAGATGCTGCGGCCACGGATTCGCAGGGGTTTTCGGAAAATGCGGGCATTGGGAAAGGGAAGAGACGTGGTGGCGAAAAAAAAAGAACAAGCCTGTTTCCCGGTCGAGGACGTTCGAGAGCGAGTGACTCTTGCAAAATTCACTGAGGCAGCATCGGGATCGGAATTGGATGAGCATATCGGGGACATTGGCGAAGCTGAAATTCCAGCCGCCCGAGGTCTGTCCATTGCCGCCTTGCCCTATGGAAAAAGCTTTATACACATCAAAAACTTAATTAGACGAGACAATCATCTAGCTCTTGAAATTTGTTTTCTTCATTTATAAAGGAAATTTTAAAAGTTTAATGAAAATTTCCGGGCAATTTCCAGCAAGTTTACTGCAGCAATGACAGTGCAAAATTTGAAGTGCAAGTTTTCAGAGCGACATAGAGAATACTCGTCACAAATTTCAGTTTTCTAAAAACTTGAATACAGTGTTTTCGACGAGCAGTTTGTAGACTGAGATGAAAATGAAATAGAGTTTCCCGGTTAGTTTTACCATAATTCTGCCTTCAAAGTGAAAAATCTTAACATGGGCTCCGTTGAAGATTGATAAGATTACAGCAGATTAACCCCAAGTTGAGCAAGGAAGAATATTTAAGCTTTGGATTCAAACTGTTATTAGAAGAGAAGGGTCATGATAAATCTAATAATAATAATATATAAGCATGATGCAACCTATTTTTTAAATTTACAAGCGAATTACTGCCTTTATTGAAGTCGACATGCCGTAGTTCCATTCAAATGACGCTGAATTCCACTCTAAACCCAAGGTCGTTCAATTTTGATAGTATTCTTCCTTCGATACAGGTCTTAGCAACGTAAACAAATCCGCCATTAATGTGCTCATTTTAGTGTATTCTCAGTATTTTATAAGTTGTTCGACGTTATTGTTGATTTGGCAGTGCATTTGTATTCAAAATGACGACTTGCGCTGCATTTCGGCACATTTTCCTCGGGTGTACAATGGCAGTTTAAGCTCATTAAGCACATTGTTGGCGGATGTGAGATGGAAATGGTTTCGAAGACCTGTATCAATGGAGCTGCGGATGTATCAAATCGAACCTTCCTGATCTAAACGCTGGATAAATGTGATAATTACAAATATATTCGTTGAAAATTCTGTATATATCGTATCTTAATTTTGGTTTTTCCAAAGGTAAACCATTTGATCAGAAAATAAAGTTTTTTTTTTAACCCGAATAATTAAAAATGCGTCACTTCGTATTTATCTTGACTCACGTGGGCAAGCCAGAGCCATCTTAACCTCGCGGACTGTACCATTATGTGAACTCTTTGGAATGCTTCTGCGTAATAATATATCGCCTTATCTAAGAAATTGTAATGACTAACTCTCGGGAAAGTTGATAGTTTTGCTAATTGCAATGTAAAAAGGCCATAATTGAAGTTAACATGCCGTAGTTCCATACAAATGACGCTGAATTCCACTCTAAACCCAAGGTCGTTCAACTCTGATAGTATTCTTCCTTCGATACAGGTCTTAGCAACGTAAACAAATCCGCCATTAATGTGCTTATTTTAATGTATTCTAATTTAGAGGCTAATTTATTTGTATGTCATATAATGCCGCTCGGGAAAATCGGTCGCCCAAGGCAGTGCCCCCTTAGCCCTCAGCCTATGCCAAGCCAATGATCGCGAGGGCGAGTCGGGAGAAAACTTTGCAGGACGAGGAAGAATCGTTAAGAGGGCGGAGAGGAAGAGAAGCGGAAGAAGATGGAGGAAGGTCAAAGAGCAAGATGTGCTTCGGCGACCGTGACGATGAAGGAATTGGGAGATTGGGGCCTTACCCAAAACACGCCTTGGTGACCGCATCAAGGTCTCATTCCTTAAAGGGAATGCCGCGGTGGCGCAGCACAAGGAATCCTCCAGAAAAGCCGCGTGCTTTCGAATTTTTTCGTCACTGCAAAAGGTTCCTCGCCGTAAAAATTACCCCTTTTATTCTGCCTTCTATGAGTTTGGTAGAAATGCGCATCCGTTTATCTTCATTCCCATAGTCTTTTTGCCTTCATTCTGGTTCGACAGCAATGTAATCACACCATATTATTTCAGTCTTCCTATACATCTTTTTCGCAAATTGAACTGATCGCGTGCAGCTTTTTCTATGTCGCATACTTCCATGCGATTCTCGAGATCATTTCATTCGTCCTGTTTTTTTTTAGGTCCTCTCGTTAATACTATGCACTTTGCAAGTTTTCATTGTTGCAAGTTTTTTCTAATAAATTCAACAGATTCAGGCCAGATATCGTGGAAGTTCTTCATAATGTAAGAGAAACAATTGCACTTTTCCACAAAATTGTTTTAATGCGTACAACGCGTTTCGGCTCACAGAGCCATCATTGTACCTGATGATGGCTCTGTGAGCCGAAACGCGTTGTACGCATTAAAACAATTTTGTGGACAAGTGCAATTGTTTCTCTTACATTACAAAATGTTTTTTCGTTATTCCATTTCCGCCCACAATAGCCATGTGGCTACACCCTGACGCGCCGAGTGTATGACGCTCTGTAGGAGGAACCGCGAACATTATCGCCATCAACTTCTCAGCACTGCGTTGTTGAAGGTCACAATCACCAAAATATTTTGCACGAGCATTTAAGGTCACTATATGAGTAAAATATAAATAATTTATCAAAATCCTAAACTAAAATTTTTCTGGGCTGAAATGGGTTAAAATTGACTAAGGTCTACATAACACGACGGGACACTTTAATGTGGATACGGAAGGTTATGGCTTGCGTCATGGAAGGTGAGCTTCAGCTGAGGTCGCTACGTGCGTCACTGAAGAGATGCGGGTAGATTGGTTAACTGAGGATCAATTTGGGTTAAGGAGAAAGGGTGGAGGGAATTAAGTCGTCGGCATTAACCTGCTCTTAACGAAATGCACCAAGAGATTTACAGATTTTACTTATCCATCCGATGGACGGAGTACTGTAATTAAGAAATCCTACATTTGGCAATCAATCATTACTTTATCGACCAGTAAAATATAGATAGTAATAAGATTCTTGAATATTTGGTCATTAATATAAATATATAACTCATAACCAACGTTTCGCTAAATATTTTGGCATCTTCAGGTCTTCATAACACAAAACAAGGAGACATACAGCCAAGTCATTATACAAATACTAGTGGACCCGACAGACGTTGTCCTGCCCAAACATTGGCTTGCCTGCTATTAGCGGGTTCAGCAAACGTTTTTTCGATATTCGAAATTTTGATAAACTCTACGTATATACTAAGTGACATTTGACATTTAAATCTTCAATCGTGTCATCAAAACAACAAAGCTAAACAAGTATCGCCAAGCTACGACGCAAGTGCGACGCCTTACGTATGTATTGATGCGTGCGTCAATTAACACAGAATTCGACATCAGCGCCACCTATGGCACACAAACATAACTATAAATTTTTCTCAGATGGTCAATTATTCATTAACTTCCCAGAAGATTTTAGCGGTTAATTATTCATGAACTTATGATTTTTTCATTTTAAAAATATTGTGGGTAGTGGGGGGGGGGGGGGGTGAAAGTTTGTTCTGATATGCGAAAAATATATTTTTTTTAATTTGGTGAAAGAAAAAAATTCCCGATTTCAGCGCCACCTATCGGGTCCAATTGTGTATCTAAACCATCCAGGGACCCACTCAAACATACACAAAAATTTTCCTCAAAATCGGTCCAGCCGTTTTGGAGGAGTTCAGTGACATACACACGTACAGAAGAATTACATACATAAAAATTAGTACAAATGTTGAGGAAACGAAAACTTTATGGCCGTCAAGCTTAATGCTGTGCAGTAACAAAGTAAATGATAACTCCAAGCAACCAACAATTAAATAATATATTAACGACCAAATATTCAAAAATCTTATTGTTGTCTATTATAATCCCTCTGCAAGGAACACGATTAGGAATGGGGATTCTATAGAAAATTCTCCGCAACTCCAGGATAGAAATCCGGCATCTTAGGAATTTAGTGACTGAGTTCCAGGGACAGTAGCCGCCACACTAGCCCACTCGGTGCGTTTTTAAGCGGTGGGAGTAAAAGAGATGGTAGACCAAATATTCGAAATAATAACTGTTGGATGATAACTTAAGGAAGTTTTTAGCGAAGTCTTTTCAGGTCCTGCACCAAGTCAGGTATTTGGTTGTAGACTTTTCGATGATAGCCCTGTAGACGATTATGGAGGAGTCATCGAAACGTCGGAAACGAAATGCCTAACCTGGTGGAAGATTCAAAAAAGACTTGATTTAAAGCATACTTGCGACGGAAAAAAATCCAATCCAAAAAAAGTACGAAAGTGATGATTGCTGCATTGCGGCTTTAATGATGATACGATTGACTTTAGTTGTCTCATAACTATCGATCCCATGGTTAAATACCTGAGCAACTGACCACATATCAGTAAAAAGGTAATAATGAAACAACTTGAGATATGATACGGGGAGAAAAATAAGAAGAGCTCACTCAGCGAAAAAAAATGATGCAAGTTTTTCGGTAATTCGGAAAGTCGAAAGTAATACAATGAAACCTGTATTAAGCGGCCTCTAGGGCACCCATGAGATAATGGTCACTTAAAGGAGACGACCGCTGAAGGGAGGGATAATTTACACACGTGTGTAAAATTCACTCTGTTCCTGAAAAAAATCGGCCGCTAAAAGAGACAACGCTTAGGGGAGGTCCCCGCAGAGGCAGGTTTTACTGTACTTGGACGACAGTTTCGCGGGCATTCGAAACAAAATCTAAATCGCCTTTGCCTGATGAAACTTTGGGCTGACGAACAAATCCACTGCAATCTTCGCTCCTAAGATTACATAAATCGCTTATTACTAACCTCATACCCTATGTTGAAATGGATAGCTTTGTAAATTTCACATAGGCGACTTTAAGAACGACCAGTTTAAGAACGCTGTGCGACATCATCAAGACCTTATGATGTCACACGGTGACGAAACTGGTCGTTATTAAAGTCACCCATGTGAAATTTACAAAGTTATTCATTTCAACATGAAGCAATTTCACCAATTCACGCCGCAAACCATTAAACTCATACTCTATATATATTGCTTCTTAACTGGCATCGCAGGCTTCTGAGTGCAGCCTAAATCAAGGATATATAGTTAAAGAGTAAGCACTACTAATCATCTCAAAAGTCAATCATAGGAAATTATATTTAGGTTAAAAATCCTACAGCATAACTTAAAAATATTGGTAGAAAAATGAAAGTAGTCAATAAACAAGTATTGTTGAATTTGAGAATGGGAGCGATCGAAATGGAGGTCGTGGCAGTTGTTATCAGACATTCATGCCCGTATTCATAGTCGTATTCCTAGGGGTTACCTGGGTATCCCTTAGCCAGGTAACACCTAGGGGTCCCCTACGCTGAGCGATTCATAAACCTTACCTGGGTAACACCCAGCCAGGGGACGCTTGGGTAAGAGATTTGGCAACAATCCCACGCAAAAATACATATGAACGGTTTCGCTGAATGGTTCTCGATGTTTTCGATGCTCATTTCTCACCGTAACCAAGCACGCTATAAACAATAATACAGTATACTGTTACAAAATGTTGATGAAAAATGATTGAAGTAATATGAGAGAATGATTTCAATATTACTTAAATATTTATGTAATTTGAATGATGAGGAATACGAGGGTGATTCAATAAGTACTCGTGTTTGTAAACAGAAGACGTTAGTATGGAAAGATGTTGATATTATCGTGTACTGCCATTAGTACAGTAGTATCCATTCGTCCCACGCGTGGGCAGCAGTACTGCGTTAGGGGAGCTTTGGGTAAGTTTCATGCCTTACCCAGGAAATCGACGGCCTGGGGGAGGGTTAGGGGACAACAGTCCCCTGGGTAACGACTATGAATACTATTTCTGAGCCAAGGGGCTCCCCCACACCTGGGGGACACCCAGGTAACGACTATAAATACAGCCCTTAGTCAAGCCATTGATTTTAGGAGTAGATTTTTTTCAGGAGTATGGAGTCAGTGCTGATTTTCAAAGGAATTTCCTAACGTTGAAGCCCGGGAATGTTCCGATAGTGGATGAATTGGAGATGCCTTTCAGCGACTATCACTTTAGGGAATAAAAAAAAAAGAAGTTAAGTTAATGCATTAATGGATAGGGATTTAGAAATGAGTCGAGTAGTAAATGGAAACTCCAGGCTGTCACCGGAAGAGCAATTTCAGTTAAATGAGGTGATAAATAATTATAGTCAGTTATTTAGTGAGACTCCAAAAACTGTTAATAATTACGTGCATCGTATTAGGCTGAGCAACGACACACCGTTTTTTCAGAGGCCCTATCCAATCCCGTACCTATGCTTTCAAGGAGAAAATAGATCAGCAAATTAAGCAAATGTTGCGAGAGGTTACAATAGGAATCAATTCACTTATCTAAATCCTGAGCTTATGAACATATCGGATCAAAACTGCGGATAATGACCTCGTGAGCTAACTACAAAGATTAGACTCGGGTTACGAGGTCGGGTCCAGCTAAATGAGAGTCGACCCTTCAACTTCCAGAGCAGGTAAAAATGTTCTGCGGCCCCAGCAAATGGATTTAAGCCTCATTATGAGCCAACAGTAAAAAAAGAAAAAGGAAAAAAATGGAACACAATACCATGATTGTTTATGCCACGGAACGACAATGCCGTACACACTCGTTCTGTCCCCACCAGGAAGCTGAGGATTGGCGTACCCACCTGAAAAAAAGAGAAAAAAAATCGTTGAAATTTTGGAAAAATGATTTAAGCAATAAGGAAAATGACATCAGGGGAAAAGTAATGCCAAAAGATAAAAGGTAAACAACTTTATCGTTTACGATAAAGCGGTGAAACATGATTCATTATCTGATTTTCAACTGAATATAATTATTGGCGACCACACCATGGCTTCAGTCATTAGTCACTTGGCTGATAACTGTGCGAGTTGGCAAAATAAATTCACTTTGTAATATCCCACAGCAATTTTCATTATTCCACCCTAGGTTTCGAATCAAGTTAAGTAGTTATTAAGGTTACAACATTGCACCACGAGCCACTTATACGAGGGTCGTTCCGAAAGTAATGCCTCCTATTTTTATTCATGGAAACTACAGGAGATACATAAGTCACAACAGCACAGCTAAATAGAACAATATTTCAGCTAAAGACTGTCATTTTTCCACTTAGTCTCAACCATTCGTTATGCACTTTTGCCAACGATGAACCAGAGCCTGCATGCCGCGCTGGTAAAAATCGGAACCAGCTGAGGGTAACTACTTCCTTACAGCTTTGACAACAGCATCCGAGTCTTGAATGGAAACAATGCCTTGAAAACAATGTTCCAACATTGTTTCAAAGGCATTACAGCCGACATTCAGGTTTGCACACAATTCTCTGGTCGTTATCTACCGATCAGCACGGATGGGTTGGTCAAGACGCTCTTCATTGCGAGGGATGACAGCTGTGCAGGGTCGACCGGGCCGTGGCTTGTCATGCACACCCTTTTCACCACCTTGAAAATGCCGTACCCATCGTCTCACGTTGCTCCCGTCTATTGTATCATCTCCATACACCTTTAGCAAGCGACGAGGCATTTCAATTGGCGCAATTTCCTCAGCAGTGAGGAATTCAACCACACATCGCTGTTTTATATCGTCCATATCAGACTCCATTTTGGAACACTCCTCTGCTGGCGCCAAGTACCGCAGAACAACGGAACTACTTGCAAATGATAGAGGAAGGTTCAAGCATTAGCACTGCACCAACGACATCTGGCACGGACATCCAAAGTCACCACATAAAAATAGGAGGCTTTACTTTCGGAACGACCCTCGTATATATATACTGTCAGGGTGTATGGGGAGGGGAAGTAGAGGATGGGAAAGCAGTTAATTGGGAGGAGAGTGGATGACCGGTCCGAATAAGGTGGGGGAGAAAGGTTTGAGTATTGTTTAAGGATTTACGTCATGGGAGGGGGTTGCAGGAAAGGTAAGGTCAGAAAAGGAGAGTGTGAAGGGAATATTTCGTTTAACACGAACAAATTTTGATTTTTCGACTGGAAAATTATTTCCAGACTGTCTGGATAACCCAGTTTGTGCCCCTTACATATGCGAAGGACTTCCAGGATGAGGTGATTTTCTTCAATCAGGCGTTTGGAAAGTTGGGAACTTAGGTCGGATTAATAAAAATCATTGTGAAATATTACAAAGTGAATTTATTTACAAACCATCGCAATGTTGTTCCGCCAAGTGAAGCCTGAGAATAATTTATATATTATGAAAGGATTCACCGGACAAACCCCCGGGCACCTATGCCGAGCATTTAATCCAGTAGGACAGTCCATAGGCGAAAGAAGGAGTGTCTCCGAACCAATAGAGTACGGGTAAGAACAGGGTTTTAGGAAGGGTTGATTCAAAACCCGGTCACAATTAATTGGACCGCGTAGTGAACAAGGAAATCTGGTCTTAATCTACTGAAAGCCGGTAAAAGGAAATAAGTGTGGTTCTCAAATAAGTTAAGATATTTCTAATTCAATTTTTTTGTTATTATATTAAGCTTAAAACTCGAAGTTTTTCTCACGTTCCCAATAACTGTACGGTTTATCCTACGTCACTCGTTTCGATTTAGGATTACATTTTTGGGGAGGCGACCGATGGTTATTTGCGGCATGAGGGGCAGGTAAGGCAGGAAGGGTGGATGGAAACCCGGCGTCGGCATTAGTCTGCTCTTAACGCAAGGCGCCAAGGGGCCACGATTTAACGTCTCATCCGACAGACGGAGTGCTGTATTTGAAGTGTCTTTCACAAGACACTCAAGTAGGGATCGGGTTTCCTCTGAAAAACATCCACCTCTGCAGGGATTTGAACCCTGGCCGCCCGTATGGTTAGCCAGTTCTCTAGCCACCACACCAACCCGATCCCCGTTTGGATTTAGATTATACCATAAGATCAAGGAAAATATAGCTGAGAAAAGGCGGTGATCTTCAAGAAGTCTCGGTATAGGGAGAGAGAAGTTGAGAATTATGGACGAGAGAAAGAGAGAACATAAGAAGCTGTGTCGGTCGAAGAGGAAATAGTCAGAATCGAAGAGGATAAGCGGCGAAGTGCGATGGTTTTGCGGGAGTAAAGAGAGAGAGTAAGAAGAGGATTTGGATTAAATTCGGAGGGGCGGGGCGCGCGACATGTAAAAGAACTCGAGTGGAAAAGTACTCGAGGGTCGATCCCCAGCAGATTCGCCGAGACTGGGAATTCCGGCGGCGGGAGACGATGATGCGATCTCCCGGCGGGGACGTGTCACCAAGCACACGGCAGGGAGACAAAGGGTGGGCGGGGCGGGCGACGGAATGAAAGTGAGGGAGAGAGGGAGGTGTGCTCTGGATCACAGAGGGTGACAAGTGGCAGCAACCGAGGGAAAATAAAATGCTATTCCTAGCCGAGGTTTTGAAACGTATGCGCAAAAATGTTTTTCTTCGAAAACGGAGGGTTCTCGTATTCTTTTTATTCATTATTTACCCGGTTGAAAATAAAAAATTTCCCAGCCGTAGAGTTCACCTCCCGAAACAACACTTCCGTGGCACATACTCTCATCTAAAGACCTGTTTACACAATGCATGTCCTCGCTTAGGTGCAAGGGGATATGAGTTTAAAGATGGAAGAAAAAAAATATTTAAGTAAATTTAAAATACAAAGTATACAGAGTTCTACCACAATACAACAATCCATTGGTTTTTCCTCGAAATTGTTACTGAAAATTGACGAAAAAATCCTGTTTTTAGGCTTTGATGTTTAACAATGAGAAAATAATGGCCGCAGGAAATAAAATGCAGAAAGTTTGAGCAAAAGAAGTCTACAAGAAAAGATGAAATATGTTGCAAGGCATTGAAAATGCCTCATTACAATCTCCTTAATGATAAGAGACATTTATACGTTCGTCACTGAATGACTGAGTATGGTTAAAGACGCACGTACCATTTTCCATACATAAGGGCTGTTATTTTGTGTCAAAAATCCCGCAAATTAGTTCAGAAAGGGGGTTGATATTTGGTAAGGGGGTTGGTTACCTGGTGATCCTTTGACTGGATAAAATTAGTTTATTTAAATTTCTGGTAATCCTTTTTTAAAATAAACTAGATGACCCGAGCGAATATTTCTCACAGTATGCAGCTTCTTCCTGTTTCTTCCTTCTTTCTTCCTGTTCTTCTACCTGATTCTTCCTATAGACAATTATATGTTATTTATGTTTGTGTTAGAGATACATAACGTAAACGTAAACAGTAAATGGTCACACTGATTGCATGTAGAATGTAAACAATCTAACTAAACTATGTGTTAATAGATGGCGCCTCCTACAGTCTTTTAAGCACGTAAACAATGCCAACATTTTAGTTGATTATATTGTCCGCAGATGGCGTTATATCATTTTTTCAACAAAAACTTCAATTTTTAACCATTTTTCTATTTTTCGTCAATAGCGGGGAACATAAGCTTTAAAATGATGTTTGAATCATTAATTTTGATGAATAATTATGGGAGTTATGAAGTTGCGTCAAAGAAACACCTTTGAGAAATAATATATACTTACGGATTGTCTAAAGTAGGCTGGAAAATGTTTTGTGATTTCCTGTTCAACTTTAGATAAATAGTCAAAGGTATCATAATATTTTGAGAAATATTAAATGTTATTGAAGGTTTGTAATCATTTATATTTCTGGTTTTGTAATGCATGCAACCCTGATGATGTCAAATATATTTGACGAAACGTTGTCAAAGACTGATTGCGGTTATTTCTGTCTACTGACTAAAACTCAAGAAACCAAATATCCTCATTTCAGAATAAACTTTACATCTTCAGGTATCACTTCGTGGAAGTATTTAATATTCAAATCCATAATGGAAATTAGCCTAGTACTTTTCCACAGTTTTTTTAGCTTTCTTTAGCGCGTTTTTAGCTTTAATTGTTTATATTTTATCAACTGATTGTTACAATAGTAAACAGTTTTTCTCCAAAAACCCCTTCCTACCGGTGGTTACTATCGTAGCAATCAATAAAAGATAAACGATTGTACCTGGAGATGCAGCAAGCTATGAAACGCGTTGTACGTCTAAAATAAATAACTGTGAATAAGTACAAGGCTAATGTTCAATATGAATTTTTCATTTTAGAATAACAGTACGTGTAATTTATACCGATATTGAAAAATTTCGATGGTATATTTTAGTTGCATTTACTACCAGTACCGGGATAGTGAGCTTTGCCCGGTACACTGAAATATAATTCTTAATTAATGAAGAACTGACGAGGAAAACCTCCGCGCGATTAAGATACTTGAATCATTTTGTCATAAACGCAGGTGTCATTACTAGTCATTTACATAACATCCCGTTGCCATAATAATCTCGTTGAGATATGTTGTTGACATCAGAGAAACAGTTGCAATTTTGTCACTGAAAACGTAATTTTTAAGCGAAAACGAAGTGTATAGCAAAATCGATTGCAGTAGTTAAAAACTTCATCCTCCGTTCCATCCGATAGTGAAACTATTGACCCCATATCTTGATTACAAGTAATTTAAAAAAAAGAACCTCTTCATTCATTCCGAGTAAAATAAGAGCCCGTTTTGGGGACCTTGGGGCCTTAGCAGCCCTAATGCCTTAACTCTTATGGATCTCCCGTACCCGGAAACCCTTGATTACCGACTTTCAGTTGAATCGGATCGGTAGTTTTCGAGAATCTATTTACATACCTACATAAATATATAAAATAATTGCTCATTTAATAGCAAAAGATAAATTACTAATGAGGATATGCTCGATCACCGTAATATAGGGGAAAATAGACTCTTAGCAGCCCTAATGCCTTAACTCTTATGGATCTCCCGTACCCGGAAACCCTTGATTACCGACTTTCAGTTGAATCGGTTCGGAAGTTTTCGAGAATCTATTTACATACCTACATAAATATATAAAATAATTGCTCATTTAATAGCAAAAGATAAATTACTAAAGAGGATATGCTCGATCACCGTAACATAGGGGAAAATAGACTTTCGTGAACTAGTTGGATAAAGTCGGATACCGCAGTCGCTGAGTGAAAATACTCGCTCGCATATACCCGAAAAGCTAAAGGGTTAAACGTTCAAATCCGCTTAGGGTGACGGAAGGGTAAGCAAGACCAAGCCGCCGAGACTGAAGTTCTTTCGAAGGCACACAAGAGAGCAAGGGAGATCGAGTCGAATCGACCGCTTGCTTTCGAGGAACGCCAGTCAACCTTGGAGGAAGGGTAGGGTTTACAGCTTGACGAATGTGCAAATGACGGGCATTCGGCCTGGGGGCGTTGGGAGGGATAAAAGGGAGAGACATAAAGTGCACCCATCCCTTTTAGAATCGTCTCGGAGCGATCAAAAGAATCGAATTTTCCTCAGTCGGGTGATAAAATTTTCAGGAAAAAATAAAGATGTGCAGCGCAGCGTTTTAACTATTCTATTTCTTTTTTTCGGTCTTCTTCCGTTTCATCTTCTCCTTCCCGCTTCTGCGTTCCTCTTTGGATGCCCAAAGGTCTACGTTTTTCGGTCAAAGGGGTGAAATTTCTCCGCCACGGCCCGTCTTTAACGATTGAGTGCGGGGAGGACGATTGCCCTGGGAATTTAGTGCGCGTGGTATGATGGGTCCCGAGCCCATTAAGCGATAGTCAAACAAACCTCGTCTTTTGGTCCATGATGACTAACCATTAAGTGTGCCTTGTAATTTTTAGTCACGTCCAAGGGTTATTGCAGAGAGTTTCTTTCAGGATGAAGATTAAAAGCGCTCTTCTTTGGAGTTTGACTGAAAAAATATTGACTCGAAAGGGTAAATTAATGAACAGATGCCATGTATTCCACACGTTTCCATTTTCGACAATAGTGTTGACAATAATTGTCTTTATTAAGGTGATATCAAGTTATCCCTGATAACGATTATCATAGCCATTGCCATGGTCGTAAAGTTAAAAGTGGGCAACATAGGTAGAACGGATTCATAAAGGTAGCTAGAGCGAGGTAGTTCCCTAGTCATATTGGAGACCATATTCGAATTATACGTTTAAATTTCAACAGCAAAACAATAAGTTGAATGTTGAATTATTATCTGTGCGATAATGTACTTCTATATGACTGAAATTCTAAATAATCAAATACAAATATCTACATAAGCATTTAATTTCACTCATATTTTCAAGCGGCACGTTTCAAACTCCGTTACAACGGAAGGTTTTATGCAAATATGATAATACACTGTAGTGAAAATATGATTTATATAAAAAATAGTCGAGAAACATACAAAATACATCCATTTCAGAATGAAAAACAATTGTAACTTTCCTCACAGAATTTTTAATCTTTGCCGACCATGGTTTCAGCACCTAGTGCCATTATCAAGGTTTCCTTATTGGCACTAGGTGCTAAAACCATGGTCGGCATAGGTTAAAAATCCTGCGTGGAAAGTTACAATTGCTTATAGTTTTGAAATGGATATATATCGCTTCCACAAAGTTGAGCCTGATACGCTTTTATATATACAAAATACACGCGGTTAATCTTTTGATGACATGCAGGCGTTATTGATTCTTATTTTTTTTAATAAGGTCTCTCTGGAGTGCATACACGTACCATTTCCCATGTAAAAGGACAGGCATTTCTTCGTAAAAAAAATCCCAGAAATTAGTTCAGTAAGGGGTTGATACTTTCAGAAGCGTGAGATATTTCTTTTTAAAATGAGATGAAATTGATAGATTTTCTGGTGAAATGATATTTTACTCAAGCTATCTACAGTGAAACGTAGCCGTTCCTCTAAGCAGGAAACCTGAGCCTTTAACACACACGGGAAACTTGAATACGATGTCGCTTAGCTACTTAAAATAAACATCTGGTTTCAGTAATGTCTGACCTCACACCTTCCTCTTAGGATTGTAATGAAAATGACACAAAGGTAGACGGAGGCAAGCAATATGAGCGCTCACGACTTGTGACTGCGATTCACATTCAGTTGTGCCCAGACTAAACGCTACTGGGTCTAAACTACCGGGGTAAGTGAGGAGACAAAATTATTAAGAAAAATTTGCATGAGTATGACTCAGGCTTAGCTTTGTGGTACTAAGCTATACTTAATAAAAGTACTTAGTTGTTGCGTAATGTTTTACGCACTATAATTTATTAGCAACTATGGTTTCAGTTATTCATTTGTATTGTCAACTTATGTTTCAAGGGTCATTTTGTGATGAATTGCTGAAAACATTAGAAATTACAGTGTGGGCTCGGTAATCGATCAATTATAAATTAGAGTGAGTAAAATAGTCAGGTGTAGTTTTTATGAATACGAACATTTTAAGAATTTTATAAAGTTTTTATCTACGTAAATAAACGCATGCACTGTGATGATAATATCCCATCTTAGATATTATAAACAAACTCTCACAATCCATAGCATAAGATAATCCAATATGGAGATTTCTCTGGACAAGTATACATGACAAGACAAACATTAATTTTTACGTGATTCATTACAACATTAGAATATTAAACCCCGAAATGTGAGAAGTTATATCAACCACAAGGTAAATTACTCCATCCCGACCGTGAAAGAATCTACTGGTCATAGCCATTTCATACATAATGTTTTCGCAAATTTTAGGATTTTCGACCAATTTATCGAGCCACATGTGAATGAATGAAAGTTTTTTGAGAGATACAATGCTCCAAAAGCGAGAGGGAGTACGACAGAGGTTCTAAAGAGTAAGAAACACATACCTCAGAGCTCGGAACATAAAAGTTCTTCCATCCTTTCATGCATAAAGAGTAAACTGGGATAGTCTAGTTTTACGGGCCTCCACCTCAAAAGTAAAAAAAATGAGAAAAAAAGGGGACTCTTTACAGAGTTATTTGGAAAGAGAGGGAGGAAAGTAGCATTAACCACATGAAGAGACCAATATGTGTTACGGGCGCAACAAGGGGGTGCTTTGAGGAGCCAGGATGGGGGGGGGGAAGGTGGGGCGGGAAGGAAACAAATTAGCATTCAAGCTCGTCAACCCAAGAGGATTTTCCTCACAAAAGTGCGTTCAAAACACATTTCGCGGCCCGTTATAAATTGCAGACCGCGCGTCTCGACTCTCAACCGGCTAAGTGGAGCACTCCCGGTAAAGAAAATGAGAGCGGGAGGAAATAAAAATGAGAAGGAGAGGCAAAGAGACCACATTGCGTTGTTTATTATTATTATTTTTTAAAAAGCGCAGCTTGTCCCTTCGTCTCGGACCGCGGCCAAATATTTCATATTGCGAGGCTATTAAACAGTCAGCGCCTTCCGCCCACACGCACGGGAAAAATGGACGCGAAGGAAAAGGGGGTGAAAGTATCAGGGACTCCCACTACCTCTCTTATCCCCTTCAGAGGACCTCCGCCGTTGGGCGATGGGGAGGCGAAAGGGTGATGGCAGGGTCCCCCGTCATTCGCCGGCACCGAAACACTCTCCCTCTCCGTCTCGTCTGAGAATGCGATGTACAAAGGACAAGGGGGCGGGGGGAGGGGAATGTTGGGCAGAGGTGGGGGAGGAGGGGATGTTTAGCGAATTCCTTGCGAATCCCTCTCCGGAGTAAAGGTTTCTTCAACGTCTGTCGCTTCCCCTCGGGCTTCCGTCGGATTAGGACTAATCGGGCGCGCCTGCGTTTAAAAGAATAGGGAGAGAGAGTGGGCGGAGGTAATGGTCCCACAGGGATTAGGCCTCGGTCCCGTGCGATTGCACCGCCTTTCGTGTATAAAGTGAGGGCGGGTAAGAAACGGGTAAGAACGCTTTTTTTCCACCCTCGTTCCCGCGGTTTCATGGGGCTCGTTTGCACGCTATTCTCGCAGAGACTTTGCCGTAATAACGAAAAAAATAGGAGACGGGTGATGATCTTCCATGCCATTAATTTGTCCCTCTAGGGTTGATGGCTCCATGTAATGAATATATTCTTCATGTTTTTAATATCACACAGCAACGAGCATGCTGTAATTTGATGTGATTAAGATGAGAATGTCTCCAGAAAAAATAAAGATACATCGCATTGGATATTAAAGAGATAACGACGAGATTGCCGATCCATTAGCTGATTAAAAAATTAAATCCGTATGCTGAGATCCCCAATCTCAAGAAAAATTGGAGCATCATGTTTAAGTACGTTTTTTCAGACACTTAACAATCTGAATTAATTAGTTAGGATAACTGAAAGAAAATAAAGTGAAATAGAAGTGAAGAATATGGAGAAGAAAAATTATTTCATTAGTTTTCGAAGAGTTTAGTCTGCTTGAAAATTTATTTTTTGCCATGTAGACTGAGATATGTTATAGTGGTAGCGAAACTTTGCGACATTTGCCTGAACGAAGTGTGACGTCAAGGAGAAGAGGGCCAGTGTGGAAAGGGTGTCAGCTAAAATAGGAGTGGAGAGGAGAGCATATTGAAGGTAATGCTAGCACCATAACTGCAATTCTCTTGAGAAGACAGGAAGGTGTCAGCAGGGCGTTGAAGGTAGCTTGAGCGATATTTTTACCAACTCAAAATGGAGACCATAATCGAATTTTGCATTTCAATTTCAGCAGTTGTAGGAAGTAAACATTGCGATATTAATAATGCATTAATATACTTTCACATTACTGAAATTCTTAGTAATTAAATATGAATATCTGTATAAGTATTTAACTTGACTGTTTTTTTTCACGCGACACGTTTAAAACTCCTTCAAAGCAGAGTGTTTTTGTAATTCTGATAAAATAATTGCGGTGACCATACGATTACTTTTTAAAACTTGCTGAGAAAACATACAAACTACTCATAGTTAATTTTTTGTCGAGATCCAGAAGCTAGAAATTCCTCACTTTTTAAACTATGTCCCTCTGGAGTGCCTACGCGTACCATTTCCCGAGTAAAATGGCTGATATATATATATATATATTTGGCAAACATCTCGGAAATAAGTTCGGTAAGGGACTGGTATATTATGGTATCTTTGAAAGGGTGAGACATTTTTCCTTAAAATGAGACTAAATTGAGACTACTGATTTCTAGGTGAATGATATTTCGCGCCAATAATCCTAACTTCAATGGTTACGGTTGAAACAAGACCTAATCAAACTTTGCTGAATTTTTTTATTTCAATGAAGAGGTATACGTAAGGCCAAATGGATTCACAACCTTTGACCCTTGGAAAGTTGATGTAAATGACTAATTGACTAATTTTAGGTTAGAAAATAAGGTATGCTGGCATTCAAACGCAGAGACGATAACTTGCTCCCCAGCGCAGAGAGTGCAGAGCAAGGTTCGCAGCGAAAGGACTCTTCCGCTAAAAAGGACCGTCTGCGCAACTACCACCATGTTTCCCCACCACTACATAAGCATAGAAGAAAGTTTACGTGAAGGTTACATTCATTCCTTTTTTCGTATGTGTCAATCCCTCCAGTCGTTAAGGCTCGCCCGTCAATGTCGATTGGTTGCGCCCATTAGCTCCGCAGTCCAATCCGATGGTCTACTAACTCAAAAGGTCACAGCTTTTAGAGATGGGTTTGACAAGGGCGTCGAGTTCTTTCAGTGACTCGATCCATAGGACGACATGCCACTAAATGGCTGACAGTGATTTCTAATGACACGAGGACAACCACTGGCGTGCCACGGACGTCTCCTTAGGCTGGGATTACGATGGACGTTTCCTGACGTGACGGAGGCGGACGGTAGCGTTCGCGGAGCTTATCACACTCCATGAAAATTATTCCGTCATGCAACTTGTCCGCCATCTAATCAACGGAGTTTTTTTTTTACAAGTTTTACTAAATTTCATTTACTGATTGTCTATATTACTTTTAAAATTTAGAATAATCAACCTTCTTGAAGCATTATTAACTAAGCGGGTGATGACGATAATAAAATTGGCCAATCCAATGTCCGCTGTTCGCAGCACTTTCGTGCTTCTTTTGTTTTCGGGAAGGTGATTTGCGAATCCAATGGCCACTGAAGGCAAAACATTTGCCTCTCTTTTGTTTTCGGAAAGGTGATCGTCTGCGAGTGGCCGTGAGAGATGCAAGGGATATATTGAAACCTTTGCTTTTGAAAAATTACATTTGATCGCCACATGAAGTATTTCATTAATTCCCATTTGCATATTCTATTTTTATTTTCTAGTGGAAAACACTAGCCGTGATTATACTTAAAACTTAATGATCTCAGATGAAATGTTTCTAAACGGCATTAAAGGAAAAACAATAACTCGCATTTAATTTTTTCTAATTAAGGGTTAGCCTCTCTCTTTTAAAGCTTTAAAAAGACGTGCTTTAGCCATGGCTCAGAAAATAAATTTGCCTTAGCACTAAATTAATATAGAACATCATGTTAACTGCGGATTCTGACGTTTTCCACATCTTGTCAACCGAAAAACCCTTGATTGTTTTAAAATGATCACATAAATTCTTTCTATATTACAAATTAAGTTTTTTTATCCGAAGTAGGTTTTGGAAAGTCATCACCAAGATGCCAAATCTAAACTTGCCGAAACCAAGGTCGGTTAAGTAAACTTAGTGTGGATGTTTATCTTATATTTTAGTGATAATGACATAAGTCACTCACTTCCACAAGTTTTTGCCTGATATTATAAGCTTGATTGAGTTATTTTTACTTATTTACAATCCTTGTATACGACTGGGTCACCCACTATGGCATTTTAAATGCACATGATATGAAGCACTTTTTCACTTGGCTTTGCGCATATTTTTCTTTAACTTACAACCAAGGTATCGTTGCATCTCACCACATATTAGACTTATCTGACAGTTATACTTAATTTTACGTAGAAAACTAAGTTAAACGAGAAATCCATATTGCAATCGCTTCTGCTGACTAACGAACTAATTTTTATTCTGCCACTTTCTTGGCAATCTACGTTACAGCGAAACACAGTGCAAGAGGTCCGTACTTGAGGGCAATGAGACGTCCACTTTGCCCCACTAGTGTATAAGGCTTAACTGTGGAGAGTTCTGTCCCTCTAATATTGAGTTTTCATCAAATACGAGCATTGCAGGCCCTCCTGTAAATGGGTGCGTCCCATGAAGTCTCAGTGAAATATAACGACTGATAATACGTGTGCTTTAACCGCTGAGGGAACATAAACGTAAAGTGTCTTTCGGTAAAGTTTGTTGGCTATTTGCGGCACTGGTGCACTTCAGCATTTATTTGAGGCAAACCTATCTTGCAACAAAGCAGTATCGAAAAATATAAACATTAGATCCACCCGTAAGCCGGTAAAAAAAGTCCGAAAACGATTCACAACTGTCCACACGATCACCCGCGCGATCATCACTCCGGAGCTTTGATTTTTCGCCGCAAGGTGTCAGACCCTTCGTTTGTGTTCGCCATTAGTTTACAAGCGGGCGTAAGGAATATTTGAAACCTCCTCTGAAAAATTAAATTTGATTGCCGCAAGAACTAGTTTAATCATTACAATTTACATTCTCTATTTTAATTTGAGGGTATAATACACTAGCCGTAAATAGACGTCAAATTTAAAAGTTTCTGTCAATAAACATGGACGCAGTGATTAATTTTAAGTATTGTCAAAACGTGAATAGTAAAGGTTTCAAGCATCGATTCATTATGTAATATGAGGTATTATTTGGACAAATATTTGAAAAACAAAGGTGGCGCAAACATACGAATGCCTAAGGCTTCATCATCATTTGGTGTTCTGCCTGCTGGCAGGTCCCGTACACCACTGCTGTCTCCATCCGCTTCTGTCCCGAGCTTCTTTCTTTGTTTCATCATAGCTGTTGGTCTTCACCTGATCCACCAATTTAATTCTTCTCCTTCCTCCCTTTTCCTTTCCTTCAATTGAACCTTCAAGTGCCACAGTTATTATACTTTTCTCTCTCATCACATGGCCCAACCAGTTTCCTTTCCTTTTCCTTATTTCCTTTAGGAGCGATCTTCCTTCTTTTACTTTGCTCAAAACCTCTTCATTTCTCATCTTATCTACCCATCTTACTTTTCCCATCCTTCTCCACACCCACATTTCATAATCTTCTATTCTATTCCTTTCCCTCTGACCTAAGGTTTAAGAGTGCTATATTCGTTTGTATGCCAATCCTAGATATTTGGAGACCCTAGACATTTTATGCCATAAATTTAGTGACTTGAGAACATGTATGTTATGGGATCTCGGATGCAATGTCTCTGAACAACCTTAAATGAACAGACTTTCTAGCAGTTAATTTGTAATTCTATTTAAGGATTTATCCGCTGCCTTCTAAACCATTCTTGGATATAAATTAACTTTTGATGCATCGAGGAGAACACACATACTAAAAATATGCGGCACACAATTAAATAAACTTGGTTTTGTTAAGCGCATAATAGGAAGGTCTCCGGATGAAAAAGTAAAAGAGAGATGCTACTTCGCTCTGGTTAGGCCACACCCCGAATACGCCGCCAGAATTTGAGACCCTGAGCAGAAAGATTTATAAAAAAAATACAAATAAAAGTTGTACGATTCGTTAAGACCAGCTACGACCAAACATTTAATGTTTTACTTTGCGAGGGATTAAGATGGGAGCCCCTACAGACTCGAAGGCTATACGCTAGCTTTAATTGCTTGAGAAATTCAGAATTGGTGTGTTTTTGAGCGACACAGAGAATAATATCATGATGCCTAACTGCATCTCTAGGTCTGGCAGAAGCGATAAAATAAGAGAGTTGCATTGCCGAACAGAAAGATACAAAAACTCGCTCTTTCCGCGCACAATAAGCAACTATAATAAAAACCGAGCTCCACTAAATACACACCCATAATACACGTCACCATTTCACCTCCCAAAACCTCATCCATTACATTGTATTTACACGGCTGGTGTCCTAACACCCCCTGCCACACGCTCATATGGCGGTTCACAGGGTATTATGTAGATGTAGAAAGCTTTAGGAGGCAGAGCAAAATCAAAGGGCCTTTCGCGCAACTGCCGACATTTTTTTCGACCAGTTTGCCAATATGTGCTCTATCGGTAAATATGCTATGAATGTGCATGTGCCTCTGTATCGTTATATTCGTTCGATTTTGCCCCTACCTGATTTGAACTGTTTGCATTTATTGTATTTCTGTCTCTTCCCTGTTGATGAAGATTTTATTTCACCGATGTTTAACATTTTAACTATTCCCGTAATTCAGTTTATCTCTATTCTCAGAGAGAATTATTATCTCTAAAAATTCTCCAAATACAATCTCTTAAATGACGCAGGCCCTGAGATTGGCGAGGCTACGTTCTCTAATCGGAGATTTTTGTACTAAACTTTTCTAGGCGTTCCTACTCGTTACTTTGGTCGATAAATCTCTTTCTCGCGTAAAAACCGCTTTGCCTAAGGCAGTCCTTGTCCTAACTACTGTCTCTATTTGTATGCAAATTGGCGTTCCGCAGTCTCAAGACAATTTTCTTCCTCTTTCATGCTCGGTGTAGTCTCCTTGTTTTTTGAGAATCTCATTTCTTTCGCATTATCATGATGTACATTCTCATTACTTTTAAATTGATCTTTGAATACGGTCATGAGATACTGATATCTCTCTACTGAATCCGAGAAAACTTAGTCTCTTTCTGAACTGGCTTAATGCAGTCCCACCATTATTTTTCCTTGCTCTGGCGTCAACTCTCTTTCCGTTTCTCCCTTTTCCATTTCCGTTCAAGAGAAGTGACGAAAAACTGACTCTCTACACTCTAAAGAAAAAAGAAGAATTTTTGACATCTTTTTGGAACACCAAGGGTTAAAATTTGCCATGAAACAATCATTTTCTTCGACCGAGATTCGAACCTGGACCTCCCAATTGTCAGGTGTGTCATGTCGGTCAGGTGGATCATGGCCAGTTGCAGGAACGACACGTAAACCCCTTAGAGATCATAGGGCGGTCATTTTATTGCTCCTTTAAACCCTCATGACCACCACGGGGCCCTTCTTCATAAATAGACTCATTTCGAAGCTAGGATTATATAAAAGTATTCACCTGATATCTAAATTTTACCTTAGTTAGGCCCTTAGAGCATGTAAACAATAGAGAACGCGAGGACTAGCCTTGCAAAGTATTGTTATTTGTACTGATATATAATACTGGGACCAGAGCAAGCTGGTTCCTGTGACGTCAGACTTAGTAATCGAGTGACGTTTACACGATTGAGCCGGGAGAATACGTTTAAGCAAATATGAATGATTAATTTATAGTAACGCTTCCTCCCTCAGGAATGTCAGAAATTCTCAGTCAGGCATTATATTGTTTGGATTTGCAAATTCGCATCAATTACTCCGGATTATAAATCTTTTTTAATTTCAATAATTCTATTTAAACATTGGCATTATCAGTAGCTTCGCCTTCTCTGGCGTCAAATGCCCGGAAGTTTCTCTGGAGACGCATTTCCTCGCCCACAGCGTCTCTACAGTATGTATGCTCGAAGGTTTGGCCTAATTATCTGCCTTTTCCACTCGTCAATTCGCCTTTAGAAGCGACGCGACATCCTTGAATACTCGGAGCTATCTCCGAGCAGTGTAATCAACTCTTTCATGCCTTCGCGTGATTAGCTAGATTGATGGAGTCACTGATGATGATGAGCATGCTTTGCGCGTATTGGTGATGACCTCGACGTAATTTTCGGAAAAACTCAAGGTTAACTTAGAGGTTGCTAGATAAGCTGGAAAATTTTTCGTCCGGTCCAGTAGACGTGCCTAATGCTTTAGCAGGTCAAAGAGCTGATTAGTAAAACCACGAAGAGTCATCCCGTCACTTCCTCCATAATCTAATCTCTCTATTTCAAGACGTTGGAGAAACGAAGCGTATCCTTCGATGGCGGCACATAACCCTATACCTCATTAAAAATTACCTTCGAGGGGAGAACCCCATCGCGAAAAATAGAACGGAAGACAGGGGGCTTTGCTTTCGGAGGAAGAGGAGTGAGGGAGATGAGTGAAATGAAGAGGGTGTGGGCTTTGTGGGGTTGGAAGGAACGAGGGCTAAGGAGAAACCCCTGCGGTGGAGCGGAGATTAATGATAGCCCGTTTAATGCCGTTGTTATTTTTTTCCCACGATCCCTCCTCCTCGCGGAAATAGGCCGGGACGGGCGGGAATGGGGAAAGAAAGGGCGTTAAGACGTCGGCTCGAAGTCTAAGGCGGAGGAGGTTTGAATGGGAAACGATGAAAACGGATGATGGAGCAGCAAGGGGGATGTATCATTAGATTGAACGAGAACACCTACTCCTCCATCTTTGAGAAAGTTCCACCGCAAAATTGTCCAAATATCTTTGTTTCAGGCTTCTTAAAGATAAGATGAAGTAAGTACCAACTCATATGTAACTGGAATATTTTTTCATCATTATCTTAAATATTTCAGTTAACTGTCCAAATTGCATCCCCATAGGTGTTTCAGAACTTATACATGTATGTACTAGCAACAAGGCGTTGAGGTTGAGGAGGGATAGAAAGGTATATCAGTAGACACTCTCACAGATAGACGATCCATGGCGACACCAGTGTCCGCTGCATATGGAAGCTTTCGGGTGAGAATCCTTCTTCACCTGGTGATAGATATATTTTGAAAAGCGAGTTTGGTACAGCTGTTGGCCGTCTCTCGCGTTCTCTTCTCCAAGCCTCTCTATTTTTCCATTCTTCGGCTTCCAATCGTCTCTTTTCCATATCTTGAGTGACCTGCTTCATCCAATCTTCTGGTGGTCATCCCCTATTCCTCCAACATTGTGGTTGCCAATTAAGTATTTTTTGGGGCCATCGCTTATCCTCTATTCTTTTTACGTGACCATACCATTTCAACCGTCTACTCTCTATTTCTTTGATGACTTTTTTCTATATTAATCCCAGTCCGTATGTTTCCATTGGTAATCCTTTCAAACCATAATAGTTCGATCAGAACTTATATACTTAAGTTAATTATTGATGATAGATAAACATAGATGCTACATATCAATTATCTCACAATAGCACAACGAAAATATCTTTGAAAAGAGAAAAATCTGCAAGCAGAATAACTACTATTGAACCCTTAAATTTCTTGGAAATCATAGTACAAAGATTAAATTTGGCTACTTGGTTTGGAAAAATTATTCATGATTAAAACATAATCCATTATTTTAAATATGCTAGTCTAATAAACTGCGCACAAAGAGTACGACATGCAATGTCCTGTAGCTGTCTTGCAATCTGTAAAATCTGCATTAAAAAAAGGATTCAAGCACAATAAATGGAGGATCACATTTCTTTCATCTTCGACGGACGCGACAGATTTCTTTCTGGGACAAAATTAAGTTTTTCAGACGCGAGGACTGATCATTTTTCTCACATTCGTTCCTCAATGCGTTTGAGAGGACCGTATTGGATTTCGGTAGGTGTTGCCCATTAATTCATACATACATGTACCAAATCTTTACCTCGCTACCGTTTCGGTGTAAATATTCAAGCGGAGCCCAGAAACAGAAAAAAATTAAGAAATAAAATGACGGATAATTCGAGGGAAAGGAACGGAAATATTCTGAATGAAGGTCGTTGTCGGCTTTGTTTGTTCCGAATGTGTGAGTGAATTAGGCTGCTGTCCTTAGTTGAATGGGTGTCGTTGTGAAGCCGGATTTAATCAACGCCGAAAATCCATTATTCAATAACTGCGACGGGATTTTGTGAACCAATACCCTTCACCCAACAAAATCCCTTCACCGCCCGACTCCCTCCAGTTAGAAATATCTCTCTCTCTCTTGGCAAAAAATATATAAATAAATTACGCTGATTTCGGAGAGGTGATCAATCACTTGCGTCGCGAGTCATTACCCGTTTATTTATTACTCGGGACCCGGGTTTATTTATATCTCGGGCTCCCTTAATGATGGTGGGTGTCATTCACACTTGTCGCGTTGTTCGAGGGACGAGATTTCGAACGCATTCGCCGTGGGGAAAGCCCGTGTCCATGCGGATGAGCACCCTTGTTCTTATGAATTACGCTTTTCACGAGTTGGGCTTTGGCAATCTCTTTAATGAACCTTCTATCTGATAGCTTACCACACGGGAAAATTTAATAAATATTGGGTCCCCATTTGCTGATGCAATTCGACGACATGCAAATTTGCAACGTATCGTGTATTATTTTCCGCACGTATCTCATATTCCCTCCAGAACCGTGGGTGATTATAACATTCCATGCGACAGTATCCCGGCTGCTAGCACGCGATTGACTGATTAAACTACGGCAATACATGGACAAAGATTTATTTGTTTATTATAATAACCCCAAAATAAGCGCAATGGTCTCTTACATTGGTTGATATAATACATAAGTATCAAATATTTACAGAATCAACAAAAACAAGTCACAAGAAATATAAATAGAAACGGTTCTTAGGGAACAAAGTTTATTTATAAAACAACGGAGTTAAAGCTGGGGGGTGAAGAGATAAGGTCGAGGGAGGGATTTTTCGCCGCAAGGGAATTGAATACGAAGGGTGGCCTGTAGAAAAGAGAGCGTTGGGATACAGAGAGACGGAATTTCGACACTTGTACGGGGTCGGTGTTACGGGTGAAACGACGTGGCACGCGGATTGAGAAAAATAAAAGAAGGTCATTATTCCGAAATGAACTACCAAACACATTCTGAGGTTAGAGAACTTTTTTCCAATTCATTAGGTACCTATGCATGCAAAATATTTTGAGACTTATTAAACATAATAATTAACGTCATTTTTTGTTAATTTACTCCAAATCGTTTCCATCATAAGCCAAATGGTAAATATATGGTATTATATCTGGCAATATATATAAAAACTAATATGATCAGAATAGTCCCTTGAGTGATCAGATTAATCCCGTCATTTTTGACATTTCAATCTTTTTTGACGTCACTTACACTGTTCTATCTCCCAAGGTTCATTAACTTTATAAATTTTTATCGTCGCACTCTTTTGAGAAATGACTAAGCTAAAAATAGGCGCATACCAACAGGTCTTCAAATTGTTTACACTCTATCCATGACGCAATGATACTAAAATGATCCAAATAGCCCCGTCTACCACCTACAATAATTTGATTCATTTTCATAAAACGTTATTACTATTAAAAAAGTCGTCTCGTTTCTTTGTTGTCTTTGAGAGGATAATACGCAAGCGTATGAAGTGGTAGTAAAACAGAAGTAAAAACTATTTTCAACGACACTTCAACTTAACTAATTCTAAAGCGGTGTTCATGCTTCTCGCGTGTAAAAGTTACTTAAAAATAATTGGTAAAAAATATTTGGGTCATAATGTATGTACGTTACTGGAATTATCGCATACCGAAGTGTGAAAATACCGGACTAATTAAGTTAGATACTCGTTGATTTATAAAATGTAAGCAAGAAAACAGTTAAGTTAACTAATGCAACAAGTATCGCTTAAGAATACTCGTTGATTAAATATCGGCACTTCTTTAAGTTCAACCAGTGCTTTGGGTTGCCAGAATTCATTTCTATTTCAATGACTTCCAAGGGTGATCGTATGCCGAGGCGAAAAAGGAAATACTAGAGGTAGTTAGGCCCAAGAAAGTGTAGAAAATTGGAAGAAGATTCTGTGAATTTCCTCAAAACCTACCTAAACAGGTAGAATACTATTAAAAAGTGCCTTGTGTGCAGCTTAGACGAGGGTCAAGGTCCCGAGAATTTATTCCCAAGGTGTACGATAAATGGTAGAAGACGTGTGTATATTATGAAAATTACAAAAATTAAGGACAAAGGACCAATATTAACAGGAATAAAGCTTTTTCTCATCGAGTCAGCTTTTGATCAAGCAAACCTCCCGCCGGACAGTATAAGATAGAGTAGTTCAGGACAGATGGGGTAGTTCAGTTCTTAGTTCTTTCACACGGTTGTCTAGAAAATCTCACAGCTATACGGATGAAGCATGTCATGATTCACTCCCAGACACCATTTTTTTCAAAGACAAAGGGAGCAAGCGCTCCTGAAAGCTCACCACGAATACTTAGACCGAAATAGGTTCTAAAATTAAAAAAAAAATTGGCAAGAAAGAATACTCGCATGGAAACCTAAACTCCACCATCTGCCGCAGGGGTATTTCATCGCTAAGCTCGACTATAGCTTTTAGGAATAATTTTTTTCTATCGAATGTCATGTCACAATAACAAAATAGAAGACACTTTGAGCTTAGCGGACGAATGATCTCTAGTCACAGTAAATTTTATGGCATAATCGAAAACTTATGTGATTTAATTTCATAAACCAAATTATCTTTAAACTTTACCATGGGAAATTCCATTTAATTAAGTAAAAGTTAGAAAAATGGGATCAAAAAAATATGCAAGACAATAAAAAAATATGAATGAATTTTGTTATTGCTGCGAGAGTTCGCGTTGATGTGCACTTAAAGTTTTATACAACTGGTAAAAAACTGTTACTGACCTAGAAATTGAGCACGTCTTTGTATGAGTTCATTTTGGGCTCGTTACAAGTGTACAATAAGTCGGAAATAATGGTTTTTGAAGTATTCTCTTTTGAAGTAAAATTAAAAAATAAGAACAAAGAATTCAGTAAAGAAATAACAGCAGAATTAAAACTCGCTCAGTGAGAAATTTACCTTAAACTGGCCGGGCGTCCAATAACTATTTAACCTATTCAGAAATGAAACAGAGGCAAAGCTGCTGAAAAATGATAGACAAGAAGATAAAAAAATGTTATTCGTCGAGTAATCTGAAAATTTAGTTACAAATTAGTTAATGACCTGAGCAGCCATTTCTAATAATATATGCAGCGGACCTCATAGTGTTCCACAACATACAATTTATTCACTACGTTTACCAATCAAACTCAGATCGACATGAACTCGGACCGATCTGAACGTTTTATGCCGGGACAAAGATCGTCTAGTTTACCAATGTGAAATCGATTGAAATATCTATTTGAATCGGTTCATATCGATTTGAAATATCAGAAGCTGAATCGGCCAAGTCAATCTGAAGTTTTTCGATTGTTTAACAAAGTGACAGACACTGAACAGTTGGTCTCACCTATTCTCACAATTCCAGGCATATTTGCGAGTCAGCGGCACAACAAATGCATCTGACGATGCTGATGTGGGTGAAACTGGTGTTTGAATTTCCACTAAATATTTTTTGGAAGCCAACCAAATGCACGGCGTAATTTATTCAATGAAATATTGCCTCAAAATATTTTCAACTATAAAAATCTTGAAAAAAACCTGAAAATATACCGTAAAATTCTTTCGCTCATTGTAAAAATCCGCTGAAATTCCCTTCTTTCTAGTTTTAGCATCACGTCCGTTACTTTCTGCTTGAAATAAAATGTGAAAATTTGAGATGAAAATCCATTAATCTGTTTAAACCGTGAATATCCACCATCTGCACAGCACGATCAAGCTTAAGACTTTTCCGTTTTAATTCTAAACGTAGTATATCAGGGCGGATGCACTTGGGAAAAAGATTTCTCCAATGTGAAATGCTGATCGCTTTTGAAAGTGGCAGAAATGATGACGCAAGGAGCACACCGAAGTAACTTCAGACTATGAGACGTATGGTATTATATGTGAAGCAAAGCATAAAGATGTTTATGAAAGGAAGTCCCTATTGGCAAATTTTAGTGGATAGTAACCCATGCAACAATTATCATGATTAGTTATCGGTAAAATACCTTAAGCAGAGCAACAACTATTTTGAATCTCCAAGCAAAATGTGACGAGTCTACAGCCAAGCTGAACTCAATTTTTGATGCGCGGAAGCACGTTAATTCAAGCCCGCTTCCGGAAGGATGAGACGACAAGGAGACAACGCAAAGCTAAGGTCTTATAACGCGCCGTGATTTCCATCCTCTCTCCTCTCATGAGTCACATTTATCGGAGCGAGGGACGTTTCAACCTTGCGTGGAGGAGTTTCATCGGGTTAGGGCCTAATTACATCGCGGTAAGTGAGGAGATGAGCGACGAGCCTCCTCAAAGCGAATTTCCCGGCCTCCTCCTCTTCGCCCGCCCTATCACCCAATTTCGTTAAACGAGGCTGGAAGGAAGGCTGGAAGCGGCGTGGAGCTCCGAATGTCGGAGGTCAAATGGATAACCATCTCATCTACAGTTTCCCAACGCAGCAGACAGGAGGGACGTATAAAGTACACGCTCATGCTATGTCGTCCATATTCAGGTAGGCGGCAACACTTGGTGGAAACTACGAAAACTCAGTGGAAAAAAGGTGGGCAAGGGTTGTTTTCACAACATTCTTGGAAATCGCTAATTGTATGCGGTTAACGCAGTAAAATACCTGGTAGAGAGATTAAATCATCAAGGTTAGTACATTACTTCAAAATTAGCACAAAATTTTATATAAATGCGTTATTATATTTTTCTCCGAAAAAAATCACTAAAAATATCGAGTACTCAAAGCTGGAAAATAACTGTGAATCATATTAACATAGACCAACGATATGGGAAAAGGTGGGTTTCAATCTTTCAGCGAGTGTGGTATTAATTGAAGGAGCCATTGAAGAGCAATCAATACTCATTACTTTATTTCAAATTTCGTGCAAATCTGGTTCTACAAAAACATTATACGGGTATCTATACGACAGAATAAGTGGTGTGACTGGGGTCACGACTCTGTACCGCTTATACAAGTAGTAATGGATAGATTTTCATGCTAAAACTCATATTTTTGGTAAACACTGATAGTTTTCATATCGTCAATTTTCGGGTTATCCATTTGAACCATTTCGGGTTATCGGGTTGAACCATTTTTATGGACGACCATTTCGTCGGTATTCCAGTTGGCTACAACAGATCCTAATGAACAGGAAAATTGTCTGCCGCTCAAGGTATATAGGGCTATGGCCGACTAATTGTCCTTTGGGATCTAGTCCGGAATGCTGTGATTGGATGAGGAGTTGGACAGTCTTGGATTGTTTAAAATCCGTTTAAAAGAGAGCGGATAGGCATCTTCCCTGTGGAAGTTATTCGGATTCTCAGTGCTTTTGATCGCCTCCCGTATCAGCCGAGGGAAGTACTTTTTTCCCCTGGACTGAAGAAAACAAGAGAGCGACAAGATAGAGGCAATTTTGCCATTCTACTGTCGCTGAACACGCCTGTTCAGTACCCGACCACGAAATCAATTTTGAAGGAACCAAGATCATGGCCAAATATCAATATTAAATAAACAAAGTTATATGCACACAGTCAAGAAGCTTTTGCAATGAGCTACTTTTACCTCATACCTCCCCACTCATTTCCGAAAAAATACTACTTAATACTACTACAACTACTTAATATATATTCCCCTGCTTTCCCTATCAACAGCTAGTTTGTTTTCCAATACCCCCTACTTAGCTTGAAGTTACCATTACAAAAATCAATAAATGAACCTTATGTAAGCAAATGTGCCCAACGACGTAGCAAGCTTTGAAACGCTTAGCACTTAATAAATTATTGCAGAAAACTGTGAAATATCATTTGATATAGATTCAAAAATATAATTATATTTCTAATCAATGTTTAAGAAGAAAATAAAATCTAGAAACATGAAAGTGAGAACCACGCCAGCAAAGAAGGCGATCAGAAGTACGAGGGAGCTGAATTCGGAGGGCTTGTGTAAGAAAGCGAACCCAGACTTTGTAATGAAAGCAGCGTTGTATAGTGAAGATACAGAGTCTTTGTGAAAGAAGTAGAAGAATAAGCGGCAGGGGCTCGAGAGGAGGGTGTGAATGAGGATTAAAGGCGGAGAAAAGAGTTGTGGACGGATAGGAAAGCAAACGAGTAACTACTTGGTATGGTGTGTAAAGACTGTAAGCTTCTGGCGAGGGGCACGCAACTTCAAAAACAAGTATTTCTATCTTACAAAAACAAGTGTACACCGTATTTTTATCAATTTCTATCTATTTATATTTATTTCTGCCAATTTCTATCAGTTTCTGTCCATTTATAGCCATTTCTGTCCATTTCTGTCCATTTCTAGCCATTTCTGTCCATTTCTGTCCATTTCTAGCCATTTCTGTCCATTCATATCCATTTCTGTCCATTTCTATCCATTTCTGTCCATTTCTATCCATTTATGTCCATTTCTAGCCATTTCTGTCCATTTCAGTCCATTTCTATCCATCTTTGTCCATTTATAGCCATTTCTGTCTATTTCTGTCCATTTCTATCCGTTTTTGTGCATTTCTATCCATTTCTGTCCATTTCTAGCCATTTCTGTCCATTTCTGTCCATTTATAGCCACATCTGTCCATTTCTGTCCATTTATATTCATTTTTGTCCATTTATATCCATTTTTGTCCATTTATATCCATTTCTGTCCATTTCTAGCCATTTCTGTCCATTTAAGTCCATATCTATCCGTTTTTGTCCATTTCTATCCATTTCTGTCCATTTCTGTCCATTTCAGTCCATTTCTATCCATTTTTGTCAATTTCTAGCCATTTATGTCCATTTCAGTCCATTTCTATCCATTTTTGTCCATTTCCATCCATTTCTGTCCATTTCTAGCCATTTATGTCCATTTCTGTCCCGCGACCATTTCTCAATAAGCGTACACCATTTCTCAGAGTTGCACACCCCTCGGCTTCTGGTTAGGAGATCAGCAGGAGAAAGAAAAGATAGCCAGTGAGAAGAGGCTGATGGCTGCGAAGGAGGAAAGAATGCAGGAAAAGCTGGGGAAAGGGGGCTTCATGGACGAGATGAAGAGTTGCAGGGTGTGCACTGTGATCAAGAAAGAAATTTTGTGAGGGATAGGGGCCTTAACCTGTCAAATAGAAAATGTTTACTATCGTCCACTGAAAATATACATGAAGCGGTAGGTTGCTTTAATAAATATTAAAAACTATTGGTGAGACACATTGTAAAAATCCACACTTTTTTGGTTATCTCGATCGATTTCTACGCAATTGGTTTCAATACATGGATACTAGCTTCATTATCTAGGTACCAGGCTGCGAAGGCGTTCATGGGAAAAAGTCAACTGCTGTGCTCAAAGAGGATAGGACTAAAAACCAGGAAACAGTAAGTGAAAAAGTTCGTGTGGAGCGGGGAACTCTACAGATTAGAAGCATGGACCATTGAAAAAGCTGACCAGAAAAGACTAGAAGCCCTCAAATCCTGATGCTGGAGGAGAATGCCGAGGATAAAATGGATAGATAAAATAAGAACTGATTAATTGCACAGAAGAGTAGAAGAGGCAGGGACTATATGGAACACCATACAGAGAAAAAGAACCAGATAGATTGGACAAACCCAGAGGCATAACGGGTTTTTGAAGAACATAGCTGTAGATTAATACCGGGAAAAGTCCCCAGAGAAAAACCCAGGAATAATTTCATGGAGCAAATAGAGGAGATAGTACATAGCAAGAGATACCATGAAGTAAGAGAACCAGCATTATTCAGGGACGGGTGGAGGGCTTCAGTCAATAAATCTTAGGATTGAACAAATAATGATGATATAGGCACATAGAAATTACCAAGGTACTTGGAAGGTCAATGTAGCTTGAAAATGACGCCAGGGGTGTTGAAATATGTGAGAGGGTACCGAGCGTTCCATCTATAATTCTTAACGCTGAGAATTCACACATGTAACGCCTAAATCTATCAGCATTAGTGTAATAAAAGAACATTGAAAACAGGTGATTTTTTAAAGAATAATTCTAGGCACTGAAGTTTTAATAATATAGTCGAGACGGGGAAATTGCATTCTTCTTCTCTAAAACTTAGGCTTGTTCACGAAGTCACGCATTTCTTCTCTTGCACAATCAATTCTTCACCTTCCATTCTTGCCAACTCGCCTCATACCCAGAGGATGATTTATGCACCAGTGACTCTACCACATAACGACATCTCCTTCCTCGGGAGAATATGTTCCTCGGTCCATCTCCGCGCCATGCCATCTCCATTCCTACTGGTACTCAACTCAACTGCCCATGGTACTCAACTCCCGCGTCATCCTCTCCACACCGATTCAGATGGACGAAAGTATCGCAAAACGGAAGAACGAAAGAATTTTAGAGGATGCCGCGATAAGATGCAACCCCATTTTTTTCAACGCCTTGTTAACTTTACTCGTCCCTGCATTTTTCTAGAATTCATAATGCTGACAGTTTCATTTATTATAGTGTGAGAAATTATGTTGCGTTCCGGCTGTCTTCAATTTCGCTTGAAGTAAATTCGAAGGACTATAAGAGAGCATATCAGCACTGATTTTGTGGAACCTAGGGATTTCCGTATTCGAGAAGAAACTTTGGTACATATTCCACGCTTTTATTCTCCGCCGCCGACCATGGTTTCAGCACATTATTCAGTCCTTGATAAAGGCATGTTGTGCTAAAACCATGGTCGGACACGGAGGATAAGTGTGGAAATTGTACCAGTTTCTTTAGTTCGAATATATGAATTCGGAGGGCTAGTTCTCTCGTACTTTCTCACAAAATAATTGAGTGCTTTCATTTGTTTCTTATTTCTCATGAGTCAGTGATGAAAATAGTGTTGATTACATGTCAGTACTCTTCCGTTCGGTATCTCATGTTTAAATTGCTTTTAAAAGTTTCATGTATCTGTTGGTCCATCAACATCAAAGAAAGCACTAAAGCTAAAAGAAATTCCCCCTGGTACACTACAAGGCCATTAAACTATTCATCAAGTTAAACTTCATCTTATTTTATGTTAAATATGCGCCTTTATTAGATATTTGTCTTAAAATCGTTCGGCTAAACGCTATATAATGAAGCCTTCTCCTTGGCTAGATGTTAGCTGGGAGCACGGGTTTAGTCATATTAAATAAGACAATCAAGTCAGCATGCGCATCGTTGATGCAAGAGCATTGGTGCATGCATTTAGCTACGTTTATAATATTCACTTATTGCATTGTTTGACTATTCATAGCCAATCAGAGACGATATCATCAACACACGCAGTGTTGCCGTCGGGGTGGCTCGTCTTTCAATTTCCGACGCGGTTTCCGACGCCGCCGACGCTTTCTGCCGGTCATATTGGATGAACAATCTGGACTGCATAATTAAAAGTAAAAATAAGTATGATTCCTTGATTTATAAAAAAGTGTGGTTCCATTCCATACATTATAATAAACTGTGGAATTGGATTAAGTTAAATTTTCATTATGAAGGACATAACGGTTTTTTCCATCAAGTTACACCAGAATCTGTGTGCTATGAACACTCTGGAGTTGATATATTCGTAAAAATTGAAAAAGAGATCACATCTTCATTAGGGTACAATTAACGCAGAGTTAGGGTAAAACTAGACAAAGGATCGCTCTCACTGCCCGTCAACGGCGCCGTCATTGTCCGACCATCGTCAAAGGGAATCAGGTATATTAAAATCGGGTCGGAGTGTTCTAGAGGTGGCATTTTCTACTCTCGGTCTGGGTATAAAAAAATAAACTTGGTGAAGTCCACTTTAAAAGTAAAAAAAAAAGTAAAGGAAAAGAAAATTTTGTACATTTTACTTTAGGTATCTTTCAAGTGGACTATGCAAATCTTTTATTTTCCTTGACAGGAAAATGGATCAGTATCACGAAGTGACACCTGAAAATATTACGACTACTCAGTCCGACGGTCACAGGCTTGAGTTCAAGTGACGGGAAATATCTTCCTGAATTTGGAGAAACACAAAAAACTGTAAAAAATCAGGATTAGGACAGAAAATTTTTCCTTGCCCCATGATTTTCCACGCGCTGCAGGCGCTTTAGATTTGACTGATGAGTAGAAAGGAGAAACTGTAGCGGACGGAAATGAAAACACACGAAGAAACGCTTGAGGAAGGAAGTATACTGGGCGATGAATCTGTGGCAGGTTATTGAAAGGGATTTACGAAAGGTGATTGAAACAGTTTAGGAGGGGGAAATGAAAGCTGCAAGCCATGATAAGAAGGGAAGATATTGGGTAAGCGGGTAAGGAAAGAAAGAGAAAAGACTTCTACACAGGATGAAGAGAGGAAGACACTGCCGACATGAAGAAAGAAATTGTGTGAGGAGATGGTGGCCTGCGCCTGTAAAAGCCTCAAGGTTTTTACCCTCGCTTGTAGCAACCAACAGAACAACTCAAAGAGAAATCAAAATACCTTTATAATTTTTCACAGTTTAATTTTAAACGACAGGTTTCATCACATAGACGACATCTTCAGGTGTAATTCATGGTATAAACAACATCTTCAGGGTTCTAAAGATGTCCGGTGGTTAAAAAACAACTGCGCGAAGTGAAAAAGCGAAATAACCAGAGATATTTCGCTTTTTCATGATGAATTTTCACGACGTAAAATCCGAGATCATCGAATTGAAAACCAACTCAACTTCACCAGTATATAAACTTAGAGCTATGACCGTTTTTGTATCCTCTTTTGATTATGATAGGCCATGTCTCAGAATACTAGAAGATTACCTAACAGAATCATTACTTAAACATCGACAAAAATCAACATTCAGCAGCTCTCTATCCAAATATTAAAATGGGAACTAAAGATAAATATACCTCAAGGGAAGCAGCAAAATAGGCTTTCCTAAAAAGCTTCCTCTCGAAATAAACCTGACAGAACAGCAATGCGCAGGAATTGTGAGCCCGATCGTGGTTCCTTTTTAGCCTTTGAAGATGCGAGGGCAACAGGCCGGTAGGTCAGGAAATGACAATCTAGCAGGAGGCCGGGAAAACTCCTGTGAATCTCTCGCGAAGGCTCCAAGCGTGACCTCGTTCTCCAGATGCTTATGTTTTATTTCTCGATTGAACAACTAGATAAAAGAAGACTCTGCCTGCATGAAAAATTTTGGAAACTCAAGCTCGTCTCTATCTTTTGCTGATTCCGAACGAGTTTTCGCGTGGCCGAAACCCCTTGTTTTTTCCTCCCGTTTAACGGGGTTGTAATGGTTGACGGCATCAAAAATGGACATTGATTGAAGATCCATAGGCCAAAAAAAAATTAAATACATTTATGATACAATGTTATCTCAAGTTGGAAGGGAATGCGTACGAAGAAATTCTCCGTAGAGTGCACGTCATGGCTTTTCTTCTAAACCTTCGACGCAATTAGTAGCTAATCCAGAACTTTCAGAAGTGTTGTTACTTCAATTTTTGCGCAAAATTTTCCAGGAAATGTTTAATCATTCAACTTTAAAAGGATAATAAAACCTATGGTGGGCACTGAACAGAAATAATGATAAAAGTTTAGAAACTTAAGTCATTATTTACTCGTTATTTTACTAGGAAAAGAATGGCGATAAGAAAGGACACGAACCAAAAGGTTTGGCCAATACTTCTTCACTTTTCCTCTCAATTTCTCCCGCGCGATATCAATTTTTCATATTTTTTTCTGCGAATGAAATTAATCGTTTAATATTTTCAATGCAGGTGGAATCGAATAAAAGTACCTGCCCTTCTCTGACTGACCCTCTTTAGGATCGAAATAAATCAAACGGAGGAGTAAATATTTTGACTTGCAACATTATTCAACCGATTCTACTTCCAAAGTGATAGCGGTTGAAAGGGTATGGTACTGAAAAAAGTTCAGCGTTGAAAAAAAAACCCACCAAATGAGAGGGCTTATTTTAAAAAAATTCTAAGCATTTATGACGTGCAAATACATGTCGCAGCGCAGATGAAATCGAGAAAATGTAACCCAGCTGAAAGAACAGAAAAAATCATAAATAATAGGTAGAGGCATCCGATCTGTTCATAAAACTTAATAACCAGAGAACAACGCTTGACAAAATTGCACGCGTTGATTGCATAAAAGCACGGAATTAGTTTGAAAATGGAACGGTAAAATTAAGGACCACCCGAAGAGAATTCTCGGGAAGTTAACCGAGCGTTTTTCGATGCTGGCTGCAATTTTCAAACCGTTTCTTTTCCATTCCCTGAGCTCGCCAGGCAGTGTGGAGGGAGTGAAGCAAAAGGGTTGGGTTTGGGGATGAAGCCAGCAGCTTTGAGCGCGAGGCTTGCACAAGAACTTTCCGACTTCCGCAGAGGATGCAGCAAACTTGATTTCAGTGTAAGCACCGCGTCCATGTAAGCTTTTTTCGCTTTGATTCCATTGAGCTCAGCCAAGAATTGAAAAAAAATATTCCGACTGCCGCCGTTCCGCATTGAGCTCGTCTGCAGGCTTTTTTTCGCCAAAAAGCAATCCTGATTTGCTCCAATTTTGGAAAGGGTACGTAAACAGTACACGAAACGATATTACGTTATTTTATAGCTCGCTGGCATTTAAGACATTGGTGTTCATCAACTTGACAACTTGGCAAATATATTCGGAAACTCATCTTATTCAACAGGCGGCAGGGAGAAAAAATGATCTAAAATAAAACAAGAGCGTCTGATGTTCACCAAAGCATAATTTTTTTACCATTGTATTTTTTTAATTTATCTTCATGATCTCCGGAGTAATATTGTTAGTAATAAAAGGTTTTCTACAGAAGACCGATTCATTTATCGGAACATTGAGATGGAGAGCGATTCAGGGGTCTTTGGGGAGTAACATGAATGAATTAGCTCAAACGGGGTTGGAAAATTGTGTTTATGGATTAAAATGAGAAGAATGAACATATGATTGATTTAACAAGCAAGACATGAATCACTGAGAGAAACTAAACATTTTTCAACAAATTGATACCAAGCTGTTACGGCAGCAAAGATAAAGGAGTCATATAAAATCCGAATGCTTTTTCGAAGTCGAGTGGATATTGTTCATAATAAAGAAATAAAACGGAAAACGGATTGGAGACAAATTATATTTCTGACGTCAATTGATCATTGTATTACTTCATTTATGGGTCAATTATTCCATAAATTTAGAATGGGGGCAAATCTTGGAGTACATTGGCAAAAACAGGCGCACAAGGAATTGGCGGAGACCGGCTTATAGCGTCTCTCCTCTTCATTCCCAGTTACATTTCACCAAATTTTTCTTAAAGTTCCATGTTTTTTGGTTCAAGTTTAACGTTACTCATTTTATCTTCTTAATTATTTTTCTTTTCTCTATATTAAAGCTCAATTTTGATTTTTTACATGTTTTTCCTTTAAGCTCATCACATTGTTCTGATCTTTCTTCTCCGCTGTGCAGTTTTTTTTATTTTTCTCCGAAATTGATTCATGTACCCTCAAAAATATTGCCTTTTCCATGAAAATTGATTAGAAGACAGATGGGCGATCAAACAGAGTATTGCTGTTCTACTTTCCATACCTCTGAGTTTTTAGCCGGAAATGATTTCGATAAAATAATTCTCCATAAAGCTCGCATATTATTCTTCCATCATTAATTTAGAAAACAAGAAACGGGAAAAAATCTTCCTCATCATAAAAAATTACATCTATGAAGAAACTGACCGCGCTGCGGAAATTTTATTCAGTTAGAAATTAATCTATACCCCCAGCAAAAAGCTGACAAGGGGTATGATGGGGGATATTTAATTTCCTCCGAGGAAATACCCTAAGATCAAGCTCAAGCGGTAGAGTTACCACATAATAAATGATCCTCGTGTAACTAATCACGCGTTGGGCGCGGATTTAAGCGGCGTTCCCCATAAAGCGATGGCCCAAAACCCACGCTGTGGTGCGGAGGGATAAGGAGGAGAATGGGATTTCGAAAGGTCTGAAGACGCGTCTACGTCCACCATTTCTCACAGAACGGCTGTCTCCCCAAAAGTAAGGACGGCTCATAAAACACGGATTCGTCCGGATAAAGGGGTTAATGATTAAAGACTGCGAGAGGACGAGGTTTTTATCGGCGAGAATGTCCTCACCCCACCTCCGCATAACTGGGGTGGGGCATGAAGCTGGGACATTCAATAAGACACTCCAACTACCGTGAATTGGAAAGATTTCAGTCAGCACCCGGTTTTGTTACACCGCAGGAAATCGCAGGCAGCAGAATCATAGCTGCAAACCAAGGTGTCTAGGACTAGTTCATCAGCCATTTAGATGGCGACCTTCTATTTCGTACCTGTATGACTTGCGTTTCCGTGATTGCCGCGTGAAAGACATGTTACACGCTCCTAATTTTTGGTGTGCCATTGGTCAAAGGTTTGAATGGAAAAAAGGGATAACCTAAATACTCAGAATATCACCTGTGATCACCTTGTACTCATACGGTGAGTCAATTTCAAGCTTATAAAATGTCTGATTCTGCCACTTCATCTAAAAGGCTTACATTTTCCCCTCTTTCCCGCTTTTGTAACAGTCTTCGGGTGATTATTGCCAATGAAATTCTACTCCAAACCGATCATTCATTAACACAGACCTCTTAGCAGCGTGCGCACATATTAGTAGTTCATACAGACAGAGAGAAAAGGAAAAAGGATACGAAACACATAAATTGACAAACACAACAGTGATTTCATAATGGTAGCTGAGCAGCCGACGCGATACCGGAAGGTCCGTGGTTTGATTCCCCGTACAGTCAAATTATCTTCAACTGGATTGGGCCACCATTCTATCTCCACACCATCATTGTGTTTCCTGTACACTTTCTTCCTCCTTCTGTCGGTATGAAATATTTATTAATTTATTTTATATATTGCCACTCATTAATTTACACGTGACATTGGTGGCTACAACAAGTGATCTCACCTATGTCACCAACTGATGATGCCGTCTTTGCAACAAAACCGGTCTTGCATAAAATTAGCATGTAAAAATTTACATAAAGTTTTTTTTTATTTGGCAACCATGAATTTTCACAAAATCAAGACAGAGAAAGAAAAAGCAAATTTCGCTTCATTAGTAACGCACTACCCCCAACTTCTCTGCCGCCCCGTATTAGCGTCAAAATTTTCCTTCCAAACTAACTTCTCTCTCCATAAATTCTCCGGAAGACTTCATTTCTGTCCAGTTCACCCTCTGCATCCTTTAACACTGCCTGTCTCAAGAGCCTTCACCGTGCGATCATTCTTTCTATGAGTTGGGTATTTCAGAACTACCCTAAGGCCGACACAATCTGTGTCAAACTTTTCACTTGTCTTATCTGAATTTCCCTTTTCATGAGTTTTCTCCCATTATTAAACGCTTCCTAGACTTAATCATGCCTACCTCGTAATTTCATCAGCGCGAAGCCAATTTATCCCCGGAGTCCTGCGCCACAAATCATTCAACTTTCCAACTGCCCTAATTTTATAAAAAGCTGATTTATTGCTCAATCAGCAGGAAATTTTTGGGTGCCAACAGCTTTAGAGCCATTATCCACTGGTGAAAGTCAATATAATGCAAAAATAACATTGATTTCGTCACTATTTCACAAGGTGCTACCTATCCAATTCACGTACTTCATTCAAGGAACTAAACCTATCACAGTTCCTTCTACCCGGAAGCACCCTACCATAATTTTCTTCAAGTATGAAATATCTATTTGTTTATATTATATACGATATGTCTAAGGAAGCAAAAATTGCCGTATACAAAAGTGCACTTCTCCCCAATTTGTTGCATGGTAGTGAAACATGGGTATGTTAGGATAGGCGTAAGAGTAGACTAAACGCCGTGGGTATGAATTATCTGAGGAGTGTTTGCGGCAAAAGTAGGATAGACTGGGTCAGGAATGAGTGGGTAATAAATGAATGTGTTAAATGCTCCAGTAATGGACATATATGAAAGGAGTGTGCTTCGTTGGTTTGGCCAAGTTGAGAGAATGGATGAGAGTCGAATAACGAAACAGATATATAAGAGTGAAATGAATGGTGCGAGAAGTAGAGGTAGGCCGAGAAAGTTGTGGTTGAATGTGGTTGAGGAAATTCTTAGGATGAGAAATATTAGGATTCTAAAAAGCAGGAGGGCGTGTGTGAAGTAGTGTATGGGAGTAAATGAGGCCCAAGAGTTTGGCACGGATAGATCAGTATGGAGGAAATTGTTGAAGCAGAGTTAGGTGTACGAATATGCATTTATGAGTTAAACTTTGTGACTGTGCCTACCCCGGAAGGGAACGGCGTGATTGGTATGGATGTATATATTTCCACCAATTGGCTTCATTTTCATCTGTTCATTAGCGTGAGGCCTATTCGGGGTACTCCTTTATCAACAAATAGGTTTTTTATGCTTCATAGATTTGCATTTTTTCTATAATTACAAGAGTTATTACCGCGAGACTTACATCTTTCTTACACCGTATTCTTATTTTCTTATTAAGATATTGCCATTTGCGTTCTCTATTCATTAACATAACCATGAATCCATCAATTTTATTCATATCACATTTTTTCAATACATATTTCGAATGATTTTACAAATGTCATAGACAATTTAAAAAAGTTAGCTGAAAATATCAAAAGGTGTGTTAACTATTCAATTGGGTTACCTCGCTAACTACGTATGCATGTTCAAAAATCGATCTTAATCCATATGATTAACATTAGATTAGACAAATGGCATTCACGGCCCTATAGAGACCTCTTGCATTACAAGGTAATATCTGATGTCACGGAAGTAACATAAATTGATTCCCTCTCGACAATAGAACATTTCACGAAACCTATAACATAAACTTTGGCTTAATTATGCCTCTGTATTTACATGAAATTTCGAGGTGTATGATTTAAAAAAAAGGCTGATATATGTTCTTGCCTTCTCCATCATTGAACGAGTAGGTTTACCCTGACTAAAACGGCTGTGATAAATAATCAGTCTACTTGACAGGAAACAACTTTAAATGGTTTTTGTTTGTCAATCTAAGTTTTCATCTGCATACTACCCTGCAAGCCACCGCATGGGCGTGTGGCAGGGGGTGTTATGATACCAGCCGTGTAAAGATGCAAGGAATAAGGTTTAGGGAGGTGAAATGGTGACGTGTATTATGGGAGTGTATTTTAGTGGAGCTCAGTTTGTATTCTGATCGCTTAAAGTGCGCGGAAGGATTGAGTTTTTGCGCCTATCTGTTCGGCAATGTATCTTTCTCCTTTTATCGCTTCTGTCAGACCTAGAGATGTTCTAATCAAATCAATAGCATGGTCTACTCTTCCGTAAATACGCCGTCGTTATACAAAATCTGGACCGTGTTTAATACGGTGATAACCGATTTAAGAGGCGATGGAAAGGCACACTAAAATGGTCTGAGAGATAGAGAGAGAAACAGTGTAGGATACTGCGATGATACTGCAGCTCACATAATCATCCGCCGTTCACGAGGAACAAAGGAGAGCAGATGAGTGTGTGTGTGTTTCATTAGTTCAACCAATAGTGAACCATAGCCGTCCATACCAGACTCCTCCAACTTCTCCTCTTCTCCTCCAGCTATACGGCCGACCTATGGTATACTCACTCCCTCAGCCACGCCATCATTCCCCTCCCCAAGCGATGTACTACCACGCTCCTTCACCGACCATATGATTTTTTTAAAATTCGACCGCGCAGACAAGGAGGTTGCCCACATCAGAGGGTGTATACAGGGCCATCCCGTCCAATATGGGAGGTTTGATCTTCCTGCAAGCGCTTGAATCCCACAGGGTATGATCCTTGCACCCACTTGTTTGCACGCGTACCTCCCGTTGGAAGGGTAAGTAGACGGGTAAGGACTGCCCGACCTAGGGGTGAAAAGTTGGAATGAAGCGAAAATGGTGAGAGATGAACGAAGGAAGCCTTGCCACCGGACACTAATATATACGTTCCCTTTCCGGTGAACAGAAGAAAAAATGGAAAGGAGAAGCGACGACGCCGATAATACTTTCGATATTGATCTTTCCCAGTAATGGTCGCCAAAGTGTCGGCAGTGACAGACGAACAGGCCGATTGGAGATGAGGAAATTTGACACTAAATTTGGGAGTCGTCAATCCGAAGATTACTTTGTTACAGCTCTTCTTTGTCCTCACTCATCTTGTAAAATTGCAGCGAGAGAAATTTCTTGAGTTTAAAAAGCCTCAAGAGTGACGTAACATTTTAATCATATATTGGGACATTCCGACTACACTTTAAAAAATAAAAGGATACATTAAACTGTAAAATGCTGGACTTGACTGAAGTTGTCATTATCCATGATGAATAATAAACACTTGGTAATGCACTACTTTCAGCCGAAGCAATCAATATAGACTTATGGAAAAATATGCTAAATATTTTATTTGGAGTGTTGTACTGGTGGAGCCGAAACGTGGACAGTCTAAAGGAAAGAGGATACATATCTGGAGGGTTTTGAAACGCGTCCATGGAGAAGAATGGAAAGATTTAAATGGAGTAATTAAGTGAGAAACGAGGTGGTGCTAGATAGGATGAATGAGAAAAGGAATATTTTAAGATCAGTAAGAAAGAGGATGACAAACTGGATGGGACACGTCCTGAGGAAAGATTGTCTGCTGAAAAGAACATTAGAAGGAAAGATCGAGAGATGGAGAGAAAGAGAAATATAAAGAAATAGTATGTTGACAGCTGTTATGAATGTCATGAAGATCTTCGGGAAGCAGCACAGTATAGACGTGCATGGAGGGAGCAATTATAATTTAAACCTATTTGAGGACAGTTTGACATTAGAAGAAGAAGTAATCCTCCACAGGTTTACTGACTGGCACGACGCGTCTCACCACACTGTGGCACACTCATGTGCCAAAAGATACGCGTATTTGTATATTAGCGCCGGATACATATATTTGCATCGGCGGCACAAGAATATGCCACAGAGTGGTGAAACGTGTCGTGCCAGTCAATAAATCCGTGGAAGATTACCAAGTTGTTTTTTCATTCACCATGAAATAAAAGATTTAATTTAGGATATGACACCGCAACTTCGATATTGATGGAGTTGTACGATATGGAGCCCTTCTGAAATGAGGTCCGTGTTATGGAAACAAAGGGTGACAGGCGATATCTTTTCACGTCAACAGTTTCCGTTTGAAGTGACTGAGTCGGAGCGTAATGCCTGAATACAGGGCTGAAGCAGAAAAGCCAAGTATTCTATATGGTTCAGTGGACGTCAGAAAAGAATTCACTCTCCTCCCTTCGATAGCACGTTCGTCTCAATCACCTAATCCATCATTCTCTGTCACATGTTCGGTATCAGCGTGCGCCAGTGACACGCACTGATGAAGCGATGGAGAGGCGGATAACCTTAATTACTTACGCTCCGAAATTAATGGGTGGTTTCGACTGAATTCCTAAATTACAAATCAAATGGAGGGAATCAGATATTTATCTCGCCATAAATGAGCAACCGGAGACGTCATCATCACCACTGTTAGTTTGATGAATTAATACGCAACATACATCACCATACCGTTGTGATCGAACACATAAAGATAATCAATTTGAAAAGCGACGGCTCGCTACGATACTCGAGAAAATCAGAAAACTAGGCAAGTTGAAGGCAGAAGTAGCAATCCAGCTATTTCAATATCTTCACAATGACTGTCTTCCTTGTAAGTTCATTAGAAGATGATACTAAGCGGCGAGACTAAGGTATAGAGCTAAAAATCTTTTACGTGGAATTCCTTCTTTATTTTTCTTACGTCTTCGTGATGGGAAGATTCCGTCAAATAAACTCTGAGCCTTACTTTAGGCTAATAGGACTAAAGTTTTCAGGTGAGAGTTAATATTCTTCTAATTATGGCGATGACTTTTAAGGATTGACACCATTCAAGAAATCTACAATAACTTCAGCTGTATTTATTAACCTTAAAAGAAGTATTTCATTCTTTCCTGCGATATGAGCAAGGTATGCGAGTACCTACTGCTTTAACGGGCTAAATCGGAATTAGTATTGCTGATCTTCCTTAAATTCCATTGCAGGTCTTCCATAATTGCCAACAAAAAATTAAGAGGAAAATGAACGAGGGAAAGATAGATGGCAACACAAAATACTTCAAAGACGGCTTTTGGGTAGTAAAGGAAAATTAAAACTTCCAGATGATTGCCTATAAAAACCTCTCATTAGTTAATTATATGTTTTCCAGGGGATAGAGGTCCAATTGCACACTTCATATGCTGACGTTTTAAGAACTTATCACACTTCAAAATATTATCATGACATGAAAAATTTAATCATAAAAAAAAATTCAGAGGGGACTAAATATCCTGAGGAGGCATAGTAAATACGCAAAACATGGAAATAAGAGAAATGCAATGAATTACTAATGATTGGACCCGTTTCTTAAGAAAAAAATAGTATGGAAATTTCTATTCTACGGAAAATGAACGAGATCAAGGAAGACAGCAACACAGAATACTTTAGAGACGGCTTGTAAGATACTGATAGATGTCCATCTGCTAATAGGACTCATATTGTTGGGTAATAGCATTGAAGTAGATGGAGGAAGGAGCTGACTCACTCACTTGATATTCTAGCCAATGCTAGAAGCTGTAACGACAGCGTGGCCTGAACCCTACCTTTGCAAACCCCAATTTTACTTTAGCGCATGTGGGCTGACGGACTAATATTGAAATATTACCATGTTTTCCATCGGGAATTCGGGTAAATGAGTACTATAAATCAGTACCCATTTACTGTTTTAATATGCATTCTCCTTTCATATTAAAAAAAAATTCAAATCAATAATAACACACTCCAGTAAAAAACTATGGTAAAATCGAGTAGAATCCATAGAACGAAGTGAGTAACATATGCATTAAGAGTTACTTGCCTAAAATATCATACAGATGGTGGATATTTTTGCTTTAGACCCGCTAATTCACTCTATGGACCGCTAAGGCACTATACGGATCAGAAGCATGGACCATTGGAAAATCTGACCATAAAAGACCAGAAGCCTTCGAAACCTGGTGGTGGAGGAGGATGCTGAATATAAAATGGACGGGCAAAATAAGAAAATATGAGGTGTACAGAAGAAGACGAGAGGACCATTGGGAACACCACATAGAAAAAAAGAACAAGATGGATTGAACACACCCTGAGACACAATGAGTTAGTGAAGAACATAATTAAAGGCAAAATAGAGGGAAAAGTCCTCAAAGGAAGACCCAGGAATTTGTTCATGGACTAAATAAAGAGGAAAGCACATAGGAAGAATACCAGCAGGTAAGGGAACTAGGATAAGATGGGGAAGGGTGTGGGGCGGCAGTAAACCAATCTTAGGATTGAACGACCAATGAATGAATCCGCTAATTCGTCTATTCATTCGTGCGATCCGAAGGAAAGTAAGGAAAGAACAGGGATATTCAATATGGCTGTTATTTTGGTTTCCAGATTACAGTTTGATGACGTAATGCCCTCTCTATCTATCTCAATGGGTAATAGTTTGCGTTTTTTCTCACAACATTGGACACCACAGATTGACCCTATTTTTAACAGACCAAATAATTTCAGCTGCGTTTGTTGACCCAACGAGAAGAATCCCCCTTCATCCCTTTCGACAGCTTCGCATTCCGACTTACTTCAAATGGAAACTTTACTCGCCCACAACACTCATCGGACGATTGGTTTTTATTCTCCTCCGTACTTCACCGATCACCAGGCAACTTCATTAATTTTTTTTTTCGAGGGAGGAGACCGTTTCTCGGACGCTCGTCGTTTCGCAAAGGGGGGGAACTGTGAAGGAAATGGGAAATCAAACGGCTCAAAGGAATCATAGAGTCGGGCGAGAAGAAGAATAAAAAAATAACAGGTCGGGAGATTTTGGTGTGCGAAAGAGGATGTTAGGGCAACAAAAATACAAGTTTGGGCCCATGACATGACGCAGGAAGAGCGGTGGGATCGGCGGCAAAAGAGCAGCGAAACGGGAACCTACGATATCCGGACGAAAGGTTTTTGGATCGCGTCCCGAAAAGATATTGCGGGGAAGAGGCCATGAAGATGCCCACAAAGCTGGCAGACACACTCACACAAACTCATTCTCAGATACATAGAACGTTCACATAAACAACGGGACATGTAAGGGACTCATCGATTGGGAAGAGTCACCGAAGTGATGGGACATAAGAATAACAACGACACGAGACGAGTGCCAGACTACCCCCGTTCTCCCAGCGTAGGGGAAGGACCGATCAAGCGTAAAGGATTTCAACGTTATCTTGTTTTTTTTTTAATAAAAACAGCTCGATAAAGGAGTGATGCAAGACCAGATCTAATACACAAAACCTCCCTCCACAACTTAGATCAAGTGTTGTATTTACTATTATCGCAAAAGCTCGTGATATTTCTCGGGCAGATCGGTGAAGAACTGTGGCTATGCTTTGAAATGAAACACCTCCATAAATGAAAACAATTTCATATTTTCTTCCGCTATCGGAATTTTTCTGGGAAAAAAATCGGGATAGTGCTTTAAGGGAAAAATTCAGTATCTCGCTTCAATTCAAACTTTGAAATCAAAGATGCTCTGTTCCAATCAGCATTAATCTCGACTTGAAAATCAGTCTTCACTCAGGAGATTCTGGAAGTACAGGACGTTGAAATTAAAGCTATGTTAATGGTCATTAGCGTTTTATGAGATAGATGATAGACGTAATGATTTTCTTGGTATCAATTCAACTTTGGTGAATTAATTTTGAAGATATGATGTATAGATTGCTAAGAAACTGAGCAAAATTGTCGGCTTCTTACTATCACTACAAAAGCTGAAAACTATTCTAAACCGAAGAGTTAGATCAAGAATTATGGCTACAATTGCCAATTCATAACAATGATTTTCTGCAAAGCAAAGTATCTAGCTCTAATTCATAGAACTGTTTCATTACGTATCAATGAAAAATAAAACTGGATTCCTCAATGGTGTTTTTACTGAACACGAATAGCATATTCGTGATATTGAAAGATTTGCTGCAAACAGCTGCAAATCTATAGAAGATGCAATACAGTTTCAAAATATGGTGGCGCATAAAACCATCGCGGAAATTCATTGTTTTGTTTTTTTGAGTTGCATATCGCTTTCATCCAAAACTTTAAAGCGATCAATAATTTTAATACAAGTATTGTGTCATCACTTAATCGTAAATCGGTTACCCGATCTAGCCAAACTTGGCATTGAAGAGGTTTGAAGTATAAGGAATCGATTAGTGTAAGTTCCACGTGCGCGAAAAAGGTATTTTATTCAGAAAATTAAACTTAAATCGTAACTTCATTTACTAAACACCTAATTTTTTATATAAAATTTTAAAATTCCATTTAATATCTGATAATTTATGTTATTTACTTTATTTGTATTTTTATACACACGTTAATGTAATTACATAATTAATAAATATATTAACATATATAAATATTATAAATGATATAAAAAGGTGAGAGAATTGTGTTAAATAGTATAAATTTAAGTTTTTAAATTACTATAAATATGGTGCACCGGGCAAAGTTCGATCTCTCGGCACTAGTTTTATTAACTGCAGTGGAGGGACGTAAGAATTGCATAGATACAGACAACAATGTTGTACTTCTACTGCTCTCTCAGCGTATGGAAAGAACCCATCAGACGTGTAGAATTTTGGCGACTTTTTTGTCTTTTGTTTTTACCAGCTCCATTCAAAGAGCTGAGCTACCAATATCCCCCTTCTCACTAACTCTATAAGTTGTTCTACCAGGCGGATAAATATGTAGGAAACCAAACTGCAAATCTTTTGGAAATGTTCCCAAATTGGCATACAAACAATCTTCAAATCAACACACCGAATTATAGATAGGAAGATATTTATTGCTCATATGCCTTTGATACAGATAAAACACAGATACAAAATGTTATAAGTTTTATACATTTTGCATGTGAGCTTTAGGTAGCTTTAAAGGTTTCCTTGTTTGAAGATACCATCAAAAAACATTGCTGCACGAATTTGATGCAAAATATGTGACAAAAATTTAGTTTTTGAGAATAATTATTTAGTAATTGTACTAAGATTTATGAAAAATAAAAAACAAAAACAATTTTTTAATTTTTTTTGTGCCAATAACGATATTATGCATATAAGTATTGTATATTGTCAATGGCGAATACAAAATAATCATACAAAATAATTATTATTACATCAAAAGTAGTTCCACTCTTTCAAAAGAAAGAGAAAAAAGCAATCCTTCACTTTTGCAAGAAAATGAATCTCTCCACGAAATTATCTCCGCAAAGATGTTCTTTTCACAAGGATTTCCCCACTTTTGCTTCAAACTGTGAGCCATTTTAAATGTACACCCGAGAGTCTCCAGATTTTAATTTAGGATATTCAAGGTGGTGCAAATTTGCAAATAAAAAATAACAAGCGTCGATACTGTGCTATAACTACGAGGGAAACAAAGGGTCGCATCAATTATCTCGATTTACGTAAAGGATTTTCGCGATTATCTTCACCTACAGCCTATTGAGGTCAACTCGCTTATCTCTCTCTTAATTAACGACGCGCAGAATATAAACAGCTCCAGACATAAGCCTCTTTCCCACGCCCTAGCTAGAAAGTGTCATTTTCATGGCATACAAACTCGGAGAGAATTATAGTGATGAATTGAAATTTAAGAGCTTAATCACTCAAAAACCTTTACTTTGAAATTTGAAATTATATTCTTTCATTTTTGATCAGCTTTGTCATATTATTTATGTCTTGAAATTACAAATTGATCAATAAGGGTGTAAAAAGGCGAGGATATCCCATGCCCTACTTGACCACAATAATAATTACGTCCATTATATTTCGCCAGGCATTTTCTCGCTCCACAGAATGCCGAAAATACCTCAAATTCTTTCCGTCACCCGAATTTTGCACATTTTTCTTGCGAGCCTAATCAACGAGTCCCATTTCATGCATGAATTTGACAGCTTAACACTATATCGCCGTGTCTTAGTGATATTTAAGCGACTTCATAGAATTTATAACCATTTTACCGTGCTATTCCATCACTAAGCATTATTTTCCTACTCCAGGCTACATTTTTTTCCCATCATTCTCATTATAAACGCACCTTTCCTTAATTAACTCGTTCAGTGGTATTAATTGGTTCATACGATTAGTATAATTGAATGCTTGGCTCATCGTTATAGGTGAATAAGTTCTCATCAAACAGAAAACGAATTCCATTCTATGATAAATAAGTGCATCACTCAAGACTCCATAAATTGAGGAATTAGAAAGAGGAATGAGTTACCAGAGCAAATTTTTATGACCCTCCCTAAGAATGTGAAAATATTTAGTAATATGGGTTCAATGAGTAGAAAAATTGTTTTTAAATTCATTACCCCATTTTTTATGCTTAGTTTCAATATTACGTCGCCATCAGATTTATTTCCTAACAGTAACTAAGTTTAACAAAATAGAAAAAAAACAGCCTTTCTGAGTCCGCAAATTGCTCCATGTCTGGGGGTTTTTGAAAGTGACTTCTCGTTTTAATTCTACGAAGTAGCAACGAAATAGATAGAAAAAGCAGCCATACTATATCCGCAAAGGGCTCCGTGCTTGGAGGTTTTTGAAAGCGGCCACTTATTTTAATTCTTTGCCCACATCATCCGAAATTGCCTAAAATTTTGGTGGAATGCACTCAATCTCCTGTGGCACTTCATCTTTTGAATTACTAGAAATAAAGGAAAAACAAATCTCAAAACCTCGGCCAATGCAGATAATTAGAGATCATTCAATGACGTTACCACCGCAATTGGACTCAAAAAACTTATTCGTTAAAGAGAATATTGGCTACAGAGTCCCCGTTTGGGTAGCTCCGCGTTAACACCTCTTTCAACCATTAAGCAGAGGAGCGTCGTAAGATGTAGACGACGCGGAGGACGCATAAGACTTGTGAGTTGAGAGTTTGCGCCAGCTGGAGTCCGCACTCTGGATTTCCTTCTCCTCCCGCGACGACTAAGGAATTACCATCGCTTTACCGCGAGCAAGAGCCGAGGCCAAATTTACGCCCCCCCCCCCTGCGCGGCGACGCTTTCTGGGAAGGGAGGAAGCGAAGAGACTTATTTTTCATTCTATTATCCTCTCTTCGGAAAATGAGGACCTCCCCTACCACCATGATATCGCGTTAACGGTAGTATTCGCGCGACGGAAACGTCGAAAAGTCTTTTTGAAAAAATCCAGGGATCGTTGCGTCTTTTGTGCACGGCGGGGAAATAAGCAGAACAAGATCATAAAGAAGTAAAGGGCCAGGAAGTGAGGAAGCGAACTCGGGGCACAGCAGCTCGGTCCAAAGGGTTTCCACGAGGTCGCCGATTGTCCTCGTGAATCACCGGGCGCGGCCCGGGGGTGAGCTCGGCTCGAAGTCACGCGCAAGACCAGGGTAATGCGCACTCCATAGTTTCAGGATCGTATGGGGGGGAAGATATACGCGCACGACTAGACAGGGCGGACCGTGGGTAACTCTTATATTTCCGGAAGCGAACTTATGGGCTTCCGGTGGGGAAGGCTCCTACCGGCGAAGGTCGACGACCTCATTCGGCGAAGTTCATCAACACCCGACCATTAAAGCACTCCGTGGCCATTCAAGTATTACGTTAAACGATTTCAGTCACTTTTTAGACCCCTTTCATATTCCTCTTAAAAGGCCATTTCACGCAATGTTAATTTTAAAGCTGAAAATCGAAATGATATCAGTATTGTTGAAATAATATCATGTAAAGGCAGCTTTGCACATGGATGTTAAATTCCAGGGAACTAGCATTAGACAGTGAAGGGTGGAGTGCTGCAGTCAATCAATCTTAGGATTGAACAACCAATGAATTGCGTGACGCTTACCTTAGTGCTGAAAATTGAACTGAAAACAGTATGCCTTAAATAGAGTCGTTTAAAGGTGGCTATCAAATTCGATGAAAGAATTGAATTCGAATATCAGTAATGAAAACTGGATGTAAGATGATTTCATCTCCAGTCATATCTTTCATACGGTTCTATGATCCAAAGACCAATGAAGGATTCGTGCTCAAGAGACTACAGATAGTAGAGTAGAAATCTACCGAGACAATATTCTTAGAAAAAGTTGTGGGAGGCGAGAAATCATTTTCTTGAGATTCACAGAACTGGCTTGCAGGAGCATGTTCAGATTGTTTTTGATTTATTTGCTTAAACATCGCAGTAAAAGCATGCCAAAATAAATCGGCGTAGTGTAATTGTCCGGAAATGGCCACGGTGCAATGAAATGCGAAGAATATTGTATGATCATTTAAAAACCACTCGGTGACGGAATAGTGTTTTGAGTGTCACCTAGAGGACTCTAGTGAAATTAACATCGTACAAACACAGACAGTGCAGGATGCTTTCGAGAAGGTACCATGTACTGTCTGAGTTGAGATCATTCAGATTATTATTAAATTTACTATTCAAAGGAATAGTTTATTGGAACTTTTGTAAAATATTTGTGTAAACAATACAGTGCACATGCTAAAACAACGTGACCCAGGTTATTTATGTGTCCTCACTCAACAAATCCCTGGAACAACGCCGCTTAGACCGAATGATAGCATTGCAATATCTTTCTCTATAATCTTTTGAATTTAGTTCAAGTCCCTACGTTTTCAGAACTTAAGTATCTACTACCAATCTGATATTATAATCAGTAATAGTTGCGTTAAATTTGTGCAAGTTTCAATGACATTAACCCCTATTTGCCCCTAACATCACGTAAGTTCTCAAATGTGTTTTTCTGAGGATGATACTTTTCGATGATCGATATTTTGGGCAATGTACGCCTCCTGTAGGAATACTAAGCACAAGTTACCGGAGTTGCAGTGGTGGACCCTAAGTTGAACCAAAATCAGATTGTGCACAGCTTAACTCACGCAAATGATGAGCGCAGAATTTGATCTTGGAAACTACTTTGTTTTTATATTTCTTAGTTAGGTCTATTGTAATAAATGTATTGCATAGGTTGTCTATTACCAATATCGTCAACAATCATGGTTGTAAAGGTGAAAACTGTGTACACTTATTCTGAAGAAGGACGCTTGATTTTTTGTGGATAATTTTTATGGATACATCTTAATAATGCATGGAAGTTCCCTGTATAACTAATCACGCTGCTCTAATAATTTACGTGAAGAGGAAAAGTATGTATATATATGTAACTTCGTTCTTTGATATATTTCAAACTGTGTTACCTATTATATATGTGGATTACTGTTCCATCTAACTTGGAAAATATTGTGTACATATGTACGTATGAAGGATGTTTTCAATATGCGTGATATGCATGTACTTTTAGAAGGTGAATACTGGCGAATTTACACTCAATGGGATTTAAATGTATATATTTTTTGTATTCATTACTTAATTTTTTTCGTCTTTTTTATACTTTTATTATTTACTTATCTCCTTTATGTAATAAATTCCGATGTAATATGATTGCAAAAATGTCTCATGGGCCAGAAAGGCCCACAATAATGAATGAACTGAATTGAATTCTGAGAATGAATCATCTTATTAGCCCCAAGACGTACGCAACACTCAGACACGAGGACAAAAACCGACACGAAATTTTAGTCGCTACGACAGTGTGTTACAGACCTGAATGCAGAGATCAGAAACATAGATAAAATATTTCACCCACATTCAAACTACCCTGATTGATGCCATCGGCTTAAACTAAGTAGCAATTTATCTTGAATTATAATGTACTACAAAGAATAATTTCAAATTACAGTTTTATTTCACTCTCCCGGTTTCAATGCATAGGCGTAATATTCGTGACTCAGTTCTTTTATATACCCTCACAGGTTACATATGCTCACGCCAATGAGTTGAATCTGGTGGTACCAAATAAATATTTAGTTATAGTTTGATATCTGTAAACTTTACAAATTCTTGTGTATTATCGAATGCCTATAACACTTAACAACAAAAAATTGCTGTAAATTATATTTTTTCGCCTATATTTTCTGAACTGAAGGATAGAATGATGATTATTAAGCGATCCATTTTTATAGGGTTCCAAAAGTTAAAAATATGCCCGCCGGATACTATAAAAATACAAAAAGTTGTAAGGTATTTCTACAGTTGGCCAAGTTTTGGATATTTCATGAGGAAGATATCGTAAGATTTTTCTGAAATATTGTATATTATTCTTTTCTTAAACTTACTGCTAATTTGGAAAGGTAGTGAACCTATCATTATTGCATTATTAGTTACATTACTTTGCAATGATGTATCAGATGATTAAGTTAAATATTATGCACCATATCATGCTTAATGTTGGCAATGTATATGCTTTTGACGGGAGTTGCCTCAGCACAGGTATTCCTTAGAGACAGCTTATTTTTCACGTGAATGAAATGCAAGTTCAACGCTTCAAGTTGTTGATGTAGAAAGCAATAAAATATACTTGCTTAATATACTTACAATATGACAAACACAACCTGAACATCCGTTTATACCATATAAAGCCAAATATCTCTATCTAATGCTTCGTCACTCAATATTTTATCTGAAACGATTAAGTAACTCGGGAAAGAAATATTAAATGCAAGTAATTAAATTGAAAGGTGGAAAAATCCTTGAAAACATCTATCCATACGCAATGCCTCGGTATCCCAAGGTGCAATTAATATTCGCGCTATATCAGTGCTTAAGAACCAGCCTGCGTAGTGATACCGATACGTTAAGCTGAAACTGTTGAGTAATAACAGAGATGATGGCTTATTTAAGCAAATGAACAGAGCGGCGCGAACTAGATGAATGACTAGCTTAGGGGCAGCAAGTAAATTCAACTGTAAGCCATTACGGTCGAGATACTCTTCTCAGCTCGCGGTAACTATGGAGACGTTCCTCTTCCACTTATACTGCCGCTAATCGTGAATGTTAATATGCGGACTTTGCTATTCCAAATCCGGAGAAGAAATGTCGAAAAAAGAATTGAATTAAACCAAAGTGCATATTACGAAATTGCTTCAAAATTTCACCACACCTATTACTAAATATTGATGATATATGGAAGAAAACATCTTAAGAGCAAAGAGCGGCATTTCATACCAACGAAAAAATTAAGAATCTCTTTTCCGAAAGAAATTTGAAACGCAATATGCTGCGTTTCAATCTGTATAAATCTCAATATTTGAATGAGGCTTTTTTTCAGAATTTTCCGGTTGTACTGAACGTTGAAACTACGGCCAACTAATAACCGTTGGCGTCATGTGAGATACTAGAATGGAGAATATTTCATTAGAACAATTCATCATTTTAAAATTTTCTCAGTAATAAGATATGGAGTCGAAATCAATCGTCGTGTCTAGCATTACCGTTAAAGCTGATGACTTTTTTTTGACATATTTTGGTGAAGAATAACAGTTAAAAATACGAGGGTGAGTCAAATGAAAACCGGAAAACTGCTATAGAAAATCTAAAACCTCTTATATTACAATCAGACCCAGTTCGCATGCGCGTAGACACTCCCGCCACAATTGGCATTGGTTACGCGGCCCCACGTGACCCAGCAGCGAGATACGGAAGTTTCCAATATGGCGGCCCCTCTGTTGGAGTGTACCAAAGAAGGGCAGCGCGGAGTGATATGCCGCCTACACAGTGAAGGCACGAAACCAGTAGAAATCCATCGACGCACGTTGGCACTTGTTTATGGAGCTGTATGTTTATCGCAGACTCAGGTGTACGAATGGGGTACGAAATTCAGCAGCGGCACAAAAAGTTTGGCGGTCGCGTCGAGGCCAGGCCAGGCACATCGTGTTGTGACAGCTGAGGCGATTGCAGCGGCGAAAGAGATGATTCTGCAGGATAGACGGGTCACCACCGATGAAATTGCAACGCAATTACAGCTCAGTCATTGTTCTGCTCAGCATATTGTCCATGATGAGTTGAAGTACCGGAAAGTGGCCGCAAGATGGGTACCTCGTCGGCTGACTCCCGAAATGAAGGACAGGCGAGTCGATGCCTGCCAGGAGCTGCTACGCTGCTACGAACTTGAAGGTGACACATTTTTGGAGCGGATTGTGACAGGAGACGAGTCCTGGGTCCATTACTACCAACCAGAGACCAAGCGCTCCAGTTTGGAACCTGTCATCGCCAAAGCCGAAAAAAGTTCCGACCGACACGGAGGTGAAACAGGCGGTGCATGAGTGGCTACATGCACAGCCAAAAGGTTTTATTTCCCGAGGCATCCATGCACTCCTGACCCGGCGGCGGAAATGTATCGAAAAGCAGAGGGACCATATTGAACAATAGTGTACTTCTTCCAACTCTATCTGTAATAAAGGAGATGTAAAAATAATATTTCCGGTTTGCATTTGACTCAACCTCGTAGCAGTTAACTGCGCCTGTTCATGATAGAAATTTGATGTATAAAAATGTAACTAGCTGTACTTAATGAAATTGTTTCATTATGTAACGATGGTAGATGGAATTTTCTTTTCTGAATGATAATACTGAACACGGACGTTTTCAGAATATAAGTTATAACTCAGTCACGCATCTGCTATAAACGCGACGCAGATACAAAACAGATCGTATTAAAAACAGAAAGATCTAAGGCTTTTCCGGCGTATAATGTCGTTATAGGTTACTCGAGCTTTCCAAAAGGCCAAACCCTCCACCCAGGCCGACGCACAGTGGTCCGAAATCGGAAAATGCCGGACCAAAGTCCAATATGGCTTTTTTTTAGATAGTGACTTGAAACTTAGCCTAAATACTCATAAATGAATACCAATTATAGATTTATATGTCATTTCACTTAAATACGACCCGTTACTGAGATACAGTAGCCCAAACATGACCAATTTTTCAAAAGCACGCGCGATCTCGTTTTTCTTCGAAAATCTTTGAATTTAAGGAGGTAGTGTTGCGTTGATATGATTTTTATGGAATAAAAAACGCAATATTCCTTTGACCTGGTGCTTTGCCTATATTTTCCATGAATTTTGAAGATTTTGGCTCTCATCTGTCTGGTTTTGTAACGCAAAATAGCGTACCCGTTTTTCACGTGAAATTTGACATAAAATAGACATTATCTTTCGTTTACGAAATATATAACTCGGGAAATTTACATCACAGTGTAAAGTAGAGATTTCTTAAGAATACTAAGTAGAAATATTGGAAAAAAGTTCATCTTCAAAAGTCATGGAAAATATAGGCAAAGCACCAGGTCAAAGGAATATTGCGTTTTTTAATCCATAAAAATCATACCAACGCAACACCACTTCCTTAAATTCAAAGATTTTCGAAGAAAAACGAGATCGCGAGTGCTTTTGAAAAATTGGTCATGTTTGGGCTACTGTACCTCAGTAACGGGTCGTATTTATGTAAAATGGCATATAAATCTATAATTGGCAATCATTTATGAGTATTTAGGCTAAGTTTCAAGTCTCTATCTCAAAAAATGCCATTTTGGACTTTTGTCCGGCAATTTCCGATTTCGGACCACTGTGCGATGTTCCGATGAACGAGTCGTCCATCATCTTCAGGGCATGGCGATGGACGAATCGTTCATTGCCAACTAATAGCCATTGACGTCGATTGAGATACTGGAAAGGAGAATTTTTCATGAGAAAAATTCATTATTTTTAAATTTTCCTCAGTTACATGTTATGGTATTAAGATCGATCGTCGTTATACCATCACCGCAAAATCTGATGACTTTTTTTCAGTCAAAATTTTGCGGTAAACGTGACGAAGATAAAAAACAGATCGTATTAAAAATTGAAAGATCTAAGGTTTTCCCGGTGCATGATGATGTCAAATGTTAATCGAGCTTTCCACTGGGTCAAGCCCTGATGACGATGGACGAATTCGTTCATCGAAACGTCGGCCAAGATGGAGAGTTTGACTCGGTGGAAAGCCCGAGTAACCTTTAACGTTATCAAAAATAATGTAAGTTTTGTCAATAATTGTTACGCTAAGCTTGCATAACTGTATACGCCTCATGCTTATTTGGGAGCACAAGTATAAGTAAAACAAGTACATCCGAGCCTCCTCCATCCCTAACATGAGATTGCCGAAGTAAAAAATCGGTCCCTTCTGTGAGGGTTGTCAGAATAGAGGCAAAGGAAGCGATTGCGCATTTGAAGGAGTTAAAACTCTCCGGATCTCCTCTCGAAATTCATGCCATTCCGTCCTTTCGTCAAATGACTCTTAAAGACAATACAGATGCCGTTTACACAAGTTCCATTTTCCGGAGTCTTCTTCTAGGGTTCTACTGGTGTTTTTTTTCTCTCTCTTGGAATAAGGTTTTTGCAAACTATGAAGAGAGAGAAAGAGGAAGAAAGATGTAAGGAGACTGGGTATCATCTCTAAAATATGCATCCTCCTCGCTGAGGAGAGAGAGAGAGAAAGAGAGTGGTATGGCAGTAACGGACCAGGCCTCATTTTATTAGAATTCTTTCCGCTCTCCACTCTGCAAAACAGCCCTACGTTACTCTCTACCGAGGGCTGTCTCGTTCCCCTCCCCATTCCCAAAACACCAAACTCACCCTCAGTGACAACCCCTGCCCTCCTCCTCCAAAAACTCACACGACTATCCTTTAACCCTCACCCCCCAAGCCCCTTTCCTACAACCACCCCCTTCAACGAACGGAACGACTTGAATAAGAAAGGGAAGTTGCACGACTCCTATATTGGCCCCATCGTAACTCCCCGGATAATAATTTTATTCCCCCTACTCGTCCTCCCGAACCCCTTCCTCCTTCCCCCACCCTCACGTGAAACCCTTTTCCTGAGCACTCGACCCTGGGGGAAAAAAAGATTAAAAAATCGTGGGAAAAAAGAGGGGAGGTGATGGGAAATATAGGGGGAGTGAGATGGGGATATGAAGAGGGGATGTTACGCGCATGCGCCGAAAGGCTTAGATATATGTGTGTGAGTACGCACGCGAAAAAAAATCACTTTTCCCGTGCGTCCACTACTACTTTCTCGGTTCTTTTTTTTATTTTTCATCTTCTCCTCCACTGTTTTTTTTTTTATTTTTCTCTCCTTCCAGTCTTTTGAGCATGTATCCCATAGAGAGAGACCAAGAATGCCTTATTTGTGCAACGTCAGGCTCATAGAGTCGGAGCGAGCCCATTGTTGTGACAACAGTCGCAGTGAGGTTCATGATTTTTCTCATGGCTGTAGGGCTTGAGGTGGCTCTTGCCTCACGGTCACTTATTTCATAAATGTAGAAAATTTTAGATGTAGCACCTTCTTCTTCTTCAGTGTTCAACTCTGGGGTTGGTTTGCAGCAGTACGCCATTCCTCTCATCTGTCTGCTTTTCTCTTCATTTCTGTGTATGTGGTGCAACCCATATTATTCACAATCTGCTGCATGAATGACATCCTTGGTCGTCCCCGGCGATTCCTTCCCTCTATAGCTCCTTCTGCTATTGTTAAAACGATGTTGTCGTGTCTTAGAATGTGCCCTACGAGTTTGTCTCTTCTTGTTTGGATATGCCTCCACAGGGATCTGGTTCCTTAAACTCTTTTCAGTACCTCTTCATTCGTGACTCTATCTTTCCAGCTGAGCTTCAACATCCTTCAGTAGAGCCACCTCTCCAGGGCTTCTAACCGCCTTCTCTCTTGTTTTCTTATCACCCATGTTTCGCTCCCGTATAGGGCCACACTCCAAACATATGCTTTCATCATCCGTTTCCTTATTTCCAAACTAATGTTCTTGCTGGTGAGTAGGTTCTTTCTAAGATAGAACGCAATTTCGGCCTGATGTATTCTCCTCACAATTTCTTTCTGGCTTCTATCGTTATTCTGCTTCCCAAATAGGCAAATCCCTCTATTACTTTTAGCTTCTCTCCTCCAATTCTCATTATTGGGGGTTCATATTGTTCTTCATTACTGCAAACCATCACCTTGGTTTTGCGTTTGTTTATTCTCATGCCATACTGTTTACAGAAAATCCCACCCATTGTGTTGAGCATCCTTTCTAGATCTTCTCTGGTCTCTGTGAACACAGCAATATCATCTGCATAACGCAGCATATCTATCTTCTGTCCATTTGTTTTAATCCCCACCTCAGTAGTTTCACGAACTTGGTCTATAGCTTCCTGGATGTAAGCATTGAGTAGCATCTTCAAAGTGTGTATAATAAACTATGATGAGGATGGGATTGCGTTTTTAAGCTAGTTCTACGCTAATTCGGCCTAAAAAGTGGAAATTACAACATAAGCTCTAGAAATAATAGCTCAGAATAGGGCAGTAAAACTTCAATTTGAACGAGAAGAAATATTTAACCTTCTATTTAAGACTGTTAACAAGATAAGTCCCGAAACATTGAATAAAATATAATATAGCCATCTTACCACTTATTTTTCAAAACAGGCGATTAATGCGAAAACGGAAATCAAAATACGATAGATCTATAAAAATGGCGCTGCAGCGGCCCGGCTCCGATGTGTGGAAAAAAAGGGGTAGTGAAAAATATATTCTTACATTGATCAGCATATTTTCATCTTAACTTCATTTTTCAATGGGTAACCAATATCATCAGCAAATTGATCATTTTTTTAAATGAATGAAAAAAATTATTTTGTAGTAGTATTTATGTTGACTCACATAGTCAAGAAAGTACCACATAAAATCCGATTGATGCCATAATACAATCACTCTCAACGAATTCAAATAGTGGTGATGAACCTGATATAAATTTTTTTTAATGGGCAGCATTTGTCTGTGACGTTTTATGTGTCTAAGAAGGCGATAATGGGAAAAAGACAACTGCTGTGCTCAAAGTAGATAGGACTAAAAACCAGGAAACAGTAAGCGAAAACATTTGTGTGGAGAGTAGTACTCTAGGGATCGGAAGAATGGACCATTGGCTGACCAGAACCGAGTAGAATCCTTCAAAACCTGGTGCTGGAGGAGAATAATTAAGGTAAAATGGACGGAAAAAATAATAAATGATAAATTTACAGAAGAGTAGAAGAGGAAAGAACCATATGGAATGCCATACAGAAGAGAAGAACCAGATGGACCGGACACACCCTGAGACATAATGGGTTTGTGAAGAACATAATTGAAGGTAAAATATAGGGAAAAGTCTCCAAAGGAACACCCAGGAATAAGTTCATAACGAGCCAAATAAAGAGGAAAGTACAGGAGACAAGGGAACTAGCATCAGATAGGGTAGGGTTTATGGCTGTGGTGAACAATTTTAGGATTTAACGACAAATGATGATGATGATACATTTGAGGGGAAAACGATAGGGAAACGACGGAATAACGCACTGCAGGAAAACACCTACACGTGAAGGGGAGTTTGAAAAATCTGTGAATGCGTACGTACAGACAAAGCTTAAGTTACTCTAAAAAGAGCAACGCATAAACAATAAATTAAAAAGGAAAGAATAACATATACATGATTTTTAAAAGGAAAATATGAAATAAAATAAATAAATAACTAATAATTATTATAACAAATAAATCATCAAAAATGAATCAATAATAAAAAATGAGCCAAAAATATCGAAAATAAATAAAAATGGATGTATTGTCGCAAAAATTTTCAAGCAACAATAAAAGTAGCCTATGCGTGGGAGTATCGCAAGATAACGGCAATATGACGAACATTTTTTAACATAAAAGCCATATTCGGAGGCCTGGCGCAGGCAATCAAGGTAGTCTGAAGCAGATATCCTTTAATCTTGACATTTACGAATTTTCTCATTTCAAAGAAACCCCTCTTCCTTCCAAAGATACCATAACATCAGCCCTTTACCGCACTGAACTCGGTGACACTTGAAGAAAGACCTACCGTCCATTCTAGACGGGAAGCGGTACGTGTATGCTCTCCAGAGAGGAATTATTTGAAAAACGAGGAATCTTGGTATGACGCCTAGATCTCGACGAAAAATTACCAGTTGGTAGAGTGTATGTCTTCTCAACTATTTTGGAAGATAAATCCTATTGTTGCCACCACAGCTTTAACAGGACCACCAAAAAACTTTTTCTCTACATTTTTTTATTTAATTTCTGAGAATATTAGTGTATATTATATTACTGCACCATTAATATTGCAATATTCAATTCATGGTTCCTACTGCTGCTAGAATTAAAGGGCAAAATTCGAACATGGTCTCCATAATGACTAAATAACTATCGAGTCCGGACTAGGCCCTTCTATACCAAAAGGAAACGGCGTAATCCGTATCCCGGTGAGTATACTCGTACTTTTCCTCCTCTCAGAATCCTTCTATTTTTTTCCAGTTCCCTTCCTCCCTTTCCTTCCCGCCCAGTCGATAGATGGCTGCAGTGATGCGCGACGGGCGTGATGGATGATGGGAACGATACAGGGAACCTCATTAGCCTCGCCATGACGTTCGACGAGTGGCCATTCTTAGGGTGGGTGGGGAAAAAAAATGGATGGAAAAAAAGTATACGTGAAGGGAGGAGGGCGGCCTCGGTAGAGGGGAAAACAAGGGTGGACCTCTTCGAGAGTGACAAGGGAATCATTTCCTTCTGCTCCAAATTTTGTTTTTTTTTTCCTTTTTTCTATCATCTGGACGAAACCCAAAGGAGAAAGGATACGGTATTTTTTTGGGCGGGAGTGGGTGTGGAGAGAATCGCGAGGGGGTGAGTGGCGAAACTCTTCCTTTCTCTTGACGGTCGCACTTGCTGCGAAACAGTACATCGCCGCGCGGACTTACATTCCACCATTTCGCTGTGACACTCGGAGTTATACTTGCGAATGTTTAAACAAACTGTGGCGTTAAAGTTGATACCACGAACTCATAAATGATACTTTTCTCTTAGAGTCAGAACATATCCAAGAAAGCACATAATTTCCATTTTACCACCAAAAAAGGCACATTAAAGTAAAAAAAACGTCATCATTATCACTATACAGGACTACACAAAACTGACTGACTTACTAACTCATTGATACAACTTTTGGTGTATTTTTAAACAAGTTAGGAGGTTGAAATTTTGAGGGGAGGTTCATAATTTATAATTAAGTAAGGGCAAAAAAAATATCGATATTTTGCCTTTGGTTCGACCTCAGATAGGATTTAGTTTTATAATGGGCGTGGACGGGGAACACGAAAGATCTCCGCGAAGAACATTTTTCTTTCACTCATTCAAATATAAAATAATAACTAAGCCAGGACTTCGGTATGTTCAACAAAGTGAAGCTAAGTTTATAAATATTTTAATTTTTTATATAGATTTCCTTCTCTGCGCCGATAATTGGAATGCTTTTAACTTTGCGTGGAAATGTTAGGCCAACTTTAACCTTTCTTCCCTATTGTTGCCAAGGAATTTTTTTAAATTTTTTATAGTGGCTTGAAATGCTTGATGTAAACTATACAGGCTACATTTATAGGGAAATAACTTATGTAACGCGTACTTTAATAAATGTTAATAGCAAAATACCATCGCCCTTCAGTGTTCATAATGTATAATGATTAGTCCCTTCATAAAAACTGTAGAATTTTAGTACTTATTAAAATATAGAGGAAAGGAGGTGGTTATAGAAATACTGTTTTGTTTTATGCAAGTAACTCAGTTGATACTCAATTTAAAATAACAATTTTAATGGTTATTTATGGGAAATTTAGTGGTTACGATAATACTTAACACAAAAGCACCTAGTAAACAAAATACAAACACAATTCCAAAAAACTGAAAAAAAGAAAAAAGATGGGGGTTATGGAATATGACAGGGGATATGGAATACTACTATCTGATGTAGTATTTACCATTCCTATGCACAAAAATCATATATATATTGATCCTTAATAATTGCAAAAATAATTTCCTCTAATAATTTGCAAAAAAATTTATTTGCGTTCCCGCTGTTGTTTCCTTTCCCAGTTCTGTACTCTTTTGTAACGGAATGATATACGTAACAAATACTTTTACTTCTATTATAAACATATCTACATCATCATTCAACCATTTTCGAGTAACTCCACACCTTTCAGTACTGAGGATTCTCAGGTTTCATGAAAAACGGGTTGGAAATTACTGATTAAATGCTTAAAAGAGTGGAATTGTAAGCTTATGCAAATGAGTATTGCACATATTTTTAATGCAACCTCATATGAGTGTGCACAGTGGATGACAGTTAATAGGTGTGGATGCAACGTTAGAAGACGTAGAGATCCAGCCGTAGTTCTCCCCATTGTTTTCGGGTTAGCTGCGTCAAGTTTTATTCAGATTTTCAGGTTTTATTATCTGACATGGGGAGTGTCAGAAAGCCGGGTCTCAGATTTTATTCAAAGTTAGTAGTTGTACAGACCGCTGTATGTGGTTCATGAATCACTCCACATATAGGGTTATACAACCAATAGTTTAAAAGTAAAAATAGTTTAAATAAAAAGGCCTTTAAAAATTTCAAAATTCCCTCAATACGGGCCACCCACATAACTGACAAGCTGGACGGGTGACTGACGTGCTCGTCTCCGGTCTAGAGACACGGGTTCGATTCCAATACGGGGTATGTTTCTTCCGCTGTTTTTATAGTTTTTTCTTTTACGGCATCCTACAATGCACTCAAGGTTTTTTTATTTTTACTCGAAATATAATTTTTGCGCGAGAAAAATTTTTCATTTGCATACACGACGTCAGGCTTATTCTCTTTTTTCGGTCGAAGGCAGCCTTATAATTATGTCACTTCCTTATCTTTTCACGACGTATTTCCATTATTCCTTCATGCACATGATTTTCATTTTTTATAATTATTTTATAATATTGTCTTCATATTTTTACAATTCAAGCATAATTCTTAATAATATTAAAATTTTTCGTAGCTTTTCAGTTATGTGGGTGGCCCGTATAAAGGGAATTTTGAAATTTTTAAAGGCCATTTTCGTTTAAACTGTTGGTTATATAACCCTATATGTGGGGTGATTCATAAACCACTTACAGCGGTCTGTACAACTACTAAGTTTGAATAAAATCTTAGACCCTGCTATCTGACACTCCCCTTGTGAATAAAACTTGACGCAGCTAACCCGACAACAATGGAGAGAACTGCAATCCAGCGCTGCGAAAGCCTCAAACAGAAATCTAGCCGTAGTGTTTTGGTTTTCTTAAAAGGTATGTAACTATTTATGTAGAAAAGAACGGTACTTAAACAATCAAAGCTGAAAGGTCTCTTGAGCTAATCTTTCCAGTTACCGAAACTAAAATTTTATTGGCTCTCAAGACAGGTATACATACACATTACAACTTAAAAGCGATAGTTAGTTAGACTCGTAGAAATTTTTGTCATGTGCTAATTCACCTATCAAGAAAAAATGATTATTTATTAAGATATCACGTAGTTTGCTTCCGTTATTTTGTGAGTTGAGTACACTATGGCAACTGATAACTTGACGATTCATTGGACTTCATAAATCAGCTAAATTCGAAAACCATGTTCTCGCATGGCGGAGAGCAAGTTAAAACACATAAAAAAAGAGAGCATGAGAATAAGAAACGAGAATTTTTGTCCCCGGAGACGTTATGATAATGCCTGGCATATGCATTGAATAAGGAAAACATTGAAGCAATATATCAGTATTACGCTCGTGAAAGAGGAATGCCTTTATTCATGGACACGCTTCACTGCCTCTATTGCAATTTCAAAAGCCGTGATGGATAGCCGAAATATGCATATTTTGTTATTCCTCAACGCCATGAACGCGGGATATCCCACACAGATCCCATAGCACACTGCGACAAACATGCGCCTAATTTTAATAAAAAGTCGAAGCACTTTATCTTCAATGACAAACAGATCAGAGCGCGCAGCAATAAAAATTCAAACCAGATTTCTCGGAAAAACTGGAGTAACAAGCATCTTTGTTTCCACAGTATTTATAGCCACAATGGCACGGGGAAAATACCAAGCGACTATGCCACATTGTGCACCAGTAACGATAAATAATGTTTGGAAACAAATACTACCCCCTTAAATTCATGGAAATACTTCGCTTCCGCAGCGAAATGCCTGATTTCACTGACGGAGCCATTTGGCTGAGTTTGTACGAAAATTATTTTTTATTTTTGAAATAATTTTTACGCATTCTTTCCTGTCCGACCGAACAAGCTTGCGGGCCTATGGAGTGAAGCAGAGATGCTGGGGTTGGGCGATACATAGCCCCGAGATGGCCATTAGGCTTTGGAGTAGGTTAGTTGGAAGGTAATGTACCTGATGAAATAATGTGCTCCCTAAAGTATATTTCTTAGTCTGCCACGAAGTACTAACGACATGTTATGCACGTTCCCTGCATGGTTCTTGTGTCTCGTTCATGTAATTTCAGTCAAGATTAATATAATAGTTTCTGTGGTATTGGTAGCATACCTATAGTGTTGCAATTGATGGTGAGAGTGAATTTTCACACTGCGGGGCATATTGGTGATAAATTACTCCCCGCTATACATCCATGAGGTGGCGTGAGGGTATATCGTAGATTATTAGAACTTATTATGGACATTCTGGCAGGAAACAAGGCGAATAATCCAGATTTACGTAAATGAGAATCCGGGAAGTGGCGTTTTTTTTGTGAAATGCAAACGCGCGAAAGGGGGCTTTTATTGAACTGCGGTCCACATAAAGAGAGGAAATGTAGAACGTAATATTATTCAAATTGGACCAGCAGATATTTCTGCGGGAAATACAAAACAGAAAAATGGTGTTAAAAACGGGAAAGGAGTAGGTGGATTTTGTACTTGCATGTAAGTGTGAGTTGATTGTTGGCCCAGAAAAGGGCCCTATTAGCACAGTACAAGGAAGAGACTCGAACAATACTCACGCTCTAGGTAGTAGAGAGAAGTTTCACTACATAATAGAAGCGTTTTCGAGATAAATACATTGTCAATAAAAGTGAAGCTTTGCAATAGAAGAAACCAATAAATGTACTTATTACGCACATTATTCATTACATACATTACAAACGTACCTTTAAACTTTTAAAATAACTGTGCAAAGTTGACTGCCAAAGAAAATAAAATTGGATATCTTGGCTGTAGAATAAAATTTTTCCTCGGAGAGCTGTCATGTTAGTGAATTTAACAGCTATATTTCAGTCAAGGAAGGCGATACTGAATGCTGTTCTATTCGAGGAATAACGCGGCAGAAACTCAATATTTTCCTCACGAGATGCATGAAAATTATTCTGGAATCACACAAATATTTCACCTTCGTAAAAATTAGAACCTCACATCTTCTGCGAAGCCTTAAATTTTTTAGTGCATCTCTCCCAAGTGTCTTTTATCGTCGACGTAATGGACGATGGGATTCATTGGGAGCACCAGAGGATCTTGCACACTAAAATGCATTCTATTCTTCCTTAGAATCATACTACAATGCTTATAAGGAAAATTTATCGTCAAAATTCTCTTTCAAGAATCTAATTTATATTGATCTCATTTCTCGACAAGTCCAGGAAATTCTTCAAACTTATCTTATTATGATGTTCTTTTCAATTCCAAATGGGAAAATCAACTTTCTTTTCTTTTCTTCATTGAAAGAGATCGAAATCGCAGGGTTTGAAGAACTACCCTTATTTTAAGATGGTTATAACTTTTGGAAAATATTCTCACCATTTAGGAGGCCATGTATTCTATTAGTGTTCCCTTCACTTCACTATAGTTCACTGCGGCATATTTAGACATTTGGGAGTAAAATATGACGAAGTAATTTAAACAGTAAGCTTTTACAAGGTGTATATTTGGAAGGCCCTTCTTTATCTAGAATGAATATTTCATCATTTACAATCGCTCAATAGCATTTATACTTGAATATTTATCATCCAATATTAGATTATTGTTGATTTCTTTAAAACGCTTATACGTATTCTAGGTAAAAATTATGATTAAATCAAGAAGAATCCATACCACCAAGTATCCAATACAATTTACAAGAGTTACTTGCCTAAAGTAGTTTGAGTGAAATATCATTTACCTAGAAATCAATGAATTTTTTCCTATTTTGAAGAAAAATATCACCCTTCCATTGACACCAAAAAGTTAACCCCTTACCACAATACTTTTTGAGATATTTACCAAATAATATCAGCCCTTTTATATGGAAAATGGTACGTGTATGCACTCCAGAGAGGCCTTACATTAAAACTGAGGCATTTCCTACACTTAGATCTCGCCAAAAATCAACAGTTCGTAGTTTTTGTGTTTCCTCAACTATTTTTGAAAATGGTATTCCGATTAATTAATTAATTGATGAAAACGATATTCTGATTCTGATAAAATGATTTTTGAAAAATCATATTGCTACCGCAGTAAATTCTTCGGGATCACTATAATCGGGTTTTGATGGAGAATCAAACGTACCGCGTGAGAAAAATGAGTCAAGTTAAAGGCTAAGTCCAATATATTTGTTTGATTACTTACAATTTCTGTCATGTAAAACCATAAAATTGCACCATAAATATTGTATTAAAACGTACAATTCGAATATGTTCTCTAATATGATTAGGAAACTATCTCGCTCGCACTACCTTACATTTTAAAATCGGCTGATATTCATGCTTTACATCCGTTAATTCGTCCAATGTGTCGTTCTATTCAAAGTAATGCCTGAAAATACCAGTAAATATAAACATGATTGTTATATTGGTTGTCAGGCTACATTTTGAAGACTTAGAGACTCTCTTCATGTACCTCAATGGGTAGATCGTATAAAATACACTCAAGCGTTTATCCTACCCTGAGGTAATGAAGCCCTGGCTTAGATGATTGACAATTATCTGATAGACATTAGGCCAAATTTTACCTGAAAATTAATATTGATAATTTGAAGTGATTTTACGAGAATCACTTTGGAAAAAAGCACATCCTGTGACCTGAGAAATACAGTTTTTTTTCGCTTAGTAAAATTGCCATATTCATCAATTTTTTAAGGTGATAGCTACGTTATAATAGATAGCTTGCTTTCCGTTATTTTAGATTAAGCTATCACGCCCTGACTATAAGGAGGCTGTGATGAATAGAAAGAAGAGTGGGTTTTTACGACAAGATATCACCTAAAGAAGTTGATGAAGGTAGCAATTTTATTGTAACAATTTTATTATGAATACTTTGCTTTCCGTGTCATATAATGAGATTATATCCAAAATATTTATAGTAAATTCACTTCAAATTATCAATATAAATTTTAATTCAAGACTCGGCCTAATGGCTATCAGCTTATAAGTTTTCTTCAAGGAAAAATGTTTCTCAAACTTCGGGTTGTGATAAACCCTTGAGAATATTTAATCAGTCCTACCCATTGAGATGGTTATAGAGGGGATTACGTCATGAAACTGTAGCCTGTCATCCAAAATATTCACCACGTTAATTATCCAGTAAGACAAGGATGCAACCTCACTCCAGCACTGTTCAACATGTACTTGGAGGACGTCATAAGAGAAGCACAAGAAATTGGACTGAGAGGAATAAAGATAAATGGAGAATGAATAAATATCTCTCGCAAATGATATATCAGTGACTTTTGGAAATATAGATACTATTCAAAGGTCACTGAACGCAATGGACCAAGTTCTCTATTAATACAACATGAAAATAAATAAGACGAAGACTAAAATCCTAGCATGTGAAAGAGAAAAGCTGATTGCAGAAGTCATCCTGATAGGAGAGAAATTAGAGCTAGTAGAATTCCTTCACTTATCTCGGAAGTACCATACCATGGGACGGAAAATGTACAACGGATATCAAGCAGAGAATAGCCCAAGCTAAGAAGGAATTCATGGGAAAAAGACAACTGCTGAGCTCAAAGAAAATAGGACCACTAACCAAGAAAGCAGTAAGTGAAAACTTTCGAGTGGAGTGTAGCACTCTATGAATCAGAAGTACGGACAGTTGGAAAAGCTGACCAGAAAAGACTAGAAACCTTAAAATATAGGTGCCAGAGAAGGATACTGAAGATAAAACAGACGGGCAAAATAAGAAACGATAAAAGTTTACAGAAGAGTATACGAGGAAAGAACCACATAGAACACCATGCAGAAAAGAAGATCCAGATGGATGGGAAACACCGCGAGACAAAATGGGTTTGTGAAGAACATAATTGAAGGTAAATTAGAGGGAAAAATCCCCAGTGAAAGACCCAGGAATGAGTTTATGCTCCAAATAAAGGTGAAAATTAACAGAAAGAGCAATCAGGGAGAAGGAAACCTAACATTGGACTGGGAAGTATGAAGGGCTTTAGTCAGCCAATCTTAGGATGCACGACCAATGATAATGTTGATTATCCCTGCTCTTTCCTTGCCTTCCTATGGATAGCAGAACGGAATGGACGAATTAGCGAATGTATAGCAAGAATATCAAACATCTGTTCGAAATTTAAGGCAGGTGTGATAACTCCTGTAAAATGTATTGGATACTTGGTGAACTGGATTATTCTTGATTTTATCATACTTTTTATCGGATAATGGCCGGTTTCAAGAACTTTTAGTTATGGAATCAATAGTTATGGCATCCATAAAGTTATAGATCTCATAAAATATTCGGGTTGCAGGAACATATATGCTAGTTACATAACTTATTTACCAATAGTCAATAGCTTCGAATATTCGATCTAATCTTCTACCGCCGGATATAATTTATGAAAGTTTAGCCTATGAATTATTCCTTATGCACATAATAATTAGTCATTAGTAGTAAACAAACTTGCAATTTGTCTCAAAGCAACTTTATTATCAAGTAATTAAGTCTCCAAGCAGTTCATTGCGCATCCGCCATCTTGGCTACTTAAGGAAATCATAACTTGATGCCATAAGTTATGAAACCAATAAACTTAGCGAATGTTTCTGCAACGCTTATTGAATGGTTTCCATGGCTTATGGGACCTATAGCTTTATAGAATAGATATGTGTCGTTCCTGCAACTGGCTATAAGCGTAGGTAATATTATTGAATTTAATAAATGGAAATCTATTTTTAAGGAGAGGGCATATTAATTAAGCAATTGACTGCAGATTGATGGTAAGTTATCGGTGGAAAACGTCAAATAATAACATTAGTGCAACATCCCGTAAGCACTCAAGGAAAATCGGGGTTGACAAAGATGGCAGACAGGCCACGCCCACGTTACAGGTTCTAGCTTTGGCGACAATAGCAAGCGTCCTCTCCATCTATTCAATGGTTCTACCTAAACGTCTTGTTAAAATTTCATTTCATAATTTACCCAACTGAAATAGAATTCATGAGGATCGTGCATAGAAAAACATGGACTCGCTCCGCTATTTCAGACTACATTTTTTCATGAAGTAGCTTGCAATTGTTTAGGATACCAGGAGCTGTCTTGGTATTACTATAACGGAGTCACCCTTAAGTACACACAAGGGTGAAATCTCATACAGGAAAAGTCGTTTTTCCTGACGGGACTCCAATTCGAATCTCTCCATATCCCGCCAAGTGCTTTAGCCAGTTTTTACCTCACACAAAGTTGCGCTAAGTCTACACTTTGGAGTATGACATTATTCATCAAGCAGTCCTGAACCATTTGTTCTTTTAAATTCTTAAAAATGCACGGGCGATATGGATGCGTCAGTAACTCAACTGGCTTGACATAACCTCGTTCGACAGCCGTAAAAAAATATCAAATTTTCCGTTGTACGTTCATAATGTGAGGAAAAAGTTATTTCGGGAAAATGGTAGAAAAATATTTTGGGATGGTCAAACATTTATTGCAAAAGTCTTGCACTAAAACGCATAAGACATACCCATAAAGAACAAAAAGTTTGTCATCATCAAAAAAAAACTCTTGCAGCGATAAACCATTTATTTAAGTACATTCTAGCCATCAAAGCCAAAGAACTTGAACATTTTTTTACGATCACCTCACAAAAAATATTATTTTGGAACTTTTACATAAATACGTTCGCATAACGCGGAATAAAACCAGAAAACATTTGTTTAACCACTCCAGCGATAAGCCGATTGGTAAATTTGTAATTAGAGCACAGTCTAGCTACATGCTGTCGTGACAACAATTGCAGTAAACGTGCAGCTCGGAGCTCGGTGGTGCCGTGTGGCGGCGGGTAAGTGTAAAAGATTTTTTTCAGAATGTTGCTAACCAAACTAGCACTATATAGTCTTACCGAGAGTCTTAAGGGGCTTTCTCATTTTACCACCATTTCGCAAGAGATGAGAGTTTCTGGAGGTGAATGCTGCGGTGTTATTTAAAATCATATCCTGCACTGAGTACTTCTGAAGGAGAATATAAATATCTCGTAGAAATTAAATCATTATCGGGAGAATAACTTAAAATATAGATAGCGTAATATTGCTGGTTTGAAGCAAAGCAGTTTTCCCTTGGCTAAAAAAATGATTTCTAACAGATATTTTTCTCAATCCAATGTAATTTCTTAGCATAGCTCTACGTGCGGTTTAGTTTTATTTGCTGGCGGATACAGGTGCTGCTGGTGTCAGTTGTAACTTATCAGAGGGAAATTAATAATGAATGTCGCGACTATATATTAATATACGGTGATTTAAGTCTAAACTCGAATACTCACGATGAAAAACCCGATATTAGTTAAGTGATCCTCACCAAACGAAACCATTTTGTTCAGTGCTCCCATGATTCAGCCCTTCCCATGGAGCGGTTCCTTCAAAGGAGATGACAGGGGCGTCTCTCTGCGTCTCGCTCCCCTCATCACCTCCCTCATTGTCTCTCCCTGTCTCCCCTTTAAGAGGGTGTCTGCTTTACGACCGCCCATTCGCCCCTCTCCTCTCCCCTCTTCCCTCCATTCCAACACTCGCAGAAACACACCGCTCCTCCCCTCCCTTCGTTCAACTATCTCCCTTCCCCAGAGCACACATCTCACGTAGGGGACGAAAGAGGAGATGCGCATTATCCCGACGAAGGCAGAAGGCCTCTGGGCAGAGCACTAGGTTTTTGGAGGGCGGACCTCGCCACATGGAGGGCGGGGAACATATTATTCCACTTCTTCCTTTCGGCAGTGACGAATTAAAAGCGAAAGTTAGTATTCCTCCGTTTCTCCGCAAAACCCGCCCGCCTTCCTTCGCGGGTTTCGACGGTATGAGTAAGCGGACGAATGAATGAGATAAAATTAGTTATAATTTCTGCGACTAAAAGTATGACCAGGTAGTACAGCTGTATGAAGTATTACTAAATTACTACAATACATATTCAACAGCCAACCATTAGAACAGAATGCTCTGGGTAACAGTCACTCTGCCGCTGACATTTTATATTCACGAAACACCTTTTCCTCCAGGCTGAAATGCACTGAGTAACATTATTTTTTCATCTTCTAACGCTGTCAAACTTTTAAATAACTCACTACTGTTGTATTCATATAAACCGTATTATTTTACTGCTATAATTTGTTCTCCTCCTTCACTTAATGAGTTAAGTATTATTGCCTGTTCCGAGTTATCAATATTTGCTTATTCTGTTTATTGAAGTGTAACTTCGGACCACTTTTGTCTAAACTCTTCACAGTCTTGTAATAACATTTTAAACTCTTTCTAGAGCCCGCAGCACACCTTTAACTTTAAATCTATCCTCCCTCTCTCAAAAACCCCTTAACATACCATTCACTTGAACGAATACTCAAAAAAAAATGTCAACACACAAATAAATGAATGAACTCCTCCAAACCAAAATACCCCAAAATATCTCAAGAAATACACAAATGAGGACATTTTTCAAATACTTAAAATTGTAAAACGATATTTAGAGCGAGTAAATATTAAGGATAATATTCATCAGACAGTTGAGAACTAATAATGAAGGTCTTGGCATGTGTTGACTAGACTAAGGATCATGCTATCTGCACACTTAAGAAAAGTTGGGTAGAAAAAATGATAGAACAACGTTGGGAATAATTAAGAAAGGGTGGAGATAAGCCTGCCATCGGCCTTAGCCTCCTCTTGACAAAAGGCGCCAGGAGGACCCATGGAAAATCCCATCCTGCGGACGGAGGACGACATTTGCAGCATTTTTTTTGGGATAATCCAGTAAGAATCGAAATTTTCGCAGAAAAATTCCCCGCCACTACCGATATCCGAACCCAGGCCCGTCGAGACCAAGACTCTAGCCACCGAATGATCTTCATTCATCATTTTATATCATATACCGCCACGCTCAGAAATTACGAGGGATTTGGAACCCGAAAACACGTTTACTTATATTTATGAAATATGAAAGAAACACGCACAAACAGTCATAATCCACCCATAAAATTATATTCACCGACCATGGTTTCGACAGTAGAGCAGTTATTTTATTGGCATTTCACAATCCATTTCCTCCGGAGATGAAGACCATGAATCAACCCATGTGCGACGGAAAAGAAAAAGCCGAAAGAAACGAGAATATAAAAAGGGAAAAGAAAGAATGATACATAGGGAAACTGACCGTTGAAGCTCGTCGGAACGTTAAGGCTTAAGGGGACAATATAAAAAGGGACTGTTAAACGAGGATATTACGAAATGAGACCGTACCGAAGAATGGGAATGAGGGATCAGGAGAGAGTTATTGGGCTGGATTTAGCACGAAGGTCCTTTGCGGGAAGAAGGGGACGGTAGAATGGGATTGGGTGGGGAAGAAGAAGGATCTAGTCTGAAATCCTTCGGAGAGATGGAAGTACTATAATCCTTTTCAAACGTCTATGGGTCTAGGAGACAGGGCTAAAATTTGTGGAGGGGACGAATGCTGTGTTGCCAAACCTCATCACCACAAGGCCTCTCTCATTGTGTGCCACACGATTTTTCCGGCTCAATGATAATAATCTTGGCAACGTCGTGCTACAAACCCCACTCACCGTTACAGCTCCACGCCCCCCGGCAGTGGAGACCTTCAAACTTTTCCGGACTCGCCAAAAAAAGACGCCTGCCTCCACAAATTTTTGGTCTGCCTCCTAGCCCCATAGACTTTGGAAAAGATAATAGATGAACCCAACTCCGTTTGGCGTGCCAAATACAATTTCAACTAAGTGTACCTATATTCAAACGGTCAGGGGCTTAGATGCGATTTATAAATGGGGTGGGGGTAGTAACAGTTAGATATTTCCTGAATTGATGTCGCACATTTCGCAAGAAAATGACAATTTTGTACCTTTTATCTGAAGTTTCTCCAGTTTTGGTCAATTTGTTTTATCGATCAAATCCAACTTTCGCCAGATAGTTTGGAAATGTAAAGGTCGATATCTATCGATTTTTGATTCATTAACGTTTGAAATTCATTGAGTTAAAAGCCCCAGAGATGTTATTTGGCAAAACATTGACTTTGAACCATGAAAAAAATTGGGCAAAACTCGAAAAATTTCATTCATTTATAAATATTCAACGCTTTCGTTATAAAAGTTGTATCCCAGGGCGGAAGGATGTGGGGGCAATTTAAGGTCCAGAAGATACTAAAATATTTGGCGAAACATTGGCCTTGATTCATGGAACTATTGGACCAAAACTCTAGAAACTCATTTGTGTACACATTATAAATGTTCCAGTTTCAAAATTTGTATCGCGGGATGGATAAATATGAGGGTGGGCAGGTCCATGCTAAAAATTCGCAGAGAGCTATTGATTTTATCGGAACACAAGTTTATGTGATGTTAACCCCGGTAGAACTCGTTGAAAATCGATAATGTTCTTCATAATAAAAGAGTTAACTTAGTCATAAAGAAAAATAGGAAGTGTCTTTTTGGATTCAACTCTGTGAATATCTGTTTCCTAGTAAATTTATTAGAGGATATGATTGATAGATTATTGGTATTAAAATTTAAATTATTAATAATGACATTCATGCCCTATGTCTATAAATTCTAGCCCTGGAGATGGAATAAATGACATTTTCAAACTACCGCGAAGTCTTCCGCGGTTTTCTGCTGTATCGGTAAGTTTCGGGTTCTCCCCGCGTTGAACCCAAAAATTACCGATATATTTTTAATCGTCGGCACAGAAAAAAACGTCATGAATCGGACCTAAACCCTAATAGTTAGCTAATAATTATTGAAAAATGGAAGTCACTATAAATATGATGGAGAAAATAATATCCTCCGTGTGAATAAAGTAAACCGTAATGCGCAACGAGAAAAAAACGAAAGGGCGGAAGTGAAGTGTTTGTCGGCAGATGACATTGGCGTCTCGTGCTGTTTTTTATAGTGCCTAATGGTGCGTTGAATGAAGAAATTTTCGCCACAACGATCTCAAAAGCCCTGAAGACCATGCAGTAGTCGGGTATCGAAAACATCGGCCAGCGTGGAGAGACTTGCCTAGTTGAACTACCGAGAAGAATTCCTTAATGAAGCTCATTGGGAAAGCATCAGACCTCTCAGAGAAAAAAAAACTATACTGCGGTTGCACAGTACATAAGCTTGAATTGTACTATTCTAACTGTGCTGTAATACACTGTGGTTGATTTGTTAAGGATGATTTCCTTTGGAAGTGTACTGTGGAGACTGAATTGCGGCTGTACTGAGAAAATACTGAAAACCACAGAGGAGGAGCATACTGTCGTAAAATCTTTTGCTAAAACTGTGCTGTATAACAGTGCTGGAAGTGTACTGTTTTTATAACAGTACTACAAAAATGCTGTGTAACGTGGCAAACTGTACTGCTACTTTCCATTGAAGTACAGTCTTGAGCACCTTCGAGTCCAGTTACAGTAGAGTTGTAGAATAGATCCGCCTTGGTTACAGCACAATTTATTTTCTCTGGTCTTACATATTGCTTTCATCAGTTTGGATATACATTTCACTTATGTTTCCGATGAATCCAGCACAGGAAATTGAGTACGGTGACAACATAACTCCGCGTCAATAACAACTCCGTGTCACCTAAAAAATTCACATGATTAAAATGTTCACATCATCTTTTCCTGTATAGTCTCAACCGACTACCAACCTAGCCCCTCCATCAGCTGTTCTAAACTCTCAGTGCTTTACGGGAATTGGAAGGGTCAAAGAAGGAGTTTTTGAGGGGAGGGGTTAAGAGAGTGTCAGGGGAGAAACTTGGATGTAATGGTGGTGCCAGTTGGGAGTTGGATCGAAGGAGAAATGAGGTGCGTTTGTGGTGATGCGAAGTCGGGAGGAAGAGGAGGGAAATGGGGACGGACGGAGGGGGTAGGTGGGGGAAGAAAGGGTTTGGCACACTCAGGGATCTCCCTCCTTCCTCCTCCCCTCCACCTTCCCTGATGTAGTGGCTGATGGGGTGAGAAGAGAAATCTCACGGGAAGGGGAGTGATTTGGGGAAAAACGGACCAAAGCATGTCGGGGGGAACGAGGGGAATATGATAGGGGAAGGAGACGATTGGACGAGGGGGGATGGGCCAAGGAAGAGGGGGTGGGAGGAGGGGCGGAAGGAATGACGTGAAGAAGATGAACGGAAGAGGAAATGGAAAGACGAGAATGGAAGGAAGAGGGTGAGACATCTGATATCGGATTGTTTGCCTTGGGAAAAGATGCATCGGCGGTCCGTTAATTAGTGTCAACCCAACGATTCCTCATCGATTCGATGGCGAGTTGAAAGCACACATTCCACACTCAGACTTCTTGAAAGAAGATGGAGCAATTATTACAAGTCTACCATCGTTCAATAGCATAATGTCTAAGGAAGGGCAGAACATTCTAAAAATATATGTCTGAGTGATTTTTATTAAATTCAAAACGGATAAGAGAAAGGAATCTTTCCATTTAACCACTGAAGTTATCGCAGATGGGTAAACAGAAGCGCCAATCTTGGTAGGTATACGATAAACAAAAATCGTAGCTAACAGAGGAGGTGGAACATTCGGTAACCTGCTCGTAGGTACAGTGGATAAACGGCCAAATGGTTGCGGTAATATTATAATTTTTTTTCAAAGAAAGTCGAATTTATAAACCTAATTTTTTCAACTAAGTTTGACAAAAATATTTCATTTCCTACTTTTCTTAAATTTTTCACCCTTTAATTGCAAGTCAACGCGAGAACATCTAATCGCGAATGTGATACCTAAAGTATTAAAGTATTTTGTCAAGCCCATATCAACTCTGTTCCCGATATGTTTTGGAGTGTTCTGCAAATTAACTGGGCAGGGTCTGTAACGAATGAAAAGCGAAAACAATGTGATATAGTAAAAAGAGCAGAGTATTGGACAGAAATGTTCCTAATGATGAATCATCGAAAGCTCACTGCTGCAAATGAAATGCTGCAAAAGTGCAACAAAAAAATCATCCTCTATTAAAAAATCCTCCATGCTAGGGAATAGGACTGGTGTGGCAGATAGAGTCCTGGCATACTATTGCTAGAACAAGGGTTCCAATTCTATCTGTGGTGGAGGTCTTTTAGAATAATTACAATCTCCCTTTAGGTATCATGCAAAGAGTACTTTAAGTGCAATGCTATACAGGTCAAAGAGGACGTAAAAACGAGAGCACCTCGGCGCCTTTCATTAAGAGTCAAGATTCTCTAAGTCTTTCCTCAATTTTCGCTTGCCAGTAGTGATGCAAGCTCTCCTTTCCTAAACGAACCTTATCTATAGCAACCACTGAGATGGATGGCTCCCCCTCCATCTATCCTTTATCCGATACCCCAATACTTCCAGGATAGCATTACGTAATAGACGAATTAGGGAATTTAAGGAAAGAATGTCCACAATCTCTTTGAAATTGAAGGAAAGTAATTCTTGAAACACGTATTGGCGACTTAGTGCCATAGATCATATTCAATTTTACTATATTTATCACCAGAATCGCTGATTATTTTCGCTCTAATTGAAAATTTTTACCATATTTTCCATTGATTACATGCTATCAATCAGCATGTATTTACATTTTAATCATGCATTTTCCTTGCATTACATTTTTTGCTCATTCAAATCATTAATTATCAGCGATTCTGGAGAAAAATATAGTAAAATTGAATATAATCTATGGCACTAAGTCGCGAATACATGTTTCAAGAATTATTTGCCTTTGACTTCAAATATATGGTGGACATTGATAAAAGATTTAAGATTTTCCCGGTGCATTATATTTAAATATCTTTCTCGGGCTTCGCATCGGGTAATGTTTTCATAATCCGCCGACCATCGAGATACGATTGCACCCGCATAATTTTAATAGAGACACCGGATTCCAACTGAGTAATACCTGGTGGCCAGTGATCAAATGTATTTAATAGACGAGAAAATGACTCAACGGCCAGCGAAACACGTCAGCCAATCTTAGGGATGGCAACCTTAATTGTTGGGGAATCAACAGCTTGTTTAATTTTAGTCTTATAGTGGTCACGGCGGAATTAGCACGTGCCTTGACAATGGAAAACAAGTCGTTTTCCGAAACGTCGGCGGATTATGAAAACATTACCCGGGGCGAAGCTCGAGAAAGATATTTAAATATGGTGGACATTCCTGCTTTGAATTCCCTAATTCATCAGTTCCGATATTCTATCCAAGTATTAGTAATGATAGAGCAGGGTAATTTAATATGGCTGTTGTTCCGGTTGTCTGGCAACTTTTCGATGACATAGTGATATGATACCAACAAAGCAACCCATTTATTAATGCGCAAAACGAATCTTCTTAGTTTTGGGTTGACTACCTTAAATACAACTTTCAAACAAAGATTGCGTAGGGATCTTATAAGAAAAGCCTAAGATAGGAAACCTTATAATAAAGTAGTACAGATTTGTTGGGTTGGTAGATTAAGTAGTCGGTAAAGCGGTAACGCAGGTTTGAGTACAATCCGTGTACCGAAATCTATGTTAATCAGAAAAATCAATGCGAAATTGAACTGTTGCAAATCATTTTAGCTCATGCATGTCTCCTAACAGTGAACCACCCCAGTCCAGCAAAAGTTTTTATTAAAATGTCTTTCATGATTTGTTAGGCGAATTACACTTTTTGATCATTTTTAGTTATTCTAACCATTCAATTTTCCTCCTATTTTATTTTTAAGAACCTATAGCACAAAAAAACGTGCCCAATCAGTTTGTATTCTTTGTTTTATCAGGATGTTTATCATAAATATTTTCTCTCCACCTCCTAAGAGGACTCCTTTATTAATAGTTATCTCATATTTTGGCATACATTTTCGTACCAGCTGTTTTAAACTGAAAGTAATTTTACAAATTCAATAGATTCAGCCTCAAATAAGTAAAGCTTAACCATAATGCTCAAGAATTGACAGACACTTTTTTAATTTATGCGAAAAATTGAACACAGAAACGAAGAAATTACGTAAAAAAACTTTGATAGTTCTATGTGAAATTTACAAAGTTTCTGTTAATTCCTGAACATTGTAAGAGTTTGAAAGATATATTATTTACCATTATAAGAGATATTAAAAATTAATTATTGTTGAAAAAATTAATACTGTCAGGCGTAACCGGGTGAGTTTTTTACTCATGTCGATAAAAATTTATTAAATTTATAAAAAGTAATTTATTGCATTCCACAAAATCATTAAGTGACACTGCAGACCGGCTACACTCGTTAGGTGTTGTGTCTGATGATGCCGTAGCAAGTGAAATCGATTTTAAAGTATTATCAAAAGATTCTTTGGAACAGACAAATTTACTTTTACTTAATGTTTATCAAATTTATTAGCAAAAGAGACGTAAGATGACGGCCAGGAAAACGACTCCATCCCACTACACCCACATGGACTATATTAAGTAGCTTTTTTCTTATTGGTAGATGAAACCTAAATGCAGTTTTCAAATCGAGGCGAAGGTCGGCAAAGTATTTCGGTCAATATCCCACTAATCTTTCAATGGCCGAGCGCATGTTAAAAGCTTGTGGGTTCCCTTTTACACCTGAGGCGTTTCCAAGATATCTGTTGCTTCTGAGTACCCTTTTGCCTCACCGAGGGCCTCAAAAGGTGGTTCCAGGAATTAAGCCCAGGATTCTGCGGTAAGTGGCCGAACGATCGGGCCACAAAATTCCTAAGCCACCGACCATTGGCTTAGAAAATCGTTAGATACCATAAGTTTAAAATTAGCAGGTTTAAACGCCATTTAAATATTAAAATAAAAAAGTAGGTCACGATGGTATCTGAACCCAAAAGTAAAACATGATGTTTGAAAGGACTAGGAAGGTTTGAGATGCCCATAATTTCGCGATACATTCTCAAAATTTGTTTTATTGACAACATCAGAACACATATCTACTGATTACAACGTTTATATGTTTTCACGATTCTGAGAGACGTGATCCATAAAAACATTAATTTTGCAACATATAATACCTTTGAAAGCAATTTGGGATGGGAGCACAATTCTCGCAATATCTTCGAGCATCCTAGAGTATATGCAACCTAAGTATTTCGAATTGTCCTGGAACTTAGGCAGACTTCTATGCGAGCATGTTATGCGCATCCCAGAAATCAGGATTGATAAATGAAGATATTTAACCATTGAATGTCGCAATTCTTTGCCGGAAATTCTTTTATAAGGAATTAAAAAATGCAGACAAATTCTTATCAGTCATCTCATGACCTGCCTCTTGCTTTACAGCTTCTCATGAATGGAATAACTTGTCTTATAGCCAGTTGCAGGAACGTAACATATGTATTCCATAAAGTTATGGGACCTATAAGCCATGGAAACCATTCAATAAGTGTTGCACAAACATTCAATAAATTCATTGGTCTAATAACTTATGGCATGGAGTTATGAGTTCCATAAGTAGTCAAGATGGCGGATGCGCAACGAACCGATTGGAAACTTAATTATTTGATTAAAGAGTTGTTCTAAGACAAATTACCCGTTTGTTTACTCTTACTGACTAATTATAATTTGCATCATCAATTATTCATAGACTAAACTTTCGTAACTTTTATCTGGCGGTGTAAGATTAGATCAAATATTCGAAGCTAGTAACCATTGGTAAATAAGTTAAGTAACTAATAGATGTGTTCCTGCAACCCGAATATATTTATGAGTTCTATAACTTTATGGATCTCATAACTATTGATTCCATAACTAAATTTTCTTGCAACCGGCCATTAATCAATTAAGGACAAAAATTGACCGCTCAAGCTTTAAAAGAAATTCCCGTGTAACTTAACAATAACTGCAGTATGTGAATAGAAAATTGAAAGACTTTGGTTAATCTTTAGCAGAACGAAGGTTCTTTTTTCCTAATGAAGTCCTAAATTAATCTTCGATTCTATCAAAATCTGGGAGAAAATGTTAAAATAGCGAGTATTTAAAATGTAATTACTTCTTGGATTATACTGTGGTCATCTTTGAACACATATTTCCTTTGATAGTCCACATTCTAGCGTTAATTTTACAAGTACAGAAGTGTTTGGATTCATGGTCCCAGAAGCACACTGTCTTATTATACTCACAAGTAATCTTTGTTTTAATAATCGTTACACAAAGAGGTTGCATAAAATGTTATAGCGGTAACATATATTGAGCTTAATTACTCATGTTGCTCATTACTCATTATCAATATATGTGTGAATATTAACCAAAGAATCTGCATGAGATTCTCACTTCATCCTTGTATTGTGTGACAATCCAAGCTTAGTATGCTGAAGAGAGCCATTTTGAGGTCAAAACACGTGCATCATTTATTCACCTTACGCCTTACCAATTTTACGCAACCCTAAATAAATGACTTTAAGCGTCAGCCATATATTTTGATGTAATTCGGTGAGTATTAAATGAACGTACGTCTTCCGCGAAGTTTACTGTGCAATGTCAACCAAAAAATAACATTTAGAAACTCAACGATCATCCAGAGTGGTTTCTGCTACATATTTAAATATCAAGCTATGATTCACCACGATATCATGACAGGGTTTATGTTTCTGTGTACACCTATATAGCATTAAATTGATGAAATGAGCTTGGTTGTCCCATCATGCAAGTTCTTTGTACATCCAAAAGTACATTACAGTTCCTGCGTTGATCATAATGTGCCTGCTAGCTTATCGTCATATATCACATCTCGTCTTCTGGCTTGGAATTCAATTTCTTCGCGAATTATCCTTCTTTGAGGCCCGTTTGATTATCACTAAAGAGTCAGAAATTATTGATACCACGCAAAAACAACCGAGTGTGGATGCATATTGGCTCCATAAATTGTTAGAGGGGAAATTATAATGAGGAAAGCAAAGAACTCCAATGGGAAAGGTGTATTTGTGGAGGAAAGTGCATATTATTTCAAGTTTACAGGTTGAATTTAACATCACAATATTGGCACAAACAATTTTACCTCATCACGCGTAATATTAATAATATTTTGACTAAGTTGCTCGTCATTTAAAAAAATCACTGGGTCTAACGCCTTCATCAATATTATCCTAAAGTTAGCGCCTCGGATCACCTCGCCACATTTTTAAAGACAAGTGTCTCGTGTAAGTTGGTCACTTGTGTGGGATAAATTTCCCCATAGAACCCTTACTTGAGTTTATCCGGCATGGGTTTCTCCAGAGCGAAAGTAAAATTACTCGTCCAAGCGGCTCCAATAGGACTGACGAAGGTTACTGGCGGTGATAGATTGAGATTTAGGACTAGGTCCCATCCTAAATATCCTATATTAGAGCCTGGCATAAAATTTCAGGGAAATTTAAAATATCTACTCTGGAGTTGCGTATGGAAAACTTTAAGCCCCGAATAGATTTTCCAGTTATTTGGGGAGACGACTGGTAACTCGGGTCATTTTGCAGTTGAAAACAGGTGAGTAGGTAGGCAAGAAAAGGGTCATGAGGAAGGTTGGGAAGAAACCGGGCGTCACTTTCAGCCTGTTCATAATGAAAGACGCCAAGGAAACCAAGTAATGTCCCATTTGGTGGACAGAGTGCTCTAATAGAAATGTTCTCCACAAAGTACCCAAGCTATAATCGTGATTCCACTGGGTGGGAAAAATCTTTGCCACCGGGTCGATTGAAACCTGGGTCCACGGGATGGGAAGCTACTATTTTAGTCACCGAACTGACACTAACCGATCACTAACTAGAAAAAGCAAAAATAGACCCTAAGGAAATTGAAAACAGAATCACCTACGAAAATTAGATACACCAATGAAACGTAATGCCAGAAAACGAAGTCCCAAAGAAACCAGGGACAAAGTGGACGGAAGAGAGGAAGGGAACCCACGGAGAAAGAAAGAGAGAAGTGTGGAAGATAAGAAAGAAACTTAGAAATGAGTCATAATACTTTGCGTGATCCAATAATCCAAGGGTTCATACGAAACTTATAATAATAATAGAACAGAAGAAACCCTAAATTCCCAGGAAATTGTCTTTTACCCACCCGGCCATTCTCAAAAGATTGTAATACTCCAGTGGTCGGTCAAGTTTTAATATAGCCAAATGCAGAAAAACAACCAGCCACAAGGATTGAAAGAAGAAGAATACGAGAGGGACTGAAAGAGGAAGGGACGTACGACGAATAACAAAGGAAGGAAGAAAGAACGGGGCGGATCGGGATTTTGAGGAACACAGAGAGAGTGAGAGAGAGAGAGAGAAATAGGATGAGGGAATGAGGGAGAGCGAAGGCGGAAAAAATGATTGTGACGTAGGGCGGGCAGGGAATAAAATGGGCCATGGTGGGTGGGAGGGAGGAGAGAAGAGAGGGGGTTGGAGGGGGATTAAAGGCAAGGAGGGGGAGGCAAGCGAGCGGCGGTGGTGAAGGGATGGGGGAGAGAGAGAGAGAGAGAAAGAGGGAAAGGAGGCAAGAGGGAGGGAGGGTGAGTGAGTGTCGAGTGTAAGTGTGTCTGTCTGTGTGTGTGGGAGGAGAGGGAGAGAGGAGGTCCGGGAGGTGAGATACGAGGAAGCGGGGGAGGGAGGTGGGAGGAATGGGGAGGCGAAGACGGGTGTTTTAACGGGGGGTGGGGAGTAAGGGGACGGAGAAGAAGTCGGTCATCCACCCCACACGCCATTTATATCCTCTTGCGTTTTCTTGAGCCACTGTGGCCGCCCCTGGCTCCGCCCATTCAAAGCAAGGAGGGAGTGAGGTAAGGGATGAGAGCAACGGAGAGCAGAAGGACAACTTAACCGTCTCTCCTCTCTAACCTCCTCCTCCCTCTTCCCCGCCCCTCCTCTGCAAACAGCGCACAGTGGTTCCTCGAGCATGCATTGTTGGACAAAAGTCTGGAAATTATTAAATTTGAGAGTATTTCCATTTCTAAGGGTTTTTTTTAGGACAAGAAGTCGAATTTTATTAGTTTTCGGCACTTAATTATATTCAGTGCGGATATTTTTTAAATTTTAGGTGTTTTTAATTAGAATAATGGCTGGAAAGCCTTTTATACGCGTACAGGTTTCAAGAAATCACCCAATTTTAAGTCTCATAAAATATTGAATTTCGTTCATTTCTGCTTTCCGTTCTTTCAGATGTCCGTTCACCGTTATAAACAGATATTTCGGAATAAACCTGTCAGTTAATAGTTATTTGACATTATGGCAATACACATGTGTTAGGATGACTGATTGAAAAAAGAAAACAACTATTGTCCATGAAAACAGGGTCTAGGAACCACTGTGCAGCGCGATGTTCCAACTATTTCTATTCACTACTACGCACAGTACACAAGGAGTTCTCTATCGATTAATCTATTTTCAATAAGGCGGGAGAGGGGTTCCCGGGTTAATCCGGGATCGTTGCGATTTGAATTTCTTCATCCCTGCGCGCGTGAAATGGGGATTTATTTTGCGCTCTCGCGGTTTTATTATGACGCGCTGTTGTTTACTTCAACTGTTTTTCGAGTGAATTTCATCTACAAAAAAACAGAATGCAACGCACGTGCACTTTTTTCTGCAAAACAAGAGTAGAATATTTTTATGGCAATGAACTTAACTCTGGTTCTATCGAAAGTTATTTTTTTCCAATTGTGTGCTACTTTATGAAATTTGTAAAGGAAAAACTTCGCACATTTCCACAGCATTGTAAAATACAAGGATATGTTTTCATGCATAACTTAATGTATTGTAATTCGGTACTATTATCGTTAATTCCGAGGAACTCATGGGTTTAATTTTTTTAGTTAGTATTCTTAAGTGCGAATTTCCACAGAGAAAATATCATCCGCCTTGACCGGGATTCGAACCCAGATCCCTCGATTTCCGGCCGAGTGCTTTAGCGAGTTAAGTTATCGAGGCGTCCTCTTCCCCTGTGGATTTTTGTGACCTTTACAGGGAAATCCACAGGGGAAGAGGTTGCCTCGGTAGCTTAACTGGCAAAAGCACTCGACCGGAAGTCCAGGGATCCGGGTTCGAATCCCGGTGAAGGCGGATGACTTTTTTCTCTGTGGAAATTCGCACATTTGTGCATTGAGGGTGACTATATAAAAGTGGAACTCCGTGGCTAGTCCCGGATAGATTAAAATTAGTAGTATTCTTAAGTTAGCTGTCTCATTGAGCGATGGTATTGGCTCAACGGGATGAAATTTGACAGAAACTTACACTACCTTCCAAGCCAAACATTTAAATGAGGATGCACGCTTTCAATAAATATGCAAGAACGACATTGAAAACATCAATCTCCATTGCATTGCTACTCGATAATTAGACTCAATTTTGAGTCTATTGAAATATAATGCTAGCAATATTCAAATGAAAGGGCAGCAACTAGTGCATTTGTAAGAAGGATATCGATGCGTTTCAAAAGAACGCGATACTAAAATAAAACTTACACCTTTACAAGGATGATGACCTAACACTCCCTGCCACACACCCATGCGGCGGCTCGAAGGGTATTATGTAGATGTAGATGTACGGAATGGAGTTATGAGCTCCATCATAGCTAAGATGGCGGAAGTGCAATGTGCCATTTGGAGACTAAATTACTTCACAAAAGAGTTGTTTTGAGACGAATAACGAGTTTGTTTACTCTTACTGACTAATTATTATTTGCACCAGCAATTATACATGGTATAAACATTCATAAATTTTTAGATCTAGAAATCGAAGCAGTTATCTATTTGTAGAGATGTTATGAAACTGGTGTATGTGTTCCTGCAACCCAGATATTTTTATGAGCCCCATAACTACATGGGTCACATGGCTATAGATTCAAAAGTTCAATGCTCTTGTAACTGGTCATAATAAGGATGCTTTAAGGTGGCAGGACCGATATTTGTGAGTCACTGAGCGCATATTTTAATATTTTCAAACACGTGAAAAAAAACTCGAACTACATTTTACTAAAAAAATCTATTAACCCGTTTGAACACATAATAATGATGAGACAAGAATTATATTTTAAATATTATTCTCCAATCAAAGCTTGGTTTTCAGTAATCAGCTTGGTAATCAAAATTTAGACAATATTTTACTTGAGTTTAGATACGTTGGGTCCAAATATTGGACACTACGTGACACAAATATATTTGTAACCAACCATTATCATGAATTTATAACGAGAAAATACGGCAATTAGAAACTACGTTTTTCTCGAAATGCTAATTCTCAATTCAATTGGAGTCGATATTAAGATCCGAACTGCATTCAAAGTAACTTTTAAGGGTCAATTTTAAATTACCTGCTGGCCATGAGATTCTGCCGACCGTTTTGAAATTGCATTCCACTGCTTCGGTCCAAGTACTGCGTCGCGTTCCGTTTAACGACCGCACTGGCAATGGGTTCCGGAACGCGCCAAATAACTTAACCACTCCATCCTTAATTAATTGCGGCAAGGACATCAGTTGCTGGTTGCAACCCTCTAATAATTAGTGCCTTACCCCGGCAGTTATCTGCACCGTACAACCGTACAAGCCACTTCCAGGGTATGTGGCATGGGATGATCACATTCCACGAACGCAATACCCGTCCTAGTTCAAGGTCGAATAACACAGGCTTCCCCATTCCGCTGAGCGCAGTCAGAGAAACAATGCACGGTCGAACTAGAGACCCGGCGAGCTCTATATGTATAGGAGAACGTACATGAATAAAGAACAAGAGTTTAGATACCCTTTCAAATTGGTATTGCCAATAATATTATTTCAAAGATACTACGAGAAGCTTATTCATGTAGCAGACTAATTCATGCGGAACGCTTCAATCGCTGTGAGGTTTTATTGACATTTTTGATATGCTGTTCAACAGAAGCAAAAGGTATAGTTCGCCAAATGAGGGTAAAAAAAACCTCTTATATAAGATCGGTTGCAGCGATTATGGCCTCTTATTTTTAGTTCAGGTCACTTAACACAGTAAATTTTATCGTACAAACGAATGGACAAACTCATTTATGAAGAAAACTATACCGTGTAAAGCGGCAAATTGTACGGCTGTCTGAATGACTGAAAGAGAAAGGGAACCTGCTCAGATTCCATTCATTTGTTTGTGCATTGTTTGATTTTTTTGTTTGGGTAATAAAATGGATCGTGTTAAGAGGCCTTTAGAACACATCTAATTCTTGAGGTCATTTTTACCGCAATACGCTGGCTTAAGCTAACAATGTTAAATAAGATTCTGACAGCCTGATTTGCGACAAACCTTTACGCTCGGAAATCACCCACATCACCTTTCTTTGCGTCAACCTTTGAAGAATTAAAACCAGATTACTTCCCTTCTTTCACCGGAAAGTTTTGTTTTAACACGGTGAGGGTTGATGCTTTACCTGGCTTTTTAATCTGCGTTCGCTTGATTCGGTAAATGTTTCGTCGCGTTCCTCAGAGGATTAAGTTTTCGTCTTCTGGTCCGAACAACTAAAACAAATTTTCTTTGCACGGTAGGTAGTAGGTACAATCTTTTTAGGAATGCATTAACGCTGCAAATGATAAGTTGAAGTAAACGAACGAATCTGAAGAAAGCTCAATACGCTTTTTCGACGGATACTTAAGTTGACGCATGGAAAGTAAAACTGACGTTCATCAAGGAATATAGTAGCGACTACTCGTAAGGTTAAAGAAAAGCAGATAAATAAAAATAACACATCAAAATCAATTGCAAAACGAATGAATTTCAATAATTGCTTTATCTAATAAGAAGCAACGCGAACTATGGTAATCATTAAATTTTCAACTAAGAGCTGCTTTTAAATCATTAATCATAGCCAGTAATACATTTTTTTGTGTTTTACAGAATAATTTCTAAACGTTTTCGTCATTGCGCGACGATATTAAATGATTTATCATTCAGTCAGAAAATCAGAAAAAAATTATCATTCAGTAAAAAGATCCTCACGAATTTAACAATGTTTGTAAAACACAACACGAATATCCATCACTGGAGACATTCTTTTTCCGTTCACAAAAATTCGAACGCGATGGTGCGCAAATTGTAACGAATTATCTTTTTCAAGGATATTTTTTTTGGCTTTACTGTTTGAATTTATACTCACCGTTGCGTGTTTGCTGCTAGAAGATTCGTCCGAGGGCGATAAATGTTAATTTGATTCTAGTTGAAGAAAAGCCAAAATTGTTCCCTTTAAAATGCGAACTTTAAAGACAGGAAACATAGTTGAATGATGCGAAAACTTTGTACGCGAATTGGTTTTTTCATCGTTGAAATAAATAATACTTTTTACTGAAGCTCTACTCTACTCTAATATCCACTAGTATCATGCCATTAAAACCTCCATTGGAGACGCTCTTCAAGATAGAAGTAGAATTCGTTAAGATTTAGGTAGTGCATCTTAGGCAAGCGGAACGAAAGAAATAATATTTGTGAAATAGTTGGAATGATTAATAATTTTCACTTAAGTATCCTCTAGTATCATACCATTAAACTCTCCATTGGAGACTTCATTCAAGAAAGTACGTTTAAATTGAGCCCGTACATCTTAAGGAAGTGGAAGAAATGAAATAATATAATTGCGATGAGCGGAAAGATTAATAACTTTCACTAAAATATCCACTAGTATCACGCCACTAAACTATCCATTGAACACATTCTTCAAGGAAGAAGAAAACTTCATTGATAATAAAATTGAGGCAGTACGTCTCTGTCAATGGGAACAAAAGAAATAATATTAGTAAAATCGGTGGTTTGATCAATATATTTTACTAAAATATCCACTAGCATCACCCCACTAAACTCTTCATTGGACATTTTATTTAAGGAAGACGAAGACTTCAATGAAATTGAGACAATACATCTTAGGCAAGCGGAACGGAAGAAAAAATATTTGTAAAATATTGTTTCTTTCGTTGGAAAGAGTAATACTTTTCACTGAAATATCCACTAGTATCACGCCATTAGACTCTCCATTGAAGACGTCCTTCTAAGAAAAAGAAAACTTCATTAAAATCGAGGCAGTACATCTTAGGTAAGCGGAACGAAAGAGAAGTAGTGAGGTTACCGAGTCAGACTCGCATTCGTCCTCACGAACATTGAGCGCAAAAATTTATTCACGTTCCCGCAGTGAGCGTTTATGGAGATTCAGAAGAGAGATTCAGGAGAGAGGTCGAGAGGGAGGGATTTCTATATATGAGGTTGGAGGGAGGAGGTCGCAAGGACCGGAGGGCTTTGAGCCTTCAGGGACCACCATGGACACCCCATACCACCCACCCAAACGAGGGGGCAGAAACCCCCTCCCCCGAATGAAAACCCCTTTCTCCAGAGGTCTGAATGGCGCAGCGGCCCCACATGGAGGGGGGGGGAAGGAGGAGGACCCCACCCCCTTTCTATGGTCCATGCCTGCGGCGGAGTTTTGGGGGCGAATTATGGCGATGAGAGATCGGAAATCCATCGCCGACGGCGACCGTTCGGTTGGCGCTTACTGCGTGGACGCGATGGCATTCCGGAGGGAGGGGGGGAATACGCCTTCCCCGCTCCCCCCCAACACAACACGTAGCGACCACGCTCTTTTTTTTCGCCTTCAAGGAGTTATTACCCTGAGAGGGGATGGGGTTAAGGGCAGGAGGTGTAGTAGGAGAGTGAAGGGTGAGTCGAGGTCGATGGCAGGGGGAGGAGGGATGAAGTGGCGGGGTTGAAGGTGAAGTGAAATGGTGGTTGAAGGGCGAAATGGCAGTGGTGGCGACTGAAGGGCAGGGACGCGGAGAGATGGAGAGCAGGGGGTAGTTGACGGTGGGAGGGGTGGACCGGGGGTTGAGTACGCGACGTGCGGTTTAAAGGGATAAGACGCCGAATACACCGCAGTCCCAGGGCTCAGGTAAGCTATCCACAAGCTTCATATTCTAAATCACTTACTATATCATTTAGAAATTGTAACTTCCTCGACGGAAAAATATAGATATAATAACATTCTTGAATATTTTGTCATTGATATATTTTACCTTCAATGGACGAGCGAGTCAAATTTGTTACGTCTCAAAATCAATGAAATATCTGCTTTCTAAGAGGCTTTTTCCATTTAGTGGCTGCGCCATACAGAATTGTAACACTTCGGATTAAGCGTTAGGAAAGTTGCATCTCTTTCGGCAGAATGACAAACAATTTGAATATATGAATGTGTGACGCTATTCACCGACGATGGCGTGCCCGGTGGAGCTCTGAAATGAATAGTTTCAGCTGTCATCTGAAGAAAAATTGGAAAAGTTTAAAACAGTATGTTGTAAAGGTAATGTTGAAGTATATCTAGTATAAATATTATTATATAAGGTAAAATTTTTAATTAAATATATACAATACAAATACTTCATATTTCAAAACAAATGTTATTATCATATTGATTGTAATTTTTTTTGGAAAAATGCTTTAATAGAATATACAAAAAACTAATACCGTTGCAATATTATTTTCAATGGGATGTTACATCATTCCGTCCACAGAGGGTAACGAGCAAACCAAGGATTCGCCAAATATTTTGGCATCTTCAGGCCAATGAGCTTAGAATTGAACAGAAATGTTGGCTGTGAGTTAAATATATTAATGACCATATATTCAAGAATCTAATTATTATTTCGCATTTATGTCAATCAAAAGGTATAGCAGAAGATAAGACAATCGTAAAGGATTGGAGAGAATTTCTCATTCCAATTTTTTTTGTATCACTTGACTTCTACAAACCAGACCTAAGCAACAAAAAACATTTCTGGTTTTACCATTTTTGAATAATGTAGGAAAAAGGAATAAAGAATAAGATACATAATTTGAGGAATGAAAAGACTGGTAAAAAGTTGTAGATGGCTAATGACATGATTTTTAAAAAGTAAGATGCCAACAGAAGAGAATCATGCCCGTGTGGATGTAGCTATGGGATATCTAAAAAACTCTTCGATTGTATTTCACCTCGTATTGTTGCCGTACTTAATTAAATACCTTACAAGTATCAAGAGAAAAATCAAAACATCATTTAACTTTAGGAAGTTTGAGAAAGATACTCCTTCACATACAATTCGTCTCATCATGATAAAAAAGTCGTTCCAATGATATCACTCAACTTTTTGAGACTTTTGCCAAATTTGTTTACCGTAGGAAAAGGTACCATATGCACTCGAGAGAGACTTTTTTTAAAAGGTAGATATTCTAATCTATAGCTCCTCAACAATAATTTTCTTTCATTAATGAACATGTTTAATACTAACAAACAAGTGAAAATTTCCACCATAAAAATATCGGCCTGAACCGAGAAGCATATTAAGAACCTTTGGTTAGGCAAGACAAAGACAATAAAAATAAAATTTCGTTCCGTATTTTATTTTGTTTGTACTTATATGCAAATGATGGCAACAATGGAAGTTAAAATGATATAATACTTAATAAATAGGACAGCAGTAGAAAACTATGGTCGGGTAAAAAGTTCATTAAAAACTATCCAGTTACGTGATATATAAAACTATATTTAGTATCACAATCTTATTTTGAAATAGCTAAGGTTTGTCGTCAGCGGAAGCAATATTTTAAAACAATGCAAACAAAAGGGGGGAATTCGGTATTTGTTTTGACTTTAACAGTCGCGGTGGAATCTCCTTAAGGATTTTTATTCATCATGGCATTCGCGCAGAAATTTGTTTGATGGTCGATGTGTTTTCGTGGTCACTAATGAGACGAGAAGACGATATCGTCATCCCTTTGAAAATAAACGCTCCATTAAACTCACAGCCTCAGACGATAACTTTCTGGGAAGGGGTCATTAGAGAGGGGATCTTACAGAGCCTTTGGATGGCCTTGAACGATCTCCAAGCCGCTATTTCCGCAAATCTTTAAAATTTGACGCGCTGATCTTTTTTGAATCCGCTTGAGGATTAAAGGGACTGAGATGAAGAGACGGCAAATCTTTGGAACGAGTTCTCAAAGCATCAGCTATCCCACTCGTCTTTATAAAAAAGATATTAACCTGAGCACATCCTTTGAAAAAAATTCGTGGCAGATGCTCAGCGGATAACATAGCGCGATAAATGACTTTATAAATTGGAGTAAGATTGATATTCGAAGAGTACGATGCTATATCAACCCCTTACAATTACGACAACTGAAATTCACATTACAAGAAATTACCTATGATATAATATACAATGGAAAGAGATAAGAATATTTTCAATAAACATAACTGCTCTAATGTTCGCTTCAGAGAAATGTTGGCTATTTGTATAAAGGGTGTTCAAATGAAAAGGTACGAAGCCATACTGTGGGTCTAATTGAAGTCTTTATTCAAAAGTAATCACCAGAGGCCTGAGCTCAACTATCCCACTGTTTTATGAGGTAAAGGATTTCCTGTTCCCAGAATGCCTGTGTCTGTGACAAGAGCCAGTCCTCCACTGTACCCTTCAGTTTGTTGTCAGAGTTGAAGCTCTTCCCTTTGAGATGTGTTTTTAGCGGACCAAACAGATGGAAGTCGCAGGGCGACATGTTCGAGCTGTATGGCGGATGCTCAAGCTGCTCCCACTTGAACTTGGCCAGTAAACCTCGTGTGACCCTGGAGACGTGTGGACACGCGTTATCATGAAGCAGAATCACTCCCTCCGTGAGCAGCCCAGGCCGTTTGCTCTTGATGGACTTGCGTAGGCTATGGAGTGTCTCACAGTACACGTCACTGTGAATGGTTTTTCCGTGCTCGAGGAATTCGATGAGTATCGGACCTCGGACGTCGAAAAAGACAATAAGCATCACCTTGCCTGCTGAGGTCACAGCTTTGAACTTTACAGGGGAAGGTTACGACGTATGCTTCCATTGCGTGCTGTCCCGCTTTGTCTCTGGCTCGAAGTGATGGGACCAGCTCTCGTCACCGGTGACGATCCGCTCCAGGAAAGTGGGATCTTCATGATACCGGAACAGGTGTTGTAGTGCTAGCCCCAAATGCAGTATCTTTTGCAGTTCGCTGAGCTTCTTCAGAACCCACTGCTCGCATACATTCCGGTAACCCAACCTGTCATGCACAATTGTCCACACTGTGCCACCGCGTCAATTGGACGGAACACACAAGTGCCTGCTTCTCTATTGCATCATGTGTGGGCGCCCGTCGCATGCAAACAACTATGCCGGACACTACATTCACGTTCCTAGATGTCTTAGTACGTTTTCCCAAAGCGGCATATTCAAATCTCATCCGGTTTGGTTGTTATGACGTACCTTTTCATTTGAAGACCCCTCATATTTATAATTGAAACATTTGTTTTCACTTTTCCTCATTTTTATGTAATGAATGGACGAAACATTCCACCAAGCGACTCATCACCAGTGTAATGGGTAATCATATCCATCACTCTTGGGTTGGCAGCCCTTGCAGTATTAACAATGCCATGGCAACGAGGATTTTGTTTAAAAAAGGGGAGAACGCGTGGGGAGAGTGTCGAGCCAGGAAATAAAAGTGAGTGGTAGTGAAATTGTGTGGAAGGAAAAATAAGTGTGAGACGGTCTTTGAGGAAGTGTTACTAAATATTAAAAAAAAGGGAGAAACACGAGTAAAACATAATTAAGAAATAAAACGAGTGTTATACCAGATACAAGATTTAGAGCATGTTTGCTGCTTTGTTTGCTGTCTTAGTCAGGAGAAATAATTTAAACATACATATTTTGGGAAGGTTAAGGATGGTTTAGGTGCCAATAGAATAGAGAATCAAGGCCTGGGGGTGCGGGAAATGTTATCGTGTTTGAAGTTTGTTCCATCGGTAAGGAGTGAGGAGGGATGCATGAACAGCATGTTCTCCGCTTAGGTCTGCAGAGTAGCTGATAATTTTGATTTTCTACAGAGTGTCCATTTTCAAGCAATCGGAAAGGGCGTTTTGAATTTGGCTGAAAAATTGCTTGCAAGATCGTTCTCACGTAGGAGTTTCTCAAAGAGATAATACTTTATCAATTTCATATAAATAAGTATGTAAAGACTCCAGCAGCTTGAAAATTTTATGTCAATCACGAAATATATGAATTAGCATAATGGATAATTCTAAACGTCATGAAGTATGCCTACTGTTAACTAACGTGGTGACGTGGTGAAACGTGAGAAATTTATTTAAATATGAAAGAAAAAAACTTTTGAGAGAACAGTTTAGCTTTGGTTTTTATAACGGGATTAATGAAACCAAATACAACGGTCCATTCAACCTGAAGCCACACAAAAAATTCGGATCCATAATTGATTATGAACGAAACTACGTGAAATTTGATTAATTATTTTATTCAACATGGGAGATTTCGGCTCCGTAAGGGTCCCTTTCCCTAAATATTATGTTACCACAGATGGAAGCATGATGACTGTGCGCTACTCCCAGTACTTCTGTCAGGTGGGTATGGAACTTGCTTAGGAAAAGACAGATTTCTAAAAGAAATAATACAGCCAAAGTCCCTTTCAGCTTCTCTCCGTCTCTTTAGTGACTCTCAAGCGGCGGAATGAGTACTCGCTCCCGCTCGAAAACTAGCTATCGTTTATTTATGTTAGTTACATCTACATACTACCCTGAAAACTGCCACGGAAGTGAGCCGTAGAGGATGATAAGACACTAAACATGACAAGGGAGGGGATAAAAAAAGGAGGTTGGATAGACAATAGGTAAATGTATGCTAACGTTACGGCCTACGCTAAAGTTACAGTTTTTGTAGTAATCACTGATGGTTCGTGGAAAGGAGAAATTTATGTATCTATCCGTTAGGCAAATGGGATTACGACGATATGGGAGTCATCGCTAAGGGCAATGTATCATTAACCCTTTGAGTGCGGCAAGACGTGATATCTCGTCATGTTTGTCTTTACGCTAGTACTGATGGCGTGATATCACGTCATGGGTACCGTGAGTGTTTCAGCTTTTCAAGGGGGTCTAGTGAAAGTTCCCTAGTGAAGGCTGGAACACTCACGGTACCCTTGACGTGATATCACGTCATCAGCACCAGTGTAAAGACAACCATGACGTAACATCACGTCATGCCGCACTCAAAGGGTTAATACAAGGTAGGACGTTTCCGAGACCAAAGTGAGTACGTTCGGTGCAATAGGCCATCCGGATCCTGACGACTCGGGAATTGGCCCAGGAATAATGGTTGAAAGATCCGATAATTAAGATTTTTTGCAATGAAATAAATGCATCAAGTACGTATTTGTATCCATAAATACTGATAAACAATATATGATCGATTATAGTAGCCAAGCTATAATTAGTAAGGAATTTAACTGAGGGAAAAATAGAGGGAAAAGTGTCAAGAGGAATAAAAAGGGAAAAATACATAGGACAAATAAAGAAGGAAGTACATAAAATGCCAGGAAATAAGCATACTAGCATAAGGCAGGGGGGGATGGAGGGCTGCAGTCAACCAATCTTATGACTGATTGATCAATGATGATGATAGTTAGTAATCGTGTAGGTTGAGAAATCAATCTTGTTCACAGCGGAGTTAGCGCCAGAGCAATTTATTAACAAGTTAAGGCTGAATCTCTTATTATTTTCAACATTTAAGTCATCTTGTGTCCAGCAAATCTGGAAATACTTCGCCCGTGAAGATGTATCAACGGGATATCTAAAAATAATTTTTCCATTTGAAATGTCCTCGCATTGCTCTTGTACCTTTTCAAACACCTTACAAGTATCAAATGCGTTATATACGCCGTACCTCGCTAGTGAATGATGTCACTAGGACTACATCACTAAGTTCGATCCAAATAACGAGCGACAATATACCTTCCCAGGTAAAAATATTTGGTTTGCCACTGTCCTGAAACTGGGCTGTAATTGCTCTGAAACTTGCATGAATCTGCTCCGAAGCTACTCCAAAGCTACAAATCTCTGTAACTGCTCTGAAAATAATCTGTAACTGCTCTGAAACTGGTTTGAAACTGATCCGAAACTGATCTGACACTGGCCTTTAACTGCTACTAAACTGAGCTGTAACTGGTCCAAAACTGGGATGTTACTGCTCTGAAACTGGTCATTAACTGCTATTAAACTGAGTGGTAACTACTCAGAAACTGGTCTGTAACTGCTCTGAAACGTGACTGTAACTGCTCTGAAACTGCTATTAAACTAAGCTGTAACTGCTCTGTAACTGGTCTATCACTGCTCTGAAAGACATCTGGTCTGGAATTGGTCGGTTCCTGGCCTGGATTTGAAACATTTTAAAATCTACACCACTTCAGTAGATTTCCGGACCACTTCCGGATCAGATATTGGCTGTTCAGAGCAATTACAGACCAAATATTTTTACCTGGGATGTATTGGCGGCATAATGGCTGCGATGTTCTCTCCGAGACTTTATCGCTCCACTTTTCCTCTTCGCGTCCTCAATCCCCGTCCCTCCAACCCTCCTCTCGCCCTCCCTCCCTCTCTCCCTCTCTCTCCCCTCCGGCCGAGTAATTTTAATCCCTCAGCCCTCCCGTTTCGCACGTTTATTTTTCCATCCCGCTCCTCCTCTTGAAATCTAATGCCTTCCCGGACGTGGAAAAGGTCAGATTCGCCAGGTCTCGTGGGCTGCTGCTCCCGCAGACCGGAAAGCAAGGAAGGGGGAGAGGGAGAGGGCGTTTTTCGCTGAAGGAAGGGAGTAGGGCGCAGAGGAAAGGTAAAAAAAATAAAAATTACACACGTCCACGACACCTTGATTTCGAATTTTTGTGACGGGTTTGCGTGAGTGAGAGCGCGAGCGAAATGAAAATTAACGCGTGAATCACTTTTTGAAAGCAATGGGAGGTCGAGTTACTGCAGCTTGCAGCTGGGACGCGTTATAAATAATGTTTTTCATTTCGGAGTTTAATAAGCTTTGCCTATGCGGATCGAGTCCATTTCCCTAGTTTGGGATAATTATGGAACCAGGAACAGGAAATGTTTGGAGGGGAAGTGAGGAGTGGTCAGAAGGTATTATTCTGCCCTGGTGGCGACGAGGTCTAGTCCTCGCCTGCTAATCCGTGGATCGAGAGTTTGAGGTGAATTCGGGCGGGATGAGTGGGTGAATTTTTCATCACTCAGGACATGAGTGTTTGTGATTACCTGTTGTTGTCTAGCACAAAAATACGCCTGGCACAAAGAGCACATGGCTGCTTTCGGGATTGTGGTTGTAAAATATATCTAAAATTTGGATTTACATCCGTATAGGCACTGCAGCGATGAAGAGGGGAGGAAACAATTTATCATCACCTGCATCTGGAGCATGTTTCTTTATGGTAATGAGACATAAACGATGACTCCTGCAGAGAAGAAAAGGGTGGAAGCATTCGAAATGTGGTGCAACAGAAGCATGATGAAAGTTAAATGGACAGTCCAAGTGAGTAGCAAGGAAGTCATCAGAAGAGAGGGAGAAAAGAGAAGTCCTCTAAAATTCCTAAGAAGAAGACGGGACAACTTTATCGGCCACATCATGAGATATGATGGTCTGGTGAAGATAGTCGTCGAAGGATAGGTCAAGGGGAAGGATGGCAGAAGAAGGCCTCGTTTGAGATGCGTAGAACAAGCGATGAAAGATATGAGAGTGAAGAAATACGTAAATAAGATTTTTTATAAGTTGGGCTTTACCCCGTGGACAGTGGCGCTTAGCGCTCGCATATGGTTACCACTGGCATCATATGCGAAGTACCTGTAAGGACAAATTGCTCCTTAAAGCCCCCATGAGATTCACAGTGGAAGTGGACGCCTGGGTAGCTTAATTGGTTAGAGCATTCGGCGCGAAATCGAGGGATCTGGGTTCGATTCTCAGTTCAGAAGAATGATTTTTCCACTTTGAATTTCACACAACTGTTAAATAAGATGAGCTTAGCTGATAGGATAATTGAGTGGAGGGCTGCGTCAAACCAATCTCAGGGTTGGTGACTGATGATAATGAGTCACTACAACTTTGGATAACTTTTGATGAATTGCTAATGTCCAGAAAGCTTCAGTTAATTAATCTTGGAATTCAGCGGACTGTCACCACAATGCTGTCAATTTGGTATTTTGGTAGTAATCTTTTAATATTCCCCGGCTATTACGCATGCTTCTCCAAAGAAAAACATCAAAATTATATACGATGAGTGAAGTTTTTCTCTCTGCGATCCAAATGAAAATCCTCATGCGTCAACAAGTTTTCATTTTCCAAACAAAAGTAAGAGGCGAGAAAATAAGCATATAAATATTACCCTTAGCAGCAATCAAACGCTAAATTATCTATAAACATAGTGTCTTCAACTAATATTCACGTTAAGCAAAAATAGAAGCTGTTTCTTCTCAACAGCAATCAAATTGAGACTTAAAGATGAACACTACTCTGACTTTAAAGCTTTTTCCGAAAGGCACGTTAGTAAATTGATGGTTACTTTTCTACTAATCGACAGTTGACATTGTCACCGCAGAATATTTTCAAAGCATCTTCATTCTCGAGTTAAAAATAGCCATTTAGCATAAGTAAAAAATGTCCCCTCGATATCCTTCAAAGGCTCTTCATTTTATGATCCCATATTATCGATGTGACTCACAGCTTTATTAGCCTGTTGTATTGACATTGGAGAATTTTGGAGAGCGTAACTATACGTGATATCGATTTTATCGCTTTTATGTGCCCATTCCAATCGTCGTCAAATTCTTCGTTCATGTTTAGCGTTTGGAACAATCTTGTTCAAAATCCGTGAAAGAGAAGAGCATATCATCATCATCTGGTGTTCTGTCTGCTGACAGGTCCGGTACACCACTGTCGTCTCCATCCGCTTCTGTTCCGAGCTTCCTTCTTTGTTTCATCACAGCTGATGTTCTTCACCTGATCCACCAATTTAATTCTTCTCCTTCCTCTCTTTTTCTTTCCTTCAATTGAACCCTCAAGTGCCACAGTTATTATACTTTTCCCTCTCATCACATGGCCCAACCAGTTTCCTTTTCCTTATTTCCTTTAGGAGCGATCTTCCTTCTTTTACTTTGCTCAAAACCTCTTCATTTCTTATCTTATTTCTTAAATCAAAATCATATCAAAAATTTCTTATCTTATCTACCCATCTTACTTTTCCCATCCTTCTCTACGACCACATTTCATAAGCTTCTATTCCATTCCTTTCCCTCTTACCTAATGTCCACGCCTCACATCCATACATGACAACGCTCCATGAGTAGCATTTAGCTAGTCTCTTTCTCAGCTCCAGATCCAGACTTTTATTGCATAGCAAGTTTTTCTTCTGGCTGAAGGTCCCTATTGCCATTGCTATCCTTACTTTTATTTCTGCAATACTTGTCCAGTCGTCTGTCACCATCGTTCCTAGGTACCGGTAGCTTTTCACTTTTCCTATTATACCTTCATTTATTTTCACACTCGTATAATTTTCACAGTTTACTGGCATCACCTTTTTCTTTCCTAGGTTTATCTTCATCCCACATTCCTTCATCCCTTCTTTTAAAACCTTTATCAACCTTTGAAGTGATTGCATATCATCTGCTAATATTACCATGTCATCTGCGAATCTTATACTTCTTATCTTCCTACCTCCAATGCTGATTCCTTCCTCTCTCCCATCAAAAGCTTTATGGGTCATGTCCTCAACATATATATTGAACAAGGTTGGCGACAGACAGCATCCCTGCCTTACTCCTCTACCAAGATCCACACATTCTGTCATATCCTCATTTATTTTTAATGCAGATTTTTGCCTCATATATAATTCTCTAACGAGTTTAACAGTTTTATATGTTAAAAAATTATAGAATTAAAAAGGAGGGAAAGCAAGCCACGCTTGAAAGATGGAATGACGAAAGGTAGGACATATGCTTAACTGAAGAATGAAAAACAGTATGGAGAAGAGGACCCTCCGCTGTAAAAGTATCAGTAGATCTCCTTTAATAGCGTTACTCAACTCAGTTATTAAAGAGGGATGGGATGGAATGGGTGAATGTTGTGATAGAACCTAAAATGTAGATGATTAAGCATGGAAACTCGAATCGTGAATTTTTCACAAAAATGACGTGAAAAACAATCCTTTCTCCAATAAATTTACCAGTGAAAATTCGGAATGAACGTTCTTAATTTTAAAAATGGCTAAAATTACTGGATTTTCATTTCTTTTTGACCAATTTGACCAATTTAAAATTATAAAATCAACAACCTTTCCGTGGAAACTGATGGGAAAAATTTTTCCCATCAGTTTCCACGCCTGTACTATATTAACTCCCGATTAATTAGACATCCATAATTTCTATTTATGTTTCATCAATCCCGGTCAATGAGTGAGGTAAACAACAGAGGTAGGAACAACGAATAGAATAAAATACCAGGGTAAAATATGCGAAAATAAAACCCTCAAATCCTCGGCAAGGGTAAACATAAGTATGGTACTTCGAATGCATTGAACGTTTAGCTGAAATGCGAATGCACTGGAGAGCACATAAATCTTAAAATTGATGCCGTATTTGATGAACGGTTGAGCGGTTTAAACGATTGAGCGGTTTGAACGATTGAAGAAATGCCCAAAAATATAGATACAGCCTATGATTTGAGACTTCATTGAAAAGGACTCTTTCATGTTCCAAAGTAAGAAAAATAACTTGGATAGTTACTCAATTATATTTCTTTACTTAATCGCACTTAGCCTAAGCAAAGCACACAATAAATAACTGTCCCACTATTTAAATGACATGAAACTATAATAAATAACAGTTGACATGGGTGTTAAACATTGATTTTCCTAACGATCAGCAGTAGAAATTCAATTAAAAAAGATGAAATAAACAATTTTAAGTATTTTTTTAGCATGTAAGTGGGTGTATATGGGTAAATTCATTTTAAATAGAATACAAGTTCATAAATATTCGTTTATACGCTTACTTTAGTTCTCGGTTATATTATTTGATTTAATCATGCCTAGTTTAGAAAGATACGGCTAACACTTGATATAACACACCAAAAAATTCCTGTGACGTTGATAAATGCAGCCTTAGAACTCCTAAGTTCTACTTTTTTTTAATCATTTATATTTTATGTTCTCAATTTCTCCGTCTTAATGTTGCCCTATACTTCATGATGCGAATGGTGAACTAAATTCGATTTAAAAGAAAATTGAATCACGAAAACTACCGACAGAAGCATAGATAAAAATGCTGAGAAAAATACGCATCTGCATGAGCAATGAAGTATGAGGAAAGTATGGACGGAAAAGGTTGATAGAAACGGCTTGAAAAGGGGGAATAAATAATCCAGCGACCGAGGGTAGAGGGCTTGCGACCCCACGACGGAAGAGGCATTCCAAGGGAAAAAACTTCTCGTGAATGGACTAGGGTCGATAAACTAGGACGCGGGAAAACTCCATTGCGTAGAAAAACCCTGGTAGGACGGGAGACGCCGAGGCACAAAAATAAAAAAATGCCTTTGATATCTTCCCAGAGTATGCCGGAAAAGCAGAACATGACACGCCCGATAAGGCATTGGCGATGAAGAGATGTTGAGGAAGACGGGAATCATGTGCAGCCATAAATCACTCGCGTAGGACTTGGGGAGCGAGTGCCAATGCTTCCTTCACTAAAGGGGTCAAGGTAGTACCATATGCCGACAAAATATGGAAAAGTCGAATATTTGCAAATGAAATAGCTGCATTAAAAAAGCTCGTGTCCTCCTTCAATGACGACGCCATCCCTTTCTTCTTACATTCTCTTTGTTGTAGCTCTTGGGGAAGACATAGGGACAGAAACGTTGATGGAATTGCTTAGCAGATATTATTTTGTGACAATTTAGATTAATTTAGGAAATGAAAAAACACAGAATATAAAGAAAATAATGAAAAACTATATAATATTTCATTTAGGAGACATGAAATATTTTTATCCAGCTTCATACAAGATTTACCATGATAAGGTATAGCATGTGTAACTTCGGATGAAATAATTTTATTTTCAAAGCCGAATTGCACATATCACTTTATTAATTATTCGTTCTTATTATAACTTCGTTAAGTTTTATCTGATATCATAATCAGATACAAATATTTGTATCTTTATTTCTACTCGAAAGGAATATAGGAAATTTATACGTTTGTGACGATCACATTGGCATAATTCTACTAAGTGATCCATGATGAAATTTGTAAGGATACATTGGACTCATTAATAAAGAGTTTTGCGTTACTCAAATAAGAAACCTAGCCTCGGAGGAATGTATTTGGGTATTGATAGAAAGTTTCGGATGATAGAGCTTTGAGAAAGCGCGAGAATTGAGATAGATGCAAAGAAGGTAGTCTGCACTCACTTGGGTGGGTCAAAAGGTCAAAAGAAATTTTACTTGAATAGAGACATTTTTTTCTAGTCCCAAATTTTCTCTAGTCAGAGACTAGAGTGGAATAGAAAATCATTTTCTTAAATATAATAATATGTAATCTATAATTATTTTATGTGGTCAATAACTATAAATAAATATTTTATGTAGAATAACACCAGAGAAAAATTTGGATATGGGAACATTTTGACTAGAGAAAATTTTGGACACAATTTTCGAGGGAGTGTGTTAAAATGCGTTCAAAATGTTCTCCATTCTTTGGTCCAAAATGTTCTCGAGTCGAAGACTAGAGAACATTTTGGACGCATGTGAGACTGACGCTGGGTTATTAAGTGTATACGGAATAGGAATAATTTTTTTGTTAAATGGGGATGAGGGGAAAAAAAAGGAAGGAATGTTGGAGGACCGCATGGGGAGAGGAAATTGTGACGAGCTTGAGAGCTAAATTATGAAAGAAACACGTGAAGGGACCATCATCAGTTCTCAGCACATAGCTTTTTCAATATCCTACTAGCACAATAACATTTATTTCATAAACTATATACGGGTGCAAACCCAACTGTAAACAAGGATCTAAGGGTATTGCTGGATTAGGATAGGAGGGGATCGGCCTAGATCCATACGGCTATCAAGAGGTTATTTTATAATTTTCTCATCGAATGTTTACAGGTTGCAAATCGGAAACTGCGTCACAATTAGACTCATTGTCCAAACCGCGCTGTTACGTAACTTCCCAACGATCCACCGATGTCTATTCAACAGGATTCTGCAAAATTTTGTATTCCCAGATATTAAAATAAAATCAAAGACCGTACCTTAATTTTGGTTTTCAACAGGCAACCCATTTCATCAGCGAAAACTGGATATTTTACACTGAATATATAAAAATATGTAATTAGTATTTGTCATGACTCACGTAGTCAGGCCCATGTCACCTTAAGGAGATAAGTGGGGGAGTGGAGGAGCTCAACTGCCAAATGTGGGCGTGGATGGGTGGGCGGGGGGAGCGTGAAGAAGAAGCTGGAGAGAGGGGAGGGATTAGTCTGGGATTCTAAATCAAGGACTTAAAGAGACGCGTCTCAACTGAAGGAGAGGAAAAGGTGTGAAAGAGTGGTTGCCCTGGAGTGACAGCGGAGAGACCTAAGTCACTGAGGAGATGATGCGGGGAGAAGGGGGCGTGGAGGGAAAGCAGAAAAAGGTACGAGTGGTAAAATAAATAAAACTAGCTGACCCGTGCGAAAATTTCGCACAGGTCAGCTTCTTCCTGTTTTTCCCTTCTTTCTTCCTGTTTCTTCCTTCTTTCTTCCTGTTCTTCTACGTGTCGAATATTTCTCACAGTATGCAGCTTCTTCCTGTTTCTTCCTTCTGTCTTCCTGTTCTTCTACCTTTTTCTTCCCAAGGACAATTATATGTTGTTTATGTTTGAGTTAAAGATACATAACGTAAACGTAAACGGTAAACGGTCACACTGACTGCATGTTAAATGTAAAAAATCTAACTAAACGATGTGTTAATAGATGGCGCCTCCCACAGTCTTTCAAGCACGTAACAATAGCCAACGTATTAGTTGATTATATTATCAACAGAAGGCACTGTATCATTTTTTTACAAAAACTTTATTTTTAATTTTTTAACAAAAATTTTAATTTTAAACCATTTGTCTATTTGTCATCAATAGCGGGGAACATAAGCTTTAAAACGATGTTTGAATCATTAATTTTGATGAAGAGTTATGGGAGTTATGGCGTTGCGACAAAAACCCCTTTGAGAAATAACATATATGATAAATGGTGTTATTCATTCATTCAGTTTATTACTCTTCCAACTGCTTGGTAGGTTCTTGAACAGTACTGATCGTAATCCGTTTTTACTGCAATGGATTACCCACTATTAGACATTTTATGACATTTTATCAATAAAGAATGTATAACTTTTACAATACCACAGTATAAAGAAAACTGTCACTACCCGGGTTTCAGTCACCTGAAACCCGGGCCGTGCCAGTTTTCTATATATATATTGGTATTGTAAAAGTTATACATTCTTTATTGATAACAATACTTCTCTTATCAATACGTCCTCCATCCATCTATTCAGCTTCCTGCAAGCCTCCACCACTAGCTTTCTCACCCCTCCAACCATATCAAATGCCTCCTCGTCCGTCCTTCTTGCTATACAGCTCACCCTCTCCATTCTTCTCCACACGCACATCTCAAACGCCTCAAGCATACGAGCATCCTTTCATCATAATAACCAAGAGTCCGAGCCATACAGCGCCTTGCTCCAAATTATAGTTTTCTCCAGCCTTTTCTAAACGTCTTCACTCAGATGACCGTCATCAATTCCCTCCTCTCTGTAAATGCTTCTTTCACCGTGGCAATATTACATCTTATTTTCCAACCACTTAACCCATTCTCCCTCAAAGTACTGCCCGAATACGTAAACTGCTTGAGTTGCTCCGAGTCAGTAAAATAAGAAAGGTTTGTCTTTCGCTTTCTAGTGGATTGTTTTCCATTCGTTTCAGACCCTCTGCGGACTAGGAAGCACATTTTAAAGCACATCGGGAGCAGATATGACGAGCGATGGACTGTAACTTCACAGAAAAAGCTTCTCCTTCGCTTCAATAATCATATTCCCAATTGTCGTCAATTAATCGATATCCACTGAAGTCCTGAAACATAATGTATAGTTTTTAATTACTCCGTGGCAAATAGCTTGCGTTTTTTTAAATACGTGTTGTAACAAGTAATTTTTGTTACATTTTGTTGTTTTTCTACTTTGTATTATGCCCCACGTTATGCGAGCCAAAAATGTAAAAGGTATTATTACAAATTAATACACGAAATGCCACACGTTGTGGATAAACATGTAACACGAAAAACTATTGATTCTTTTACCTGGAAAGAAACCACGACTGCGATATCTTCTCGTACCTTATATTTTAATTACATTGCCCCAGCTTGCTCGTTGGAAAAGAAAATACATGAAACATTGCAGATTTAGAGATACGGTTGCAATTTCCTTGACAAAATGAAATATTCAATTTACAGACAATTTAAATAATCAAAATAATTCCTTATACCCTTAGGTCATGACCAACTGTATATTCTAATTTAGACACAAATTTGGTATATGAATAATTATTCCTTCTTTTAAGTATATTGTCTAATTATTTGCCACACTTCATCACTTAAACTTTTCACAAAATCCAATTACTTGATACAAAGGGATACCAGTCACAAACTTAATTCTTGGCCAATTAAAACCTCTTGCCTTATGGCTTCTTGTATCTTATGTGAAAATAAAAGTTTATAGTTACAACCCAATTATTCGACGACACAGGTTGGTTTGTCCCTCTGTGGTCTGGAAAATCCTCTCAGCCTGCGTGGTCCTTGGCGGGCCCTCAGCTTTTTGGGTCTCGACCTGTTGTAAAATCTCCCGTTCCTCTCCTTAATTCCAGCTCCTTTGTCAATTCTCCTTTTCTACGTGGGCTATGTCTCGCACGATGCCACACTCTGGAACTTCCCTCTACCAAAAACTTGCGTGCTCTCTCTTTGCACGTCCGTTGACTGCGAGGGTTTGATCTACCAAGCTATTTTCGTGCTGTCCTGGCACGACCGTACACTCCGACGGTTTGCTCTACAATCCCCTATTGTTGCCGACGCTTCCACTCCTTAGGTCTATTGTTTATTCTCAAAATTCACAATATGGTGGGTCCCTTATTGTTATTATAAACCATGAGGTGGTAAAAGAAAAAATGGCGAGGCCAGCGTTATGTTACAGTGTTTTGAAATAATTAGATGACCACATATACTAAAAATTCGGCCGAGACTTTAATGAACCCACAGAATGGTACCGATCGGTATGTTGGTGTACCTATAGAATGTTTTCCCTGTGCACATCGATCCATTTAGATTGCGCGCTCACGGGCGCTGATGCGTTCCGGTACACATAATATACATCGCATTGAATGGAAAGCTCTCTAAGTTTCACAGACCTCTCTTACTCATGCCACAAGTTTTTAAAACCCTTTCCACCAGAAAAATTTCAAGCCAGGTGGGGACAGACCTCACGTTCTCCGCGAAAGATGGAGAGGCCGTTATGACGTCGTCACGGATGCTAGCCGTCAGTGATTAGAGGATACATAACTTTCCCTTTCGGGGTGGGCATAGAAAAAAAAACACATCAAGGCAGCTTGAGCAAAATATCATTTCAACTAAAAATCTATGAATTTAGTCGCATTTTTCTGAAAAAATATCTTCTCACCTTTCCAAAGATACCAAACTATCTCCCCCTTACCGCGCTACTTTCCGAGATATTTCCGAAAAAATAACAGCAGTTTTCCGTGGGAAATGGTAAGTAAAATCACTTTAAAGAGACGTTGTAAAAAATGAGAAATTTTCAATACCTAGAACTTGTCAAAAAATAACAGTGTGAAGTTTGTATAATTTCTCAACTATTAAATAAAATAAATTATATAGTTGTCATAGTAAATTTTTAGTTTGCATCACATATTGAATAAAAAAAACCTTCCATTGTGAAGCATTCTTTTATTCACCACAAGTTATGAATCTTGTTGTTACATTTGTATAGATGGTCGAGAAAGTTAAAATTGATTGTTGGCATCCGAGTACATACAAAATCGATAAAAATAATATATGTAGATGAAAACGTATCTGGGAAAATATGAAGGATGAATATCCTTTGATAAATAACACGCTTTAGGAAAATAACCTATTTAGAAGGGGGCGTGTAAAAACCTGCAAAACCCATACCGGTAATCGAATGGAAGCTGAGCCAGCAAATAATATTAATATGCATTGAATAAAATATAAAAGAATGCCATAAAGAGTTTATTCATCGGAAAATATTAAGATTGATATCGTAATAACAAAAGTACTAATGCATAAATCTACGATAAGACAAATGATCCGCACATGCTTAGCTCACATGAAGTGTGTCTTAACATGAACGAAACAATAGGATCTCTGCAGAAATGAAAATTTTTGAAAAAAAATCGCCAAAAATAGGCAAAGAGAAGAGCAAGAAGACCAGACATGGCTGAAAAATAGAGAAGACTGGCGAGTTGGGTGACCATTATGAGAAAAAAATGGAATAGATATATAGACGCGATGAATGGTGACAGATAAGCAAAGATTTTATGAGATTTTATACTCAAGAAAAAGGAGTACGTGATGTCCGAGGAAAATATGGTAAGATAACACGTAAACGGCAAAATAATGTGCTAAGAGCAAAGAGAGAGAAGAGGAGGAGATCATAAAATAAAGTCGTAAAGCAACAGGTATGGCAGTAAAAGCAGACCGCACACGTACAAGGTGTAATTTTCAACTTTGCAAAAAAGCGGAGAACTTACTAATATTTTTATTAGGCCTTATTTTAAGGTATGAAAATGTTTTCCCAGAGCACACTCTAAAAAAATGTTTTTTTTTCGAACAATCATCCCGCAAACACTTCAAATAATCCAAGGCATTGAAGAACAAGTGCAGACATCTTGCCCAAGTATTCCGTGGTGCTCGGGAAAGCGGTGACTCTATAGAGTATGATATAAGCCGGGAATATTGTCTCGAAGCCTTCCATTCTTCAAAAACTCGAGAGATCTCACGGTTCGAGGCAGGCTGCTCCGGGGTTACCTGTGCGAATAAGCAAAAATACCCCGAAGTCCTCCTCCCCCCCCCCAAAGCCAGAAAGCTTCGCCTCGAAAAACTTGCCAGACTGTTTTGGTCTGGCTTGGCTTTTTTTAGCACGCAGAACTCGACCTGGTGGTGGTGGTGGTGGTGAAGGAAAAAATGTTTTAGAAAAAAAATTCGTACGTAAGCATATATGTGCATTCGTCGTGACTCCTGCGGAGTACTGAAGAGTATGCATGTACTGAGATGCACAAATTCAACGGGGAACCTCCCAACTTTCTCCATGGCAACCCATGACGGGAGATCTGCTTATTTCGTATGCATCCGGGCTAACAGAACTTCGTCCACGATAATAAGTTTCGTGTTGGATTAAACTTTTTATCCACCCCTTCCGTCATAGTAAAATTTCTTGCCGTTAGATGGCATCATCAGGGATGAACCACCATCTTCTATCCGAAATGCAATACCAACAGAATATTCAGAGAACTAATATAAACACATAATATAAAAAATAAAAGTTATTTTCATTAATTACAACAAAAGTTACAGGAATAGCGCAATTTAAGCTTCAAAATTAAGAAGGCGTTAGTCCTCATCTTCCATCAAAAGTAATTTTGCGAGTAATACTGGTCTTTTGGTCCTCGAAATCGATAATTCTTACTTGTATATGTAGTGGAAAACTGTGATCAATAGCGCAGTGGAAAGATAATTTAGAATTAGGGATTAACGGCAGGTTTGAAAACTAATGGGAACTCATCGTAAGCACCTAAGTTAATGATTTACATTGGACCAAAAATTTGTGAATACCCAGTTCTGTTATCTAGCAAACTCAATTGCGTGTAAAATAGAATTTTGATAATTTGATATGGTAAATTTATTTCACTAAGTATCCGTTATTTAGTAAATTCATACTGTTTTTTAATTGATGGGGCATTTTTAGTTGAATTCCATGTATTCAAACAGCAAAAACGAATAGGCGGAGTTCATAATTTACAAATATTCGCTTAATACTTCTCTGGTTACAATCCTAGAATTGGTCTGCAAACAGTCTTCCACTTCATCCGATCTTGGGCGAATCTTTTCACTTCACTGAAAGATTTTCAACCTAGTTCCTTCATCAACTGCCCCATATAGTCCAGTCTAGATCTGACCCTCTGGTTTTTTCCCTCTACTGTACCTTCTAGTATGGTCTTAACCAAGCTTTCGTGTCGGAGAATATGGTCAATCCAGGTGTTCCTTCTCTTATTTAGCATTTTGAGTAGACACCGTCTTTCCCCTATCCTCTTAAACACCTCCTCGTTCGTGACTCTTGCCACCCAGGGTATTTTCAGCATTTTCCTATAGCACCACCCTTCAAATGCCTCCATTCTTCCCTTCTCTCTCTGTCTAATTGTCCAGGTCTCACTCCAGGTCCAGCAGAATTCTCCATACAAAAGTCCTCAATAGCAATTTCCTAATCCTTCAATTAATGTTGCTGGCGGTGAAGAGTTTGTTTTACTTGTTGAAGGCTAACTTTGCCTGGTTAATTCGGCTTACTATTTCCTTCTTGTTCCGCCCATATGATGTTATTCTGATTCCCAAATAAACATGCTTAATACATCGTCAGCAAAATTCTACTCCATTGCGGAATTTAAATAAAATGTCAGTAGTCAAGCACTCGACGATTATGCATCAAAATTATAAGGTAATCCTCCATAAAAATGTCTGTCGATAATTTTCAATGCTTAGGGGTACTTTATACAACTCACCAACACTATTATTGGAGAGGGAGGGCGACAAGTATTATCGCCTGCAATATTAAATAGTGGGAGTGCAATTTGATTGATTACGCGGGTCCCAACTCGGTTGTAGGTATATACAAGGCGATATGTTCAGCTCGTTTTTCTCCTTGCATCGTTTTGTTCAGGTCGGAATGGAGATCTAAAAAAAAGACACGGCTTGTGGATTTTCGATGTGTTTGGCGGCAAACTGTGTGTGTTCTGGTAGCCGCGAAAAACTTGTCTCCCTGAACAATTTCCGTTCGTTAGCTGAAAGCGACGCAGCGCGCGACAATCAATCCTCACTCAGGCGGTAAACCCTGTGGATGTGGTCGATCTAGGTGCCGCTGGTGTTCTCCGGTCGAGGGATGTCAGCCATTGCAAGTGCGAGTCGGCGCGTTTCACTTGTTTACTTTTTACCTCACCCCCTGGCTTTTATTTCCTTTCAAAAGATGGTCCTACACCACTGTAGGGTCTTTGCAAAATTCTGCACTCCGCCTTTTCGCCTTTGCCGATTGAATATATAGCATTAACCGATGAAATGCCTCTATCACTACGTTTACCAATCAAACTCAGATCGATATGAACTCGGACCGATCTGAACATTCTAAGCCAGCCGACTCGGATCGCCTGGTTTATCATTGCGAGACGATTGATATATCGATTTGAATCGGTTCATATCGATTTGAAATCTCAGACTGGCAGAGAAAGAGTTAGCTCGCTTCTCATATCGATCCCACTAGCTCGTTGCGTTTACCATACCGAGCTGAAACGGCCAAATTGATCTGAGTTTGATCGGTAAACGTTGTGTATAATAGGAAAAAAGTATCAAATAGAAAAAAATGCAGATATTTCAACAGTTTTACATAAAAAAACTTTTTCTCCAGCCATTGCGTTTTGCTGCGCCATTTTTATTGAGATAAAATTAAATTTTATCTCCTTTTGCAGCCGTTGGCTAGTGTCTCGTAACTTTTGATTGTTGATGTGTTGATTTAATTTTCTCGCAATATATTTCCTCAGAGTCCCGAGTTCCTTTCCTCAGATCTTATTTTTAAAATAGTTTTTGTGAAAATGGGTTTCGTAATTAGTGGAGAAATGTTTTCGTGTACCCATGTTTTATCCGCTCACACATTTGAATAATTTTGATTTCTAGGCCAAAACGTGGAAAAAGAGCATCGTGAAACACATATGACACTGTTATTCATCCGATATAGTAATCCCTTAGGTATATTAAATTATTGGGCTTGCCTATTAAACACATCATGATGCGGTGATAAGTTCCATGTAAAACTCCAAGCTTTTTGTTTAAATTCAGTCCCAGGTTTGAACTTAATACATTTATTTTCAAGGTGAAGATAACTCACCGTGATCCCCTTATGTAGAGAGTTTTGAGGTTGGAGGGATAGGAAATTGGTCGAAAAAAGAACACCACGACGCTGAAAAAGGCGAGTTTTTTCGCTGCTTGTTTTTTCCGGCGAGTCGCGGTTTCCTAGGATAGATTTCCGACGCCACGCCGTTCAAAACACAGTTTGTGAAAAAAAAACAAAAAGGAGGCGTGAAAACGGAAGACAGGTTGACAGTTTCCGAAACAAGCATCAAAAAAATTACAGTGGTTACGCTGAGGGAGTGGGTGTGAAGAGGTTCAAGGGAATGGCTAGAGAGGCGTGGGGGCGGGGGGAAGGCCGTGGCTTAGTCTTTGCGCGTAGTAACCCAAAGAGTGAACGTGACCGAACGCTCGTAACTGTGATCGCGTCAAGTACGGACTCAACAGTTCCAAGGCCGAAGAGAACTTTCTGCTGAACGCTCGGCTCACCGGAGAATACGAATGTTACAGATCGGGGAACAATTTTTTTTTACCTGAGAGATTTTGATCACCGGAGGAGGCATGAATAAACAGGAAGAGTATCAATATGACCATGAAATCGTCTTCTAGGGATAAAACTGGCATTATATGAGCAACGAGCAAACATTTAGAGTTTTACCAGTTTTTAGAGGAATTATGGTGGCAGACCCTAGAGACTCGGAGGCTACACGCTAGACTTAAAAATTCGAAAGGGTTAAGTCCTATACTGTGGGTGGAGTAAACAAAATCTTCATACACAATAAAATATCTTGGAATAACCTTAACTTATGATGTATAGTGGAGAATACATATACAAATCATATGCGGCACAGCATTTAAGAAAATTTGTTTTATAAAGCGTATAATAGGAAGGTCCTCGGATGAAAAAGTAAAAGAAAGATGCTACCTCGCTCTGGTTAGGCCACGCCTCAAATTCGCCGCGAGAATTTGAGATCCTGGTCGTAAATATTTAACCAAAATTATATATAAAATACAAAGAAATGCTGTACGCATCATTAAAAACGGCTCAGAGCGAATATATAGTGTTTCACAACTTTTAGATGGATTAAGGTGGGAGTCCCAAGGGTCTCGGAGGCTACACGCTAGGTTTAGGTTGCTTGAAAACTCATAACTGGCTCGTTTTAGAGAGAGACAGAGAATATTATCAAGACGCCTCACAACATCTATAGGTCTGACAGAAGCGATAAAATAATAGAGATGCATTGCCGAACAGATAGGTACCAAATCTGATCTTCACTAAATACACGTCACCATTTCAACTACCAAAACCTTATCCCATACATCTTCACGCGGCTGGTGTCCAAACGCCCCCTGGCACACGCCCATGTGGCGACTCGCTGAGTAGTATGTAGATGTAGATGCACCTTTAGAATAGCATACCCGTTTAATTAATTTATGACTCAGAAATGGTTAAAGGGTTAGGTCCAGGTTTGATACTAAAGAATTTGAGCCCAATTTTTCTATCTCTTTACTCAGTACAAAAACGCCGATCCCAGATAAGATTACCTGGCCGACAAACTACAGAAGCGTTCATTTAAACATTATTCTCAGCAGAATAATTAATCTGCAGTTTTTTAATTGACAAATAGCAATGCCTTTTAATTTTAAGGGCAAGAGAGAGACAACAAAATGTGATTAGTGCTAGCTCACTCTTTGTGCCCGTAAACTATAGAGAATAAAAGTTGCAGGAGATATTTTTGATACAATCTAATTGACGTTGATTCAGAGTCATGATTTTAGCGTAATTTATGTTCACTTACATCCTCGACTGAAAAAAAATCAGGTATTACGCGCGAGTTAAAAGCTTTCGAAGAAAAAAAAAAGTTAAAAGTATCTTTCAACAGAATTTTTCACAAACATTGATCTCAGAATAATTTAGAGCAAAAAATTGGCACCACAAGAAGGCTCCGTTTAATTAACTTAGTATTAATGGTGAAAACAAGGATGCCAAAGATAACAGCAGTGTTTACCCTTTAAGAGAATTTTTTTTAGCTCTTCAATGCATATCTGCAAACAAATCTAGTAATGCCAAAAGATAAATTCCACTGTTTTAGGTTTGGATAACAGAATTTAGTAGATAAATTTAATTCCATTACTAAAGAATAATACTATTCATATTTGTCTAAATAATAAGAATAAATACTCTATATGTGTAAATTGTGGTATTGTAAATATTGATTTACGGTTGCTAGGACTTATCCTCCCGACAATATGTTACCGCTTGGCCGACGTTTCAGGAAAGTTCTTTGGAAAGTCGGCAAGAAAAAATAATCGAGACATGAATAAACAACATAAGAGTTGAATGGCAACTAATGATGAAATTTTGGGTTGGCGAAAAAATTGGGCTACATAAGTAGTAACTTAATCATGCCGTCAAATTTAGTCAATAACTTTTGCTGTCCTAAAATAGAATTCCTATTTCGAAGTTCTCAGCTTCCTTGGAAAACGTTCATTACACTCAAATTAACCGAAAATTTTGTAAAATATCTTCCTAATCATATTCCGATCGTACGGAAATATAATGAAGCATGGAAGATCGTGTTCAAAATGTTTCCTAGCCAAAAGGGTAATCTTATATTATTTTAGATTTTCCTGATTCTAAGGAAGCATTTACTCTATTAAAAAATTCAAACTCGTTTTTTGTAAAAAAAAATCAGCTTTAAACCTCAAAAAGGATGAGTGTGTTAGAAGGCAGGGTAATATTCGAAGACCCGAGTATAATGAAGATAGAACACCGCCATTTAGGGAGACTTGTATATTAAAGAGAATATTGTGAATACGCCTCATCACACGTTCCCTGTGACAATGCGGGCCAACACCTGCAGAGGCAATACCACAAGCATAGGTTAATGCATGAACAGGAAAAAATAATCCTTCACAATTTAGACGTCCAAGGCGGACGAACACTTTAGTAAACGATCGGATAGGTATCCTTCCACTTGTTATTGCACCATGAACTCCATTTAACTTAAAAAGCTCCCTCCAACAAACGCAGTGATGAATCATTTTATTTACCTAAGGCTTTTTTAGTTATCTGATTGAATATTTACGTCACCTGATAACCAAACTGGATAAGTTCTTCCATGGAGTAAGTTTTTATTGACTAAACAACAGTGCAATTCAATTAAAAAATCAAGCACGCACTTGACGAGCATCACAACGACAAATCAACTAAGGGAGCTGAGTAAACACTATAGAAAAATTGATTTACTGCGTGGTGGACATCAGGTCTATAATTTGTAACAGTAATTATTCTCAAAAGAGTTATTTACCGTTCTCAGAACTAACATTGGAATGAAAAAAAGTGCAAGGCATGGCATTTTTTTCATTGCGTTTATCGCGACCATGCTTAGAGAAATTAATGGAAGTAAATATGAAGAGGTTAAGAAAAATCCCTGAAAAATAGAATTACCCATTTTGATAATCTTAGGGTTAAATTGAAATCATCAACAATAAATTTTCTACGGCAACAAGGAAAACATGTAAAATTGTGAGTGTATATTTCAATATTTATATATCTCCGACGCAGATTCATTTTACTACATTTCTAAAGTGTCAGAGCAGATTTTTCCGCTGTTTTTTTGCTCCTGTTCTCTCTCTTGCATAGTCCATTTTGGATGAACTAAAACATTTTCGATTTCCACGACATTAAAGAAAGCTGGCTTTAGTTCACTCCTTTTGTGTGCTTGTTTGTGGACCTCCATTGAATTTAAATAGCATATTTTAACGAGTCTGATCTGTAAATCACTATTCCGGATTATTCTGGCCGTCTAAATCCGAGAACCGGTTATAGGATACCCCCAAATTTTGTCAAGTGGCTTAAATAAACATTTTTTCACATGAGAAGCGTTGAGTTTCACGGAGAGAATTTCTCATTGCATCCACATCTAGCTGATCCTTACGGGATGCAGCGATTCTGTACCCAACTTTCGTCGGAATAATTAAAGGGAGTTATTAAAGCGAAGGCACTTAAAGAGATATTCAGTGTGGGGTTGAAGGAATAGGGGAGTTGGGAGTTAGAAAATGAAGGGAGCTGATCCCACTCTCGTCACACACAGTCCCGTCGGTCGCTGGAGGGGTTAATAAAAAAAACAGCGACGTAAAGAATCACTTAATGAAGAGATGATGAGGAGGGCAGGCGAGGGGGGGTTTTCCCCGGCGGCGATTAAATTCCATTCCGTTTTTTTCTCCGCGAGTTTATGAGAGACTCGAGCGTGAAGGAGTTAATTTTTGGTCGCGTAGCAAAACATCCGGGAGCGGTTTGAGATATTCTTTTTTTTTCATCGATCCCGACGACCGGCGACTTCATTTTGCGTGGAGTATGAAGATTTATCCGTCGAAAAAATACTTCCCAAAATGTTTTTGGTGATTGAGAGAACAGTTTACTCTGCTCTACCAGCTACCACTCATGACAATGATGTCGAAGGAATTTGGAAGAAAATGAAAGGAAAACTAGTCAAAGGCAAGTGAATTGTCATTCTCATTCATGTGATTACAAAAAAAAACTACGATTAAAATTGTTTGCGGGTGCTTTGAAAGTCTTTTCGAAGGCAGTTATTTTGAAATCAATTTATAAAAGACATAAAATTATCGACTTAGGGTAGAAGTAAATGTATAAGCTTAAAACTATTAAAATTTATTTTTATAATCCTGGTTGGGCAGTCAGTTGTTGTCACAGTTTCTGTGTAAGTGTAGTTTTGGTTTTTTGTAAAAAAGTCGAATGAAATTTGAAATGAAATTCCTCAGATAATAAAAAAGCAATGACAGCTAAGTTAATAAAGCGTCTGGACATTTATTGAATGGAATTTTGAACCCGGAATATATTTCTGCATATGTTCAGCTAACGATAATGTTAAGGTATTTTGGAAACTTAACGCCTAACAGCATAAAAAGCAGCATGAGTGAAAATTAGTATAATACTCGTATATTAATAACTTTTAAAGGAAAATAATATTATATTATTATGTATTTTCGACGCCCGAGCTACGCTGCTTATAGGAAATTCATCGTACCTTGTGATAGCGAGAGTTGTTGACTACATTCGGAAACATACGAACATCGTATATTTCTTTATAATCAAGTGGGACCGAATTTTGGCCGTGGATTGGACTTCATCCATTACTCTATCAAGAGACCAAGTCCTTCTTGAATGAAAATATAGTTTAAGAAATGAAAATTAACGATTTAAAACTGCATTTAGCGTGTAGCAGATTCTTCGATACAAACATCAATGGCTTTAGAAAGTTGAACAACAATTCTTAGTATTATCTCGTGTTGCAATACCAATGGTGAGTGAAATTAATATTAATTCAGTAAACCTCGTCTGCTTGTGATTTCTCTCAATGATTCAAAATTTTATTCCATAGTTCTCAACCAAAACTTACGTAAATACTGATCACTTTTCCAATGTTAAATCCTCGTGAAAGCGATTAGTATCGTTCGAGTCACGTTAAGAAAAATCCATTGGCATAGATGGCAGTTATCCGACTTACTATTGATCGCGCATTCAAGGGCTGAATTTCCCTGCACCAATTCTCTGACGTGGACACTCACCTGAAACGAAAGGAAAATAAGAGTCATTAGTTAAGAACAACCAAATAAAAAACACTGGTTGTATCGGTACATTTAATTAACTTGATTAGTATCAAAAATATATCGGCATTAAGCTTATAAAAATCAAGGCTATGTAAAGATGAACGGAAATTCAAGAACAACGAATGGCACGACGCTTAAGGTAGTTTGAGCGAAGAGTCACTTTACTTTGATTTTAATGAATTTTTACCTCATTTTAAGGGAAAAATCTCATCTTTCCAATGCTATCATAATATTTGCCACTTACCGTGCTAATTTTCAAACGATTTGTATGAAAAGACAAGCTGATTTACATAGGATAGTTAAGAGCCGTGTACTCTTGAGGCCGAATATATTTAATAAGAGGACTTTCTTACACTTAGATTTCAGAAAAAAAACTATGTGAGAGTAGTAAGCATGATTTATTAATCATTAAAAAAAATAAAAATTATAGTCGCCATGGTATAGTCACCATGGCCACATAATGTTTTAAAAACTTATAGGTCACCATGGTAATGGCCACATAATGTTTTAAAAACTTATAGGTCACCATGGTAATGGCCACATAATGTTTTAAAAACTTATAGGTCACCATGGTAAAGGCCACATAATGTTTTAAAAACTTATTATTAAAATTACGGTTGGTTTTTTTGATTCTAAGTCGAGATAAGGCCTAAAATACGTAATTTTTGTTCATAATCGAGATAATCAGTAACATGAACAAAGGTTTTACGCCAATATCAACGTAAGAAGTGTCAAATAACCCTCACAACTTCTTTGATTCTAAAATTATATTAAAATATAGTGACTATTACGACTTTGGAACCATCTCCCTCGCACTGCCCTAACTGTTGAGGAAGTGCGTTATTTTAACGAAAATGGCGCTGCGATCGTCTCAAGTGGTTGGAAAGTGAGGTCACCAAGTCTATTTTCGACGAATCAATCACAGGTTTTTCACATTCATTTTTATAATGTACGAAGAGTTATGAAAATGAAAACACTATTTTTTTTAAAAAGTTACATCAACGACGAGGCAGAATTTAGTATTTTTTTATAGCTCTCAGTTGAAACGGAACAAATGGCTTATTTTTATCTGTAAAAATGAACGTAAAACAGGAGAAAACTCAGTGATTTATACTTGGATTTTGATAAAAAATTAAACAGCAATAAAGTAGTCGTGAGCACGCAAGATAACGTCTAAGAGCGTCGGCTCACAACATGTCCGGACGGGTGATAAATCAACATTTCTGAAGTCTGAGCTCATCTGGTCTCTCTCTCCTTTCACATGGTTTCAGAAACAAGATGGAAATGTGGCACCTTAGGTTAAGAGGGTCACCTTCACTGGTTACTTTTATTGCCTAAGCGTCCAGAGATAGTTATCAACCAGATGAGGGTAATCACTGAGGGTCACTAATAAGCACAACTAAGCCCTGTGATCCCAAACACAAGCTAAAACATTGCCTGTGGAGTAGCTGTATTTCAATTTGTATTTTAACTGACTCAAGAGAGGACATGAGCATATTGCATACCGTTAAACGAACCTATTTCAACCTCAATTGGAATAAGATTCTCCAATTACAGCCCCAGGGTAATACACCAACTCGATAAACGTCGGAATCCTTATCATTGGAAGTACTCCGACAATAATAGGGATTGAAAATTCTCATGGAAGCATTGTTTTAATCGCCGTGTCCAATTTATTTTCATAAAAATTAACAAGGAACGGATATCATTAACTCAAATCAGTTCTGATGTTTCAATTTGCATTGGAATCCTTTCCACGAAAACTTTCGTAACATAACATCGGTTTTAAATGAGTAAACGGTGAACTCCAGTTTGATTTGCATGTCAAATGACGATAGGCTATTAAATACATTAAATTCAATGAGAAAAGAGGATGTTCAGCAAAGTGCTTTAAACGGGATAGGTATCGATTAGAGAATGGTTTAAAAAAAACGCAATGGAACGCAAATCTTGGCGATACGGACAAGAGAGAGGCCAAAGTAGCACCACGCTATGTAAGCGACAAAAGATGGCTTAAGTTGACAAACGTTGTAGAGGTCATTAAATTGCAAGTAAGAATCGAGGGTAAGCTTAGAGGAGTATGAAAATAACAATTATTGTTATGTGGGCGTTATAAAAGAAAAACATAATCATTTAGGTAAAAGATATAAACAGTTAAGAAATAATAAATAAAAAAATTAGACCAGGGTTGAAATTCGCTATGAAAAAATCATTTGACTTCACCGGGATTCGAACCCGGATCTCCCAATTGCCGGTCAGGTGTGTTGTTCCAATGATTTTATTTTATAACAATATCATATTACAGTACATTCATTAGAAATACAGGGCAAAAAAAAGATCCGCTCCATAGACATACATTTATATGTAATACATTTTTGTTATAAGTATTTTTTAGACATACATGAATATATATTACATATTTTAGTTTTTTTATCTCTTTTTCACATAAAATTCTATTAAAAGACGTTGAGCAGCCATGCCTTTTCATGCTCTGAGGAGGGTAACTGTTCATTTACTAGTTTAATTTTATCGATTGCAGCGGATCTTATATTTTTCTGACCTGTTTGACTTTCCACGAAAGTTACCATTAGTTCTGTTAAGATTTTACTTTTCTTGGCAGGAAACAATTTAAAGTTAGCCAGTTACACCACCAAGCCATCTTCCTTCAAGGCGAATTTCGAGGGGGGTTTATGTGAACTAGATGTTCAGGCCTCAAGTCTACGTTGTAGCACATGAGACGAAGTCGTGCTTACAAAGCCACTGTCGCGGTGGATAAACCCAACATTGTCGTTATTAAAACGACGAAATCGACAAATTTCCAAACATTGCATTTAACAAATGATGTGGTACGAAGTCACTCGCACGGGTGCATATACACCAGGGTTGTATTCGCTATGAAAAAATCAGAGTTATTGAATCATTAACATTGTCCACTTCATTTTATAAACTTCGGATAACGCGAAATACCCACGCCGTACAATTAAATGACATGATCACTCGTGGAATATTTAGTGGACGGACTAGGTATGCCCGCAGATATGACATCCTCGTCCCTGTACCTCAAAAGAAATGCTATGGAGATGAGATGGCTGGTCTTCTCCCTCCATAGCTGCTCCAAGTCGCAAACTCGGTGAGAATCAGTAATCATCCTCGCGTTGTGCCATTATATACCTTAATGTTATACAACTATGACTAAATTAGACTCGAAAATTAATTTTTTTAAATATTGTATATTACAAACATCTAGTTACATAGAGTGAAATGAAGTGAAAACCACGGTTACAACTATGAATATGTATCTTTAACTATTACTCTTGGCGACCTTTTACATCCACAACACATCAGCGCGATCAAGCGTACATGAACGACATTGAATAGAATGATGTGCACTGGAGTGTTAACAGTGAAAATGTTTAAATATCCTACCGGTAGATGGCATTCTACGGATGAACAGCAATCACGGTCGATTTTTATACGTAAATCTATCAAATTCATTTAAAACACTTTTTTTATTCTTTTAAACACGTTTAACACGAAGATTTTTATCGATAGTAATTTTAAAAACTTTTCAATATCGATTTTTGACGCCGTTACTGAAACATCACCTCACTAGGAGACACTCACGGATGCCATTATTAATATATTTTAAACAAGATACTTGAGCTGTGGTCAATAAATATATTTATCAATACCGACGTTTCGCCAAATGTTTTAGCATCTACTAAGGGCATTGAAATCAGTAAATTTGAACTATCAAAAAAAAAGTAAATGTCAACTCTACGCAGTGCGGAAATGAAGTAAACAGTTCCGGTTGACAACCATTAAACTTTTACTTCAATAGTTGTCAGTTCGTTCCGTATACTTTTTCCTTACTTTCGCAAATTTTTTGGGCATATTCAATGAATTGAAATCAGTAAAATTGAACCACCAAACAAAGAGCGAGAGAACTTTTAGCCATATTGAAATGAAATAAAGACTGACAAGTTGAAGTTTTTTTATGATTTTAACCTGGGGGGTTGTGTTTAACCACTGGAGATTATCTCGATCACGTAACTAAGGAGTCACGTGGTACAACAACCAACGGTTTGAGATTTTGGTGAGTTTCTCTTACTCAGATGGATATCTTAAGCGTCTGAAACGAGATTTATTGCGTCTCTGATCGGGATGTAATAATCCATTATTGATTTACCGCGAGAAAAACTTGGCTGAGAAGGCTGCGTGAGATTTTTCCATGTGGTTCAAATACACCTAAATCTAGAACCGTTCGTTGTTGTACCGCGTGACTCCTTAGTTACGTGGTCGAGATTAACTTGAGCGATTCAAAAACAACCCGCCTGGAACTGTTTACTTCCATTTCTTTACTGCTTAGAGTTGACACTTACCCTTTGTTTGATATTTCAATTTTACCAGTCGCAATGCCCCCAAAAGGTGCCTAAATATTAGACCAACGTCGGCATTGAGGAATATGTAATATGACTACGTTTACAAGTTGAACTCAGAGCGATCTGGCCGGCTGAGTTCAGTATAGTAAACGCAACGGGCTAGAGAGATCGATACGATAAGCGGGCTAACTCGGCCCGATTTCTCTTCCAGTTTGAGATTTCAAATCGATATGAACCGATTCAAATTGGTATTTCAATCTCTTTCGCTTTGGTAAACCAGGCGATCCGAGTCAGCAGGCTTAGAATGTTCAGATAGGCCCAAGTTCATGTTGATCTGAGTTCGATTGGTAAACACAGTGTATGTATATTGACTACAAATCAAGAATCTCGCCGTTATTTATGCGTAAATGCATGAGAAAGTCCACATTTGCCATTTTCAACGTTCTTTTGTTGTTAAGAGCACATTAACCTTGCGCCAGATCAGTTTTGAAACGCACTGCCAACTGCGCAGGGTCTATTTGACAAATGGGAGGCAAGTTAACTCTTATGTTACAAAGTGATTAGCACATTGTAGAGAAAAATGGACAGCTACCATAACTCTTAGAACTCGCACGACTTACAGCGATCCTGCCACTATCTTTTGTGTTATACGAGGGTCGTCCAGAAAGTAACCTCCGTTATTCAATAAAAATTTAGCAAGGTTAAATACAACTATTTTATCATATGCAGCTTAAAACTACAAATTTTCATTACTTTTTTACGTAATTTTCAAACAAATTTAAGCACTTGTTATAACGCTTCACCATATTTGAAATACCCTCACTAGAAAACTCTGCCGCCTGGGAATGTAGCCAACCTGTCACGGAGTTTTGAAGCTCTTCATCGTCGGCAAAGTGCTGGGATTCAAGCCTTTTTTCATGTAAGCGAAGAGATGAAATTAACTAGGAGCCATGCCTTGGCTGTATGGGGGATGGTCAAAAACTTCCTATATTAACTTGGTCACAAGTTCATTTGTCTTTCGAGCTATATGAGGGCGAGCACTGTCATGCTCAAACAGAACACCAGATGTCAGAAGTCCACGATGCTTGTTTTGGATTGCTCTTCTTAGTCTTACAATTTTTACAATTCACGATGAGCTTCGGCTGCAGAGAGACATTTTGCTCAAAGATATCTTATAATGCCACGCTCATCACACTTGATGGGATTTTCTATTGCGGCGCTTATGTTTTGAGGTTATAATTCTCAGACGCACGTTAGTAAGATGCTCGTACTGGCAGAATTAAGGTAGTGTGAGCGAAGTATCATTTTATCTAGAAATCAATGAATTAAGTGTCATTTTAAATAAATATATATTGCCCTTCCATTGACCCCAAAAATGTAATCCCTTTCCATATTACTTTCCGAGGTATTTGCCAAAAATACCAGCCCTTATACATGGGAAATGGTACGTGTATGCTCTCCAGAGAGACCTTTGATAAAAAATTCCCTACACTCAGATCTCGGACAAAAATTTAACATTGTGTAGTTTGTGTGTTTTCTCAACTATTTTTGACAATTAATCATTGTCACCCCAGATAATTCTTCGGGATCACAATAAACCTTCCGTTTTAATGGAGTTTCAAACGCACTGCGCGAAAAAAATGAGTCAAATTAAAGATTTATTTAGAAATTTTCATTTAATTACTTTCAATCTCTGTCATGTAAAATTTTATTATTGCGCCATTAATAATGCACAATTTTATTCGCGTGTCTCATAGCTGATGAAATTAAAACGTATAATTCGAATATTGTCTCTAATATGACTCGGGAACTCTTTCGCTCCCACTACTTTAAATGCGTACTGAACCACTGCGCGCGCTGACGTAAGAATGGCGGCACTTCTCCCACTACTTCTCGTAGTAGGGGAGAACGGAGGTTACTTTCTGGACGACCCTCGTATCTCGTGGATTGTTGGTGAATTGCATGAGATTTGACTCTGTCATCTACCCTCATATTTCATTCCGGCCAGATAATAGGAAGAACAGAAGAAGAGACAGACGGTCTCTTCATAAGCGGGGAAACCACGTGGCACATTCTCCACTTGTGGTTTAAATCCTGCGGCGGGAGCTCGGAGAACAAACTACCTCAACCAACAGGCTAAACAAAACGACTGGAAACAAGGCTGAAGGTCACCTTTTCCGACTGCGTCCACCTTTCCCGACTGCGTCCACGTGCAAGAAAGAACATGGGATTTATGGGATTAGGGTAAACTACATACCTTACATCTTTACACGTTCGGTGATCTAACACCCTCTACCGCACGCCCATGCGGCAGGTTACAGGTTAGTACGTAGATGTCGAAAGGAATATCAAAAGCAACGGGATATTGAATACAATATACTTACTTATCCATAAGAATGTTTCCAGAAAATACACAATCTCTCCGTGACGAACTCAGGAGACAATTTTCTGCTGAAACTAAGGCATACTCTCTTTGAGAACTATCATGCAGGCAAGCTGGTGAGTAAACAATCTCAAAAGAGTGCTGCAAAGTTGTTGCTCAAGACTTTTTATTCACCACTTCACATCTCCATTCCGGACTTGTGAAACTTGAATAAACGACGGTAGCTCGGGAAGTTACGAGTAACTTCTAAGCTTCCTCCCACTTGCTTAAAAAAAGACACATTCGTCATTTCTCACTTCGAGACGGCCTGTCTCTCTCTCTCTAGCTTACCGCCGTCAACTGCGACCTATTTCACGGTTTCAGCTCTGGACTGGACCCGTACTAAATCTTCCCCCGCGTTTCATTCTTCCGTAAACTAAGCGACCGTATTTTTCTCTTTTTTGTCTTCCATCCTCCCGCACAACAGGATTCGGAGAGGGATTACGCAAGTCTTTCAGAAGGCCAAAGACACTTCGCTAAAATTTTTCCCCCCGAGTCCAACCGTTTACTTTTTAGAGTCGATGCGGTAGTCACTCCTTCCTGAAGTGGCCTCCATGCCGATCGTCTCTCTAAATCCACCGAGAGAAATTGACCCAAAGATCTGTCGACGGAGTGTAATTCCGTGAAAAAAAAATGTTAAAGTCCATCGGCCAATCGTTCATCTGATGACGTAGCAACAAGATTCACCGAACTATTTTCTGTTTCTAGGCATCCTCTCGCTATTCTCGAATTTATGAACAAATGATAACCTCTCGCATACCTTAAGCTGGGACAATATTTTTTCAAACATTTACGTATTTGTGTTGTCACAGCACTGGTGTAACTTTTGCTCGACGAAAAAATAGCTCTCTGCTGTGGAAATTTTTAAAAGTTATGGAAAATTGGACAAACTTGCAGTTTTTCTGTCAAAATAACTGTAAAGAGTTGTTTTTTCATCTTAAACAAATTTATTAATTTTATCCAGCTAACCAACTTTAACACCATTTTCGCAATGAGCAAGATGTCGTAATTACGTCTTAGTTAACCCACCGTTCCCATTAAATAAATATATCGCCGTTATGTCTTACCAAAATATTTGATAATCCTCTTGTTTGTCAAAATGTTCCCATTTTCATGATCGTCTTTACAACATGTACTCCTTTGATGTGCGTAAGAATTAAAAGTTAAAATTAAAAATTTACAAATTGAGGAAATTTAAAAAAAAAATCTGGGCTCTTACTCGCGAAGTGTGATTCTTCCAGCCATGAGGCGATTGGCTGAGGCGTTAGACACTTCAAATGAATCGGATTGCGTTATATAGAAAAGAGTGCGTAAAATTTAATGCATTGATTAACTTACACGAGCTGCCGGGAAATATTTTTTTGTTAATTTAACTGCTGCTTGAAGCTTGAGATAAAATTAACCTTTTTATTTGAAAAAATAAGACAATTACAAAACAAATTTCTCAAAAATAATCAAAGATTTTATGGCATAAATACGTAAAAAGTCGAGCAATAAGTGCCATCAATATCGATGGTGAATGAAAGAAAAAATCAAACAAGATCAAATTTTTTTCATGCGTTTATAGTCTCATATTTTATTTTAGAAACTATATGTTTTTTCACTTTTTCCCTGTACATGAGTAAAATAAATACTAAGTTCAAAATTACATATACAGGGTCAGGGAACATAGTATACTGATTTGAAGGGTCAATAAAACAAAAGCATATATTCATGCAATATTGGGGTACCATAAATTGTATTATTACTTCACCGTGATTACGATATGATCATGATATTCAGTTGACGTTAATCCGAAGATTTTTTTTCTACAGTTACACAGTTCAATCTCCTATCAGCCAAATCGCTTCAATTCCACACAATTTTTCCATTCGATGTCCGTCATAAATTTGCCTCATATATTCTCCTCTTGTCTTTCTTTGAAATTCTTCCTGTCTATTTTTTCCTATTATTTTACTCAATAAACTATCGTTTTGCAAAAAACTTCCTATAAATCCGTCTTCTCCTTGTCAGGGGTTTGATTACACTTCTTTACCCTGGGACCCTGTAGGGATATCTATATTATTTTACGGTGAGGTGAGAAATTTATTTGGAACTCCTCGTAGAAAACGGTTTGCGACTTTAAAAAATATTTTACAGCCCTCAGCACAATAAAGAACGACTAAAAATAACGAAGCCATGCATATTAAACAAATTCAATGCATTCACTTGTTAATTCTACATCTACATCTAGATACTACAATGTCAGCTGCCGCATGGACATGTGGTATGGAGTGTTAGGACATCATCCGTGTAATGATTTAAGGGATAAGGTTTTTGGAGGTGAAATGACGGCATGTTTTTTGGGAGTGTATTTAGTGGAGCTTAGTTTTTACAGTGTTCGCTTATTATGTGCGAAAAGAACGAGTTTTGATACCTTTCTGTTCGGCAATGTATCTCTCTTATTTTATCGCTTCTGTCAGACCTATAGATGTAATGAGGCTTCATAATAAGATTGTGTCGCTCTGAAACAATTTATTAATTAGCGTATGGCACGACGTTACAAATATTAACAAAATGTTTTTGTAAGGGCTGTGCGACCATTAAACTATGAGTTCCATTAAGCCATGGACCTCATAACTAATTCAGTGTGCAGTAACTAATGCTTTCGCAATATAAATCCCGCTTATTATTGCTTAAAATTTTGGCCTACCCCCCAACCACATTATTAAGTATGATTATCTTGAGATCAATATTACTCATTCGAATGATTAAGTAAACAAGTCATCCGTGACATGATCACCCTTTTCCCTTTTGAATAAACCTCCAAACGGTACGTTGAGTATGCACCATCTTGATATATTTTGGTAAAGAATTAGTATGATGGGAAGGTCAATAAATAATTCGAAAAACTGGATAGAGGCAAGAATAAACAAAGTAACTTCCTGAAATTTATTTCACTTTTCTGTATATTCACCCTGTACATTCATACACTCAACCCATCTCTTTACAAGTCCTTGATAGCCGCCAGTAGAGACGTCTTTTGTTTGCTGTCGCAGCCCACGAGTAGCCTCTTGGACTACGGCATCATCATTTTCAAAACGTCGGCCACCCAAATGATTATTTACGGGGTCTGAACAGATGAAAATCACTGGGGAAGTAAGTCGGAACAGTATGGTGGATGTTCCAAGCGTTCCCAATAAAATGTTTTTCACTGATGCTAATGATGAAATGTTGACGTTTGCAACTTATTTATTGACTTATAAACGTAACTGTGTCCGGCGAGATGTAGTGGAAGGATATCATATTGAAACACTAAAGTATGTAGCACTTCTTCCACAGGTATCTGATGATGGCTTCATAGCTGAAACGCGTTGTACCATAGAAATTAAACATGTGAAAGAAGTGCTACATACTTTAGTGTTTCATTTTTGACTTATACTGAACTCCACTTCCTCAGGGTAAGTGAAACATGAGGCTATTTACATAACCAACAGATGAAATGAATATTTTGGGAACACATATTTAGCGGATTGTCGAATTCGATTCGAAAAATATATTTTACAACTCACTTTTATACATGAATCGTTTCAGTCATATTCATTATTTAAAAATAAAATATATCTGAAAAATCCCTGCCAAATTTTGTATGAAATCATTCTTCGAATCGTCGGTCTTTGACACTCGGCAAGAGGTTTGAATAACATAGACCGCGGCAAAAAATGTTTCGTACCACCATTTCATTGGATACTAATTTTTCGTAATACTGCTAAACCGAACGTATTTTATGGTTTTGTCGCCCCACTTCTACTTAGGAAGAAAAATCTCTCTCACAGGGCTTCTAGGATGTGTGCTGATATATATAATCAGGGGAAACGTCCGTGAAAACTTTTCACTCCCCTCTAAAGAATGGAGAAAGGTAGAAATCCTCGCACTCTTGATTATCTTTTGTTTACTTTTTCCCCCTTCACGCTCAAGCTAACGTGGCTTGGTCCTGCTCATTTTGTTTTCTCCGCCCGGCCTGAAGAGACGGAAGTATCCAGCCCTGCTCCCCCTCAACCCCTCTTTCAGACCGCCGAGATTCCCTCCCTAAAGAATCCCCTCCTCGCTCTGGATAGCCGGAAAGTTTCTCCACCGTAGCTGTCGTCTAGCTTGTGGATGTCTGGGAAGGAAGAAATGAATAAGGGGAAAAATTCTATTCATTTAATCATCTCATTACTTTATTTCCGGGTTCACACTTTGTGCGCCCAATCATTACAAACTATTATGGAAGGAAATATGAATGAAAACAATAAAAGAAGAATACTTATAATGGAATATTTCAGACAAACATAGATGGACTAGTAAAGGAACGAAGGACTAACGGAAGTAAGGAAAGAAAGGGCTAAGGATATAAGGACTAGGGAAGAAGGACTAAATAGTTAATGGAAGGCCCTAAGGAAAGAAAGAAGAGCTGAAGGAAGGAAGGAGGGGCTAAAGGAAGAAAGGAGTAAAGGAATGAAGGAATAAATAATGGAAGGAAGGTGGGACTAAAACGGAAGTAAAGAAGGACTAAAGGAAGGAAGGAGAGGCTAAAGTATTAAAGGAAGGAAAGTCTAAAGGATTACAGGAAGGAAGGACTAAAAGATTACAGGAAGAACTAAATAAAGGAAGGAAGGACTAAAGGAGTAAAGGAAGTAAGGAGAAACTGGAATAAATGAAGGAATGAAGGACTAAGTGGTTAAATGAAGGAAGGACCAAAGAAGCAAGGAAGGATTTGGAAAGAAAGGACTAAAAAATAAAAGAAGGAAGAAAGGAAAGAAGAACTAGAGGAAGTAAGGAATTGAATGGCTAAGTAGAAATTAAACGCTTAGTTGATAAGGAAGATGAAAGTAAAGAACTGTAGCAAACCATTCTTCAGATTACTGACTGCTATTGATAGTCGGAGACACTAAGAAAAACAAATTAGGATCGCGAAATATTTAAGATAGAAAGCTCTCAGAGTGAACTGATCATATACAGAGGGAACTGGAGAAATGGCGACTTGTTGCTGATAGAATAAGTGTGGTTATTTTAAAACCATCATATATTATTTATTTAAAAAATATATTGTCTTCAAATTCTTGCGTGATCATTATTTGATAACTGGTACAAGAATATCTGAAGTATGCGTTTAGAACAAAATTACCCTGAAAATATCCATTTTAATATGAAATTTTGTAATTATACACATATAATTTATATTTTCGACCGATTTTACCAAGATAAAGCTTCTTCTGTCATATTCTGAAACTTTAGCCATCCTTGCGAAATTTTATTAATTTTTAAATCGCCACCAGAGTGTTTTGCCATATCGCCAATCGCAAATGAAACATTCATATAACGAGTTATTCGAGCATCAAAATAAGGAAATTTCTCACAGTATGGAAAATAAGCCCCAAAACCTCATAATCGGGAAAAAGAACAGAGATAATTTTCTCGAAAATTTGGTGTAATGCAAGGTCGATCAATATCGATTGTGTTCTTCCTTCGATATGGGTCTTCGCAGCGTACATAAATCTACCATTATTGAGCTTATTTTTCTGTATTCTCCATAAGCATAGTAAAGGTTGTTGGACACTTTTGTTGATTTGGCATTGCTTTTGCATTCGAAATGACAACTTGTGCCGCATATTCGCAGATTTCCTTGGGTGTGTTATGGCAGTATATGCTCAAATAGCTCATTTAATGGCGGCCCACATGGTGGAAATGGTTGTGAAGCCCTACATCAAAGGAAAAATACAATAGATATCGAACGACCTTGGGGGTGATGGATCTTTAAATGATCCATCTAGCGATGGACGATATTAAATTGACTCTAGCAAATATTCTCGCAGGATTACTCTCCGGAGTCAGATCCTGGGGTCCGTTCTTCACGGTGGAACTTGAGGAATCGGCATAGTTACCAATTTCGGAAGAAGCTACTACCACTTCGGCCTAAGCCAATTACTGTCCAGTTTCTTGGCGTATAAAGCAAGAAAGAGATACATTTTTTGTAACGTATAAGGATGGCTTATTAGAATTAGCTGGGTGACATATCATTTTGGCATATCCCAAGAGAACCAGATGGCCAAATATAGTTAATAGGGCCGACCCCAACTATCAACATGTCTCACATTATCGGTCCTCTACATTTCGAAAATCATTTACCGTTGCCGCCTCTCAAACTTAGAACAACCTACCAAAATCAATCAAAGACTCCTCATCGCTGCCCACATTAAAAAAGAAATTATACTTATACCTTACTTGCCCCACAAAAGCTATCTTTACTCATATTAGTGTTTTATAATCATGGATGGGCTGTATTATTGTTGTATATTTTCCATCGCTATTGATTTCAAAATTACTGTATCAAAATATTTAATCGTGTTAACATTAGATTCAATGTATAAACGAGCTTTTTGTATTCCATATTTTATATCGTGTTATTATTGTTGTATATTTTCTATTTGTATTGACTTCAAAATTATTATATTAAAATATTTAACCGTGTAAATATTTAACACAAATTATAAACTTTCTTTTTGTATTCCATACTTTATATCATGTTTGGTTTCCGATGTTCATTAATTCACATGGCATGTTGGGTTTTTGATTAACTGTAATTTTTTTTCCCTGAAATTGGTGCCTTACGAATATAACTTAACTGCATGTTGAGTTAAATTTTGTTTCATAAAAACTGTTAAAATCGGATATAAAATCTGTGGACAATAAATTACATATTATATATTATTATTATAAAAGGCAATGAAAAAGAAGAGGGGAAAGGAAAACGCTGCAACGCTGAAAGATTACCCATGTTTTTCTGGTCTCGACCCAACCTCGTCGCAGTAACTCCTTTCTTGTTTTAATGCCTTAAGTTACCTCCGCCGTCTTTTCACAAAAGGGTGACATAACAAAACTCTGTAAAAATACTGAAAGGGATTGCGTCTTATTTTTTTGGCTCTGCGTCGGGAAAAACCTTGGTCGCTTCGTTTTATTTTTTCGGCACCTGGTTCATTTATTTTTAAAAAATAATTCCGTCCATGATTTGTGCGTCACCTCATATTTTTTGCGGATCGAGTTCTGTTTTGCCACCATCTACATTGGTCTCCCGCTTGCGTTCAAAGAAATACTCCTCCAAGTTTTCCGATTGCTGGCGAAGGTTAAATTTCCCGGAAACGCTCCCCCTCCCACTTCCTGGACTAAAAAAAGTTGCGTTTCATCGTAGTAGTGTCTCTAGATGCTGCTCATGACATCTTAGTATCAAAGAACGCAATTTCATACGATATTTTTTTCGCGCAAGTGCGAGGTCTAAAGAAGAAAAAAATGTGAAATGGTGCAGTTTCATACTCGCCTCAATGTAAGTTATATATCCATCCTACTCGGCCGTAAAGAATTAACCCTGACCATTTCTTAGATTCGAGGGTGTTCGAGAGTACAGGTTTTACTGCACTCATTACGTCGTAAAGAAGTTTTTAAGCCCTCGATTTGCCCCGCCGTTATTCGGACTGCGAGCATCGTAGCGACAAGTTGGAATCGCTAGTGGAAGAGTTACGGACACCTAGTTTCCTAACCGTCTTTTTCACTCTCTGCCTGGAGCTATTACTCCTGGCAGTAAAGTGATTTTGATGGCCCCCTGGGTAGTTAAGCGCGTCGGAGACAAATGTAATTCCAAAATCATCCGGCCATCGGTCCCCGGATATCCATAAGAATTTTAAGTTTTTGGCAATTCGGCGTTTCTCTCTTTTTCTCATTTGGGACGGCAACAAATACCCCTTTCGTCTGAGAAAAGATGGGACTTATACGTTGAGCGAGTAGCTCCTCATATAAAAATCATTGCACATAAAAACATGAAATTGTTATAGCCATTTTTTATACAGGGTTTTCACACTTCGGCACATCACCGCCACTTTGTGTAGTGCCAAGCTGCTACAAAGGGGATTGCGGAGAAAATGACTTTTGAAATGGATTAAATTAACTTCTAGGCTTTTAGAGACCAAAAATTTGAGACTGTGTTGTTAATCTGAGGCCTTTGAAAAGGAACATAGAATTTTTTGCTGTTGAAACTATGAGAAAAAATACGTACTGAATAAATATAATGTCGGTTCATATTCTTTAAGGACACATCCCTCTTGTAGAATACACGCGTATGAATTTTTAAAATGTTAAGAAGACAAAATTTCGACATTTATAAATTCAAACGGCAGAAGTGGGATCAGTCCTTTTCTCATAATGCTATTTTGTTTGACATCTCGAAGGCTTGAGAATTTCATGGTAGAAAGTTTCAGGTTTAAACAAACCCTTATGCACCCTTACAGATCTTTTTCTGGTCTCGCATAGCTTTACGATCACATCCTCGCTCCTCATCCTTACACCCTTAAAATCTCACGAAGCGTTCACATGACATCAGATTTATAATACTGCTAATCCATTTCAACTTGTTTTATTTCTCTTGAGATTTTAAAGCTTTAGATAGTAGTACAAAAAACACAATGTTCATTTCGACTACAATAATTTCAGGTGCAACTAGTATCGACGCAAAGGCGTCATCATCCGGTACGGTATTGATATTTTTTACTCTAACGGCATTAGTTAGGCTCTAATCTCTTCGAATTGTGCATAGAATTTCATTCTATATTATAGATGCAATTCAAGACGATATGTTTTCACTCAAGGCAAAGTCTCAGGCTTTATTTTCTGGAAGTTAGACACATGAAATAATTTCTCCAATTGTACATTCCTTACTTTTTTCCTCCTTTTCTCATATTGACAATGACAATGTGGAGTAAATAGGAGCGTACACTTTAAATTGTTTTTGAGAATAGCATGGTTCATTAACCAAAGAGGACGTAAATATGTTTTTAGAATTAGGGATGATAAAAAGAGTTTTGTCACTATCAATGCATTTTATGTTTGTCAAACATTTGTATTACAGTGAAAATACAGGATACGGCAACATATTTTGCTGATTTGAATTTGGCACCAAAAAGCTTGGTTCTTCAAATACGATCCTGTGATAAAACAGTTTTTCAAACGTATTCCCCTAGACGTTCACAACACTTAAATGCTTGAAATCCATGTTGTGGAATATGGAGAAAAAAATAGTTACAACGATACCATGACAACAACTTTTGGAAAAAGTTTGGTTTCATTGATCCATGCAAATCGTTAAATTATGTTCCCGCACCCCGTTTATGTAATTTTAAACTTAGTATTTATTTTACTTATGTACAGGGCGAATTAAAAAGATATAGTTTTTAAAAAAAGACTGTAAATGCATGAAAATATTTTGACCTTGCTTAATTTTGTCTTTCATTCACTATAAATATTAACAGCACTTATTGCGCGACTATTTACGCCATAACTCACGGCCTTTCTATCTTGAGTTCTTCTTCTCACCCCAATTCGGTCATTCAATTAGATATACAAACCTCCCTACGGCAGAAAATGATTCCCTACCCACAAATCTCCACCGTTTCCATCCCCCTTATCCTCTCCTACCCACGCCTGGTTGAAATATAAATGCGGAAACTGAAAAACGAAATGTGTCCTTTGATAATGACATTTCAGTAGTCAACACCGCAGTCCGAAATAATACATAAAAGTAAATGAATAAGAGTGAAAAGTTATTGCATCATATGATATTCCCTAGCGAAAAAGTAGACAAAACGCGACATTCAAGCGGCAATGGGAACCGAGCGAATAGACCACCACTGCGAGCTTTCGCGATGGGAATATTTGGGTAGAAATACACCGACATCGTCCTTGCACCGATGTTATCGGCGGTTTCTCGATTCTTATCGCCGTAAATTAGTCCGGATAACGCGAAACCTCTCCCTCACTCTTCTCGAGAGCATCGCGCGGAAGATATGGATTCTGGGAACCGCGTCAGAGGGTATTCACTTCCCGAGTGCCCACTCTACCATCCACCCTCCTCCCACCCCCTTGCTCGCCCGTCGCTAGAACTTGGCTGGTGGGCGGACCACGAGGGTTCTGGCATTTTTCCACGCGAGAGGATATGGGCGGGAGTGAGCAAAGTGATCGGCTTTGCGCGGGAGTTTGCACTCTCCTCCTTGATAAACGAATTAACTGCTTGAAGATGTATACATATAAATCGCACTTTCAACTCTCCGTAAGATCAAAGTCACATCACGTGTTTCTCAGGGAAGCGTGATAGGCCCTTTTTTATTTGTAATTTACATTAATGACCTAAGTTCTCGAGTTAACAGTAAATTAAGATTATTTGCAGACGATACAGTTATCTACCGTGAAATGAGCGAAGATGCGGAGGCGTTGGGGCTAGAATTAAATATCAGTAAATGCACCACAGTTCACCTCCTGCGAAAGTCATCACACAAATACCATACCAATACTGTGGATGGAGTAAACATAAAATCTTGGATATAGTGATATATCTTGGAATTATCATAAGTTTTGGTATATCGTAGGGAACGCACAAACAAAACATATGCGGAACAGTATTATAGAAACTAGGTTTCGTTAAGCGTATAGGAAGGCACTCGGATGAAAAAGTCGAAAAGAGATGCTACTTTCTTCTGGTTAATCCACACCTCTAATGCACCGCTAGTATTTGGGACCATGATAAAATAGATTGAACCAAAAATAATAATAAAATGGACGGGAAAATAGCGTATTTCATTAAAAAATGCTACAAGCGTACATATGTCTCACAACTTTTAGAGGAATTAAGGTGGGAGCCCATAGAGACTCGGAGGCTACACGCTAGGCTAAGCTTGCTTGAGAAATTCAGAGCTGATGTTTTTCAGAGCGATACAGAGAATATTATCATGACCCCTCACTGCACCTCTAGGTCTGATAGATGTGACAAAATAAGAGAGTTACATTGGTAAACAGATAGGTACAAAAATTCGTTCTTTCCGCGCACGATAAATGATCACAATAAAAGCTGAACTCCACTAAATACACTCCTATAATATATGTCACCATTTACCTCCCAAAAACTTACATCTTTACACGGCTGGTGACCTAACACCCTCTGCCACACGCCCATGAGACGGCTCGCAGGGTATTATGTAGTTCTAGATGTAGAAGGTGGTTTGAGAGAGATATTTTCTTAATCATAATGGAGATCGTATTCGAATTTTCGTTTGAATTGCGGCAGCTTCAGGAAGCAAGAATTAAATATTTAATTAGTAATTGTGCAATGTTAATTTTATATTAATAAAATTCTAAGCAATTAAATAAAAAAATAACTCCTCGAGTCCTTAACTTGACTCATGTATTTCGCGAGGTACGCCTAAAATTCCTACGCCTAAAAAAAGGTTTTTTGGCAAGCCTGAAAAAATGACTGCGGTGGCATTATGAATTATTTTAAAAAATGGTTGAGAACTCACTTCACTGCGTTTTTGACGAGATCTTGGCGCTAGGAATTCCTCATCTTTTAACTGCTATCGTTGAGTCTTTTTTAACCGGACGAAAAGACGACCGGCCGAAAAGAAGATCCGTCTTTTTTGAATTCGTTCTTTTTTGTGTAGTCGTGAAACGGCCGCTCGGAACAACCTTGGCTACAATGTAATCCTAGGGGACAGGGAAGAGCAGGCCAGTCGAACTTGAGACAGAGCGGGTGACGGTTGTTCTTTACGAGCAATTCGAAAAATCGGGTCAAAAAAGACTCGAGGATATCGTGTAAGCGGCCGAAAACCACGTTAGTAATTAATGGTTAAATAAGATCTCTGAAGTGTTTACGCGTAGAACTTACCATGTTTCAGGGCCGGTATTTTTCGTCAATAATCTCGGAAAGTAGTTCGGTAAGGTGCTGACATTTTGGTATCATTCGATGGGTGAGATATTTTTCTTTATGATAAGACCAAACTTATTAATATGTAAAGGAAATGATATTTCGGTCATACTTCCTTGAGGATAGTTTGAGCGAGATATTTCCCTAATCATAATGGAGACCATATTCGAATTTGAAGATTTAATTTCAGCAGCTTCAGGAAGCTTGAATTAAATATTGTACAATTAATGGGGCATAATTTTAACTTAAATTGTAATAAATTGTAATTAATTGTAACATAAATAATGTAAATTAGTATAAATAATAATATACTTTTATACTATTGAAATTCTCTGCAAACAAATAAAACACCTTTAGAAGTGCCTGATTTGACAATTTTTTTTCACGCGGTACGTTTAAAACTCCTTCACAAAGGAAGGTTTTTTTTTGTTGGATTGGATTTTTGGGGAGGCGACTGACAGCTGATGTCATTTGCGCCATAGGGGACAGGTAAAGGGATAATTTTATGTGACAGAAATTGTAAGTAATTAAATGAAAATATCTAAATAAGTCTTTAACTTGACTCATTTTTTTCGCGCGGTGCGTTTGAAACTCCTTGGCAACGGAAGGTTTTTTTGTGATTCTGAAAAAAATATAGCGGTGGCAATATGATTCATTTAAAAAAATAGATAATAAAGCATACAAACAACACGCTGTTAGTTTTTTTGGCGATATCTGGGTGCTAGAAATTTATCATTTTTTAAGTAAAGCCTTCTGGGTTACATACACATACTATTTCTCATGTAAAAGGCCTGGTATATTTTGGCAAATATTTCCGAAAGTAATGTAGTAAGAGGTTAAAGTTTTGGTTTCATTAGAAGGGTGATAAATTTTTCTTTAAAATGAGACCAAATTCATTGACTTCTAGGTAAAATGATATTTCGCTCAAACTACCTTAATTTCCAGGACTTTCCACTTTTCTGTACAGTTTTAGAAGCATGGATTCGCTTTTTCGTTCAAATGACATTATTCTGCTGTAATATGAACAATCCTTGTAAGGGCGCATACAAAAATCTCGACATCAAAGGTTGAAATAAGTAAGAATCCTATAGTATTTTTATTTCAAAATATAAAACGCACTTCAAAGATGAGGTATTCAAGTTTTCAGAAAATCTGGAAAAAGTGACCCAGAGAACAAAGCCACCTTTAAACTTCTTCCTCTACCTACTACACCCTGAGGCAACCAGCCATTTAGGTTGTTATTTCGCCCTGCGACTGCGTGAATAGAGAATCAAATGAGGGATATTGCATTTTTCTCTTCGTGTTTTCTAATTGTCTCGTAAACTTGCATTCATCTGTTGCGTACTCTGTGCTTGAGTCTCGTCTCCAACTTTTACGTCATTATGAATTCTAGTGAGCAGATATCCCATCCTCGGAAGTTTCGTTGAACTGCAGAAATCGATTGAAGACGTATGAGAAACTCGCAAATAACAAGCATAGTCACAAGAAATGTAGGGCATCGCAAAAAAATGTATTTCTTCTCCAAGTTTCTGAGATTTGTTAATAGTTCTCCTCCTTTGCATAAATAGAAATAAAGAAGTGTCCAGCCATATTCCTTCTTTTGTATATTTGTGGTATTTCCTCTACACAAGTTTCCTTATATAAAAACGAGAACAAATATATGAATTGCACTTTCTCTTTTCTCAAATTAGACTATTATTTCAGCCGAGGTCGTTGTTTTTAGACAGTTTTTGAGGAAACAATTTCTTATATAAATATTTCCGGGATACATTTTGTTTTTTTGCTTTCTTACAAAGTTCTTCCATGCTTTATGGAAAAAACTTACCACGCAATGAAATAAATCCTAAGATTGGTAAATGCGTTTTCGATACTGCAATTTTCATTGATCCTTCTACTTCTAGCTCCACTCGTTGTAGCCCAGGTCAGCGCCGGGAACTTTCACGAGAGTTATAATCTGTGTGCGGGAGATGGTTTATGCGGGAAACTCGAGATGGCATGCCATGATGTGGGAGTACCCTTGAGTCCCTTTTGTTGAAACTAACAGGATGAACCAATAAGTCGTTACTCCCTGAAGTAATGTTCTTCCCCTAAGGAAACGGGATTTGAATCAACTGAGTTCCGCATCGAATATACGACGCCCATTCGATGCCAACCTGGTAGTGGCGTTCACCTCAAAGTTCTAAACTTTGGTAGGTACCTATTCAACCATGATTACGTAATCTACATACTACAATGCATTATATTCTAGTTTTAAATATCAAACCTGAGGTTATTGATCGTAGGTGGAAAGTAGAAGTACCACGATGTTCAACTTTAAAGCACGGAAAGATGTTTAATTTGCGCTTAAAATGCAAAATTCAAAAACATCAATTTAAAATTATATATGCATCACACTGTGTAAGAGGTAATCGTTCTTCCTGCATAGTTACTCAATTAAAAACAAAGATGAAGCCGAGACGGTCAGACGTGTCACTGAAATTTTATATATTCCACGTTACCGAGGGTGGTGTCACGTGTATTACTATTATTACTATGTATTCTACTGGTATAGGTAGGTTTCATTGAAGGTGCCAGAGAATCTCCTCCCGGTTCTCTACACATTCAGAGGCCTATCTTCTTCTAGTATATATCGAATTATTTTTTGTTTATTATGACGTCCATCCACTACGTGAAAGATTCAATTTTTCCATTTTATTTTACCCAATTCTATTTCTTCCCCTTTCTCACTTGCCCAACATCCTTCTCTCTACCAAACTATTCAGCAACCCATCACCCTTTATTACATCCTTCAACCATCTACCCTGCCTATCCCGGATTTCATTCAGAAGTTTACTTTCCTCTCCTACCATCTCCAGCACTTCCTCGTTAGCCTTCCTCTCCGTCCACCTCACCTTCTCCATCCTTCTCCACACCCACATATCAAATTCCTGCAGCCTATTCTCGTCCTCCTTTCTGAGGGCCCTCGTTTCTGCATCATACAACGCTACGCTTCATATCAAGTTCTTCACCAGCCTCTTCTTCATCTCCTTAACCAACGTCCCTGTCATCAGCTCCATGGATTCCAGTAGTGAGTTATCCAGAAAAATGCTAAATGGAAATGATTTCCAATGGAGTAACGCATTATTCGTAAAATGTATTGACAAGTTCCTCGCAATGGCCATGTTAGGTGGATAACTTTTTGCGAAAAAGAAATAGCCTCACTTTAGTGCATTAAAACGCCATATGACATCTACTTCTACTTGCGCTTCCGATGGCTCTGTTCTCTAATTAGACCATCTTTTTCAACGTTGTTTTTTGGATATTTTTGAGGAAATATTTTTTTATATAAAATTGTACACATTTACAAAAGAGAGAAAATAGCTTTGCAATGCTTTGTTTCCATTTTTCAATCGAAAGTTCATATCGAAAAATAAACACAGGCGACGACGAGTGGCAATGCTAGAAACGATATAAAGACCTCTTTTAAATACTTCAGTAGGACGTGATTTGAAGCATTACTGAACAATTCAAGTAGCAATGTGGTTAGTGACTGTGACGCCACTTTTCATTAACCATCGTAACTACGTTGTTTTAAATGTATGGTGAAAGCATGCACGCGATACTGCCTCTTAACAGTGTTCAATTACTTTATGTGCAATATTTTGAAAACGTCATACTCTTTCACTCAGACAACGAAAATGTTTTTAACTACACTTCATTTGGTAATCAAACGTAATAAATCTGAATAAGACGAACAGCGTTATTTTTCCAGTAAATTGATTACAGACTCATAACCACATTCTGTACAACTAATGACTTGCTCAATTTATATGAAGAGAGCATGGCTAAGATTTTATCCTTTTCGATCATATTACTTGCGCATAATCGAAATCACAAATTTTGCTTTTTCTCCTCAGATTTCATTCCCATTTTTGAGTTTTTGAGAATTGATCAACCATCACGTAAATTTTGAGTACTCATACCTGTCCAGATGCGCTAGGACTTATTACACTATACCCTCTTCTATTTATAATTCAAAATTTTGGTAGAAGCACCTCTGTACTTTTATTTTCCTCCATGGTGATTCTCCGTATGGTTCAAAGGAACGAAAAAAATTATGGTTCCTTTGAACCATTGTTATTACTAGGAACAGACATTATTACTCGGAATGAACATACAGCGATGGGAACGACTGTGTAATCAAAAGGAATATACTTCGGGAAAAACGCTGGCAACTGACGCGCCCAACATGAGTGATGGATCGCCGCTGCGATTCCTGCGAATCGGAAAAAGTAACCAAACGATTAGATAATCTTTATTTGATCAGCACTTATCGAGCACAGGGCGATTGATTCGACGGGGGGAGAATTTATCTGCCGCGCCTTGAGAGACACGGTTGGGCATTGTTGTCGGCTGCTCTCCTCCGGTGGGGAGTCTAACACGGCCACTTTCTAATCTATGCGAAGAGCAAACATTTACAAGTCCAAGAGTTGGCGAGCGAGGCCAGACGGCGCGAGGGCGGCCGGCGAGTGTTGGGGTGAGTGTTCGGAGTGTAATCTGCCTTCAAACCCCCAACTAGAGACGGGCTAAGTCGATCATTTTAGTGATTCAATCATTTTGATTCGAGTCACTTAAAAGATTCAATCAACTGATTCAATCATTTGATTTATTATGACTCGTAAGTCAGATTGATTAGATGAATCACGAGACTCACGTGAATCGAAAGACTCGAATGTATGAAGATTGAAGAGACTCAAACACTCGAATGATGCTAATTGATGCCATCAATCTATTTGAATAATTGATTTCGAATAATTACTATCGTGTTTAGAAATTTAGGAAGGCTGATTGATTTCCATATTCCACAAATTTTGGATCCGCATTAAATTGGAGATTTTTATGTACTATAGTCACGAGAATATTTAGAGAGGCAAAACTGTCACAGACTCTGAATTCAAGAAGAATAACGTCAAACTATGTACATGAAAATTAAATCACTAGCTCAGACTACACAAATTAATGTGCATGAATGTATGAATGTTTTATGACCTGCAGTATTGAATTACATTCAATTAGAAGCTCTCATCTGAGCAGGTAATAAAAATTCTTATCAAGTTTACCAACTGTATTGATGCGCTGGTATTGTAGCGAGGGTTAATTTCATCGTTTTGAGCGCCTTGTCTCTAACTATGCTTTACAAACATAAACTCACTAACCAACTATTAATGGATTTATGCCCATGAAGATATCTCTCTGAAATTTCATGACTAGACATAACGGATAACGTACATGTGAATGTTTTTCCACTTAATATCACATTCAATCACACGGCAGACGGAAACACAAAATGATTGAATGATCGAATCATTTTCCCGAAATGAATCATGAGTCATTTGACTCACTTGGTGATTCAATCATTTTGAACGAATAGATCATGAACGACCCATCACTACCCCCAACCACAACCAGCCTCCCACTGCTCCCAGTAGTGCGCAACCTAGATGTAATCCTCAATGACAACTTGTCGTGGAGCAATCATATTTTAAATATTTCAAATAAAATTAATAGTACGCTTTACCAACTTAAGGTGAACAAAAACCTGCTGCCGTTACCTACGCGGAAACTGCTCGACAAATGACTATTATTTCCCAATCTTGATTACTGTTTTCTCGTTAATAATGATTTGATGGCTGAACAGAACATTTTAGTTACAGCGTCTCCTAAATTGAGCATTCGGTACCTTTTTAATCTTCGCAAAGAAGAAAAACTCACCCCCTATTATAAAAAAAACTTGGTTTAATACCATCTCACGTCGTCAATATCTACTTGGGACATTTATTTATTCCATCTTTGCCAGCAGCGAACCTTCCTAACTAATCGATATGTTTCCTAAAAGAACTACTAATCATGTAATGGTTACTGAAACAGAACCTAGTAACCTTCTACTTCCGACCCACCGAACCACTACCTTTCACAAGTCGTTTGTCGTTGACAGCTCGGGAATTCTATTCCAATTACTGGTGGAAATCTCGTTCGTAGGCAATTTTTCAGTCCAAGGTTATGGAATTTTATTTATAGAATTTTTTCCTAAATAGTTAAGCCTGTTCAGTTGTAAACTCTCATTACCAATTTATTTTACAAAAACTGTTTTTTTTATGGTCCATTCATGTTTTTTAGTATTACTGTTGAAAATGTTACTTCAAAGGATTTTTTCCTCTCGATTAACTTGTATCATATCTATAGCTATCTTCGAATTCAGTTGTGTCCCATGTACAGTTACTGTTTTTCACTGAGAGTATTTGTTTGTCTTTATTTTTCTTTGTTATTAAGCTCCATTTATTTTATGATTTGAAGAAAATCATTTGTTAATAACCTCGCTGCTATTTCATTGTATCGTGCTGTTGCTCTAAGGGACATGTCCCAGAGCACCTATTTTTATCAATTTTCCCCACCATCGGCGTGTTTTTCTTGGTACCCCTCTACGGCGTGTTTTTCTTGGTACCCCTCTACGGCGTGTTTTTCTTGGTACCAACAGTGCTCGCCTCCGTACACGGCCGACCGCACCCCTTCCCCTCTGTACGCTAAGTGGGAGAGGCACGCTCGCTACGGGATAACGCGCCGATTTATCGCTCCGTTTTAAAACTTCGGGAACGACCCCGCTGCATTTGCAAGATACCCCTACCCTTCTCGCGGTCGCTCCCCGAAGTTGCGGCGCGTGGTGCGGAATACACGAGTATGAATATCAATGTCACCTCGAAAAACTTGACCCAAAACATCTGGACCGTTTTGTTCCTCACCCTGTGAGTCCGAGATGATAGGCAAACAAAATGGAAAGCAAATATTTACTTCTTTCAGGATATTCCGCATATTAATTTAAAAAATTAAACCCTTTTAAAAATTCTTTTGCATTTGTCGGAGACCAGCGAAGGGTTAATGAACGTCGACTTCTCACGTATCTGCCTCAATAGTCTCAGATAGGTATGAGAGGTAGCTGAACGTTTTCGATGTTCTCCATCCTACTCAAAAGTATTTGAAGCGTGCGAGCCAGGAAGTAAAAGTAACCCCACCTATAGGGGTGTGCTGAGAAAATGCATTTGATTAAATAAGATATCTACATACAAACATACCAATCACGCCGTTTTTCCGGGGTAGCCAGAGTCACAGAGTTTCACTCAAGAATGCATAATTTCAGGTTATTATTCATTTTATATGAGCGACAACTAAAATGTTTCAATACAGCAATATAAGGGTGCCTGCATTTTAAGTTATTTTGGTTTAAATGATTTTATTTCTCCAAGATATTAGTATTCTCATTCAGACGCACAGACTCTGTACAGGATATGATTTTACATATTATTTAAGTATTATACCGGTAAAGGTCGGTTGTGTTGCACATCAGAGAATATCTTCCCGATGTTCTGCACATTCAGGGGCCTGTCTTGCTCTAGCATATCCTTTTTCGGATTAGCATACGATCCACCCTCCTTCATCCCGTCCGTGAAACATATTCTCCTTCTTCCTCTTCCCTCTGCCCAACAACCTTCCCTCTATCATATTCTTGAGCAACCCCTTGCACCTTATTACATCCTCCGGCCATCTACCCAGCATATCCCGGATTTCATTCAAAAGTTTCCTCTCCTCGACCACCACCTTCTCCATCCTTCTCCACACCCACATCTCAAATGCTTGCAGCCTATTCTCGTCCTCCCTTCTGAGGATCCACGCATCCGTGAGCTTACACAGCACTACAATGTCCACCTCCAGAAACTCTCATTTCCAGCCATTTGGAGCTAAAATGACCTCTCTTAATATACTCGAATAGACGTCTTAGCAGTAGTTTTTTTAAGAACTACTTGAAATATCTTGTTTTAAATATCTAGGATCTATTTGAAATATCTTTTTAAATATCACATATACCTTGTTCTTTTTAATGTGTTGAACTATGCTATGTGCATCCTGTATAATCACTTTAAACAATACTACCAACTTGTGGCATTTCACATAAATTGCATTATTCATTGTGTTTTTGTATGGATATTAATAAATATTTATTGGAAAATCTATCTGTATATATGTTACTTCATTTTAAAATTTCAAAATATGGCAGTAACCAATTGTGTACTTGTAATTAGCTTTATGGATATGCTAATGTTTGCAGCCATATAATATTTAATGGTTGATTTTACGGAACCTGCTGACAAATGAATGAGGTTTGGTTGGACCGAATTTTGTACGAATTAGTATAATTCTCTTTTTTGTATAATTAAAATAATTTATTAATTTTTAAAAAATCTTAAAAATTGTACTCATATACTGATATTCAAATTTCATGGAGTTGTTCTCATAGCATATTTTTGAATTGACACATCTGTCACAATTGTATTAATATGGAACATCTTGTCCAAAAATAAAAAAAAATAGGTTTTTACTTGTTCGCCACCACATAGCGCGACGTCACTGAGTTCTGAGCTGCAAGTTTACCGTATTTGTTGTCGCGGTCTTGTATATTACAAGACGGTGGTGCAGACCTTCGTCATTCGGCGGCCTCTCTTACTCAGCGTACTTCTTTTTCTTTTCTTCCGTTTTCCGGGAGACGGCGAAGTTAAGTGCCGTCCTCCGCCGATTCCGTACGTACCGGACAAATGGTCACGTTCGCTTCCGACCCATTTTTTCCGAGCAATGTTTTTTCCCCTCCTTTCCTGTCGCCGGGGCGGTGCAATGATACATGATTAATGCTCGCGCAACCTAGGAGGACCGGACCGGCGGCCGGATGGCGGAGGAATACAAACGCCTCCGCGGCTCGAAGCAATCACCTTGCTTGCACTATTGACCAAAACACGAGTTTGGCCCTCTTGCTTCCACCGTTTTCCACTGAGAACAAATGATTTCGCAGCAGTGATATCGGGGATGTCAATGGGGAAAAATACAGCATGGGGCAAAGTACAGCATCTCTATCGTAATATTTATAAATCAATAGTTTCAGCCTTAACGTTGTAAAACTTTTCCATAACGCTCAGGAATTAACAAAACGTTGTAAGCTTTACGTAAAATAATTATTGGACGTCCGGTTTATTCGAATAATCCTGACCTGACCCGGACCTGATGATGTCGACTATTCGACGAAACCGGTCGTCCAATTCTGCGTTGAACTTCGCAAAGTTTCGCAATTTAAATTATCGCTCAAAAAGGCTGACCAGGGAGGCTGTGTTTGAACCGTTCGAGATATTCCCGATCACGTAACGAAGGAGTCACGTGGAACAAAAACTAACGGTCCGATATTTTGGTGAGTTTTACCTACATGGGAGGACAACTTCAGTGTTTGGTATGTTATTTTGTGCCTTATTAAGGGCATTTCAGCACATCAAAAATATTCCCACAGAAAAAATTCAATGGGGAAGGAGGATTGAAATTTTTTCAAGTGCTTTGAAGACTCAAAGTTCCCAACACCCTTTCATAATTTTACCACGTGACTCCTTATTTACATGACCCCAATCATCTCCAATGGCTCTGACACAAATCCCCATGTGAGGGCGCCTATACTCCTTTTCTGCATGAAAAATGTCCGCCGCCCAAGGCCACATTTTTGAGTTCGTCAAACTAACGAAATTTAGTAGGAGCGTCTGAAGAAATTACAACTTGGCTGTTTCCACATGAGGTTTTATTTTTACCGACCGTGGTTTCGTTACAGAGTAACATTATCCAGGATAATGTTACTCTGTAATGTTACCTGATAATGTTACTCTGTAACGTTGATAATGTGACTCTGACCCTGACCCGACTTACACCCTTGATAATGTTACTCTGTAACGAAACCACGGTCGGTAAAAATAAAACCTCACGTGGAAACAGCCAAGTTGTAATTTCTTCAGACGCTCCCACTATGAAGGATTTCCACGAGGTCACGCCCGATACCATTACTTATAACGAAATTTAGATTTTTCTGTTCACGCAGTTCGCTGACAATAAACCTGAATTGCGGTGAGCCGAGGATATTTTGAAACTGTGATGCCTAAATTAATGGGAAAATATTTCCAAAACCTTTACTTTCCGTTTTGCAAGTAAAAATGGTCTAAAATTGCCAACTAATGTGCGTTTACACCGGATTTTTGTCGACCCCGGTGGCGGTAGGGTAAAGTGCTCGCCTGCTAACCCGAGGGTCGCGGGTTCGAGTCTCGCATGGGTAAAATATTAAATGCCCAGGACATGGGAATTTGTGTCTCGTCCGTTGTTACTGTTATCCACCCGACGTAAATTGGCACATTGTGCTGTATTAGGGGTAGTAAAGATAAACAAATAAATAAATAAATACATAAATAAAATGGGGAAAAAATGGGCATCTTTTAAAACATGAACCTATTGGGCCAAAATGATACCAGAGGAAAAAAATCAAAGAAAACAAGCAAATAAAATCTTCGATAGGATGAAAACGCCGATGTCAAACTATTAATGGGAGTGAAATACTGATTCCAGAAAAATTACTATCGATTTTTTTTACTACTGGGCATCGTCACTCATCCTTGTATTCTAGAATTTAAAGGAATACAATAGTTTTGTAAATTATTTACTATGCCGATCCACAGTATCGACAATTCATAGCTATATTCGTCACGAAAGAACCTGAATATTGACTAAAAAGTTGAAATTACTCGTCGAAGCAAACGAGGAATAGGGTAGAATCCTCAGCTAATATGATTTTTGGCAATGAATCTACATGATACTTAACCCTTTGACTGCGCAAATAATCTGAAATACAGCTCTCTCCCCAGGCGCAATTTTTTTCTAAATTTTTCAGTAATTTTCACTTTATATTGAGGTGAAAAATTGTTTTTATATTTTATAATGAATACTTTCCGCCTGATTTTCCTTTAAAGTACGAATTGATGGACAGTTTTTACTAAAAGACGAATTTTTTGCTTTCAAAATGTATGGTGTCTGGTGGTATTAGAACCATACTTCAAATCGCCAATAGACGATGGGAGCAGTCTGCTACGGCGATCGCTTATAGGCGATAGGAGCAGTCAAAGGCTTTAATATAATTCAGCAGAGCGTAAACGAAAGCTAGCAGAATCAACTCTAGCCTACGTAACTTTATGAAACTCACTAGTAGCGAGGTTAAAAAAACAATGGTAATGGAATATACAAGTAATTTACGAGAGGAATGTAAAAATAATTTTTTCTTAGGTAAATAGACCGTTTTCCATATTTTTTCAATCATTATTAAAGGAAGTAACACCTTTGGTTGCAGGTATGTAGTACCAAAAAATGCCAGCACTAACTTTTTCAATTATTGAAAACGCATAACCGGTCTGTGGAATCACATTGGCAATTCCGTCATCCAAAACTGAAACCGAACTAGAAGAGGAAGATCACAATTACAGTCCTATAAACGCACTCCACTATAAAACGCTAATCATTTGCAGGACCTGATAGCCTTGAGATAATGGCGATAACGTTTTGACTCTTGATAGCACATAAGGTCCGAGCACGGTCGTAGCTGTGACGTTTGCTGTCTCGTTTTCGTCAACGGAGACCTCTGGTTTTCTGATTCCGGGTCAAATTTTAAAATGAACGCCAATGAAAGGGATGCTCTACTGTACGAATGAAATTCGTAGCAACATAAACGAATGCCCAGAAAAATGGATTCATATCATTAAAGTATTTCGAAAAATAACATATTTTAACTCACAATATTTAGTGCACTTTATTTGCACAAAAACATTATCGTCATTAATCATCAATAGGGTATTTATTCTGCACTTAGTATTCTTTCCGTTGTTACCGAGCTGAAAAAATATGCATGCGTCGATTATAAAGTAAGTTATTGCTTTCAACAACGACAAAATTGATTTAAAAAATTTTTGGTCACATTGTCAATTACAAGAAACCTGGGTTTCCCCAAGAGGAAGACCTGTGCTGAGGTAACCTTCTAAAGTTTATCAGCATTGCTAACAATTACAATTTTTTTACACAGTAAATAAAGATAAAGATACATTAAACACTTGTGCCATAGTAATCAAAAGTACTTAAAAAACAAAATGCATATATAGTATGAGTGAGTAGGATTTAAACAATGAAAGTGCAAAAAAAGAAAGTCCGATTTGGTAAGAAAACATCTAAAAAATCTAGCAACATTTTCCTCATTCAATATCCATGCATTGGCTGTGTTGAGAAATTTTTTTACAAGTTTTTACTTTTTTTATTTTATCTGGTAACATATTGTAAACCTTTAGACCCATGTACACACATGGACCCATGCATCGAATAATAGCACCAAAGGCAAGGTCAAATGCACAAGAGACGCTCTCAAAAGAGATCTTACAAGTGCAAAAGCTTAGGAAAAATTCGAGGAATCACACTAGTCACGAGCAAAAATTAAAACGCCAGAGTACTTTTAAAAAATAGATATTGTATCAGCTATATTTTGGTCGCGCAATCGCTGTTTTTTAAAGAAAGGGCCTTCGTCATTCCACAAATTTGACGATCCTTCACAGAACTGCTCAATCTGATCCAATCAATTTTGACGCGCAGGAATGAATATGCACTGCGGTGATTAAATCCCAGAATAGTTTTGGAGATGGAAAAGATATACGCCGCCATACGACTCTCTCATCTTTTTCCGCCAGAATCGAAAAGGAACGAAAAAAGACATTACTTCAGATCCATTCGAAGGGCGCGAAAATCCGATTCGGCCCCACAGCCTACCATTGAGAAACACACACGGGCCATTACCTACGACAAGGCAATCGTTGGAGCCGGCAGTGCCGATGGTTTAAACGAATTCGAAGCGTCCAATCCTTTCAGCCCTTACAACCCTAATTCGACACGAACTGCGCCCCACCGGAAAAAAAGTTAACATTCCTTTTCTCCTTTTTCCTCAGATTCCATCTTCATTTCCATGAACTCTCATGTCGAATGTGTAAACAAAATTTATAAACTTGTTTCTAAAGTAACATTGTGAAACATTTCGAGCATAAAATACCACTCACTATATAAAAGAGTTAATTTAACATTTGGGACCCTCTACAAAAAACAACTCACGAAATAATTAAATACAAATGAAAGTCACATGCTCCGTATATAAATTCACACCAGCGAACAGAACATGCCTTACAGTTCACAGAAAGACTAAATTTGAAGTAGTCAGACACTGGTTGGCAACACGGTAGGCTTCAATTACTTGATAAATTCCAATCAGACGAGTTTTACATTGAGGATTACGTAGGATTTTGAACCCGCGCTACAAATTGTGGCTCTAATGATGCGAAAATATAAGAGATGCACAGCAAAAATGAAAGGAAAAAATTATCTTTCCTCACAATGTTAACGACTATAATAAAACTTGCGAAGGGCAAGCCCAAGACCTACCAATTCAGGGATAAAAAAATTATCGATTTGATTTCTTTTTCTCTGCAAACACAGAGAAAGGAATATATTTAAAGGTTTAGAATAACGTGAATGATACAAAATCAAACGGGGCCCAAATTAATTTTTTCTATGTCAATTATTTTAAAAACGGTGGAAGTATAAATAAAATGTGTGGCCATCGCGGGAAAACTGTGTAAGGGTATTTATGGACTTGGCAAGTGTGTTGGAAGACAGGGTTAAATTCTTGGAGCAGCGAGTATAATGAAGATAGAACACAGGCATTTCGGGAAACTAGTATATATAGCAGAATACAGCGAAAGCGCCTGATCACACGCTCCCCGTGTCAATGCGGGCCAACGTCTGGTGAGGCATTATCGTAAGTAAAGGCATATATACATGAACAGGCATCAATTAGTCCATTACAATAAGACGTCCAAGGCAGATGAACACTTAAGTAAACGACCGGATTGGTATCCTTCCGCTCGTTATTGCACATGGAACTCCAATTTACTTAAAGAGCTCCTTCCAACAAGTGCGCTGTATTACTTGTAAATAGACGTGAACAGTTAAATCAATATTTCTATCAAGATAGTAAACGATGGGTTTAAGTGTTCGTTTGAATGCTTTAATTAAAAATTATCGTTGCGGCAGTACGGATACTATCGCCTAATTTGCACGTAGTTTTATCAAAATCCATCCCTCTAGCGATAGTACAGTGAAATATATTCTAAGCACTTGTGTATTGAAACCATAGCAACGACTCAACAACCTGAGTCGGGTGCTGCCTGATGGAAGGCTTTCGCGATATTACCCACAATCCATAAGAAGCGCTCCTCTTCAAAAATTAAATAACTACTGAGTGCGGGAATGCCCGTCAGAGGCACTCCGATGACCGCGACGAAACGGCCTTCGGTCGGCGGGGAATGGAATTAATACGGCGCCGCGAGGATAAGGGGGGCTCGATAACAAAAAAAAGCATAACCGCGACGGCGCCTGAAGGGAACTGATAAATGAAAAACGCCCCGAGGAGTGACACGCCTCTCTCCCCCACCCATTCCTTCCCACCCATAGCGCCCCTGCCAATTGTGACGGATGGCGAAACTTAGCGAACTTCAAGAGGTGGTGTCTGTCGTTTGAGCGGATAAACGTCGATTGGTCAAGGGGTGTAGAAACGTGAGTAATTAAATTCGTTGAGTAAACGCCTCAGTCTGCGCAGTACCCTGAAAACCGACTCATGGGTGTGATGCAAGGGGTAGTTCCAAAAACCGCAGGCACATAATAATCGCTAATCACACGGTAATGTCGTTATTTCTTATTTTTACTGAACGTATTTTAAGTGGAATTAAGAAAACTTGGTGGATGGGACTTGATTAAAAGTCTCAATGAGAGGAGAGGAATTATAGTAAGTGGATTCCTTCCCGTATCTCGGAAGTTCTCTCACGTGATACGAGAGAAGTGTGACGGACATCAAGCGGAGATTAGCCCAAGCTAAGAGGACGCCAATGGAAAAAAGACAAGAGCTGTGCTCAAAGTGCTCAAAGCAAAGCTCAAAGAAGATTGGACTACAAACAAGGATGCAGTACTTGGAAACATTCGCATGGGTAGCGCACTATGGATCGGAAGCATGGAATATCGGAAAAGCTGATCAGAAGAGTCAAGAAGCCTTCTAAACCTGATGCTGGAGGAGGATGCTGAAGATAAAATGGACGGAAAAAATAAGTACAGAAGAGTAGAAGAGAAAAGGACCATATGGAACACCATAGAGAAAAGAAGAATAAGATGGATTGAACACATCCTGAGACTTTGGATTTTTTAATATACATAACTAATGGTAAAATAGAGGGAAAAGTCCCCAGAGGAAGACCCAGGAATAAGTTCATGGACCAAATAAAGAGGAAGGTACATAGAAAGAGATACCAGGAGGTAAGGAAACCAGAATTATTATTATTTCGTTTATTTCCGTGGGCCTCTGGCCCATGAGGCGATCACAAATTACAATGAAAAATTAACACAATAGTTGAGAAAGAATAACAATTAAACAAAATCATTACATTTAAAAGGAAATAAAAAAAGCACTTATAGGCAAGAACATTGTGTGCGTACGGTTAACAGATGTAACTAAATAAGGTTGAGGATTGAATTTCATATTGTGAATCGATACAGTTCATTAGTCAAGCAGAATATTATATACAGAGCATTGCACAATACAAAGAATAGGAAGTTCAATGATTCATAAATATTAAAGGACATTGTAAAATCTTGAGCAGTAAGTTTTTCTCAATAGCTATTTCGTTGAAGAACACCCTTTTGTAGTAGCTTACATACGTTGCTTTTACATTGATTAAGAGTTATGGCGTGTCTTATTTGAACAGGTAGTAAATCCCAAACACGAGAGGCGGTTACTACAAAGGATTTATTCAAGTGGGAGGTGCGGTGCTGAGGGATATGGAGGTCAATAACATGGTTTCTGGTGGACATGTTGTGCAGCTCTGGTTTTCTTACAAACTTGTCATATAGGTGTAGTATATACATGCAATATATGCATTTCGTTATTCATTTGTTTGAGTGCTATGTTTCAGAAAAACCTGTTTCTATGAATGATGCTTATGTCTTTTTCTGAATTGTATTGTGGTCCGCCATTAGGAACGGAATAAAAGCCCATTACACTGAGAGTGCATTATTATTTAGCGCTGGACATAACATTTGGTGACGAGGAAAAAAATAAATAGTTGTGTGAAATGTTTGGACATGTTGGAGAGTTCAGCCCAGAGAAAGAAGAATTCGCTGCGAATGTTGAAAGACTGTAACAGTTCTTTGTAATTAGTGATGTGAAGCATGAGAAAAAAGTGCCTTTACTCATCACGTTGGTGGGACCTGAGACTTACGCGGTATTGAAAAAATTTGCTGCATCCAGAGAAGGTGGTGGATAAATCCTTCCGACAGCTCACAGCCGTGCTACTAAATATTTTCAACCAAAGAAGTGAATAGCTGAAAGAATGAAGTTCTACAACCAAAGCCAGCGCCCCGACGAATGCTTGTCTTCCTATATCATTGAGTTGAATAAGCTGGCCTTCTCTTGTGACTTCAAAATGTTTTTGGACGAAGCGCTGAGAGATTTGCGAAATTTCATCAATGGCTATCCAAAGGAGGTTGATCCTGGAGGTCGATTTGGGTTTCGAAAAGGCTTGCGTATTTGCCCTAGAGCTGGTGCTGGCCGAATCTCAAGCGCAACACTTACGCCCTTGGGATAGGAAGTGATTTTTCCCGATTAATATTGCTTTTGTTTTACTTTCATTTAGCACTAAATAGTTACTCTGCGCCCAGCGGATGATTCGATCGATATCCCCATTAATGAGGGAAATGGAAGAGATTATATTTGATACTGATGATTGGCGATATATTTGAAAGTCATCGGCATACAAGTGATAGCTGCAATGCTTAATAACATCGGACTGATCGTTTATAAATAGCGAAAAGAGGAGCGGGCTGAGAACGGAGCCCTGGACAACACCGATGGAGTTTGGAATCCAGTTTGATTGCGTATTATTTGCACCCAACACAGCTTGAGTGCGACCGATGAGGTATAATCGGAACCAGTCGACGACGCTCTTAGAAAAATTTAAGTCACTCAGCTTGCGAATATTAGATAGGGAATAGGATTGAACAACCAATGATGATGGGGCTTGACATGCAATGTGGTTTCATATTCATCCAGCTACTAAAGCATGCGAAACAAGACACCAATTCACTCATATATCTCGAGGACTATTTTTTAGAGTTCAATTATATTGACAAGCAAAATTTCACGAAACATTACAGCTGATGATTAAATGCGTGAAGGTGACTGGCATTCCACGAAAACCATAGAACTAAAAAGGAAAACTGGTGAAAAAAATGATGTCAACCTGCCATTCGCCACCATTATGAAGAACAAACGTGACGGAGATAGTAGTAATGGTCCATAGTCATACATCGAAAAATTATATTTTTATTCTAAAGTTAAAATCAAACTATGAATGAATTAGAGAGATTGATCATAGAACAGTCCGCTGTACAATTTAACTATCTTATTTCATGCATGTGATAGCTTCTTAAGTAATATACATTTATATTTCGTAGTTTTTAAAAAGGAGTTTTTTTACGCTAACATTTTCCCGATACTTTGATCTATTTTAGGCATGTAGTTCAAGCCTTATATGGAGAAAAACATCGAAGCATTATCGTAAGCACGAAAGTACCAATGAATCATTTTGACATGAGTTTATAATAACTCAGGTATGTAATATCAGAAGAAATTCCTGCATCTCATCGGTAAAAAATATAATGGTAACACTGTTTTATACAACTATCCTAAAGCATGGTACCGGGGAATATAATGTAACACGCCCCGCAAAGAAAAAGGATTTTTGTAAGAAAAGGTAAACCACGTCTTCCATGGTACAGTGAGACATACAACAATTTCAAAACCTTGCACGAATGACTACGACGCTATTACAATCTCGTCATTCTTCCGATTAACATTTTGATATATTAGATATCGCTTCAAAAATGCAAAATAGCAGTAAAAATAATTACAGTTCAGCAAAAAAGATTTCCTGATAGCGTTTTTCCTTGCTATATACCGTAAGAAGGATGGAGAAAAGAGTGAAGTTACACTTTTACCATGAACTGCATTGCTATCAGCTATGGAGTGAACTTAAGCAAATAAATGTTTTCCGCAAATATTATAAAGATTGAGTAGTAAACGCTGCCGTATAGGTTTGAACGCTCTTACACCCTTTACTCTTTGTGATTCCAGAAAATTCATTCCCTTGTCATATTCTCCCATATCACCAAGGTCTTCCTCCTCCAACATCATCTTCTCCGAAAAAAATATATCTAGATTCCAAGTTCTGATCGAATCAGCTCATTAGATTTACACTGACAAAATATATTTCTGAGTTTTCGGATTAATGAAAATGATCTTACTAACATTATTAAACATAAAAACCTCTACCTAAAGGCTTCTTTGCACGGTACACTTTATTGTACAAACCAGTGTATCATAGATTTTATATACAAGAAAATGAATGGAAGTAAGGCAGGTTCTATTTCCCGTTAAGTCATTCAGACAATCATGCACCATGCTTTACACGGTGCAATTTTCCTCATGAAAAATTGATGCAATCGTTTGTACAGTAAAATTTACCATGTAAAGCGTCTTTTACACAAATTTTATTTATTGTCAAGGCCAAAATGATGACCTTATTTTGAAATTGTCTCCACGGTTAGGACAATAAGATAAGGCCAGAACACGGTCGTATCTGTGACGTTCGCTGGTTCGTTTTCGTCAACGGAGACCTCTGGTTTTCTGATTCCTGTTCAAAACCCATGGATCACGTCGAGGGACCATGTTTAGAGTTTCAAAAACAATTCTGCGCCTTCACGTTACACCCCTCAAAGCAACCGTTAAATTCTACTCGTCCGCAAGAGGGTTGGGGGAAGGATGGAAAAAGGTGCTACGCCCACAAGACCTCCGAAACCCTTTCACTCATCTTTTCACCCTTAACGCGGGGGAAACAAATCAAATTCCCGTTTTTCCCGTCCACCCCCGTCTCAGTTCCGGATTTATCACACTTGCGTGGAGGAGGTTTTCAAATTTCATTCAGACAGTTCCAGCGGGATGAATGGAACGAACCGCTTTGACTTCGAAGCAAAGTTACAAGACTTTTGAGGCAAACCGGTGGATGGCAGATATTCATCCCGTTTATCACTCTTTGGGCGAGTCTTCGCGACAAGTCATGGTATTGGAAGTATTTTGTATGAAAAATCAACGAACGATTAGATAGCACTTAAAGGTGAATTATTCGAAAATCGGTCAGTCGTCATGAAGCGTACGGCGTATATTTCTTGAAATCTTTACACACACATTGCAAGTGGAAATGCTTCATCTCTAAAGATAATTGTCCTAACATTAAACATTGTAAATATTCAAACATGGCGGGTGAATTTTATTTTGAAAAAATTGCCATGAGAAAAATTCAGCCTGGACCGGGAATCGAACCACGGACCTTTGGTTTGCCTGACCAATGCGCAGACCACGACGTTATCCAGGCTTCCTAATTCATTTCCATGGGAATTAGGAAGCCTGGATAGCGTAGTGGTCTACGCATTGGTCCGGCAAACCAAAAGTCCGTGGTGCGATTCCCGGTCCAGGCCGAATTTTTCTCCTGACAATTTATTCAATTAAACACTGTGCATTATAATGTCACTTTGAACATTCTCCTGAACCCTTTCAATGAATATTCCTCCGTGCCAACAGTGGTGCTGCTGTCCGGGACGGGAAATGGAGGTGTAGAATATTTCTCCTAGGCTGAAGCAGAAAACGATAAGGCCGATTTTGGTCGAGGTATACAGCCCCATCAAGCATTATTGATTAAATATTGGCTTCAATTCTTTTATGAAGTTCTTTTGTTGCCCAGCACTTAGCGCACATCTTCTTGATCCATATCTGGTTTGAAGTGCGCTGGCCAGTGAGCCGGGTCTATATCAACATCTACATATTACCCTGGGAGCCGCCGCTTGGGCGTGTGGCGGGCGGAGTTAGGACACCGGCCGTGTAAAGATGTAAGGAATAAGGGATTTTGGGAGGTGAAATGTTAACGTGGATTATGAGAGCGTATTTAGTGGAGCTCAATTTCGATTGTGGTCGCTTATTGTGTGCGGAAAGAACAAGTTTTAGGACCTATCCGTTAGGCAATATATCTCCCTTATTTTATCGCTTCTGTCAGAAAGACGTAGTGAGGCCTACCCTTCACACTACGATCATATGTGCTTTGGTCTGTAAGATGATATACTGAACGAGGCGTTAGAGGAGGGGGGGTAGGCAATTTCCATATTCTGAAAACAGTTGAAGGAGGGTGAAGGATTGTGGGCTTGTGTGGGAGAGAAAAGTGTAAAGAAAAGCGAGTCTGTTATATCGGGAGGGGACCGAAAAATAAGGTCATCTGCACCATTTAGGATAGGCTGTCTGAAGGATTATACATCTACATACTACCGTGCATGCCGCCGCATGGAGTATGGCTGGGGGTTTTAGGACACCAGCCGCACATAAGATGTAAGATATGAGGTTTAGGGAGGTGAAGTGGTGGCTGTATAATGGTTGTCTATTGAGTGGAGCTCAGTTTTTACTATAAACACTTATCGTGCGCGAAAAGAACGAGTTTTTATAATGATCTGTTAGGCAATGTATCTCTCTTATTTTATAGCTTCTGTCATACCTAGAGATGTGGTGAGGCGTCATGATAATATTCTCTACGTCACTCTGAAACACACCAGATATGAGTTTCTCAAGCAAGCTAAGCCTAGCGTGTAGCCTCCGAGTCTCTATGGGCTCCCACCTTGTAAAAGTTGTGAAAAACTATATGTTCGCTCGTAGCATTTTCTAACGAAGTGTACAGCTTTATTTGTATTTTGTTTATGTTATTAGTTGAATCTTTATGACCAAACTGTCTGAAAAAATGGAAAGAAACGTGCAATTAAATTCCAAAATGAGAAGCTCACTTGAGTGAATCAAAATGAACATGATGTTAGTCCTCTTGTTGTGGAGCTTACGATACATTCAAGGAAACATGACTGACGAATGAATGACTGTATTCAAAGCACATATTGTGCACCCACTATGTCAACTATGAACTAGAAAGATGGGGATAGATCACCCAAGTAAATGGATAGGCCGCTCTGTCCTTACTTTTCTATAGATAGCACGACGTAATGGACGTATTAACAGATCCAAAGCGTGAATATTCACCATCTGTTCGTAATTCGTTCGTTCAGCCCTAAGATTGGTTGAATGCAGCCCTCCATCCTTCCCCATATAATACAAGTCCCCTTACCTCCTGGTATCTCTCCCTATGTACTTTCCTCTTTATTTGATCCATGAACTTATTCCTGGATCTTCCTCTGGGGACTTTTCCCTCTATTTTGCCTTCAATTATGTTCTTTACAAACCTATGTCTCAGGGCGTGTTCAATTCATCTAATTCTTCTTTTTTCTACGGTGTTCCATATGGTTTCTCCTCCTCAACTCTTCTGTGCACTTCATTTCTACCGATTGTGTCTCAGGGTGTGTCCAATCCATCTGGTTCTTCTTTTCTTTATGATGTTTCACATAATCCTTTCCTCATCCACTCTTCTGTTCACTTAATCATTTCTTATTTTGTCTGTCCATTTTATATTGGCTTCGATTTTACCATATTCTTCCCAAGAAAGTGGAATATTATTAATTTTAATAAGTAAATAATACAAGTAAGGGGAACACATAAATAAGAAGTGTATGCATGCCGATTTCTTGAAAGATGTCGATAGAAAACATCACTAATTTGCAAAACTTGTGCTTCTGCCCGTCAGATCAAAAGGAAAATCGGGGTTTACGAAGATAGCGGATAAGGAGTGTCCGCGTTATAGCTTTGAGCACTGAGAACCATAGCAAGCGCCCTCTCCATACCCTTCAATGGGATAGACTGACCTTTCGACGTTGACATTTTGATGCTCAAGGTGGACGCTCTCCAGCGACCGTAAGCGATTCCGTAAACAATGAGAAGCATTGAACTTCCGGATAAATCCTGGAGTTCACGCTGGGGCAGGTCGTGGACTGTCATTTTTTTGTACCAATTATGAGGCAATTGGAATGTGATATGTGGATCTCGCGCGAGGTACGAACTCATTTTTTTTTCATGTGTCACCAATCGATTCTTGTAGCTCGAGTCTCACCAAAATTTAATGCGACCATAGAAAATAAGAAAATTAAACCAAAAATCGAGTCAGATACATGTGGACTGAGATTATTAAAAAATGTTATAAAGGAATCGTGGGAAAAATGGTCAACAATGCATGAGAACGTTCTGGAAAGGAAACAATGCGCAGATTAGATAATTTCTGAGCTTGGAGAGATCAGGAAGCGAGCCTTAACTTCTGAACTCATAGAGCGGCCAGCTCGAATTTTTTATGAAGCACTGGAAGTTGAGAGAAAATATAAGAGCTGCTGAAAAATTCATGGTTTTTTCAGATTGATTTACCTATTTACTAGAGGTTTTTACTAAAACTTCGGATTCCGCGCAGTAAACTCGCGCCACGAGAATGCTTTAATTGAGACTATAAATTTTAAAATTTAATTTTTTCATTATTTTTATTGCGACACGCATGGCTATATCAGACATATAACTGGATATTATTGAGTGAAGGAGGTCTATTTTTTTTCGATGTACTTGAAAAAAAATTAAAATATTCACTCAACAACTCGAGACTCGCGCTATAACCATCTTAACTGGAGAATACCTATATAATACCCCGCGAGCCGCCGTATGGGCGTGTGGAAGGGGGTGTTAGGTCACCAGCCGTGTAAAGGTGTAAGATTTTTGGAGATGAAATGGTGGCATGTATTATAGGATTGTATTTAGTGGAGCTCAGTTTTTATTGTGGTCTAATTGTTCACGGAAAGAACGAGTTTTTATACCTATCTGTTTGGCAGTGTATCTCTATAATTTTTTCGCATCTGTCAGACCTATAGATGTAGTGTGGAGTCATGATAATATTCTCTGTGTCGCTCTGAAAAATATCACTTCTGAATTTCTCAAGCAACTGAAGTCTAGTGTGTAGCCTCCGAGTCTCTAGGGGCTCCCATCTCAATTCCTTTATCTTTATCCCAAGTAATGAGACACTATGTACGCTCGTAGCAGTTTTTAACGAAGCGCGCTGCTTTCCTTCGTATTTTATTTATTTTTTTGGTTAAATCTATTTGGTCAGGGTCCCAAATGCTCGCGGCGTATTCGAGGTGTGGCCTAATCAGAGCAAAATAGCATCTTTCTTTGACGTTTACATCCAAGGACCATCCTATTATACGTTTAGCAAAACCTAGTTTCTTTAATGCTGTGCCACATATGTACTGTATGTGCAATCCCCACGATATATCAGATGTTAAGGTAATTCCAAGATAATTTACTGTATCTGAAGATTTTATGTTTACTTCACCAACAGTACAGGGATGGCATTTTTGTGAAGATATTCGCAGGAAGTGAACTTTGGTGCATTTACTGATATTTAATCCTAACTCCCAATCCTGGCACCACGAATGAACGTTGTTAAGGTTCGATGACAGAGCTTCAAAGTCTTGTGTCTCCGCTCATTTCACGGTAGATATCTGTATCATTAGCAAATAATCTTAATTTACTGCAAACTCAAGAACTTTGGTCATTAATATAAATAATGAATAAAAGAGGACCGACCACCTTTCCTTGAGGAACACCGGATGTGACTTCGACCATATCAGAGCTAAAACCATCAATAAATACTTTTTGTCTTCCATCACTGAGAAAGTTCCTTATCCAATTCACTATTTTTGTATTAACACCGCATGATTGCAATTCATAAATGAGTTTTTTCTGAGGAACCTTGTCAAATGCCTTATTGAAATCAAGGAATATCGCGTCGACTTGCTTCATCGATTCACCTGATTTTAGGACTACACTAACCAATGAGGCTAAGCACCTTAACCGAGGCTTCATGCCGGGTCATCCCAAGCAAAGAAGGCATTCTACCAGAAAAAGAGTCTGCAAACAGCCGGTAATACTTTCTTGGAGGTAAGGAAGCGTGTGATAAAAAATATTAAGAGAATCGTCTTAAGCGGAAATGAAGCCTGAAAATTACAGTAGCAGAGCAGAGGAGTTTGGAAGCCATGAGCAAGGTTGATACCGACAGACGATGAAAATTAAATGGACGGAGAGGAATACTAGCAAAGACGTCCCACGAAGAGTGGGAGAGAAAAGAAGCATATCGAAAAAATTTGCAATGAAGTAGGTAAGAAGCATATTGGAAGTATTTTGAGAAACGAGAAATCTAGTGAAAACGGAACTCGAAAGGGAAATGGGATGACTTACCTACAGGGCTAGAACAAGAATGGATAACAACAGGTTAACTCTGAAAAACTACAAAGGGAATGGTCGAATAGCTGACTAATGATGATCAACATTGTACTTCTAAATGAATGATTATTTAAGGAAAATTAATGGAACATAAACTTAAATTTGTTAAAGGCTTCTATGAGGGTACATATAGTTTCTCAGCTTTTAGAGGGATAAGGTAGGGAACCGCAAGAGACTCAGAGGCTACTTGCTAGGCTTTGATTGATAGAGAAACTCAGGACAGATGTGTTTTGGAGCAATACAGAGAATATCATTTTGACACCACACAGCATTTCTTGGCCCGTCAAAAGCGACAAAATCAGAAAGATACATATATGTACAAACATATATGTACAAACCTTTGTTCTTTCGATGCATAAGTGGCCATAGTAAAAACTGGGCTCCAGTTAACACATTTCCATAACATACCAACTTCACCATTTAACCTCCAAAAATCATATTCTTTGCAAGGCTAGTGTCCTAACATCCCCTGCTACACGCTCATGCGGCGGCTCGTCGGGTGTTGTCATGCGACGAAGGCATCGAATAAGATGGTTAATCGGTATTCATGGAAAACGCCATTATCTAAAACATATTAGATTGTATATTCAATTCATTGACAGATATACGTAATTGCAAAGTTTGCCTGTTTTCAGTAAATCGATTAAGGAAAATCTTGGATCGGGGAAAATCTTTAGAGGATAGCGTTTCCCGAACTTCGCACCGTGGAGTACCTAAAAGATCCACGAGTGATTATTAGGGACTCCATCATCGGCAGTTATGAAAATGAAAAGAACCACAAATACAATACTGATGCCTACATCTAGCGTTTTTCCTATTTTTCTTCTTTCTTTATTATAAAATATACCATATCATCCACACTTCCTCATACGAATACTGCGTAATACTCTCATAGATCATAGATAGAACGAAGAGTTAAAATTCCTTGGGGCTCCACAAGTAACTCTTGCTTCCAAAAGGGTTTCGTAGATGAAAAAATTCAGGGACCCCTGCTTTAGGTTAACTCACGGAAACACCCACGTGCAATGCAAGTGCTCTACTTCCCAACTATAGCATCGGTCATCCTCTTTGGCAAATAGAAAAATATCAACAACAGTAACCGTGGAACTTATCTCGAAAGGTGAGATTTAAAAAAAAAAACAAAATAGTGAGATTTTTGTGATTTAAAATAGATCCCATTCATCTAAATATGAAGAGACCTAGTCCAAATCCATTGCCAGAAAAATTAAAGTTAAACATTCCAGGTGAATTTTTCTCCATCTAACGGTCTAAAGTAATTCTATTTATATTCAAAGTCGTAAAATAAATTTATCAATTCCAATTCATGACGAATTTTTCCGCAGACTAGACCTAACCCAAAGATTTTCTCGTTCGTAAAAACTTTAGGATATGAAGACTCGTGAAAACTTAGAGAGTTGTTTTAGTGATTACATTTACATATACACACAATTATAAGGCGTTTGTGGTTTAAAATGAGATTTGTGTGGCTTACGTACATAGCATTCGACAAAATTGATCATAACTACAATATGGTTTACCACTCGCAGTATTTATTCGATTCGATTCTATGGCAGGTTGAAATGCCCAAAGGTTCAAAAGGTTACTGGCGCCGTTATAATTGTAATGAAAATCCACGGAACCTCTGATTATTTTCTCCCAACATATTTGGCAGAGTGACGGCGGAGGTACATAAAAATTAAGACATTTTTCAAATATTTCAGCGTGGTATACAAAATGGTTGTAGGAAGCAAATAAGGTTGTGCACTACTTCTTAAAATACCCGAAGCAACGGTTTAAAATTAAAGTTTGGAATATCAATACATTATAAAACCAAATTCATGTTAAAAAAATGTTAAAATCATTCTCTAGGCTTTAAACACACCTCAGAATTATGAAAAACATATCACCGTCAATAAAACGGGCGTCCATGTTGGAAACTCATTGTGACGTCACAAAGCAGTACGGATTTTCGGACTCGGTTGGAAACGGGCTTCTTTTTTAGAGTCAACTTTCGGATGCGCAAATAAAAAAAAGTCGTGCACAACCCTATTATTGCTAAATTTAACATGTGATTTAAGATTACAAATATCTAATAACTGGTTTATTTTAAAATAACATCGCATTAATTAAAAGTATTTATCAGTTCAATTATCAAATATAATTGTAGACTGCGAGCAGCCTGTATATAGCGTATTATACATGAAGATCGTATGTACGTTCCTCACACTTTCCTTTCTCTTCCACTTTATCCACTGACTCTGTATCTATTTCTATATACTTACTTAAAGTGAAGCCGGTACTATGCGATCACCTTGGGACACATAATATAATGGCCACGTAAGGAGGTGACCGCCGAAAGGAGGGAAAATTTACATTGCATATATGTATGCGATATTATTCTGTTCCCGCAGAAATCGGCCGCTTAAAGAGGTGGACGCGGGGCAGGTTTCACTCCACCTGAAAAGCGTAAGCCTATCCTTACCTTTTCACTGTAACGTACAAGTTTCTGAGGCGGAAAAGAAATGATACATCGTTTTCTCCAACTATGAATTTGAGCTAACCCTTTCTACAACTCTGCTCCCATCCTCTCTCTCTCAATTTTTGCCGTGCAGCATGGTACCAGCGTAACATTAAAGAGCATTCCATTTACCTCTGTCATCGATACTTGTTCCAGGATTCAAGAGGCTACTCCTTCGCAGTTTCAATGTACACAGTCGACTGTCAAAGCGATTGATCGACATATTCCAGGCGTAGCCTTGGTATTATTGGTCCATTGTTCATCACATTTCACCCTCAACATGCGAGATCTAAATATAAACAGCTCTCACCCCGACCTTGAGCGTCAGGATTTCAAGGGAGGCCTCGTTTCAAGGCGTTAGCGAATATATGGGTGAAAAGTCTCCCAGGTTGGTTATATGAAATAATTCTGCGATTCAGCAGGATTTTACCAAATTTGATAGACGATATTTACGTAACATTACGACCGAGGCGTGGCCTTACTAATAATGTAGTAGAAAGGAACACAGGCTGTCTAACTGCATCTTCACAATTCGAGTTTTCAACGTTATTAACCCTTTGAGTGCGGCACGACGTGATATCACGTCATGGTTGCCTTTACGCTAGTGCTGAAGACGTTATATCACGTCATGGGTACCACGAGTGTTCCAGTTTTCATTAAGGGGCCTAGTGAAAGTTCCCTAGTGAAAGCTCCCTAGTGAAAGCTGGAACACTCACGGTACCCTTGACGTGATATAACGTCATCAGCACCAGCGTAGGGACAACCATGATGTCATATCACGTCATGCCGCAGTCAAAGAGTTAAGTATGTTCTCTCCTCTTAGGCCCATATTAACTCAACGTCTACGTAAAAAATAATATTTTTATTTGATTGAAAAAATGTTTTTTTGTCCATCCTTATACTCGTAAAGAGCGTAAATTTTGCAAAACCATTACAAATACATTTTCAAACTAAGTAATAAGGTATATTCTAGCAAAACGTCTTAAACCCGTTGAGTAGTGAGTTTTTTTTGGTTGGCCTGGTCCCAGAAGTGAGTCATTTTTGGAAAAAATTCAACAACATCCGATAACAATTCTGTTGCCTTGAACTCAAGTTTCTTTGATAAAAAATCAACGAAAACAAGAAGATCATGCATGACACATGCATCAAAAAAACAAATACAACGATTTTACTGAGTAAGATCCTAAATATTAAGGTATAAGAACCAAAATATTAGCCTAGAATAGGACTAAAACCAGATTTGAATGCAATATAATTTCCATCAATGGAACCGACTACATGTGATAAAACCGTACTCGAGGCTGAATGTTGTTAGTGGAATAATGGAATTGCAGGCAGGACTCTTCGGAGACACGTAATAGCGGCAATTGAGCTCACCAGCCACCGGGAGAGATGGGGCAACAGGTTACAATGCATCTGAATGGGAGGCGTGAACAAACGCCTTTACTGCTCCAGCGCAAATTTGAAATACGCGCATTTACGATCATACTCTGGATGGCCAGGAGGCACGAGGATGTAAATGAATCAGAGAGTTAAAGCGCAGAATTATTTTGAAAATTTTAGTCCCTGTATGAGAGATGCAATTTCCATTTAACTCACAATCGAATGTGAATGGTGAAAGCAGCTGCAGAAAGAGAATGAATGAAAGCAGCGTCTCTTCTCTTGTATAGACTTAAATAGCAGTAAATGTTACACGTTTTGAAAAGAGTGCAATTATTAGGTACCATCCATCAAGCATCCTTGAAATTTAAGTGACACCAATACCGGTCTAGCCCTAAATCTGAGAGATAGGTCATATTTTAGAGCATTAAGTGAGCATGATACGGTACTTTCATTAAAGGTATGAAAACCTAAAAACGAGAAGCCGTGGAATGAAAGAGAAGATTGCACCGATATCAAAGGTGTAAATCCTGAAAATTAAAGCCAGATAGATCAAATTCAGCGGCCAAAAGAGAAAGTTCAGAGGGCACGCGAGAAAAAGGGGGCGTAAATAATACCCTACCGCACGATCACGTGTACAGAAGCATCGTTCATCAAAATATAAAAAAGACTCGCCGAGGTTTCCATTTCTGGGGGTGAGGGGGAAGGAAGATTTTTTTTCCAGTCGGGCCAAAATATTCCTCGCAATCCCGTGCACTCCAGAGAGTGAACACATATTTCACACGCCACTTCACGCACCCGCGAGATGGGGTTCACGAAGTTATCTAGGTCGCGCGCTAGAAGAGAACGGAAGCCTGAGTGAGATAACACCTAGAATCCGAAACGTCTACCATTTCCGCTAATTTCACGGAAGATAAAACTCTGTCATCTCCGCTTCCTCCGCGGCCATACTTATCAATTCTGTTTTTATTTTCTCCTTTTTCTTTCTAAATTTTCTCTCTCGTTGACTAATTTACACCCCACATATGTGTGAGAAATATATAAGGAAAAAAAATGTCCACGTCATAATGTGTGAGCGTCCGATTTGGAACTGAAAATGTTACCAGTAAACTCTCGCGATGACTATCAGCAAGTAACGAGGAGTTTTTTGGATGTGATGACGTAAAATGACTTGGTAGTCCGAGCAAGATAGTTCTCTAGTCATAATAGAGACCATATTCAAATTTTACGTTTTAATTGCACCAGCTGTAGGACACATCAATTAAATATTGTATTATTAATGGTGCAATAATATAGTTTTTATGACAGAAATTGTAAGTAATTAAATCAAAAATATCTAAATAAGTCTTTAAGTTGACTCATTTTTTTCGCGCGGTGCGTTTAAAACTCCTTTAAAACGGATGGTTTTTTTGAGATACCCAAGAACCTACTGTGGTGATCATATGATTAATTTGCAGATATAGTTGAGAAAACATACAAACTACTCACTGTTAATTTTTTTACGACATCTAAGTGTTAGAAATCCCTCCTTTTGTAAATAATGTCTCTCTGGAGTGCATACACGTACCATTTCCCATGTAAAAGGTCTGGTATATTTTGGCAAATTTCTCCGAAAGTAATGAGGTAAGGGGTAGAAGTCTTGCTGTCATTGGACACGTGAGATATTTTTCTTTAAAATGAGACCATATTCATTGATTTCTAAGTAAAATGATTTTTCGCTCAAACTACCCTTAAATGTAATTTAAAACATAAGGCTGATACTTGCAAAAGAACGCATCACATGCTTGAAATGAATAAAATAAAACAATCTTTTCAAGCGATATTTCTCGAAAAAAATAATTTTTGTTGAAAATAAAATTAACTTTTCATGAAATACTTTCCAATACTACATACCTCTATTTGTAAAAAAAGACAAACATTTATGTAAAAGTGTTTGCCTCACAAATCAGCCTGTGTTAGCGTTAGCACCAAATAATAATTTCAGGGATGAAATTGTCGAATATGTATTCCTAATACCATATAACGCTCCTCACATTAAACACTCCTGCGAAAATTGGTGAATAAAACGCTGATGTTTGTGTCCATACAGTATATTTGTACTTAAGTCCCGATAATTTAGGCTAACGTTAACGAAATTTGAGCAAATATTTCTTGATTTTTTAAAATTTTTGCAATTAGTTGTTGCCAAAAGGTCCATATTAAGTGAGACCTATACATCAGAGACCTAGTTTTAGCGGTTTTGTCGTCATGGAAGATTTGCATAGTTATTTAGGTGATGTCATGGAAATATCTTATCGCATATTTGGGCGAGAAGGAGAGAGTTTCGCATGTCATTCAATAAAATTTCACCAAATCAGCGAAATGCAAATGAGATGATTTTTTACGCAATATTTCCTGCATGAATCAGGGAAGGGGAGGTCGGAAGCACGGTCGAGGCCAACCTGATGATCGTAAATTTAAATGTTTATTCATGGGTATTTAAAATAGAGGTGAGAATTAAGGAGAACTTTTGCGGGGATAAAATTTCAGACTTCCTTCAACTGTCACTCGATTGAAATTTAATGGCACGCGACTTAGAACATACAGCTCCATAGCACTGCAATACGAAAAAGGGCAATGAATGAGAATTTACTGAGACAGAGAAGAACTAGTCTTTTGCTCCTAAAAAGAACTGAGTTAGGAATTCAAATCCTATGATAGAAAATATAATGTGTATTATTTTCTCCTCTAGCGTAACCTAAATTAGCAACTCTTGACGCTAAAGTTTCCTAGGGCCAAATATATTAACCATGAACTGATCTTAAAGCAGCACTAACTAATTTTATATCTATTTGAGGAAAAGGAAATTGCATTTTCCTCTGATAGTAGATAAATATTTTCTCGATCTCGAAACATTAATTTTTTGCCAACTACATAAATTATAACGAACAACATATATCAGAAGCGAGAAAATCAACACATTGTATCAATTATAAATAATTACATCCATCTTCAGAGAGTTATACATTATAGATTTTAATTAAATATACCGACTCATTAAAACTTAGAAAAGTGATTCTTCAACTGACTCATGGAGTATGAAGGTATTGTGAGCCTGGCTTTGTATTTTGACGCATTCGTTAAAGTTTTTATGTTCTTTCGTTCAACTCAAATATGTGGTCAATCGAGATGGATTTCTCGGGTTTCCATCCGGGTCAAAGGAGTTATCTCCGACATGTTTAGGCAGCTTACTCCGCTCCCGTCTTCAGGGATGAAGTAAGTATAATCTCAATTTAGAATAAGTATAACCTCAATTTGATTAGTATTTTGGGGTATCTTAGATTAAAATTCTTTAGACATTAGAAAAATATTGTTCTTTTATTCCTTTGTTTGCCTCTTATCATAGCGCAAAAACGGTCAATTTTAATGGTAAATACCTCCAGCCAGCCACGTAGTAAATCGATCCCAAATTTTGCTCAGAGACTTTTTGTCGTGTAAAATTGTTAAACCTCCTATTTTTAAATTTTTTATTAATTTATACGACTAAAGTAAACCTTAAAGCACGTTGAGTACATACACTAGCATCAACAACGAACGTTAAATTTGCAGTTCAACATATTTAAGCTCAATTTCGTGGAAGTAATCCATATTAAGTCTCAAAAAATTGAATTTTTTTTATAGACTTAACGAATCTTGTGGAAAAGTTTATTTTTGATGTTGTGTTTTTAATAACACACGACTAGTCTTGATCCTTTTAAACAAAGTGACAAAAGGTAATATTCGAAGTATAAACGCTGGGACACAATCAACGTGTACGAGTAACGTGAGCCGTTAACGGGAATACGCGAAAAGATGGCTGACGGGAAAGTATAGCGAGCGGACACAATCAACGTGTACGGGGATTACGTGTGCGCGAGAGATGGGCAGCATTCATCTCTTCCCGTGTCCCGTACACGGAAAACCAATCAGAATAGTCCTGAGAATCCGGGAATGGTAGCCATCTGTCGGCAGATACATCCAACTGTTGAAGATTGCTCTTGGCTAAGACAACTTATTTACTTCCACACTTGTTTACACCTGATCTCTTAGCTGCGCCTGCGTTAGTCAATTGTTACTCCGGGCCGCGTTAACGTCGATTGTGACCGCTGACTTGGGTTCCCCGTCTCCCGTTGTCCCGTTTACGTCTCGCGTCACACGTCCAAGGGTCCATTTCCCAGAGTCAAGAACGACAAGAAAGCAAGAATACATTTCTTGGTGACTAGTAAACAACATAAAAAGCAGCAGTTATTAAACACCAATATACATGTAAGGTGGCTCTGTCTTCAGGGTCACTCATTTCAGATTTTTAGTATATTTTAACATTGCATCTTTGATGAGCGTTTTATAAACTGAAGAGAAATAAAAATAGAGTTTCCAGGCCAGTTTTGCAGCAATTCAGACTTAAAATTAGCGATTTTTACGTGGGCTATAATGGAGACAGCGTCAGATAACACCAGAAAAACGTCAAATTGAACGAGAAAGCATACTCAACCATTAAATTAAAAATAATTAATATAAGCAAAAAGTCCAATAAAATTGAAGAAAAATGATTTAAGGCATCTAACCACTTATTTTTTTAAAGTTATGAGCGAATTACTGCTGTGGTTGAAGTATAAATGCGGTGGTTCCATGGAAATAGCGCTGCATTCGGCTCCGATAGCTGGAATAATGTTGTCATCAAAAATATATTCGTGGCATAATTTTCATGTATTGAACTATAATTTTGGTTCTCAACTGGTACTCAATGCCATGAGAGGAAACAGGATTTATAAAACTGGATATATAAAAATATGTATCTTAACCCTCTACAGACGAGCGAGTCAAATTTGTTACGTTCCAAAATCACTAAAATATCAGCTTTCTGAGAGGATTGTCCATTTATTTGCTGCGCCAGACAGAATTGTAACGCTTTGGATTAAATGTATGGACAGTTGCGTCTCTTTTGGCGGTTTGTCAAACAATTTGAAAAGGTGAATGTGTGTGGCGATTCACTGACGACGGCGCGCCTGGTAGATCTCAGTAATCAATAGTTTCAGCTGTCATATGAAGAAAAAATTGGGCAGGTTTAAAAAAAATGCGTTATAAAGGTGATGTTGAAGTATACATTGTGTGAATATTATTACATAAAATATCATTACAAATTAAATGTATACAATACAAATACGTCAAATCTCAAAATAAATTATATTAACAACTGAATTCCATTTTTTTAAATGCGTAAATAGCACTTTTTTAAAACAATTTTAGTAGCAGTATTTTTTTATGCTGATGTTTCATAATTCCGTCCAAGAGGGTTAATGCTGGTATTGACTCACACAGTTCAAGCCAGGGCCAGCTTAAACTGCACAACGCTTCAACAGTTTTGTGTATGATTGAACCTGATAGCATGGTCGAACTTACTGAACACTACTTACTCAGACATGATCGGATTGGGAAAGGCGGTGGCGGGGTTGGTGCCTACATTCATCATCGACTGAGTTCGTCGGTGCTGGCGACCTCTTCTGCAACCTATGAATGCCGACCTGAGTTCATGGTACTTGAAGTTCATGGTACCAACATTTCCAAACTTCTTCTGTTTGTTTTTCATAGACCTCCAAATGTTGGGTCATTGACTGACATTGAACAGGCTAATACAACTTTTAGTCCAAACTATAAAAACATTGTAATTGTTGGTGACTTTAACGCTGATCTTCTACGGGATAGCTATCATTCTTCCTTCATCAGGAATTTCGTTTTTAGTTATAATCTTAATCTTGCCTCAACGCAGCTAACACATCATACAGAATATAGCCATACTCTTCTGGATCTTTGCATCGTTGATTCCCCTGAAAAAGTCTCTTGATTTGAAGACCCCTGTGCCCTTTCTCTCCGCACATGACAAAATTTCAATTTCGCACACATTTAATTCCCCTTGCTTTCCTATACCTAAAATTGTCTACCGTGATCTTAAAAATTTCGATGCAGCCAAGTTTCAGGATGACCTGCTCACTTATGACTGGAACAACCTACTTAGTTCCTCGTCCACCGATTCAAAATTAAAATTCTTTAATCTGAAATTCTTAGAGTGTATAAATCGTCATGCTCCCCTGCGAACATGCACACCTACACGACCCTCAGCCCCATGGCTGACTAATGACATTAAGCAAAAAAATGAAGGAGCGCGATGTGTCACGCAGAATTTTCACACGCACAAAAAACCAGACTGCTTACACTGAGTTTATCGTTTTGCGTATTCAGGTAAAGCATCTTGTCACGGAGGCCAAGAAAAAATATTATGTAACCACCTTTTCCAATTCGACTGAGCCAAACCAGGTCTGGAGGGAACTTAGAAGTCTTGGACTCGTGCAGCGGCGAGACAAACAGCCCATGCATGAATTCTCTCTAAACGAACTTAGCAAGCAAATCACTCCCACCTTTACCTCTGAGGGCAATAGTATAGCAGACATAGTCAGCCTCTCTAACCATGAATCACTTGTACCCTATGACGAGAACGAGAGTAATTTCTTCTTAACCCAACACGTAACTCCTCACACCCTACGTAAAACGTTATCTTTCTCGAAATCCAACTCAATTGGGGTCGATGGAATCTCAGTTAAATTTATTAAGGCCTCGTCAACAGTACTTCTATCTATAATAATTGATGTCTTTAATTTATCCTTGATGTCATCTGAATTTCCGATTATATGGAAATCATCACTTATTTCACCAATTCAAAAGGTTAAAAACCAACTACTCCCCGTGATTATCGGCCAATCTCTATTCTGTGCTCTCTTTCTAAATGCTTAGTAAGAATTGTTTTTCAGCAGGTTACGGATTATCTGAACCAAAACAACTTGCATGATCCCTATCAATCTGGATTTCGGAAAAACCTCTCTTCGTAAACGGCGCTACTCAAATTAACGGATGATGTACGTCGGGCAATTGATAAACGGATGGTCACAATTCTGGTCCTATTTGATTTCACCAATGCTTTTTGTCTTGTAAACACGCCAAACTTCTTTATAAGATGAAAAATCTCAACTTTTCCTGTTCCTCACTCTACTGGTTTTACTCCTATCTGAAAGATCGTCAACAGGCAATCAAGGGCGTGAATGGGAATACATCGCAATGGACCACCGTCCATTGCGGGGTCCCGCAAGGCTCAGTTCTTGGCCCTCGCTTATTTTCCTTGTATATCCTTGATCTGCCTAAGTGTATAATGAATTGTAAATACTTTTTATATGCTGACGACCTAAAGATTTATTATCACTGCCATTTGCATGAGCTGAATGATGCAGTTTTCAAAGTGAATCAGGATGTTAAAGCCATCAATTCATGGGATGTAGACAAAAACTTTGTACTTAACCCTAGCAAAAGAAAGTCAATGTTACTCGGTACCTCAAAACTACTCAGACATGTTGACTTTGATGTAATTCCAAAGATTATTGTTGTTGATGCGGAAATATCATATGCAAACTCTGTTAAAAACCTTGGGGTCACATTGATGCCCAACTTGTCTTGGCAAAACCATGTTCAAGTCATCTGTAATAAGATTAATATGATCCTGTTTCAGCTAAAAACCCATAAAAACCTTTTACCCTCTCATACCCGCAAGCAATTTGTAGCCTCGCTAATATTCATCCATATTGATTATTGCTGTCTTCTTTATCATGACCTAACTGAAGAGATAAATACCATGATTCAACGGCAATTAAATGTGTGTGTCAGGTTCATTTATGATATGAAAAAAGATGTACATATATCTCCTCATTTTACTAGATTAGAATGGCTTGAAATCAAAACAAGTAAGGAATACATGCTTGCCTCTTTTTTATATAAACTCTTCAAATGTAAACAGCCTGATTATATTATGCAATTTTTCCTGCCTAAGGAGAAAAACCGAAATGTAGCAACGCGAATATCACCTGACTATTTAATTGTCCCACTTCATCGAACCACTACATTCAATAAATCTTTTTCTGTTGTACGGACAAGGATATGGAACAGTACTCCTGAATCAATCAAAAACTTTTATTCGCTGATGGCTTTCAAAATTAGACTGTTTAACAAAATACTATTGCAGAAAAAAATTTAATTCACCTATATGTTTGTTTTTTTTTTTTCTTTCTTTGTTGCCATTATTATTTCATTTATTTCTTGTACTTTTTCTGTGTATATCTCTTTGTACTCGAGCTCTAATATTAATTTCTACTTTTTGTATGTTCTAAGTTGACCAAGTGGTCCAAGAACAATAAATAATTCATTATAGTTATCTTTTATCTTCATGATTTAACTGCCAAGATTCACAAAAGTGAATTCAAATCATCTCCAATGATATTTATCACCGCCAATACATTAAGGTGGGAACACTAGCGACTCGGAGGCTACACGCTAGGCTTAGGTTGCTTGAGAAATTCAGGATTGATATTTTTCAGAGCGATACAGAGAATATTGTCATGACTTCTTATTACATCTCTAGGTCTGACAGATGCGAAAAAATAAGAGAGATACACTGCCGAACTATAGTTACAAAAATTCGTTCATTCCGTGAACAATAAGCGACTACAATAAAAATTGGACTCCACTAAATACACGCCTATAATGCATGTCACCATTTCATCTCCAAAAAACTTGCATCTTTACACGGTTATAGACCTAATACCACCTGCCACACGACCATGCGGCGGATCGCAGGGCATTACGTAGATGTAGAGATACATAAATACATGCCTTGCTCACTTTCCCTATCTCATTCCCCAACAAACCCAAACAAACAGACTTAAACAAAAAAAATCTGAGCGAAATTAGACACTCTTTGGTGGAGGTGGTGAAAGAGGAGGGAGGGGGGGGGGTAGGTTGTGTGGCATTAATCGAGAAAGATGGCGCCCTCGAGGGGAGGGGAGGAAATTTACGATTTTCCGACTTTTGCCTCCCTCACCAGCACTGCGGGTCGACTCGGGCACGTGGCGAAGGGTCGAGAAAGAGAAGAGAGAGAAGGGCTGGTCCTTTTTTTTATTTAAGTGCCGTGGTCTGGTAGTTGGGTGGGTGAAGGAGCGAGTGGAAGTGGTAGAAAGAGGGCAGTAAGCTAGGGAGAGAGAGATAGAGGGTTATTTGAACGGGTAGGTATGGGCGGTGGTTGGTTCTGTGAGGGGGGCGGGTCACTGATTGAGCGGGCGGGCACGAACCCCACCCTCTGCTGTCATCCACATGTGCGAGCCTCCCCATCCAGCAGGAATATATATCCACCGACCATCCTCTCCGACCCCGCTATGCGGGGGTTTCGTTTGCGGCGGTCGGCGAGGTGAAAGGCCAGCGTGAGGCATCGGCGGAATCGAAAAACCTGCCGCGCCACCCGCCTGCGCCGCGCCGTGATCGGCATAGCGTTATGTTCACCACGTGGAGAGGTGGACTCAAAAGCGAAAGGCCAAATCAGTGACGGCGCGATCAGAATGCATAAATGGAGGCAAAAGGTAAACACATGGACCTCCAATTATAGGAAGCCTACACCCTGGTGTAGGTAATTTGAGGAGGCTTGAGGAGTTTTTTTAAATTTTAACCTTTCTTCCAGGGATCAGAAACGTGCCAGCACGTGGCGTGAAATGTGCGGACGAGCACAATCAAGCGTTTCGCCACCAAATTCTCCCAAATTTTGTGATGAGTTGAGGAAATACTCTGAAATGAACATTAGTTCATCCGTGACGGCGTGATTGGAATGCATAAATGCCGCTGGGTGCACACTCAGTCCTCCAGTTATTAGGCTCACTAAACCCGGATGTAATTTGAGGACACTTGCGGAGTCTTTTTCACCTTTCGCTTTCTCCCAACGTGGTCCTAACCGAACAGGGCGACGAAAAAAAGTGAAAGAGCAAGTTAAAGTGATTTGTTACCTAATTTTCAGGTTTGGAGTGAAATCAAAGGGTGTCTTTATCCCATCATTTCCATCCACAACCATCTTTTCATCCAGTTTCCCCTTGTTTCTTTGACAGGAACAGGAATGTGGTTGGGTGACGAAAAATGTATGAACGAGCACGCATGAGTGTAACGTCATGAAATGTTCAAAAGGTAGTTTTTGTACAAAAAAATCATTTAGTCCTACTAGTCCATCCACAACCATGCGCTTATGGGACAGGATATACTGAAAAAAATTGGGATAGTGCTTAGAGATTTTAGTTTCACTCCGTTATGTGCAGATGTGCCTGCGTTATATGAAAAGATACCTCAAAGAACTTGTTAAAAATGATTTGTTTGCAATTCGGCGAAAGAAAGAAGAATAATAAGTGACTAATTGATATATTTCAGACTACTGTTAATTTTATATAAACATCATAACTACATGATTAATAAACCCATCAGCAAAATTTTAAATTACTACATTTGAAGTTGATATACGACTGGATAGGTACAAGGCCCTCTTAATCTTTCGAATACTTTTTGCGCAACAACGCCCGACGGGTAAGTGCATTACTACAGTTTTAATTCTATCGTGCTGAAATTTTGCCGAGTAATAGCTCAAGGCAAGAGAAAAGTTGTAGGCTACTTTAAAATGATCTCAGGGCCCATTAAGATCCCAAAAAGGAGCCCTTAAGTGGTTCGCGGTACGTATCGGGTTTTGTGCAGTGGTTTCATTTTTTACTTTTTTAAATTATTTCCGCTCAAGATAGAGAGTTGGAATTTTTTTATTAAATGTCTGAAAGAATGAAGTTTTTAATTATTTCAGTAAATTATTCTTTTTACTTCGTAATTGACTGAAAATTGCGTTTTGAGCTGCAGAAACACATATTTTTCTGTGAAACCAGCAATACCATATTCGCTTGACAACCAGATTTCGGTCATTGCTGTTGGAATTCATATAGCTTAGTTGAGCCGATTAGGAATGCTAAGCATTGGGATTTGTGCAGCGGTTAATTATTTCGCTTTTTAAAACAACTTTAACTAAAGATAGAGAATTGAAATTCATTTTATCACATACCCGAAAGCATGATACTACTAAAATTAGTGGTATCATGCCCGAAAGAATGAAGTTTCTCTCTTTTTCAATCGATTTTCTTTTACGCATTTTCCTTGACAACCAAATAAACAAACAAAAATAAACATTAAATCAAATCTTAATTAACGAAAATGAAATTCTGAATAGCTACTCAACAAGTAAGTACTCGAATTATATACTTGACTATAATGTTCTTTTAGCCTGGCTGTGCAGGTAGTATGATTACAGTAAAGGGTTTCAAAAAATTGTCTCTCTACTCTATATTAAACAATTTTTACAAATTTCATTGTTTTTATTTTACCATGTTATTTTGTATCATTCTGTCAATTTTTCTGTCATTTGACTTATAATTATTATTGTTAATGGGAGATATTGTCACATTGTTTACTTACTATTGTCTCACAATTGTATAGATGCTCTGCAGAAGAAAATATTAATTTAATAAAACAATTACTTGAAATGTAGTCTGTTATCACAACTACTTACAACAATTTACTAACTCCTCACCTCTTATGTAAAGAGTTTTGAAGGAAGTATGATCCCGAGCAACGCCGGGTAATTCAGCTAGTATGCTATAAACGGCGGTGACGAGGAAGTCCTCGCCTGTTAACCCGGAGGGTCGTGGGTTCCAGTCCCGCTTGAGTGGAATATTTCTCCACTCAGGATAGGGGAGTTTGTTTAATATGGGTCGGGATAAAAGGGGCGGTATTGCCTCATCCAGCCCTGTATAAATAAACCCAAATGATAATGGTACTGACAGTCTATTTGTCAGACAGTCAGGTTTGGATCCCAGCAGTGGCAGAGATTTTTTCAGATGAATTCCGATTGCTTCTTGGGTGCTGTATGGTGAGAGTTTGAAAAACATTACTCCAAATATTGGATGGCATTTCAAACTTTGGAACGTTTTACGAATTTAGTTTAACTGTTGGCTAATACGGGGACGGTGTTTCTCCTCATCGTAACACCATTCCCAAAATGATCCTTCCCTCATCAACCTACCCTCTTGCCCAAACGGTGGAAATGACATCACTTGTCAGTCGCTTACCTAAATAACCAACCAACCCAGAAAATATAAATAAACCCAAATAATAACGGTACAGTCTTTCCAGAAGGCGACAGGTTTGGCTATCAACAGTGACGGAGATTTCTTAGAGGTATTCTTGGGAGCTGTGTGGTGAGAATTTCAAGAAAATTACTCCAAGTATCGGATGGCATTTCAAATCGTGGAGCATGTTACGCGTTTTGCTTTACAGTTGGCGAATACGGAGACTGTGTTTCTTTTTACACTAACTCAATTCCTCAAATGACCATCCCCTTATCAACCTACCCTCTTGCCCAAACGGCGGAAATGACATCACTTGTCGGTCTCCCACCTAAAATACCAACCCATTCAGACGATATAAATAAGCACAGATAATTATGGTACTTCTAATAGTCTATCCGGAAGGCAAAAGGTTTGGAACTCAAAAGAGGGAGAGGTTTTTAAAGAGGATTCCCGATCCATTCTTGGTAAGCGTTTCAAGAGCACTACACCATCGGATGGAAGATACTTCAAATTGTGGAGCTCTTGGTGCATTTCGTTAAAGAGTTTATTAATATTTAGCCCGAGTTTCTCTTCACCCTACCTCTATTTCAAACAGATTATTTCTCTAATCAACCTATCCTCTTGCCCCAATGACGAAAAGGACTTTATTTTTAACAATTTTAAGATGTCAACTTTTACTAGAACCACAGTGGTTCTAGTAAAAGTTGACATCTTAAAATTTTTAATGATGGAATACCACCAAGTGAGACTGATGAAAGTGAGTGACTTTATTTTTCTGTCGCCTACCTAAATAACCTACCTACCCGGATAAAATATTACCAAAAACTGTAGTAATACGATATCTCCAGGGACAATGCAAGGATTAACCGATGCGCGGTCATGTACTAAAAACTTTCTCGTTTATCTCTAGGACACACTTGGCTTAATTTTTGATAAAATAGACATACTTTATAATGTATAATTTTACACTTTCCCGGCGAATTAAATTAGTGTAAATTTCTCGGGCTCGCCACCGGGTAAGATTTTTATAGACAGCCGACGTTTCGGGTTCCGACTCGTCACCCATTCTCAAGGCTAATGATGCTTGTTTAAACAAGATTGTTTAATTTGGCGCTAGGCGGGGCGGGATTGGTCGAGCCCCGATTGTTGTATTGGAGGACCGTTGACCAGCGGGGACTTAGCTCTGGCGTTCTGAATTCTTCTCAGAATTCTATTCCAAGAGCTGCTGATCGTATAACCAGTATCCCGGTTGAAATTCTTCCTCTCCAACCTTATCTCTATCGCCTCTTTGGTTAAGCGATCCCAAAATTGGCCGGATCGCCAAAGAACAGTCGTGTCATCCCAAATGATCTTATGGTCCCGACTCAGGCTATGCTCAACTACTGCTGATTTTTCCGGTTGACCAAGCCGGAAATGCCTACGGTGTTCCTTCAGACGAGTGGATATAGTTCGCCCAGTCTCTCCCACGTAGACTTCACCACATTCACATGGGATTTTATATACCCCCGGAGTCATGAGGCCAACTGGGTCCTTAGCCCTCACAAGGCGGTCTCTTAAATTGGCCATAGGTCTATGGATGCTCTCGATATTGTACCTCTTCAGAACCCTCGAAATTCTCCCTGATATGGTAGATACGTAGGGCAAAAAGGCCCTGGATGTAGGTTTAGGCCGGTCAACCTCCAAATCCGATGTTTGTGAATTTTCACGGGACTTTTTGAAGGCCATCGAAATTTGCCGCTCTCCGTATCCATTCTGCCGGAAGGTTTTCCGAAGGTGGTCCAATTCCACAGGAAGACTCTCTGCGTCAGATATTGATCTCGCACGATGTATGAGAGTGGAGAGGACAGCACTGCGTTGAGAGGGGTGATGGTGACTAAGGCCATTCAGGTACAAATCTGTATGCGTCGCCTTCCGATAAACGCTATGCCCCAGTTTGCCATTTTCTTTTCGGGTGATAAGGACGTCGAGGAATGCGATTCTATTATTTTTCTCCATCTCCATAGTGAACTTTCTTTCATACTTTATACTTTTCCACGCGTTATTAATTCCCCATCCAGTTTCAACTCGCTCGAGTCATTTTTAAGAGACTGAAAACGTATAGTACATAAATCATAAAATAGTGCTCCAGAGGGAGGGAGAGGGGGTGAAGTAGGGTTTAGGCCATTACGGAAGAGGTAGATGATTGGAAGGAAGTATGAGTAAACTGATTAATACTTTTATAAACTCTTCTCGGGCTCTGCACCAGTTGATTGGCTTCATGTTTGCCGACGTTTCGGAAAACGACTTGCTTTCCATCTTCAAGGCGTGTTACTCTGTCCGTGTCAGATTGTAAACAGAATGGAGTTGACCGTTGGTGGGGCCCAATAATTGAGCTCAGGTGCCATCTGATTGGCTGAGGTTTGACTTTTGTTCTTGAATTATTTTCTGGTTTTTCCTTATGTTTTTAATGCTATTTAATACAGGTGTCCATGTATTGCTCAGATGAAAGCCAGAGTCACGATTGAAATTTACTGGATTAAGGCGTATTTCAATGGCTTCCTTAATTATGCGGTCCCAGTAGCGCGCTGAGCGGCACAGAATTTTTGCATCTCCCCATTGAATGGCATGATCTTCATCGATGCTGTGTTCCGCCACTGCCGACTTCTGTGGTTGCGCTAATCTAAAGTGCCTTCGGTGTTCTTTCAAGACTATACTCGGATTCAGCGCACAACTTACGTCAAAATTGACCCATTGCATCAAATAAGCATACTCTTGTTGGTCTGTGTAATAAATTTCGCGTCTGCAGACGTCATATTTAGACACGATGATTACGTTTTTGCGTCAAAATCTAGCGGTTGAATGGAAATAATGGTCATGTTTCATAGTTTCAGTCACCTTCAGTTTTATAATGTCGAAAATTTTATTTCAGTTATTCTTCAAGAAGTGCCAGAAACTACCTTAGCTGAAATGATGTGCTTCCATTTAAAATGAAATGAGAGTATCTTGAAGCTTTTAAATGTAACCTTGAAAGCTCATGCGTTGTCAGGATGTAAACTAGTGTTTCTGCAAGTGATGCAGCAAGTTGCGAAACACGTTTTAGTAGAAATTACAAGTATTTCCACTACAGAAGTACAAATACTTGTGTTGTGGCAATACCAAGCCAATTCAGCTTATGAGAACAACATCGTGATTAGCTAATGGGTTCCACCTTTATGCACACTAGGGATGGGATGTGACGGGAATCTTTCAACACAGCTCCAATTCTGACCATTAAAGTCACTGAGCGAAAATCCGGAGATTTTGTCAAAGGTGCTATTCTGATGAAAAGCTATATATATTCCGGAAGACGACTTCAGAAGCTATTCCAGACCGCGACCGTCGTCAGCAATGCTAAGTGAGACCTGTACTGAGATTGCGGGTCCTTATATTTTATGATTAGAAATACAGTAAAATCCCTCTTAACGACAACTTTTCAGCGGAACCGTCGGTGGACGCTTAATTCAGGTATTACTGTAAGTAGGCTTGTGCGATGAACGAATTTGCCCATCGATGGTCGATGAAAAAAAATCATCGAGATGATTCGGTTCGATGTTTCGATGATTTTCATCGACGATGATGAGTCAATGAATTCATCACCGTCGATGAGTCGATGAACTCACCGACCTCGATAATTCGATGAATTCATTCATCGCCAACGGAAAGGTGATATGCAAGGGCGGGCGATGCAACACAAATAATTATCATCTAATGAGGATGGATTCATTGACTCATCTACATCGATGAATCCATCGACTCATTGACGTCAGTTTATTTATCAACTCATCTACGTCAGTTAATTCATCGACGTCGATGATCGATGACATTCATTGTCAACGACGCGGTTCATCGCAACGCGATGACTAAAATCATCGTCGATGAATTAGATGAATCGACTCATCGCACAAGCCAAACTGTTAGTGTACATCAATTTAATATGCATTACAATTTTCTAGGAGCAACTGATTTATGTATATAGGTATATATATATACGCTATCTGTATAGGTTTTAACAAAACCGTCGCTGCAAGAGTTTTTCCAGTTTTTTTTCAAATCAGCCGCCCGTTTATCTTCATAATAAATGTTCTCTTAAAAAAAGTCATCCTATCAAACGACCACTTTTCTTAATGACCATTTTTCAGCGCAACCGTTAGTGGTCGCTTAATACATGTGTATTACTTTCTATGGCTAATATGATATTATTTTCTATCATGAATGATTAAAGATTATAATTGTGTTCGTAATTCAGGTAGATGTAGCATGAGTTGAAAACGATGATAGCCGGAGTTTTCGCTGTAATCTTTTGATTAAAAATCTGTACGCTCAGCGATTTTTTTTAATCTCTTGAAGTAAAACGCAATTACAACCCTGCTGGACCCCATGTACGGAACTATCCAAGCAAAAGTTTACCTTGCACTCCGGGCGGCTCAATGTCCCATGAAAAAACATGGCTGTAATTCGCTGCTCCTCGACTACTGTGTATTCATTAAGAAAAGAGATTGAATTCGCATTTTTTTTGTTTTACCAGCAGCAGCAGCCGAGCACTGAAACCGTTTTGGTCCAGAGGGTAAAAGTTTTTCCTCACGGGTGATGCTCGTTTTCATTGAGTGCTTGTTAACCCCTCTTCATAAAATTACTTCTACTTTTAATCACGCGGCGTGGAAGCTGGGACGCGCATCGCATCGCGAGGAGTTAACATGAGCACGCAGAGGGAAGCGTGATAAATAAAATAATGCGGTGAGTAAATGACTCCTAAACTACCTAAATTAATTATTGTTGAATAAAACTCCTAATGTGACCTCTTTTTACCCAGTGTGACTTGTTTGGGAAACTTTGTACAGCCATTTAATGTCTGCCGCTTAACATATTTGACACCTACGTATTCACAATTCTTGAGGCACAATTGCATAACTATTTTTAGTGGCAGACTTTTGCCGTTGGAATCCACTTCCTTGCGCGTTTTCGTTCTTGAAAAACGGATGGTAGAAAGTTTCCGGATGACACCTTTAATGTCGCGTTTACATGGCCCCTCCTTTCTATTTGGTTGATACAAATTTTTTTAATACAAAAACTAGTTGATACAAATTTTAAATAAAAAAATAATTTAAGATTTATGTAATTTGGGTTTTTGCAGCGATATTGATGTTGCTTAGTACAATTTCTTACACGTTTAATACTGTGAAGTCAGTAATGAAAAGTAAGAATTTCGTACTGCACATATATTACCTTATGCTACCAAAATATCAACTTTAGCTTGATATGTGCGTGGGTTGTTCTTTTTATGATTCTTCGGCGCGTTCTTGGTGTTCATTCCAGTGATTGAGGAATGTTAATATTGTTGCGCAACATTTATCTGACTTATTGAAAGTATCATCGGCCTAATGAATACTTCTCTTTTTTTTCGCGGCCAAATCTTTGGTTGTTCTTATGCATTTCCTTCCTACCGTTTTTTTGAATGCATCTTTCCCTGAACTTTCTCCCACCCATTGAAGGAAGAGTGGTTTTCAAATGAGTTGCATGATATTTGAATGGCTTGGTTCCGGTATTTGTTAGTATTCAATTATTAACCTATTAAATTCATTATATTTCCTTCCACTTTGACCACAAAATGTGTTTTTATTTTATTAACGCTAGAGTTGGTATGATAAAACTGACTTTTTTGCAAGAGGGATCGTGTGAATATAACGAATGAATTAACGTGATTGAAACCCCTTCCATTTTATTTGTGCTGAATGAGACAAGTACCTCTTAGCTCGTTTACTTATGTGTCGTGTTCGTACAATTAAAAATTATTAACAGTTTCAAAAAATACTTTCATTAATTTACCTCCTTTTTTTAACCTAACTTTATGATAAGAAGGAAAAATATCCTTTATTCAACTGTTAAAATTTTGACATTTAATGATTAAATACTTATTTCTGAAGATGAATTTTCTTTAGTGAATAGCCGTTACTTATTCAGATGGATTGCAATCTGAAAAAAATGGCGTCTCAGGTTATCCATGGAGACGAATGTAGGTGCTGCGCAGAACAGCAATCACAATTTTCAAGAGCATTTTCAACTCCTCTTTTTTACTATGCGATGGTTTGGGTCCATTGCGGGTGGAAACAACGCTCCTTGGACTTAAGCTCTCAAATTTAACAGACTTTTTGACCTGATAACAACTACTCGATCGTGAGCGTGGTTTTAATAGATGGTTTCAACATCGATGACTTATTTTGATGATTATAAAAAATTTGGAAGTTTGAACTTAGTTTTATAACTATAGAAAAATGTGTCATATGGGCAACTAAATTCTACCTTACCAACCTACCCTTTATGTAACATTGTATGATTTTAATTGTTACAACGGGAGAGATATGAAAAATATATGTTTCCCTAAGTAAGATAAATTTTACTTCCATGTCGTATGTGAAATCGTGTATGAGAAGGTAAGTCTCCCAAGGAAATTTAACTGTCAAAAAAATAATGGCGCCATTCCATCATATAACCAAAGCTATTGGCCAAAAACTGTGCAAACTGGAAGTCCAAATGCGTGGGAATGATTGCTATGAAACTTCTGTGGACTGGATAAAGTGGTATTTGTAAAAGAATATTCTTTGACAAATCTTCATATTTCGCGAAAAAATGTTTTGAATTACCACCGAGCATTTTATCCGTTAAAGTTGTATTATTTAATGTATTTTTTATAACTTATTTTAATTTTATTTCCATGTTGTATGTGAAGTCATATATGAGAAGGCTAGTCTCCCGGGCAATTTTAATTTTTGATGAAATATTTGCACCATCTCATCATATTATTACAGCTATTAGCCAAAACCAACTGCAATAATTTGGAGTCAAAATGCGTAAGAATGAGTGTAATACATCTGCAACTTCTGTAGACTGGAAAACAATGGTGTTTGATAAAAATTATTCTCTTCGACGAATCTTCATATATTGTAACTAAATCTCAAAAGTATTCATCGGGAATTTCATCCGTAAATTCTGTAGCTTTTAAGCAATTATAATGAAAAGGTATTTAAACAACAGCTGGTGTATTATAAATTTCCTGGACCATGAATCAAACCACAGAACTTTGGTTTACCGGACCAATACGCTATTGGTTTGGATTGGATTGGATTTTGGGGAGGCGACCGACAGCTAAGGTCATTTGCGCCGTAGGGTATAGGTAAGGGAATAAGGTTGGATAAAAACCTGGCGGCGGCATTAGTCTGCTCTTAACAAAAAGCGCCAAAAGGACCACAGTTTAACGTCTCTCACGACGGACGGAGTACTGTACTTGAAGTGCCTTCCACAAGGCACTCAAATAGGGATCAGGTTTCCTCTAAAATACATCCTCCTCTGTAGGGATTTGAACCCTGGCCACCCGTATGGTTAGCCAGAACTCTAGCCACCACACTAGTCCAATCCCCACCAATACGCTATCCAGGATTCCTAATTGTCGTGGCAATTCTGGCGGACACAAGGGAACTATCCGATTCCTGGTCCAGGCGTAACTTTTCTCGGGGCAATTTCAACGTATTTCATCTGCTATGTTAAAATATTTTCACATGGCCAAGCACGGCATATGTGCTGGTGAGGGATACTGCCGCTTGTGTGTGGCTTGTGTTGGCTTGTGTGTGAAGCCCTCTTCTCCCTTGCCTTGCCATCTTGGATGGACCGCGTTGGCCTAAGATCTAGTTCCCTTGTAGCCGTCAAAATTGCCACGAGAATTAGGAAGCCTGGATATCGTAGTGGTCTGCGCATTGGTCCGGCAAACCAATGGTCCGTGGTTTGACTCATGGCCCGGGATATTTGACATAATTCACTTGCTATGGTTTGAATACCTTTCCACCATACTTGCTTAAAAGATACAGCAGTTACGGATGAAGTGCCTGATGAACACTTAAAAAATTAACCTAATGAGCACTTAGTCACTAAAAGTGCCTGATGAACACTTAAAAAATGAACCTAATGAACACTTAGTCACTATTTATGAGGATTGGTCGAAAAGAATAATTTATATCAAACACCACATTTTCCATTCGCAACAGTCTACAGAAGAAGCATCAATCATTCCTACTTAATTTGACTTCAAACTATTTCAGTAATTGGCTCGTCGCTGTAATAATATGATGGGATGGTGCCGATATTTGACTACCGATCAAATTCCCCGGGAGATTTGCCTTCTCATACGTAATTTTACGCACCACATGGCCTGATGATATCGCACAGCGACGAAACTGGTCGTTATTAAAGTCACCTATGTGAAATTTACAAAGTTATTCATTTCAGCACGACGTGGAAATTAAATTTAAATAAGTTAGGAAAATATACATTTTTTCCGTCTCTCCCCTTGTAACATTTAAAATCATACAATTTTAAATAAAAGGTAGGTTGGTAAGGAAGGATTTTGTTGGTCGTATAACACGCTCTAGTCTCTAGTTCGTGGTTCGATTACCGGTCCAAGTAAGGTGTAATTTGGAATTTTTATTGACGTGCACGGTTGCGGCAGCAGTTTCAAATGATACACAAAGGATATCATACTGTCTACTTTATTTTCAAACTCGTACTACACGTGTTTCGACTGAATAACAGTCATCATCAGGTACAACTAATCTTTCACATATCCAGACACATGTATATATGTAGGTAGATGTATTGCCAAATCAAAGCATTGGGGGGTTAGGAAGAAGGATAGGAGGGGGAGAAGCTTAAACTCATGTTTAGGATATGGTTCATTGTTCGTTCAAACAAAATGTGCCATCATGCCGGACCTACGTCACAGTTGAGGAAGGACAAAAGAAAAGGGAGGTGGTGGAAAATGAGGGGAGGAAGTAAGGTTGAGGTAGTCCAAGCGAGATAGTTTCCTAATCATAATTGGGACCATATTCGAATTATACTTTTTAACTTCACCAGCTATTAGAAACATCAATTAAATATTGAATTATTAATGGTGCAATAATATATTTTTATATGATAGAAATTGTAAGTAATTAAATCAAAATATCTAAATAACTCTTTAACTTGACCAAGTTTTTTCGCACGGTGCGTTTGAAACTCCTTCAAAACGGAAGGTTTTCTGTGATACCCGAGAACCTTTTGCGGTGACAATATGATTAATTTTCAAAAAAAGTTGAGAAAGCATACATACTACATGCTGCTAGTTTTTTTTACGACATCTAAAAGTTATAAATTCCTCATTTTTTAAATAATGTCTCTCTGGAGTGCATACACGTACCATTTCCCATGTTAAATGGCTGGTATTTTTTGGCAAATAACTACGAAAGTAATGAGGGAAGGGGTTGAATTTTTTGTTTCATTAGAAGGGTGAGGTATTTTTCTTTAAAATTAGATCAAATTCATTGATTTATAGGCAAAATGATATAACTACCTTAAGTTAAAATGTTGTCCAAAGTAGGGGCGTGACAAACAAACTCATTCTTGTCTAGTCAGTTGAAACACGTGTAGAACGAGTCGAAAATAAATTAGACGGTACGATATCTTTTGTGTATCTATTTATTCCTACTCCATCAACCACTTCTCCCGCACTTGGCCCTGTCCACCAAGTGGTCAAGGTCTTGATTTAAACCTCCAAGTGTGGGAGGAACCAAGGGTAACCCTCAACCCCTTCCCCCTACTTTTGCGCCTTCTTCGTGTCACCTTTTGGCCAGCATCGCCCACCACCACCCCCTCCCACCCTTCCCCTTCCATCCCTCCAGTGACGTCCGCGGCGCCTTTTTTATATTTATTTGCTCAGACCTCCGCCGACGCCGCCTCGAGAGGGCTCTCTGTTTAGAGGAGAGGGCGCTGATGTTTTGCATGCCCGTGCAACAAACCGAAAAGAGATTTCATTCTGTTTTATTTCTTTTTTTCTTTTTTGCTGGGGAAGGAGGAAGAGGGAAAGACGTCAAGCTGTGGCGGAGGAGTTAGGGTTTAGGGTGGAATCGAGGAGAGGGGTACCGTGAGAGTAGAGAGGGGGGAAAAGGCTATTGTTACCCCCTATATCACCCTCTTCCCCGCCCCCATCTCTCTCTTGGGAGGATGGGGTCGGTGGGGGAAGAAAAGACGTCACTCCGCAAACACGCGAAGAGGGAAGAATGGTCTCTGAGGATTGGTGACCGGAGCAGACGATTCGGATTGTGAGAGGCGGAGTGCGGAGAGATGTGATTGGAAAGAGGGAGGAGAGAGAAGGGAAAATTGCGGTGTTGGTCGAGTGAAATGAAGCGATTCACGTCTCGGAATATCCCTCTTTCTCTCTCTTCCTCTCATTCTAGTATTTCCTCTACTTCTTTCACTTTCTCTCTATTCTGACGACCTTGAGCATTATGTTGACTTCATACCTGAAGAGTGCTTTGAGTCCATTACTATTATAAATTAAGAAGGTTCTCGGTTCGTGGAGTATGCAATAGGTCACAATCTTGAAATGAACTGTTGTAAGACCCAGGTGGTTCTTATAGGGAACCCTGAGCTTTTCAAGAAACTGCCTCATAATCAAGTTACCAACCTGGGTACTGTAATCGAAAAGCACTTAACTTGGGAACCATATGCAAATGTTAGTTGTAAAAAGGGTTTGTCCGTACTCCAACAACTGCGACACTATAAAAATTTGTTACCGATTAATGTCAGAAAACATCTGATTGAGAGTCTCGTATTTCCTATTATTTATTATTGGGCTTTGATTGGTCTGTGATGGCATGTTATTTGTATGTGTAAATCGTATCCAGCGCCTCCAAAATGTCTGCGCTCGATTTGTTCTTGACCTTCCTCGTGATTGCCACATTTCTGGACTCCTTTCTTCCTTAAACCGGATGAAAATAAACCCCAGGCTTGAATATCAGGCTATATAACTCTTAAAAAAGATTATGTATACTAAGACGCCTTCCTATCTGTACAATAAGCTTTCTTTTGTTCACACCATTCACAGTCGCCCTCTAAGGAATACAGATATGCTAAGAGTCCCTCAACTCCGAACTGATAAAGAAAGAGGTGTCTTCTGGATATTTTCTGTCATTTTGTGGAACAGATTACCATCCACAGTCACTAACTGCATCTCTGTCAAAATCTTCCAAAACCATTCTCTAGAATATTTTATGTCTCTGGGTTTCTGTTGATTATGTTGTTATACAATTTTTGATTATTTTTCAGTTTTCATGTTGGTGCAATAAATTTTTGACTAATTTTTCTTACTTGCTAATGGAACTGAGCTTACTTTACTTTTTCATATATTCCAACGTTTGTATTGTACTCTCGTAGGACTGTGAGTCCTTTTGAACATTGACTAAATACATATCTATCTATCTATCTGAAAGAAAATTAAGCCATAGTGACGACAGCAGGCTTAAATCGGTGGAATTGGTCCATATTTGATAAAATAGACATAATTGGTATTTTTCCACACCCTTTTTTTATTTCCCAAACAGTTTCAACACATTTGTGTCATTTTTACGAGACAGACAATGCATTTTCAACATAAACCTTCCCTAATCAACCTTTCCCTCTTGCTTCAATAGCGTAAACGAAATCACTTGTTCGTCGCCTACCTAAATAACCAACCAACCCAGATAAATATTACCAAATACTATAACAATACAATATCTCCGGAGACGAAGCAAGGATCCACCCATGCGCGGCCGTGTATAAGAAACTTTCTTGCTTATCTCTAGGTCACACATGGCTTGATTTTTAAAATAGATATACTTAATACTTGTCCAAACGTTATTTATTTCCCAACCGGTGTTCAACACATTCCTGTCATTTGTAAGAGACTGACAATGCACAGCATTGGCAAAGCAGCTCTATTTAAAAAATTTTCAAAGCAGTGCCGGTGGTTTAGCAGGGTTTAGTTTGGGCCGTTACGGAGGCAGAAATTTGGAGGGACAAGTATGACTAAACTGGGAGGTTGAAGTAGTCAAAGGAAGATGTTCATCGGATTGTATTCTTTTGAATGATTTGGCTGATTTCAAATGTTCACCCATGACCTCGTTTTCCCTTCCCATGGCATTCGCCACATCCCAAGATTGACCTTTCCTTTCATTCACCCCCCCCCCTCTCACCTCTCATAATTAATATTAACCACCCTAATATATTAGATATTTAAGGCCTGAGAAAATCGAACGCAAAACAGGAGGATTTCCCGGGAGAGCCACCTGAAAAACCATTGGCCTAGGCTTTAATCCCTTATGTTTCAACCATATCTGGAAAGATACACCGTATTCTACGGAAGTATAACATCAAAACTATCCACCTACCACCACCCAAATTAAGGAACCGACTGGTAATGGCGAAGGATCCCATCGGCCTGAAGACACCAGGAGTTTACCAGATTCCATGCGAGTGCGGAAAAATATATGTGGGGGAGACAGGTCGAACGATCTTGGACTTCAGCTTGACAACTATCAACAACTTTATAATAATTCACCTTTACCTATCACCCTTGCCTATCCCTACCTTTCCGTTGGCGATGAATGAATTCATCGAATTATCGAGGTCGGTGAGTTCATCGACTCATCGACGCTGATGAGTTCATTGACTCATCATCGTCGATGAAAATCATCGAAACCGAATCACCTCGATGATTTTTTTTCATCGACCATCGATGGGCAAATTCGTTCATCGCACAAGCCTACTTACAGTAATACCTACCTGAATTAAGCTTCCACCGACGGTATTGCGAAATGTGAAATGCGAAAGAAATGGCTCTGCACTCACTTTTTTCGCAGTCAAGACTAGTAGCCTTGAAGAAACGTTATTTTTTTTACGTAACACAATGAGGTTATGAGGAGGGAAAGTTTGACGGAAAATTTTCCCCTGCTTTACCTCTCGAAAGTTAGTTTGTTTTCCAAAACCATAGTAACCTTATTATAAGGTTACTATCACAACAATCATAAAGTAGTAACTTGAGTTCACAAATTTTGAAACTATGGTACAGGTTATGAGAGCAATAGCTTTTCTAGGTTTCATAGTTGTATTCTACACACTTTTTCATGCAAACTTTGAATTCGTTAACAGAATTTCTCGATCATCTACGGTTTCATAGTTATTCAAGCTCATAATGATCGAACTATTGCAATTTCGATCCCGAAAGGTATACTACCTCAAAAACTGACGTGATGGGTAATTTTCGTGAGCAGATTCGGATTCAGCGCACAAAATTACATCAGAAATGGCTCTGCGCAATAAAAGGCATTCGATGCAGGTCTGTGTCATTGTTGTGACCCGGCACGTGATTTAAAAAACCCATTGAAGTGAAATGTGAAATTCATTGAAGAAACGTTAAATTTTTTACTTAACACAATGAGGTTTTGAGGAGGGAAACTTTGACGGAAAATTTTCCCCTGCTTTCCCTCTCGAAAGTTAGTTTCTTTTCCAAAACCGTAGTAACCTTAGTTTAAGGTTACTATCACAAGAATCAATATATAAATCTTATATAAACCTGTGTACCTGGCGATGCAGCAAATCACGAAAAGCGTTTTATTCAATAATAAAACTGTGGAAAAATACTAAGCATCCAATGATATGGATTCTAATATAATATTCTTACGGGAAGTCACGCCTTAAGGCATTAAGTTTAATTGTACTTCGTATAATTGGGAAGTGTGATAAATAGGGACCCTTATAATCGAGACTCTTAGAGTAAATCATGTTAAAATATTCTTGAAGAGCGTTGCACTCTATGGATCGGAAGCATGGACCATTGGAAAAGCTGACCAGAACAGACTAGTAGGCTTCGAAACCTGGTGCTGGAGGAGGATGCTGAAGATGGAATGGACGGACAAAATAAGAAATGATGAAGTGTACAGAAGAGTAGAAGAGGAAAGGACCATATCGAACACCATACAGAAAAGAAGGGCAAGATGTATTGGACACACTCTGAGACACAATGGTTTTGTGAAGAACAAGATTGAAGGTAAAATAGAGAGAAAAGTCCTCCGAGGAAGACCCAGAAATAAGTTCATGGACCAAATAAAGAGGAAAGTACATAGGAGGAGATACCAGGAGGTGAGGGAACTAGCATTAGATAGGGAAAGGTGGAGGACTGCTTTCAGCTAATTTCAGGATTGAACAAACAATCAGAGTAAGACGATTATGCACGTTGATTTAATGGAAATAGTTAAAACATTCAGTCAGTTTATCCTCAAGACCGAAATGGTAGTGAACGGTAGTGAAGACTTCATATCAATTTTTAAAATAAATATTTTGGATCGCTTTTTTGAGCATAGCGCCAAAATTTTGAAACTTTGTATGACAATTCAGGTAGTTATTAATGGTACTGGTAGTTATTAATAGTACTGAAAGGAGAAGAAAATGGTAAAAATCATTTTGTAGGTCCAAGGCTGAGATAGATAGATGCATGAAGAAAACTGAGAAGGTTGGGTTAGAGGAAGCGTAAGCTCGTGCAAATTCCTTCATAAATAAATCCTCCATCATCGTATTTATTTTGTTACCTCCTCTCAGGCAAATGTGGGATTGCCAAGCGCTTCTTCCAACATCGTTGATTCAAGCATGAGAATGCGTGGACTTATAAATTGAGTAGCCATGAATAAATAATGACAATAACAACTATGCTTCAATTAACAGAGTTTTTTTCATTTATACAACTACTTTCAACACTACCGCTCATCTTCAGGTACCATATCTTTCACAAGTCGTGCCACGAATCGAGCGGCGCCACTTTCGCTACGATAGTTCATCATCTCCGCGATAAGCCCGCCAGCTCCGCCAGTCTATGATCTAACACTCGGGTGTTCGAGCTATGAAAAATATTACGGTGCATCCGACTCCTCACGCGATATCACAATCTTTTTCAATCCCGTGGACGAAATGTCCTCTTATATTCCTTCCCTTGCGTTGCTATTTATGTGTTAAATTGAAGCAATATCGGTTATCAATGAGAATAACGACATTGAACGTATGACATAAAATCAGGGGGCCGATTTTATAACTTAACGTTCGAGCGTAAAGGAGCCATTCTCGCTGAATTGTGGGTAATACTTCGAAAACAATTGCCGGTGCTTATTTTGTAACCAAAGGTAGAACGTATTTTGCCTCACGCTCGCATCCTCGGCTTACAATACACAACAAAATATCTGTCGAAGCGGCCATTATCGTTCGATCGTTATCATTATCGTTAATATTTTTCATAGCCCGAATACCCGAGTTTTAGAACATAGACTGGCGGAGCTGGCGGGCTTATCGCGGAGGTGATGAACTATCGTTGCGAAAGTGGCGCCGCTCGATTCGTGACACGACTTTTGAAAGATATGGTACCTTTCGAATGATGAAATTGTACGCAGAATTCAAACGGTTAGCTGAGAAAAACGAGCGAGATATGAAAGGAAACTAATCTTCGCGAATAATAATTACTTTTGACGATCATGATATTTCCCCGCACGTTCCACGCTTACGTTAACCCTTTTAGTGCGGCTGGCCGATATATCGGCTTTGGCATCTCAGGTGTAAAGTGCGGACTGCCGATATATCGGCTCATAGGCAAAATATTGTTTAACTTTTGCACACAAATATAATTACAATTATTTTTTGTATGAAGTATAAGCGTTTTTTTTTAAATTACCTAATTCAATGCATACGCAATAAGAAAAACTGCATATGGATATTTTAAACAATAACTTTATAATATTTATTTTCCTAGAGTGATACATTTCATTCTAGCTACCCTCCGCATTTCTCACTAGAACCGCTGGCAGGGGTCAGCACTAAGAGGGCTAAGTATATTAAAAAACCACTCGATCTTCAACATCTCATTCTCGCACTAAAGAACAAAACATCACCGCCACCACGAAATTTAGGAAAGTGTGCATCTGACGCGTATTTACTGTGCATTCGAAAGGTTGGGACCGAATGCGCCGACTCCAAAGATGTTCGTTTGTACCCAACGCCGTCAGAACATGGAACCCTTTTCAAACTTTGATTAAAACAAATAAGTAGCCCAGGGCGCCCGCCGCCATGAATCAAATCAAGGAATTCCGGGGTTATAAACGATGGGCTTTTCGTGTAGGGAATAGATTTTGATCGTTGAGCACAGTTGCGTCTCCCGTTTCGGGCCGAGGGAGTCGGAGAAAGGTGGAAATGGACTGTATTTGAAGATTCAAAACGTGATGCAATAGAGGAAGCAACGGATGGACTGAAAAAAGAATGAGAATGAAGATATAAAAGAAGGTTGGTACCTATTGGACGTGAACGAAACGTAGAGGGAAATTTTTGAAGGTGAAAGAAGACGATAAGGAAGGAGAATAATTTTCACTTGATTTTCCCTCCAGCATAAAGGCATAGCCTGAGATATAACACATGTTTTCCCGGCACATGTTATGGTTGAAAAGCTCTCAGGTTTGGCTGGAAATAAACCTGCCCATCGGACATCACCCAATTGATGTGTTTATTGCACTTGTTGATTAACCTTGACGATGTGGTGCTTATGCTCCTCAAATGACAGATGATTGTTGTATTACTCAAAATATTGAGGTTGAAAGTCCCAAATTGAATACAAAATTTCATGCTGTGTATGAGTCTAACGTCGAGGTAGCACAGCAAATCCTAGGTTGTGTTGAGGAATGAATTTCAAGTTCACTCCAATAAATATTATCAATAATAAACAAAGCTCATATTGAGTTAATTTTGCCCAGAATATTTGTCTATTCATATTTGTTCCCGTAATTGGGGAATTGACGAATAAGTCCTTCTGATGGGTCATTCTATAACAGCAAATCCAGCTCCTATTGAAAGAATGTACAGTCACTTCATAAAGTATCGCGCGACACTTTATGCTAGCGGTTTGTATAGGTCGGCTTTCGAAGCTGGAAGTACGTTGGCTATCCTGAGCCATCTCTGTTGGCTATGAGCATTTCCAGGTACAGTATGTTATTTATTGAAAGTCAAGAGGGACATAGCCACCAGATATAGTTCAGGATAGCCAACTTATTTCGAGCTACGACATCCGACCTATACGAACCGCTAGCGTAGTGTTTCGTGATACTTTATGAAGTGACTGTACATAGAAATAAATTGGGCCACCACGTAAAATGTATCCTGTTATATCAATATGGACTGATGAGTTACCTAATACAGCTCTAATCAATCCTCCTATCGTTTAAAGATATACGAATCCAAGTGATTTTTCGATGTTGACATGAATTAGACGTGTGTCTTCAGCAAGAAAGAGGCAATTGTTTTACTGTGAAAATCAGTTACCAACTCAAGCAAATTATTCCATAAAAACAGCTGCCAAAAAGTAAGCATAACCCTAGTTCTTGCACAGACTGTTGTAGAAAACCTCATTACAAGGAGAGTGTAACTTGCTCGAGCAGTAAAGAGTAGTACTTATTATTAATTTCTCACCTCTCATGACCTGTATCTATCATTATGACTCTCGCGGGTAAGGTTTAAGTCATTACTCTCTCACAATAGTATCATTCATGATAAGAAATATTTGACCAAATGAAAGCTGAGTCCAAAATAAATAAAATCTATCGCGACTAATGAGAATTTTCAAGAAAGGGTGGTAAAAAAAACCTGTAAGCATGCCTTGGAACTTGAAATCGAGATAAACCAGATGTGTAAAGATTTTAAATGAATTCACTTTGTAAAATTCCAAAAGGTATTTATTACTCCGACCTAGGTTTTCTTGATAATGACTTCAAATAAGTCGAAACCTAGGTGGGAGTAATAAATACCTTGCGGAATATTACAAAGTGAATCCATTTAAAATCTTCGCAATGTTGTCCGACCAAGTTAAGCCGGAAAATTTAATATATACAGTTATGCAACTTATTTCTTAGCCTATTTTTCAAAGTTATTCATGTTTCCGTTTGATTTGATTCGGTTTATATCACTATTTGGTTTATATAGCTCGAACAAAATACCACATCGGAAATAATGTGAGTCATTGGTGAACTGAAGTCGACTTTGGAAAAAAATGGCAATTAATTTTTTTTTATTTTCAGTTGATCTTATGATTTCTTCCCAAAAACACATTCGCAGAAAAAAATTGCAATGCAGCGTCGCGACTGAAAAAACCAACTGATTTGCTCAGAAGTAGTGAAAAATAACAGACAAAACGCGCGATGAGAAAAACAATACGCACGTATGTTTTTGAAGTAGCAAGTGCACGAATACAATGTGGATTTAAATTCGAAATTTTTGCATCGGAGAAAAAAATGTCGCAGTAAATCAAAATTTTCAAGGCTGCTGGTGAGTTAATCAAGTCACAAGTACTAGAATATAACGTAAATGAGAGACTCATAGCTGCTATTTCAAAATTTCTGCGATGGAAAGGTGATATTCTACCGCGCTTGTTTTTCTTTTCAAAAAACAATAAGGCACGTCCACAAGATGATGAAGGCCACTGCTCAGGAATATCCCCGTTGAGGGATCATGAAACATCAAGATAAGTGACAAGCCAGCAAACGAATGAGGGTCCTTAACTCACGTTAAGCTCTAAGCGGCGAGGGAGCGAGACAAGGAATTTCATCAAGGATTCGAGGCTTTACACCCTGCGTCATCATCCTTATGGGATCCCCTAACGATGAATACCCGACCTCGCCATTGTTCGATAGTCGTCATGTCCCGTAACCTTCGCGTCGGATGGGTTGAGAGCTGATGATGAAATCCTGCTGTCTTCCGTCGAAATCACCTCTTCGATGTTTGCGCAGTAATTGCCGAACCCGAAAATTTTCCTCGCTTCAATGTGTACGACATCAATCTCCATTTTCGCTAGATCCCCCAGATTCTCACGCTCAAAATTCAACGGAACGCAACCGAAAATTTACCACTCACGTATCATCATATCTCGGAACATATTCCGGTATCAAAGGGGGACATCCATTCAGCTACCCTATCTCCTCCGTGGAAAACTTAACCCTGTCCAGAATGACTCAATTTAACCCATTCTCCGCACTGGCCTCCATTCTTTGGAATACCTATATACTGAAATTGAATGCCACTTTCACCGCAATTTCGTATACCATCAATTCAAGGTGATCTTTATTTCAACCTCTATCACGCGGCGTGACCAAAAAGGTAACATATAGAAAAGTTTTATTTTTGTCTCTGATTAGGTTTATTTACGTCTATATGCCTTTGCGACATCAAATTTGACATCTTGGCAACGAAAATATCTCTCATTCGTAACTTTTAGTTCATGGTTCTCCTACGAGTGGGGTAGCATGCGATATGACTGAACATGTGGGACAATACAATCGGTGTACAGAGGTTTAACGATAAAGTTGTAAGCTAATTCCACTTCAATATTTCACCCATGTGTACACCGATCAATTTCCATAGATTTCCAAACATTGCTTGTAACAAATGATGTGGTACGAAGTCACTCGCACGGGTGCATATACACCAGGGTTGAAATTCGCTATGAAAAAAATCATTTGACTTGACCGGGATTCGAACCCGGATCTCCCAATTGCCGGTCAGGTGTGTTAGCCAGTCACACTTCAGTCAAGTCAAATGATTTTTTCATAGCGAATTTCAACCTTGGTGTATATGTACCCGTGCGAGTGACTTCGTTCCCATATCATTTGTTACATGCAATGCTTGGAAATTTGTGAATTTCGCCGTTTTAATAACGACAATGTTGGGTTTATCCACCGCGACAGTGGCTTTGTAAGCACGTCTTCGTCTCATGTGCTACAATGTATACTTGAGGTCTGAACATCTAGTTCGCATAAACACCCCTCGAAATTCGCCTTGAAGGAAGATGGCTTGGTTGTGTAACTGGCTAACACATGAGGAGGAAATGAAAAAAAACAATAAAAAACAACTTTATAACCCGAGAAAGAACCATCTGGACAAATTATGCAAAGTTAAAACACTGTATCAAGGAAAAAGGTATAATGTACGAATTTTGCAGTGATTGTATGGTAACGGGAGAAATGAAATGCAGACTTGGACTTTGCGATAGCCCAGTATGTTCTAAATACAGAAGGATAGACAATGTAGTTCACAAAATACTAGGTTGTAAAGGACCAAACAGGGAATGGGAAATAATTAAAAACATTTTTAGAGACTTCAACACATTCGGAGATGGAAATATTGGAGAAAAGAATCTGTTAACACTAAATTTTAAATTATTTCCTGCCAAGAAAAGTATAATCTTAACAGAGCTAATAGCAACTTTCGTGGAAAGTCAAACAGGTCAGAAAAATATAAGATCGGCTTTAATCGATAAAATTAAAATAGTAAATAAACAGTTACCCTCTTCAGAGCATGAAAAGGCATGGCTGCTCAACGTCTTTTAATAGTATTTTACATTAAAAAGAGACAAAAAAACTAAAATATGTAAAATATATTCATGTATGTGTCTAAAAAGTACTTTAAACAAAAATGTATTATAAATGTATGTGTCTTTGGAGCGGATCTTTTTTTTGTCCTGTATGCTAATGAATGTACTGTAATATGACATTGTTATAAAATAAAATCATTGGAACAACACACCTGACCGGCAATTGGGAGATCCGGGTTCGAATCCCGGTCAAGTCAAATGATTTTTTCATAGCGAATTTCAACCCTGGTGTAATTTCCATAGAGTTGAAATTTTGTTTAAAATGAGAAATTAAGTACTTAAAGAGCAAAAATGAATAAAGGTGCCGCAGAACTAATTTATTATTTAAAAAGGACGAATTCCTTGACAACACGTGAGCTTTCAAGGTTACATATTAAAGCTTCAAAATACACTCGTTCTTTTAAAAATCTAAAATAAAAAAAAACTCCAGGAAATGTATTTTTTGGCGCTCCTTGAAGATAAACTTAAATACAATGAATTATTATCAATGAGTTTTTGACATCATTTACTCAGAAAAGACTTAAACCATGAAAAATTAGTATTTTTTTCAATTCACCAACCAGATTTTGATGGAAAAATCTATTCTTCGGGTTTAAATGTCACGTCTGAAGACCCGTCATCGATAATATTGTCGAGGCTGGGAACGTGATTTAATTTGTAATCCACTGCAGAATCATAAACTTTTTGCTTCATTTCAATACCTATTGAAAAAGTTTGATCAAGTTGTAAATTCCATCATCAAGCCCAAGAAAAAGTTTAGTTATAATTAATTTGTAGAAAGGTTTAAAATTTAAATTAGGTTGTATCTTCATTATGCGTGATATATAATACCCTCGCATCCCTAAGCGTTTAGTATCAATGCCGCAGAGAACATATCTTTGAAGTGATGAATTAGGAGTTTCGATTTCAGCACGTATGGTCAGTAGAAGTAGTACGTAGTGACGCCTATTGGCAAAGTTAACGAAAACATTGCTTCCCATGCAAGTTCAGAGAGAGACTTCATCCGTGTCACAGAGGAAGCAATGCATTAAAGACTTCATCTCAAGGCCCCATTCCGCAATCTTCGTTTTACGGCACAAGGCAATTTTCTTTCGATTCGTAAAGAACTATGACGCCGGAGTAAGATTTTGATACTGTGCCATTATGAAACTTAACCAACGTTTTCCTAGTTTCAACGGAAGAGAATAAATTAAAATCACTGAGAGGTTAAAAAATGATTTACAAAAAACTTAACGGATGTTCGTAAAAAGAAGATATCAGTAAATGTGATAACCGAAGTTAAAAAAAAAATAATTCGCATTTTCGTAAAAATCTTGGTAACGCCTGGTCTCCAAACGCGCGAAATTTAAACATTCCGGGTATTTTTTGAACACACCTCGTAAAATATACCTGCACACAAGCAATTTTTTCGTTCTCTTAAAAGTTCGTTTCTTTCCTTAAGCTGCCCGGCATCTAAGACTAACCCATTTTTATTTTCCTAGTATATCATCGAACGGTTCTCTTATTTTAAACAGCTTACACCTGTATAATTTCAGAGCGCCGGAGCAGTAAATATTTACGGGTGGAGTCAAGGGAGTCAAAAGCATGGAACTAAATTACAAATCATAATTTAGCACAAATGTTCACGGATACATGTCCTAGGAAAATAACACAGCGGAAATCGGATAATTTAAACTTTCATATTACGAAATCGGCTCTGAATCAATCGTTCGGCATGGTACTTAACATTTTGTATCCAAAAACATTAAATACTCTCCGTAAATTCGAATTTTTTCAATAAATACGTCGTATTTTTACGACTTACATGCAAAAATTTCACGATCCAAGCTTACCCAAAATCGGCGGGTGGCGCAAATATCCGGTCTTACGAGATTTAAGTCGTTTATTTTTAATTGGATCCTTTTTTTATAGTCTGCAAGCATTTTATGTGCAAGCAATATTAAAAATTCTTGATAAAATTTCATCAAGAACTTTTAATATTGCTTCATTTCGCAAGTGCATTGCCATAATATTGCTTTGCTATTGCAAAATTCATCGCTGATTCTCGTATGTCCCAGTTTATTTGGGCACATTTTTTAGGAATTTTTTGTCTGAATTGACATATGGATCACCAAAACGAACTATTGAATTTGTTACCTCGTAAAATTTTGATCATTAACATTTTTTTTTAATTTTAAATAACTCTAGCAAGGGTACTTGTAATTTTTTAAATAAAGATCTGGTTTTAATGAACTGTTGCGGTTGTGATACACTGTAAAGATTCAGGCTTTACTTTGCGGCCGTTAATAGTATCCAGACTGAAGAGGATACAATTTTGTACTTTACCACAGAATTTTATTTAGGATGATAAAATAAAATTCCAAAATGAAATTCTTTGAAAAAGTAAAAAAATTGTACTCCTTAAGTATGGAGATATTGTGTTATATTAACCCTCATTAGGAAAAATGTTTTATTCTAATTTTCGTGTACTTCAAAATCTTTTATTAGTCCCTGCAGGTTCGAATTATTCCATATTCCAATGCAGTTCCTTCGATTAGAGGTAGAAAGTTCCCCGCGTGCTCAAATCTGGGCGAAATGCCTTTGGTCGAACCGTTTCGCCACGCTACAACGAAAGGTCCCGACGGGAAGACCGTCAAGCAGGCTCGAGCAGTACGTGATTTTATGTGTACCATAACTCCCCGGGAAACCGCGTGCGAGACTCAGGAGGTGAAGGGTTCTGACCCCTCCCCAAACCTTTCCCTCTTGCGCTCTAAGCGTAAAGATTTTCACACGCCGTAGGGCTTAGTATCGGGTGAGGTCAACCCTTCCCCGTCAAACCGAGCTTCGGCTGGGAAGACTGTGGCGAGTCAATCAATAATTTAATTCATTTGCCGCATTCCTCAGCCCTAAAAGGGAAAGAGAGGGTTGAAAGCGTAAAGAGGTAGCCTCTGAAGGGAAAACAGGGAGAGATAGAATGGGAAAAGGGAACGATGGATTCTCGGAGTGCAACCCAGGGAACTACTACTTGGTCCGTACTATTTCTAAACCCTTTTTCCATGAAAGAAAACCCTCACTTCAAGGTATATCGTGCGATCGAGGAGAGAAGATTGATTCGCCAGAGCTGGAAGGAAATGGTTCATGGAGAGAGATTTAGGGTTTCTAGATGCAGCGATGGGTTGATGAAATGTAGGCAAAAAGTGGATTAGAAAAATATACTTCACATTGTCCTGGATTTCTAAGTTCATGTTTTTTGTAAAAAAATCCTCCTGTTAGCCAACAAAATGTGTTTCATACATTACAGAAAATCTTAAATTATTTTGGCTAAGACGCAAAGCAAGGATCGATATAGACTCCAAGCTTGAGTAATAGAATGTACTCTTCAGATACATTCGTAGGATTTAATTTTCTCCCGGCTAATAATCGAAGTAAGTCTCTTGGGTTTGCGTCCGGGTTCATTGTTCCAACCTCATTTTCGCCGACGTTTCGATGAAAGACTATTTCGTCGTCGTGAGGGCCCTTTATGCCAGGTGTCGAGGTGCTGTGCTTATATAGTGTGCGGCGTATGTACCACGCTATATAAACGCAGCACCTCAACACCTGACATTAACGTCCCTGATAAATATGGAAAAGTTTTTCATCAAAACATAGGTGAAGATGAAGATGGAACAATTCACCCGGAAGAAAACCCGATTAGAATTTACTTCTTCAAATATATTTCTTTATTAGACTTGGTATGGGTTATAATTGGTTCGGAAACTTTGTTCTGGGAGGAAAAAAGATGGAACCGGAAGAGATATACCGGAAGCTGTTAGGATGAAGCAAAACAAACAGGGAGGTTCGCACAGATAGGAAGATAACCTAGGAAGTATGAAATACGGACCAGTTAATGAGAATGTAACTAGGGAAATTCGGCGGAGGCAAGAAAATCGAAGAACATGAACTCGTGAAGGGAATAAGGAGATGAAAATTGAGCACAGGGAACTTAATCTAGCACATAAAAACTGTTTGGCAAATTATGAAAAGGGTCAGGATTGAGGGGAGGTAGAGACAACTTTTTTCCAACGATCTACCATTCACACAATTTTGCACAACTTTCAATGATGAAGTTAGGCAAAATCTTCTTAAAAAATATCAATTTTGATGAGAGTTATAAACTACCATCTAGGATTAAAGCACAAGGTATCAGCAATGGTAATAGTTCAGGCCGAGGTTGCATGCTTAACTTCCAAGACAGTTTTCAGGGCCTCTACTATGGGATTCTCATCCTTAGAGGTGATATTTCCATCTGAGCTGAGGTTTTCTAATTTTCTTCAATTTTCCAGAGAGAATATTTTCTTGAAAATTTTAATATATTCAGGGACCAAGGACCGTAGTTTCGCCATTTCATTGGGAGAAAAATTGCACCGTAATAGTTCTTCATCAAACTTAAAAAAAAAAATAAATATTGATTACTTGAACTTTTCATGCATCAATCGGCTGTTGAGGATTATTAGACCCCGTTAATTGGTAGTGGAGGGATATGACAGTCAGCGTTTGTAATAATAATGAGTTTTAATAAATGGTCAAGATTATGCAATGGTTTGAACGCAAAAGTCTTGTAAATGACTATTGGGTTGCTGCAACCGTAAAACGACATACGTACCATATAATACATGTTATGCCAACATAAAAAAGATTTCTCTAATATAAAAACAAATTAACGCCACATTGTGCTTTATTTTCGAAAAAATTCTTGAATTAAAAAAATTAACAGAGAAAATGGATGAATAATAAGAAAAAAATATTTTTCCGACTCATAAATACCAACATCACTAAATACTGTAAAAATAGAGCTAGTTATCCTGAAGATTGCTATTTGCGAATGATTGAAAAAACAGAAGTTTGAATGCATGTATTCATAATAAATACCGCTAAAAACGGCTTCAATGACGGGGAGAAAAGTGCTCATAAAAAGGCATAAATATTTTTCTCGACTTATCTAAGCATTTTGAATCTTCATTTTCTTTTCTGAAAAGTTATAGCAAGCCAACCTATTGAAGCAGTATTTTTTGGAAATACAAACAACTGGTGCGGTTTGGCTTTCATTTACACACATACCGTAACCACTCCTAACAAAATAGGCATATTCACTCAGAATCCGCGCTTTTCTTGCCTAACGATTTATTCTGGCTGCTATTGTCCACACCAAAATCTTGTAGTCTCGAGCTGATATAACTTGCTCTCAAAACTTAATAAGTTCCAGCTATGGTTTACTGCATATTCACGCGGATTCGGGTACCTAAACCCGCGGGGTAACTACCTCCGGTTCGGCAGAAAGCCCTCGCTCATATCCAAGCGTGGATGGTAGTGGTAAAACGGGAAAGGGATGGGAACGGAAAGTAAGCGAGCCACAACCCCTTCGAGGCCGACACCATGAGGCGGATTGAAGTCAAAAGGACCTCAATTGGGCCCCGCCTCCCCGAAGTGCTCGTATTTCTTGACCGTATTTCGTGAGGGTTGACGAGGACTACTGAGAGAAGGGATGTACCCGCGCTTCGACCAGAATTGGTCCGAATTGACCTTTTATGGGTAGAATAATAGGGTCATTGGGTAAAATAATCTTAATAGAATAATTTTGGGCGCACAGAATAATTTTCATTTGAAGTGAGGCCAAGTTGTTTCGAAAAAGTAGCATTACAAATTGACATCATATCAGGAAATACTTAATTTGAAAGCATGAAACTGAGCCAACGTAATAACAAGGCTATGAGGTAAATTATATTAGATACCCTTTATCGTTGTTAGACACTCTGCTTGGCAGTCATTAGACGTCAATTTTACGCGTGGCGAAGTAATACAAAAAATTTGTTTCATTTCTAACACCTAAATTTGATTTAAAAATTTGTTAAAAAATCATTCTACAAATTTACTGAATAGGAATATAAACAATCTAATTGTAAGTCACGCCGCATATAGCGTGGACATCTGATTTACTGTCTTGGAGTTTTTCACGTTATTAGGAAACTGCAGTCTGCATGATATTGGTGCCGATACCATCTATAAAATTCCAACCAAATACTACAGCAGTTTTTTTCAGGGCAAAAAATAAAGCATCATATATAAACTCGCTGGGGAATTAATCAAACCTTACACCTCCACGCCCACCAAGCAAAACCATTCTTCATTCTTGACAGAGCAAAAACTGAAATGACACCCTTGGGAAGGAAGGATGGGGATCATGTGACAAAAGGGCGAGGGGAGGACCCTGCAAACACAGCAGGCTGAAAGAATGATGAAAAGAAGTTGAAAGAGCCTGGAGGGGTTTTGCTACGGGGCGGAACGGCTCTGGACATTCCTTCCCAAACAGCAAGCCTCGTTCAAAACACCTTGGTCCGCAAATCTCTTGTACATATGCGAAATACAACCACTTTCAGGGCGTGCTGCACAGGGTGTTTTCACACCAAAATAGTTGCAAAAGGGTTGAGATCTTGCCCCTATCTGTTCGGCAATGTATCTCTCATTTTATTGCTTCTGTCAGACCTAGAGATGTAGTGAGGCGTCATGATTATATTCTGTGTGTCACTCTGAAACACACTGGTTCTGAATTTCTCAAGCAAACTAATCCTAGCGTGTAGCCTCCGCGTGTCTAGGGATTATCTTCATCACGTAACTAAGGAGTTACGTATTACAGCGACCAACATTTCGAGAATATGTTCGGTTCGGTATTAATTATTGAGTAAACGGTTCGATTTTAATTATTGAGTAAACGGTTTAGTTTTAACTATTGAGTAAACGGTTCGATTTTAATTATAGAGTAAACGGTTCCATTTTAATTATTGAGTAAACGGTTCGGCTTTAATTATTGAGTTAACGGTTCAGTTCCAATTATTGAGTTAGATGGGGAGAACGATTGTTATTATGATCAGGGCTAAACGCTGCAACAATGGCGCTACCTGTCCGCCATTTTTGTTAAACCCGATTTTCCTTAAGCGCTTACGGGATGTTGCACTAATTTCGCAAATTTACGATGTTTTTCACCAAAAACTTACTATAAATCAGCATGCATTCACTTCTTTTATCTGCATTTTCCTTAAGTGGACTTTCTTCTTTGCTTCAATTTAAAATAATCTGCATTCCCGGTGAATACTACGGTAAAATCGAGAAGAATACATATCAATAAGAAGCAGATATACGTTTAAAGAGTTACTTGTTTTCGACCAGAAATTCAAGAAAAGAAATATGGGTCTCTCCCCGCAACACCAGCATGGGTGAGTTGGTAGTGTTTGGCACTAGAACGAAAATTATCATTGAATAATCCATTAGGCAGGTTTCCGGGATTCATCCGCGTTGACATCTTGAAAGATGACGACATTACACCTACTCTGCTCAAGATGTCAACGAGGACGAATCTCAGAAACCTGCCTAATGAAACACTAAATCGCCGCGAATACCTTCGACAAAAAAAAATTTCAATTAACTTTAACACGGAGGTCCGGTTACGATACAATTTGAAATACGTTTAATGAACTCATATCTGTAGAGTGGATTTATTACGTTATTTTCTTATCATATCATTTATGCGGGTTTAAAATTTTATTCTATTAGTTATCATGAAACTAACAATGTTAGATATTTTCTAGAAATAAAAAAACAGCGTCTAGCCCCGGAGTCTGCGATCAAAGAATAGAATAGTGATAAAAATATGTCCCACGTTTTGCTTCTTGATGCCTGTAATTATATGCGATTGTTGATGTTTCTGTTTTCTCTATGCGCACATTAACAATGATCTCCTTTTTTTAAGTGTGCTGCCTAATGTGAAGGAACCGAAACAAATGGAAAGCGAGAAAACCGCTGGGTTGCGAAGTGACCAGCCCGTAAGAGCGAATAGAAAGCACCCATCAGCCTCAGTAGGTATACATTTACCCCTTTAGTAAGAAATAGATGATAATCGTACTTCAAATTTTCCGCTCGCCTGCAGCGCCTTACGAGATAAGTTGGCAGTTTTGAAAACTAAAATTTACGATGTGGCTAACGCCCTTTCAACCGCGTAAGCGTTTTTCGCTTAAGGTGATGGATTCGATGGTCTCTGCGCTTGTGGTGTGAACGGAGAATCAGCAAGGGCCGTGAGAGAGAGCGGGAAGAGATGCGGAAGGCATATATATATAGGCGTCTAAGGGGTGTTGGAGCGGACCCCTTTAAGTTGATTCCGGGTAGAGTTGGGACGCGGTGGGTGGTCCGCCGCTATTGAGACCGCTCTTGTATTGACTTTGGAAGGTACCCGGACTCATTAAGGGCCTTTGCGTGTGTGAATCCAATCCGAAGGACTTTAGGCAGGGTGTGTGGGCAGGAAGTATGGGGGGGGGCGAGGGGTGCGGAAGGGTTCGGAAATAGAAGAAAAAAACAAGAGAGTACGAGCGAGCGAAAGTGTTTGAAGGACACCAAAGAAAAGTAGGGAAAGGAAAATAGTCTTTAAAGGCCGTTGCAGGAAATGGGTAATGGGTGATAAATAATCCGAACAAAGAGAGGGACCTTCTAGGTATTAAAACGAGTGTTTTAAGCGCCCGTTGTTTGATTATTCAGAAGGGAAAAAAAAATTTCTTTTCACATGTATTAAAAAAAATCGGCCCCACGACCGGCTGAGGAATCAAAGAGTAGAATCAAAGAGGAGGACCTCCGCGCTGTCGTGAATGGTATGTTGACTGCGAAGTTACCGTCATTGCGAAGAAAATTCGTAGAAAAACTGTGGTCAACTAACAATCTTGTTTTTTGTGAATCTCACTTTGTGTGTGGTCCTCCGATAGATATCAGTATCTTAATGTCGGCGAGTGTTTATTCGTATGGAAATGGCCTTCACCTTTAAGAAGTTCACGGACAACGAGATTTTCTGAGTCATTTCAAGCTAAGAATCACCAATACATCCGATAGTGGAAGCCTTGGTCGCCGACAAGACGGAATTATTCACAAATCAATTTAAAACAACATGGCCGTCACTGAGCTTGTATTAAATACTTCTGATGGACTAAAACTTTACACTTTGGCACAATACATGTAAAATAAAATAGGTTAGAGCACTTCTTTTTTATATTTCTTCTCAAACGTTCATGACGTGAGAGTAATGCTGATGAAAGTCAATGCGATGACAATCAAAACGACATTTGGCATGTAAATTTTATTATGACGACACAATGTTGTCTTAAATTATTTGGTCATTAGGCATTAAATAAAAGGTAACTGGCAGTACTTATTCTCTTTAATTTCTGCATAATACCGTTTGTCACTTGATTAATTGCATGACGCTTGTGATGCTTTTTTTGTTTTCTGTGAGTAACAATTAGTAAGCCCTGGTTGCTGGCAGAAGACAGAATTATTTGCAAATAACTCTATAAAACAACACAAATATTAATGAGCTTGTTGAAATACTTTTGAACACCAAAAGCTTGATACCGTGGCACAATAAATGCAAAATAAAATAGGGTAGAGTAGTTTTGTTTTATTTCTTCTCAAAGGTTCATGCCGTGAGAGTGATACTGATGAAAGTCAGCCATGACAGTCAAAACAACAATTGGTATGGAATCTTTATTATGACGCCATAATATTGGCTTTAATTATATGGTCACTAGGCATTAAATAAACTGTAACTGGCAATATTTATTCTCAAGAATTTGTGCATAATATCGTTTGCTTCTTGAATACTTGCATGACGCTTACGATGCTTCTTTTGCTTTCAACGGGCAACAGTTAGTTCCTGTTGTGAATGTCCTCCGGAATAAACGTGGGCTTTCAAGTATCTTATTTCAGTGGCAATCTTACTAGGTAGGACACATGCGACGAAAAGACGGAAATCCAACTGACGACTGAGTTTTTTCTGGCGATCGATAAGAGACCATAATGGCTGCTTTAAGACTCTGAAGTCCGTAAGTTGACTAAGTATACCAGATATGTTGACGTGCTCCATAATGTATCTCTAAAAATCTTCCCAGTAGTGCTAACACAATACTTTGCACGGTCCCTGCATGACTCTTGCATCACGTTTAGGAAGTTACATTACAGAGTATTTTTGTGGTTTCTGTAGCATTTGCAGCATGCCCATCGTGTCGTGCATGCAGGTGAAAGCTAATTTCTACACTGTAGTGCATATTGGAGATTAGTCACCCTCTACCAAGTATACTTAAATGTGGCTTGCAAGGTAGTAAGTAGATGTAGATGTACTGAATGGATGCCGGAGAGGAAAACGACAAACTTGACCGAAAGACTGCTGGGAATATGACCTATATCTATCAAATTCAAATGGGACATGAGAAGAATGGTTGTGGGAGCCAATTAGACAGAAAAACTGGGATAGATAGTTTCGAGTCGTTGACGAGACAAAAAACCTACCTAGGCTCGGGTGGCAACTTAGGTTAGGTAAGAAACAAGGTAAAATGTCATTAAATTCATCTGCTGATTTGTTATTGAAAACGAATCAAATGTATGATTTAAGATTTTCCCGGTATATTATGTTTAAATATCTTTCTCAGGCATTCTCTTTAACTTTGCAAATAACTCTATAAAATAACACAACCATTAATGAGCTTGTTAAAATACTTTTGAACACCTAAAGCTTTATACCGTGGCACACACATCAAATCAAATGGAATTTCTCACTAACAATGAGCAGTGGCTATTAAAATCTTTCGTCCGGTCCCACATTGTGTCGAACTTATGAGAAACCCCCTCCCACCTTGTTGCATTACTATCTCTTGTTCTTCTCGTTCTTGGAAGGAGCCAACTTCCAAACCATCCTTGTCGTTGTTCAATATACATATATAAGACATACTGGCTCGCATCTGACTTGTTTATCGGCCATAATGAGGGCTGACCTGATACTTATCACTCGATATTTCAGCTTTATGGATTTTTGGGAAAGCAAAAGGAAGCTCTTAGGGATCGTAATTTCCAGCAAAAAGAGTTAAATTCAAACCGCACACAATAGGTGAGCATAAATCAGCCCAGTCATTGCTCGTTCAATCCTAATATTGGTTGACTGCAGCACTCCACCCTTCCCTATCTAATGCTAGTTACCTTACCTCCTGGTATCTCTACCTCTAAACTTTCCTCTTTATTTGGTCCAAGGCCTTCCTCTGGGGACTTTTCCCTCTACTTTGCCATCAATTACGTTCTTCACAAACCCATGGTGCCTCAGGGTATATCCAATCTATCTGGTTTTTCTTTTCTGTATGGTGTTCGATATGGTCCTTTCCTCTTCTACTCTTCTGTACTATTCATCATTTCTTATTTTGTCCGTCCATTTCATCTTCAGCATCCTCCTCCAGCACCAGGTTTCTTGCGGACCCAAAAGGCTTCTATTCTTTCTTGGTCTCCTTTTCCAATGGTCTATTCTTCCGATCCATAGAGTGCAGTTAATGATAGGGTATTCTCGGAACGCATCGATATCAACATATTACCCTGCAGGCCACCTCAAGGATGTTTGGCAAGGTATTTGCTATCACCAACATGCGCCATAATGTATGAGTGACTTTCACAAACACGTAGTACACAATTGTATTCTGCCAATGCAACAGAAACTATCTGTATTAATTTATATGGTAAAAACGTCAGCGAGATATGAGTTTCATGCAGGAGCCATGCGCAACGTGATGTTAGCACTGCACGTGTCAATGTAGAGGGGAGAGGAAACATTATGTGGAAAGCATAAAATGTCAACGTCCCGCTGAAATTATACGCCCAAGATCGACACGAAAAGGGAAACCTGGCACTCCTGGAGGGAAAAAGAGTAAGACGGGGGACGGATAACTGGCACTTCTCGGGAGGAGAAACGTCAAAAGAGGGAGCTCGAAGGGGGCGCAATCGCGAACTGATATGTTAGCTGTCGTGGGGAGAAAGATTGACGACGGAAAAGAATGGGATTGAGGGAAGGAAAGGATCTTTCCCGTGGAAAGGGGTGAACTTCGTAGGCTGCCGGCAATATGCCCGTCACAACGGAGGGCGATCAGGCGAGCGGGCCGGGCAATTCCGGCGAGGAGGAAGTCGGAAAAAAAAAATGGCGAGCCCCTTATTCTTATAATAATAATTTACTGAACATAACTTGAATTGAAGAACATAATTGAAGGATAAATAGAGGGAAAAGCCCCAGAGGAAGATCCAGGAATATGTTTATGGACCAAATAAAGAGGAAGGTACATAGGAAGAGATATCAGGAGGTGATGGAACTAGATTGGGAAGGGTGGAGAGGTACAATTCTTAGGATTGAACAACCAATGAATGGATCATTAGCGGATTTTTTACGATATTAAGAAAAGCTCTTTTTGGTGAAGAGATAATATTTATATCAGAAGTATAATTAGCCAGCTAAACTAAAACTGTTGTCACATAGAGGTTATTACCAATGACGATTACGATCACATTTTTAGAAATTTTACTGCACATACTGCTATTATTTTGTTTAACAAATATGGGTATTCTATTGCCCTGTAAGACTAACTGTTCGGCATTACAATTCAGTGATACCAGGAGAATCATCGTAGCAAACGGAGTTTTATCAAAGGGGCATTGGAATCATAAACCTACAAGCTGAAATTTTGCAAAGCCAACGAAACGTTATATGGGATTGTTTATTAAGAAAGATCAAGAGTCCATGGATACTGAGATTTTAGTACTGTGGAAAAAACGCCGGAGCTCTTCCTATTCAGATGAAATAAGAACACTTTGTATAATCCACACAAACTTAAATGGTATAAGCCCGACCGGTTTCAACACTCACTAATACTATCCCTTCAACACTAATACTATCCCTTGGGATTATCCCTTGAGAATGACACGAAAGTGTTGAAACCGTTCGAGCTTATACCATTTAAGTTTGTCTGGATTATGCAAAGTGTTCTTGTTTCACCTGAATATGATGTCAAAATTCCACAAAGTAAGCTCGCAAACCATTGAAGATATGCCGAAGCTCTTTCTTTAATTTATTTATGTTAAATTATAGTGTATGTATTTTTATAGCACATATATTATTATTAATACCGTTTTAAACGATTCGATATAAGAAATATTTGTGGCAGAGCCCTGAAGAAGCTAGGATTTGTCAAGCGTGTTGTGGGAAGATTTTCGGATGATAAAGTGAAAGAGAGGTGCTATTTCGCACTCGTCCGGCCACACCTTGACTATGCAGCGAGCATATGGGATCCGGCGGAGAAAGACCTAGTCCATGAACTTAATAAAATACAAAGGAAAGCTGCGCGATTCGTCAAAAACTGCTACGGCCGTACAGAAAGCGTTACACAGATTTTGAACGATTTAGGGTGGGAGCCGCTAGAGACTCGGAGGCTACGCGCTAGGCTTAGATTGCTTGAGCAATTGAGAATGGATATCTTTCAGAGCGACACGGAGAACATCATATTAGAACCACATTATATTTCCAGGTCCGACAGAATCGATAAATTAAGAGAGATATTTTGCCGAACGGATAGGTTTGGGAATTCGTTTTTCCCCCGAACAATTAAGGACTTTAATAAATGCTAGGCGGAACTTTTATTTTATTTATTTTTGTTGACGGCTGGTGTCCTAACACCCCCGCAACACGCCTTTTGAGGCGGCTTGCGGGGTATTATGTAGATGTAGATAGATGTAGATGTCCTTTATTGTGCCGGATGTAGCAAGGATCCGTTAGCACGGATAGAAATGGTTTCTCCTGGTGTGCATGTACACACATTGGAACGGAAAGGTTCAGATCTTTTCCACCGCGTTCGCTTGCCCTCTAAATTTCTCTCACACGTGCGCGCTTTGGGATGTCCGTCGTCTCCTGCGTAACGCCGTCCTCAAAAAACTGGTTTGCTTCTCATCCGAGTGCCTCCTCGCTAACTTGAGCGTTCTGACCGAAGAGTTTGAATCAGATTCCGAGAAACTTGCGAAGACCATGTGTTCCCGACTCATCTCCCCGGTCCATGTGCTGGGAGCGCCCATGGATACGAATGTTGCGGGCGAGTATGTAGTGGGATATGCTTCTCTAGAGGCCAGTTGCAGGAACGACAAGTATGTATTCAACAGAGTTACGGGTCCCATAAGAAGAGATGGCGACAACTAATCGTTCGACAGAAATAGTCGATTTTTCTCTTTCAATCGATTGATTAATCATTAGATACTCAGTGACCATTTAACTGAATGATCAATCGACTTTTTCATTATTAATCAAATGATTGATTGATCGATTTGTATTATTTTATTGCCATCCCTACCCATAAATAATGGCCACCATTCAATAATGTTTTCAGAAACATTCGATAAATTTATCGGTTCCATAAGTGGCTTCATAACTATTGGAACGGAGTTTTGAGCTCCATAAGTAGCCAAGATTGTGGAAGCGCAATGAGTTACTTGGAGATTAAAATACATGATAAATGAGCTGTTTTAAGACAGATAACCAGTTTTTTTTACCCTTACTGGCAAATGATTTCATGCATAAACAATTATACATAGAAAAAATATTTCATTAATTTTATTCAACGACAGAAGATTAAATCAGGCATTCGAAGCAATTAACTGTTTAGAAGAGGAGTAATGCAACTGGCGTGCGAGTTCTTTCAACCCAAATATTTTTATAAGGCCCATGGATCTCATGGCAATTGATTCAGCAGCTAAATGTTGTAACAACCGGTCGTAAGGAAGATGTTGTATTTGTGAGTCACTGAGCACATATTTTAATTTTTTTTTCAAGAACGTGGAAAAAAATCTTGATCCATATTTCACTTTAAAAAATCTGGGCCACGCCTCGAATACGCCGAAAGCATTTGGGACAATGGACATAAAGATTTCACAATTATATATACCATTACAAGACATGTTAAAATATCATTGAATTAACAAGAAACTGAATCGATGCATAAATATAACTTTAAACTTTATCTATAGATACAACCAACGAAAAGTATTTCGTATTCCTCGTAAACAGAAATCCTCAAAAATCCGTATATAAACATACAACACTCCAACCAACTCGACCGTATCTGCAACCAATTCTCCTCCAATCTCTTCAGACGTTTCACCTCTTCGCTCACCATGCCAAGCTATCCCGTCCGCTGTATTTCCACCACACCCGTAACTCAAACACTTGAAATCCATTTCCGTCACCTTTTCTCAGAACACACCATTCATACGTACAGCGATAAACTCCATTTTAGAGCTATCGCCAACTCTTGGTGAGCATCCCATCAATGTTGGTCGCGATAATGAATTCCAACATCCTAATTGTATGGAACAATTCATGTAAGTGTTCTACAAGCTGACTCTTCTCTAGAAACAAAAAAGTGCGTCTGAAAATAAGGGTGGGAGGGCACAAGATAGAGAAAGTCGAGCAGTTTACGTACATGGGTAGTGTTTTTGGAGGCGATTATGATTTCGATTGGGTTTTAGGGAGGCGACCGAGAGCTAGAGTCATTTGCACCATAGGGGACAGGCAAAGGAGGAAGAGTGGAGAGAAATCCGGCGTCGGCATTAGCCTGCTCTTAACGAAAGGCGCCAAGGGGACCATGGTTTAACGTCTCATCCGAAAGACGGAGTACTGTACTTGAAGTTCCCTCCACAAGACACTCTAGGGATCGGGTTTACTCTGAAAAATCTCCTCCTCTGCAGAGATTTGAACCATGGCCGCCCGTATCGTTAGCCAGTACTCTAGCCAACACACCGGAAGAATAGGTATAGTGGTAGGGAAATAAGATGTAAAAAATGTTATGGTTAAAGAAGCTTTTTCTGAGAGGAGGGAATTGATGAGGGGGTTTTCATCAGCCTTTTCTTTACGTGTCAACTCAGAATAGATTCCTAAAGACTCAGAGACGTAAAGAAAAGGCTGGTAAAAACTCTTAATTTGGAGCGTGGCGCTAATTGGGTCGAGGACTTGGTCATTGCGAAGGGAGGATATACGTAGACTTTAAACGTTGGAGATGTGGGTGTGTAGCAGGATGGAGAGGATGAGCTGAATGGCAAAAAGGACGAACGAGGAGGCATAGGATATGGTTGGAGAGGAAACTGGTAGTGAAGGTTCGGAGGAGAAGAGATGGATGGAGGACGATTTGAAAGAATGGGGAATGCTGAAGAGGGTATTATAGAGGAGAACACTGGGGAAGCGCGGTAGAGGAAGGAAGAGGATAGGAATTCTGGACGTGATAAGAAATGGAGACGAAATGAGGAATTCAGGAGGAGTATATTGTCGGGCCATCTATGGCAGTGAAAACAGATCTGGAAAAGTACTGTCAAAAGATCTGCCAAGCAACTGAAATAATACTCATATGTATGAATGAACCACCCGATTAGCAGGTTTTTGGAGCAGCACTAACCCATCTCTTAAACCAAGGGTTGAAATTCATCATGAAAAAATCATTTGACTTGACCGGGAGTCAAACCTGGATCTCCAAATTATCGAGCAGGTGTGTTAGCTCGTTACGCCACCAAGCCATCTCCCTTCAAGGTGATTTCAAGGGGAGTCGATCTAGATGTTCACACCTCAAGTCTACATTGTAGCAGATGAGACGAAGGTCGTGCTTACAAAGCCACTGTAACGGTGAAGAAGTCCAACTTTGTCGTTTATATACAGGGTGTGTCAGGTAGAAAGTTCGAATATTCTGCAGGAGGTAGGGGAGGTGATTTTAAGCATTTTTTATCTAGCAACATGGGGTCGCAACTTCTTAGTTACCGAGCTATGGCAACGTAAACATTTTTTTAGAAACATTCCGCAATCACAGTGAAAACACCTATGCTGTTAGTCCATATTGTTAACCCCACCTCAGAGTATTTGTTGTTTTTGTTACTGTTAACTTTGTAAATCTCAGCGACCAGACCATGACCTTGGTTGCATATTTTCCTTGGGTCTTTTTCTTAAAGGCAAGTTTTGATTAGTGTCACTAATTGCCGAGGTTTGCTAAGCAAACTAAAGCTATTACCCACAAGAACATTTGTTGCCTCGTTGTATTAACATCAGTTAAGTTACCATATCTTCTGTATTTTAAAAGATAGAGATATGATTTTTGCTGCAATGAATTGAGAAATAAATTTACCAAAATTATTATTCCTACATCTTTTTCGATATCTCTGAAATTAAGAGTGCTATTGTACATTATTTGTTTTTGAGGAATTAAGTTTCGAAGAATATTCGGGAGCCATCTTGAAAATAAGATACCCTTAGCATTGATGATAGCAGAGCAAGAACAATACATATCTTATGCACAACTGTGAAAAGGTTCAAATCTCTTCAATCGATACTAGTTATTGAAATGGGTGTTTTCATTGTGATTGTACAGTACTTCGGAAAAATGTTTACGTTGCCATAGCTCGGTAACTAAGGAGTTGTGACCTCATGTTGCTATGATAAATATGCTTAAAATCACCTCCCCTACCTCCTCCAGAAGTTTAGAACTTTCCTCCTGAAACATCCTGTATATAACGACGAAATCGACAAATTTCCAATCATTGCTCTTCATTGCTCTCCAAAAATTCCTTCTCTTAAATCTCTTCGACGTCCTTGAAAAAGAGCGAGAGACGATAGACGTGAGAAATGCGGAGTTTTTGCTCGGAGGAATAAGCAGAAGGGAGAAGTGTAAGGCGCTGTAAGAGGAGCTAGGTTTGTGAAACAATGCTACGATAAGTTTGCTAGTGTGTCTGGGTTGTTAGAAGAATTGGGATGGGAATCACTATCACAGCGTAGATTAAATTATAGGCTTAACCTCCTAACTAAATTTCAGGAAAATCATTTTTCTGACGACGTAAAAAACATACCAATAACCCCCTCGTACTACGGCAGATTAGATCGCGCCAATAAAATTAGAGAGATACATTGTAGAACCGATAGGTATAAAATGTCATTTTTTCCGCGTACCATTCGGGACCATAACAGCTGTGATCGTCGTCATGAATAGTGCGATTAGTGATATTAGCTAATCTGTAAATCTTTCTTTTAATATTCTCTACATTCTAATTTATGCATGAGGTAAATATTGATGTTCTTATTTATGCATGATATTTTGAATCTGTAGTAGTAGTCTTTGTATCCCTTGCATGTAGGAACGATTGACGATAGAATGTTTCCTGGTTAGTAGATTTTTAATTGGCGCGTTGCATGTGTGGTACGCTGGTTTCAATGTGATTTCGGTATTCTACCGTATCATTCATATCGAGGAAACTTGAGCTCAACGGCCTCTTACAAAATAGAAATAAAGAATAAACCTCCAATGGCCGTCTTAATTGGCACCACTCGCCAAAAGAAAGAAAGAAAAGTTTACTGTGTTGGTTTAACGAAAACGTCAGTTACCAACACCAGCCTCTCAGCCAGAATACCCCCCTGTGATGGTTTACGGGAAAGTGACTTCCTCGCCAGTGACCAACACAGACACACACACCCCAAAAAAAGGATCTTTCGCAAGGACTAATGGGACCCCGCTAACGATGCTTGGGGGTTATAATCTTGGATCCTTCGAAGGGCTAATGAGACTCCAATATGAAATGCCAGGTTATTCACTCTCACAAACACTCAAAATCACTCACTCACACACACACAAGCGGTCCAAACTTCTGGGAGAATCTTGCTCCAAAATAGAGCGCGGTCAAAATACACTACACACAAACACGGACGATGGTGAGCGTCGGATACGCGTATTTCGGCCGCAAGGTGGCACTCTTCAGCGAACTGAAGGGAAAATACACTAGCAAAAACACAAGGTTGAATGTGTGCTTCCACAATTTCAACCTTGTGTTGCTAGCGTTTTCAACATTATTGCAGCCATTAGAGAGTTTTAAACTTTCACGAATGGTGCCAATTATTACGGCCATTGGAGATTTGTTCTTTACTTGTATCATTCATGCATGCCTGGTGTGGAAGCACCCCCTGTCACACAGCCTTTGGGTGGTTTTATTTTCAAAGAGATTTAAATTTTTATTAAAAGTAAATAAACACGGTCGCTCTATGCCAAATGGCTTGTCAGAAGGATCCAACACATATTCATAGAATGCGGCAAATAAAAAAATGGTGTATAAAAAAAAACAAAAAAAACAAGTTACAACAATTTTTAATATTACAACTTGAGAACATTAAACATAGCTAGATTTAGGCATTCCACATTTTGGAATACACAGGTATTCATGCCAAATATATAGAACATAACCAATCAAAAATGTTTAATTTCATCAAGTAACCATGCATGTACCTTTTTCTTTACTTCTGCCATCCCTTTAAGATTATCAAGGTGTTTATGCATGCAATTAAAAGTGTGCGGTACATAGTATTTTGCTAACCTTTTACCATATGAATTACAATATCTGTACGTTTCCAATACAGGGGAATTTCTTATGACGTAGATGTAGATGTATCTGCTCTGGTGAGATAGGAGGAAAAAGAGAACGTATAGCAGAGAGCCCCTCCCCTCTCCTAACCCCACTCCTACAGCACCACCCCCTCCCACTCTTACTTCCGCGTGATCTCAAATTATCCCCCTTGACTCGCCTTCCCCCCCCCCCATCCAATCCATCTATTTTCGGGAGGAAATGCACATTTTTCACATACCTAATTGATTTGGCAAAGCTCCATCCGAGGGTTGTTTTTTCAATTGCGAAGTAACCGGACGTCGGATTTTTGCCATAAAACTAATTTGTGATGCCCCTTAGGGTTTATAATATCGTTCAGGGAGTTCTTATACATGTCGGCTTCCTTTCTCGGTCGTTCTTCTTTTTGATTAAACTAACATCCACCGGGTTATCTTCCGTGAGAATTGGAAATATCTGGAAACGGTAAGTTTGACGTCAAGAAGATTGGATGAGAGCTGTGTAATCATTATTCCATTAGGCGCTAGAAATAGTTGGCGGCATCGCTTGAAACGCACACTGAAGCTCATAAAAAAAAGCGAGAAACTCTATTTCACTCACTATGTTCACCTAGAATATAACGAATAGTAATTTTCAGTATTTATGAAGATAAGAGATAAAATGCCCACTGTGTGTGAAAAAGAACCACATCATCTGCGCTTTAAACTAGCGTGGAAAACTTAGCCTTAAAATATACCAAAATCATCAACAAATCACACGGAGTCAAACATTAGATGTGTAAAAACACTAGTGAATATAAAAGAAATATAAACATGAAAGATAGGAAGGGTCACTTAAGGTAGTTTGAGCGAGATAGTTCCCTAGTCATAATGGAGACAATATACGAATTATACGTTTTAATTTAAGCAGCTGTAGAAAGTATACATTAAATATTGCATTATTAATGGTGCAGCAATATACTTTTGTATGCATGAAATTCTAGATAATAAAATAAAAATATCCACATAAGTCTTTGATTTGACTCCTTTTTGTCGCACGATACTTACAAAACTACCTCACAACAGAAGGTTTTTTATGGTTCTGAAAAAATTACCACGGTGACAATATGATTTATTTTTAAAAATAGTCGTGAAAACTTACACACTACATGCTGGTAGTTTTATGACAAGATCTAAGTGTTAGGAATGTCTAATTTTCTAAATAAGGCCTCTCTGGAGAGTGTATTCCACTATTGCCCATGTAAAAAGGCTGATATTATTTGTAAAAAATCTTGGAAAGTATTTCGGTATGGGGCTGATATATTGGTAACTTTGGAAGAGTGAGATATTTTTCATTAAAAGGAGACTAAGTTCATTGATTTCTAGGTAAAATGATACTTCGCTCAAACTACCTTAATTTATATATAGAATTAAAAAATGGACTGAAATCGAAATGTAGTTTTCGGATATAAAAATACAAACGAGGCTTAATTTATGTTTATTAGACGATCACCTACAAACTAATTCCATAAAAGTGTTTTTTTTCTACCAAAAATTGACCTGAGTAGCCTGGTAAAAAAACTCAAGGAAAGAGAAATGTATCCACTCGGAAACTGCAAAGTGGGAACAGTTTAGTAGCTTTAGAAAAGGAATAGGCATCATCGTAGAGTATTAGTATTTACTTTGTACAAAATGGATTAATGGGCATTCAAATCCTCGTAATGGAATAAATCGGGCAGCCATCGGTGGTCGTAAGTAGTCATTCTTAGCCAATGACCGTCTTTTTCAGTTTTTGGATGCGCGAGATACATGGGAGAACTAATTCCGGGAAATAAGTACTAAAACGTATTCAAAGAACTGAGGAACGGTCTACGCAGTAACTTTAATTGAATTGAATAATTTCTTCCATGAAGAAAAATATTATCAACTAAGCGACAGTCTGATATTATTTTTAAAATATCAAACACGCGTTTGAGGCGCATCTCGTTGACAAATCAACTAAGGGAGCAGCGTAAACACTGGAGAAAAATTGATTTACTGTTTGGTGTACATTAAGTCTATAATTGATTACAGTAACAATTTTATTTTAATATCATATAATCATTAATTAATCTCGGAGCTAACATTGAAATGAAAAAATACAAAGTATTACCATTTTTTCGTTACGTCTGTCGAGACCTGGCTTTGGAAAAGTAATTGGTCTACATATAAAGAGTTGAAGACAAACCCTGAAAAATAAAATTGTCCGTTTGGATAATGTTTGGGCTTAATTGAAATCAGATGTAATGGATTTTCGACAGCAACACGGGGAACTTGTGGAAAAATAAGTATTTAATATAACCAATTTATCTATCCAACAGAATATTTCTCTTTACTTCTTAAAAGTAAAAAGGGCAGCTTTTTCCGCTGTTTTTTCCTCATGTTCTCTCTTTTATATAGTCCATTTTGAATGGACTAAAACATTTTCGATTTCCACAACATTAAAGAAAGCGGGCCTTTGGGTTTTAACGAATGGTATTACTTATTTTACATGCAGAACCGCTTTCCCATAGGGCTCCGCACGAAAAGTGCCGAAGAGATTTAGAAGGTCTTGATAGGAAGGGACAGGATGAATCGCCCTCTGAAGTGTTGAAGGGAAATATGAGAGAACAGGAGTTGAAAAGATTTCGATTTCTGGAGTTTCCCTGAGGTAAGGAGTGAGCGAGGGAGTTTGGTGGGATGGTTTTGGGTTGGTTGGGAGGGAGGAGGGGATATGAGGGGTTGGGGTTGAGGATAGCGGTAAAGTATGGCTGGGTTGTGGGCAGACGGACTGACTGCGGGCAAGGTAGAGAAAATCGAGAGGGTAGTTGAAAAGTTTGAAAAGAGATAGGTCCGATGGCATCCGGGATAAGAAGAGAGGAAGAAGAAGGATAACTCACTTAAGACATCGTCCTCAAGATGATAAGGTTCTCCTTTAAAGTGAACGACGCAAATGCCTTGAGTGCTGAGCCGTGGAAATCGGAAATGCTCAAATACGTTCAAAATGTACACTGCAAAAGATAGAAACTAGCAAAAAAACAACGGAAGAGGCTACTCTGATACTAAAAAAAGAAAAAAAAACGTTGTGAAGGAAAAATGAAAATATTTAAATAAGTGCTTATTACTTCACAAGTTCCTAGTGTTCCCGTTGATATTGTGTTATTTCTGATTTCAACTTGATTCTAAAATTACCGAACCAAAGAATTCCATTTTTCAGGGTTGATCTTAAACTTTTCTTTCTTAATCCCATTAATGTTTCCAAGCAAGATCTCGAAAAATACAATAAGAAATGCAATCCTCGGTTCTAAAACAAGCATTTTTCCCTTCAATATTTGCTCCGAGAATATTTCTTAGCATAAAATGACGAATTATTCATTGATTAGATTTCCACCTGGCAGTAAATCAATTTTTCGTGTTTAATAGCCGAATTATTAGTCTAGAGAGTAAGTACGCAAGGAAAGCTGAGCAAATATTGACGGAATGATGAATAAATCAAAATTGATTTATTAGTATTAGTTTTGGTCTATGGGACCCCAAAAATTTTATCTTCAGAAATAAAATTTTTCATCCAATCCGTCAAGGTTTTCTAGCGTTTCCTCTGCTCTGGTTATCCTCACTTGGCGCTTGTCAGTCGCGCTGAAGGTATACTTCCATGGTGGTTTACAAGCCTGGCAATTAATCATTTTATTTTAAAAGCTGGAGCTCTATTTTTTGTTGGTAAAATCCAGTGAAAACATGTTTTCAAGGTCTTTTTCCTCATTTTCGTCCTTGGTTACAGCCACCTCTCCTCGTCCGCTGCATGAGGTTTTGCCAATATATCATTAATGATGCTGATTGATTATGCAAGAAAATATAGGTTTTTAAAAAAAACCCGTGATAATTTTTTTCAGCCTCTTTCATCTCATTATACAAAAAAGGGTTAGTCTAAAAATGAAGCGTTTTCATGCTTTATTATTTTAAATGAGTCTTTTTGGAGGGAATACCATATCCCGTGGAAAAAGGAATGTATATTTTGGCTAATATCTCGAAAAGCTGTGGGCTAGGAAGGTGACATATCGGCGTAATCGGAAAGGGAAATTATTTTTTGTAATGATGAGGCCAAGTTCCTTTGGGTCATTCCACGTCAATTCAAAGAGCGAGTTGCCCTTGACCTCACCAACTTTGACCAAATTTTCAAGATGCATTTCGTTTGACTACATTGTCAAACATGTGGATTTATTTTGTTAAATTCATATCATTTGCCTAGTTATGGGAGCATAAAAGACTGAATTTCTCTCTTAAAAGGAAAATTGCCATCGCAATTTTTAATATTGTGTAGCCAAGATACTTAGCTACAAAATATAAAAATATGAGCAAAATCGAGCTGAAAGTATTTTAATAAAAACTCTTTTGAAGTTTTCAAAATGAATATAAGTGTTATAGTTTGGACAACATTTCAATTTTATTTTCCCTATGCTGTGTGCTGAAGTTTTTCCTTGCAAAACAATTTGGTTTCCTTTATCCTAGGTATAACACTTCTGGAGATATTGTAAATAGATCCAACACAAATTTTCGAGAAGCTCAATTTTTCATACTCCCGTAACTAGGCAATGGATGCAAATTGCAAGAAACAAATGCACAAGTTCAACAATGTCGTAAAACAGAATATATCCTCAAAATTTGGTCAAAATCGGTGAGGTCAAGGGCATTTTCGATCATTATTTTATAGTTTTGATATGGAACTACTCGTTTGTATCATAAGTAATTATCTATCTTGAACTACCTTAAGTCGCAGATTGCAAGCAGGTCTAAAAACTAAAAACAATCAGCGAGTTTTTCCCCAATGCCATTGTCGCAACTCGGTAAACATGCCCTAAGGACTCTCCTTGTACCATGGCTCCGAGGGTTCATTTATTCATCTTTATTAAGGCATAACCTTGAAACGAATGCCTTCCTCTTAAAGGGAGCTTCTAAGAGCGTCCTTAAGGAACAAGGCAGAAGTCGCATCGCTGATGGCAGTCGCTCCACGAGGCCACCATTGACTTTCACTAAGAACGCTCTTATTTCCGAGGAAGTTGGCAAAAATGTATGGCGTTTGGAGGAGACAAAAGCCATTGTTCCCTCGCATTGAGATGCCACGCCGAATTCTGGGAATGGTTTCGCATATTCGAGCTGTTGGGGAGTCGGATTTATTTTTTTTTCCACATCAAGCCACAGCATTCAAACGAATATGTGGCGATCAAAACGAGAATGCCCATCAGAAAGACCATCGCTTAATACTTCGGCTCACTTTCGCCCACAGTTCGAGAGAGATGCTTAACGATCCGAAGGCAAGAGGTCTTAACGACATTCATTCGACGATCCGAGTCGCCTTACTTTTGCAAGCCTTGGAGACGTGAGCGGGTGGGGGAGATATGCCCACCGTCAACCGCCCCTCCTCCTCTATCATAAGGAGAAGATCTGCGCAGCGAAAATATTCGCGGGAAATCGCTCGGATCGGCAGGAAAACCACCCTCTTCAAGTCGAAATAACGCCATTTCCCGAAAGCATTTCGCACATTGCTGACAAAAGAAAATGGGTGAAGGAGACCAAGGGGAATAGAGAGATAAAAAGTAAGAGATGATAGTATTATAGGACGGAGGAGGAGGTCTATTCCTTCCGAAGCTGCGTTTTGGAGACGGTCCGCAGTAATATGATTTGGATAGCACTCTATCCATACTAGGGATACATCTCCAACTTTGCAGTTGAGGAAAAGGATTAAATAAGTCACAATAATCACTCAATGGAAAATCATGCTTGAAGTGACATGAGTAAAAAAATAAAACTTTTAGCTCTGGTTTATGCAAGGAAAAAACATTGAAGCTACATTCATGCCACTCAGGCACAGCATAATACAAGTAAAGGCATGCTCTTACGCAGTGGTAGGCCATGTATTTTTCAAGTGGGTAATTTTTCAATTATTGTTCGCAAAAAGTTTTCGCTGGTGGGTCACATCACTTCTATTTTAGATTACGCATTATCATAGAAGACAGAAAATAAAAACATTTTACAGTTGGTTGATAATCCAACATACCTTAAATATAAAATTACACATTTATTATCATCAAATCTTTATTTTAAACTTGAAATAAATCATCAAATGTTAGCAGAACAGTAAACACCATGCAAATGAAATGAAACCCTATTTAAGTAAGAACATTTAACTGCCGACGGCTGTTTCACCAAACTGAAAGCACCACGGCGTAGCGATCGCCGTCTACCGCCAACCATCGCCGTGAATCGAAAGCACCCACTTTAATTCGTTGGCAAGAATACCTACCGATCGTCGTAATTAAGAATTGTTTACTGGGTCACTAAAATTTTCCCAGTGGCTCACTAGGTGACCCACGGGCCATAGGTTGCCGACCACTGCTCTCACGTATAAACATACCAAAATTGGTTGACTGCAGCCCTTTCTGACGCATAGGAGCAATTGTTGCAGTCATTGTTGAGGGTGGAGAGGGCTTTACAACATCAAACTGTAGCATAACAACCGAAATAACGGCTATAGATATAAGTTATTCTTGAACTTTCCTACCCTTCCTTTAGACAGCAAGATTTAATGGACTAATAAGGGAAGGCAAAGTAAGAATATTCACCAAATATTAAAAATTTAAGGCTATTATCTTGAGACATTTATAGGCTACTTTTTGCAATGGATTTGGTTCAATACTACCATATTTTCCATCAATAATGATGACAATTTATAATTTATACAAGTAAAAACATATTTGCTAGGAAAATACGTATTAAAAACTAAAATGCATGCTGATTTTGTTAAGTTCTGATAAGTTATGGGTGGAAGACAGTAAATTTGTAAAATTAGTGCGTCAGCCCATAAACGCTGAAGTAAAATTGGGGCTAACAAATGTGGCGGACAGACCACGCCCACATTACAGCTCCTACCATTGGCCACTGCAAGCGCCCTCCCCATCTATCTCAATGGTTGCAATTTATAAGCGAAAAAATGTTTTGTACTACTAGTTTTGGAAAAGTTGCAAAACTAGTATTAATTATTATTCTTATTGAGATATAAAAATCGGAAACCGGAAACCTTACATAGTCACCCCAGACTCTTGTGAAACTCAGACACACTGGTGAAAGTATAGGGTGTCTATGCAAGGGAAACGGGCGAGAGTTTTAACGTAAGCACATGTGCGCTGGAGTGTAGTAAAATGTATCGGCCCGTCGCCGAGATAGAGTCGCCAATTGCGGCACGAACTGCGTCGAATTTCCTGATTCTAATCTGAAAATTCACTAGAATTTTGATTACTCCCGATTAATTATCCTACAAATTGAATTGTTACAGTGAAAGGTTTTTGTCTGAAATAGATAGATGCAACATGAGTAAAAAATGAAACTCTTAGCGTTGATCTCTGCAAGGAAAAAAAGCCTAGAGGCATTCGAAACCTGGTGCTCGAGGAGGATGCTGAAGATAAAATGTGCGGACAAAATACAAAATGACGAAGTTTACAGGAGAGTAGAAGAGGAATAGGATCATATGGAAGACCATACAGAAAAGATGAACTAGATAAATTGGACACATCCTGAGACACAATTGGTTTGTGAGGAACATAATTGAAGGTAAAATCGAGGGAAAATTCACGAGAAGAAGACCCAATAAATAAGTAAATGGACCAAATATCGAGGGAAGTACATAGGAAGAGATATCAGGAAGTGAGATATCTAACAGTAGATGGGAAAGGGTGGAGGGCTACAATCTCAGGATTGAACTACCAATGAATGAATGGAACAAATGTGAACAATTTCTTTCGTATGATACCAAAATCAACGCGCCATCGCATTGCAGTCGTGGGATTCCAGGGTGAACATTCGTCCTCCCAGGCCAAAAATGACTTCCAGTCCCCAGCCCCTCACTGTCCTGGGCTCCTTAACCTTGCCTCGAACATGCGCGGTGACATTTTAGGCTCATACACGAGTTTCATGGCTAGCTGCAAGAAAATTAATTAATGTAATCAATAGTTAAGAATAAGTGAGGTTTAGGGAGTTATGAGTTAGTGAGAGTTATGAAACTCGTAAAAATATTCGGGTTGCTGGAAAACATCTGCTAGTTTCATGACTAATCTCAAAATACTTCGAATTTTTTATCAAATCTACCAACGCAGGATAAAATTTATGGTAGTTTATCATACAAATACTGGCAATGCACATAATATTTTTTATTTAGATTTTAAAAAAGTGGTTATCCGTCCCAAAACAACTCTTTTACCAAGTAATGAAGTTCCCAAGCGGTTCATCGCGCTTCCGCCATCATGGCTATTTATGAAGCTCCTAACTCCATTCCTTTAAGTAATGAAACCATTCATGAAACAAATAAACTTTTCGAACATTTCTTCAGCACTATTCAAATGGTTGCCATGGTTTAAGGGTTCCATGACTCTATTGAATACATATTTATCGTTACTGCTCCTGGCCATAAGTCGTTAAGGTGTTTGGAGCGCGAATCGTAAGTCTTTGAGAGCATATTTCAATAACATTTTTGATGAGGCAAAATTTTTGGAACAAACTTAATAATAATAATATAATGATTTGTAATATTAATTATAAAATATATAAGTTATATAAGTCGTAATATAAATTATGCAAGAATCATACCTTTAAATATTCATCTTAATGGAAGCATTATTATGAATCAGTTTTACGGCGTGGAATTTGAAATTTAAGCAAAAATCGTTTATAAAGACGTATTTACTATTTGGCATGATGCTTGATATGTATTTCAGAACCATTATAATAATATAAATGGCATTTTTTCGCATTAGGGAGAAAAAATGCGCGTATATCATGGAATTATTTCGAAATATAGGTCTAGTCCCAGAATTCAACGAGTAAAATAAGCAATAAATTGCCTAGAAAACAAATCGGCAACATGAAATTTTTTCACATCTATCTATACATAATATTACGAAGAAGTGCTTGTTTGTAAGTATTTTGATAAAAATCTGTTTATAAACACAGTTTATTCCAATTACCTAAATCAAATCGAACTAGACCAAATTATTTCAACCGAGTGATAATTGGAAAGCCATCACAAAGATGGGGTGAGCTTCTTACGGCTAGACAATGAAATAAAACAGAGAAAATCTCCAAAAGCCGTAACCTCACTTCAACCTTGCTTTGAAGTGACGCGTTACCTTCGGTTTGCTGAAGAGGGATACTTTGTAGCCGAAATACGCGTATTCGACCCCCAACCCTCGTCCTGTTGTGTTGATTTGACCACGCTCTTTTTGAGCGGATTCTCCCAGAAGTTGGGTCCATTTGTGTGCGTGAGTGAGTGATTTTGTGTGCTTGTGAGTGTACTTGCGTAAATAATCGGGCATCCTTAGCGGGGTCTCATTAGCCCTGTGAAGGATCCCAGGTTATAACCCAAACATCCTTAGCGGGGTCCCGTTAGCCCTTGCAAAGGATCCTATTTGGGTTGTGTGTGTGCGTCTGTTTGGTCCCTGGCGAGGAAGTAACATTCCCGTAAACCAACACAGGGGGTATTCTTGGTTGAGAGGATGTGGTTGGTCTCTGCTGTGGTTTTCCCAGCATACCAACACAGTATATTTGGTGATTGTTGACGAAGGGTGCCGAGTGATAATTGGTTAAGGTGTAGCATCAGAATATACCAGCATTCAAACGTTGCATCACCATTTCCATTCTGATGCCCACCCAGTCAGTGGCCTGATTTTAAAGGCGCATATACTGCGAAACGGAGTAGTTTAAGAGAAATCAATGGAAAATCTTCGTGCCTTAACCATTTGGGGTGTGTCATTTATCTAAGGAAAGCAGTCATATAACAACACATTCAGGCGGAGAAACTACATCTACCGCCTCCTTTAATCACGGCGAGCAACAAGACTCTTCATTGTCTGGAAACTGCATAAACCTAAGGTTTTTTTACAAAAAATATTATTTTTTTCCTGGGAATGCCTGTATTCTGTCATGATCTTTGTATCTTTATATCACTCCTGGGATCGCATCGGTTCATTATCCGTGCCTTTACAAGCACCAAGAGTGAAGGTGAAAAAGTCCACTTTTTAGAGATGCGAAATAAAAAAAATTAACAGCAAGAATTGTTTTCAAGAGCAAAAGCCCTGAAGTCTGACTTGTACATACAAATTACTGACTTGTACATACAAAGTACAAAGTAAAACTGACAATGTACATACAAAGCAGAATACATGTAAAGGAAAGCTTTTATGCTCCCGATTAAAGGCCAGTCGCAGGAACGACACATAAGTATTTTATAAAGGTATGGGACCGACAAGCCAAGGCAACCATTCAATGAGTGTTGCAGGAACATTCCATAAAGTTATCGGTTTCATAACTTATGACATAGAGTGATGAGTCCCTTCTGTAGTCAAGATGACGGATGCTAAATGAACCACATGGAAAATCAATTTCTTGATCAAAGTGTTGTTTTGAGACAGATGGCTCTTACGGACTAAATATTATATGCAAAAACTATTATAAATAGAATGAACATTCACACACTTTATCCGGCAGTAGGATATTAGACCAAAGATTTGAAGCTATTGACTATTGGTAGATCAGAAATATAACTGTTAGATGTGTTCCTGCAACTCGAATATTTTTTTGAGGTCCATAACTAAATGTTCTTGCAACTGGTCAAGACTGTGGTCTGGTCAAGACAACTGGTCAACAAGACTGGTCAAGACAACTGGTCAACTGGCAGTATAGAAAAAAATATTCAATACCACGATTGCTCTCAACTGCTTAAATGGTTTGCTCTTAATGTCACAATTATTTCTCTAAGTCAAGTTGAAAACACTCTGCGTTACTTGAAACAATGAAACGCTACTGGACAGCTTTTGTATGTTAACCATGTTGGGTAGATCTTTTTTCGCATAAGAAAATAATCAGGGATTCACACTTTCAGAGGCGCAAAAACACCCTCTTCTTCCTTCTTTAATCTGCGGGTGGAAGTTCCTTTCAATGAGGGCGTTAAGGGAGGAAATGGATGGAAGAGATAGGGTTTGGAAAGAGGACGTTAGGGCGGGAGGAGGCGACGCCAGAGGGCGGATGAAAACGAAAGGGACGCGAGGGAATGAGAGAGGAAGGGGGAAGAGATGCTCATGGAAGGAGGACGCCCCCCTGAGGAGAGAGACGGTAAGGAGGGCGATGCGTGTCGCCGCGGGATCGCTCAAAAAGACGGCATTTCATCTCTTTATGGCAGTCGTGAAGAGCCATTCCTCAAGACGTTTATGAGGCGTCGTCATGCCTCGCGGTGGCGCTCCCCAGCCTCAACAATGGCCGGGGGATGAGCGTAATGGGCAACTCTCGCACAGACACACAAACACTGCGCGCGTCGACTAAAACGGATGGAGGTGCGTCTTTTTTTTCCCGGCGGTGAGACGGATATGGAGCGGGAGAGGAGAAAAGGATGTTAAGGAGAACCGATGCGGTGGAATTGCGGGAGCGGTATTGCAAAGCCGACATCACTCGTGCAATCTATCCCAAGTGGGTGATTAGCGGATGGTCTTAGTCTCATGACGATGCCCGAAGCAAACGGAAACATGGGCGAAATAAATTAAACAGTAGGTATCTTGGTAAACTTGGTGGTATGTTTCCATTGTCATATTTCATGGTAAATTTTACTTCAACTTTTTTTGTGGCGAGTAAAATTAACTATTTAGATCATGGAGATGTATGGAGAGGGCATTACATCATCAAACGGTAGCTTGGAATCCGAAATAACAGCCAAATTGTTTAACCCTGCTCTCTCTATACTTTCCATTGGACAGCACGACGAATGGGCGAATTAGCGGATGTAAAGCAAGAATATCAACCATTTATTTGAACTTTATCACTTTGAGTGCTAACGACGTAATGGTGCGTTCTCTTACAATTGCTGAGAAGGACGATGGAGGTATTGGGACGTATATGAAAGATCAGTACTGAACGGCTGCTGGACGTAACAGTACGGTTCCATGAAATAAAAGAGAGAAAATCTCCAAGTACGGTTCCAGTCTATGTAGCAGACGTACATAAGACCACCAAGATAGATTATTATAGTAAATAAAGGTTCATTAAAAACTCTTCAAACATAGCATGTGAAGTTTTGGAGAAATTGCCATGAGAAAAATTCGGCCTGGACCAAGCACCGAACCACAGACCTTAACTTTGCAGGACCAGTGCTCATAACACTAGGCTATCCAGGCTTCCAGTTTTCAAGGCAGTTTTGGTGGATACAAGGCAACTAGATCTAGTAGCGTATAGCGTAGTGGTATGCGCATTGGTCCGGCAATCTAAAGGTTCGCCGTTTGGTTCCCGATCTAGGCCGAATTTTTCTCATGGAAATTTCTTTTAGTTTCATTAACCTGGATTTAAGAGAGTCTTCTTACAACAATCCTAGTAAATGTGTAAAACCCTCAGTTTTTTCTGAGGGGAACTTTAATTTAAAAACCCAGCACTCTCAGTGCTAAGGCAAGTAGCTCATAAAAGTAAATGTAAGTCCTCATTTTACGTCAGAGATGCCTGTTGATGAAGAGCGACGTAAGTCGAAACAACGTGAAACGGATCTAGATATTCGTGACCACTTTAATCCCAGTGAAAATCAAGGCGTTGATTTCAAGATTCATTTTTTGCCTCTATCCCGGAAAAAATAGCTATTTCAGATTGGATGATTACTATGTCTCAGTTATCAAAAAATGCAATCATATTCACATACGGTCTATTTTATTAGCATTGAACTGGGAAAAATTTTCCGATGACCCTTGTCAGCATGGACGTAACATCGAATCAGGCGTAAATCGAAACGACGCATACCGAGGACTTAATGCGCACTGGTTACTTAGTGCGATGGACTCACTTCGATTTTACCCTAGTTTTCATCGGGAATTTTATTTGAATTATTAAAAAATAAACCCAAGGAGAATTCACATTAAAGAAGTAGGTGCATACTGATTTCAAGTAAGTTATCGATGGAAACCCCAGTAAAATTACAAAATTAGTGCGTTATCCTGCAAGCGCTATAGGAAAATGAGGGCCAACTAAGATGGCGGACTAGCTTCACCTTCTGGCCTTGGCCAGCATAGCAAGTGCCCTCTCCATACACCTCAATGGAATCACCGAAATGGTTGCTAGCGCCAGCACTGCTGACGTGACGGACGTCACTGACGTTTTCACAGACAAGCCCGCTCATAAGTAATATATTTGAATGCGGACCATAAATGATTCCGTTTTCTCATTCAGTACGGTTATTTTTCTTTTTCAATTCCATTTTTGTAATAATTTCAACATTTACTATGATGATAAGTACATGAAATCTGAAAAAATAGACGAAAACGACGTTAGGGACTTCTCATGAAAGGCCAGCTGATAGCGGCGCGGATCGGAAAAATGAATTGTTTACGCGTTTTAAGAGAACCGATCTATTCTACGGATCTTTTACCTTTACAAATAAATGTCTTTAACCACCTTAAGGTAGTTTGAGCGATATATCATTTTACCTAGAAATCAATGAATTTGGTCTCGTTTAAAGAACAATATATCGCCCTTCCATTGACACAAAAAATTCAAAACTAGTGCGTTGACCCACAAGTGCTATAGGAAGATGAGGGTGAACTAAGATGGCGGTCTGGCTTCAGGTTCTATCATTGGCCAGCATTAGCAAGTGCCCTCTCCATATACCTCAGTGGTTTAGAGGATCAAATTCTGAGTTGAGCAACCACAGCAAATTTAATGGTGAAACAACTAATATTTTGAACATAAATTACATTATAATAGATTGTTGGAGGAGTCCTCTATGGTACTTTTCAATGATGCAGTACAAGAAAATGAAAACTTCGTATAATCCATCATAAATGTGTATTATATGAGTTTTTTACATATTGTCCCCTCGGCCCCCTTTTTTCCTTCCCCCTCTGCACCCCGCAATCCCTCAGCTTCCTCCCCCTTTCCAGCACCTACATACCCTAACCCGGTAATTTGCACAACTGCCTTAAAAGTCGACATTTTTATCATCAAATCAATAAAAAACAGTTGTAGTGGATTGTGATAAATTTTATATTCATTAAACTGCATATTTCATGCATAATTTTACAAATGGACGTTAAAATAACCTATAAAATGTAGAGAATATCGATTTTTATCTATATTAAAATATAGATAAAAATCGATAATCCTCACATATTTTATTCTTCCAGTGATTATGCATGCATGAGGTCCAATCGCACTTTGCCATTTCGGCCACTCATCAAATTTTCGACGTATTAAGCTCCAACAAGCAGGAACAAGAGGATATGAGACAATTTATTGAACCAATCATGTAAATGAATGCTTCTGCAACGCTCATTAAACTCTTGCATGAATGATTCTCATTGCTTGATGCCTCATGATTGAATGGCATGATTGAATGATGATATGATTGAATCAATATCTCTTGATTCAATCTCATACATATGTGTCGTTTCCTTAAGTGCAATGACTATCAACCCTTTGAGCGCAATCGAATTTCAGCGGCACAAGAAACAAGTGCCAACGGGATTTTCGTAAGTAGTGTAGCGTGTTTGAAAAAAAAAAACACTGTGTATTTGTTTGAGAAGATTTCAACTTGTAATTTTTTATTTTGATCGAATTAATAGTATTTCCGCATAATATTGGTTAAAACATTTACAATATTTTTAAACATAACCACTAAAAAGCTGTAATTTCGTGAAAAGTTGTCGATGATATCGAGTAAGCCGATATATTGGCCCGAGGCACTTTTCCCTGGAGAAGTAAAAGACTTAGGCGTCAATATCACTGAAGACATGTCATGGGGGAAACACATCAGGGAAATAACTAGTGTAGCAAACCGTACCTAGATTAGGATTCGTAAAAAGGGTTCTAGGCAAATGCGATGAGAGAGTACGAGAAAGAAGCTATTTTACACTTGTCAGGCCTCATTTAGAATATGCCGCAAGTATATGGGATCCGTACGAGGAAGGTATGATAAAAGAATTAGAGCGCGTGCAAAGGAGATCTGATAGGTTTGTTAAAGGCCGTTATGATAATTGTATAAGTGTTACGAGCTTAACAGAAGAACTAGGATGGGAATTACTATCAGAACGCAGGTTAAAACTTAGGTTAAACCTTTTAAGTAAATTCGAAACAGAGTTGTTCACAGATGACGTTAGATATATATTGAGAACCCCTGCGTATTATACTAGGTTTTATCAAATTAACAAGATTAGAGAGATAGATTGTCGTACCGATAGATTTAAAATGTCATTTTTCCCGCGTACTATAAGAGAGAACAATAGGCAGCGTAGCAAAGGGATAGGTAGGTGAAATATAGTTAGAGTAGTCTGTAGTGCATGATGCATGTAATAACAACCAATAATCCCTTTCTTATTATGTAGATACTAACCATCTAGCTCCATGTGACCCTATTATCTAGCATATCTCCCTTAAATATTCTACTTGCATGGCAATAGTGCATGGCAATAGTGCATGGCAATAGTGCATGTTTGGTGATCTTCACCCCCTGCCACACACCCTCGTGGTGGCTCGCAGGGTATCACGTAGATGTAGATGTAGATGAAGACGAAATATTGGCTCACGGCAATGAAAGGGTTAACATTTTGGGGACCGGAGCATGGCTTATAAAAATATCGGCCGCTCTCAGGATATATTCGTATTCATGACACAATTCTTTGCTGAATTGACGCAGTGTACCCTGCATACTCAACAGGATCTTCATGCAGAACTTTCAAGTCTCCGCTGGGTGTGCTCATATTGTCATGATCTTTGTTTCTACATCCAACTCCTATGAAGTATATAAAGGCTTCTATGCCTTGCACCAGTGTATGATACCTATGTGTATACTAGGATCACGTGTAAGTCAAAGATTGCCTTGCAGCATCCGCTTTGAAGTTTTATAGTCTCGAGTTGTTCTGTATTAGATTGCCAAACAACTACTGTAACGGGTTGGGCCCGCAACTCGCAAGTGGCAACAGCGCTCAAACTTTCACCACCCATCTCGCGAAGACGGCCGCCACACCGCTGGCTTGGGCTCGCTAAAATACTCGATCGTTTATTCAATCATTAATAATCGATATCACAATGTGGGTTTATGATAGCAATGGTTATTTAATACTGATGTAAAGGGCTTCAAAACAAGACCAAGATCTTGCTTTTACTACTTTTCATAACCAAGAAAAAGTTGTTTCATAAACTTGATAATAATTTTTTATAGCATATTAGAAAGAACTAAACGTTTAAAGATATATTTTAATGTGGTTTTCCTTCACAATATTACAGGTTCAATACGATTGAACTTCACGTTTATTCACAATTAAATGTCAAAGAGAGCGTTCCGTTCGTAAAACGCCAAAAAAACCGGCGCTTTTTTTGTTCTCACTGCAATTAAAAATCGAATGTGGATTGTAAAAATAGTCGATAGCTACAGTTAAATGCAAAATAAAACAAGCTAAAGTCTGGTGTAATTTGCATTCAGATAGGTACCACGGTTTATTATTAATCAGGGTCCAAACTCGAGTCTACATAATCTTTGCATCGACAGTAGTGGCTAAGGCACTTGGCGCTGACATCAGAATATTAAAGCAGAGGAATGAAAACCCAGAAACCTTACGTGCAGCACCTTTTAGATCTCATTCGAAGGGATGAAGATTTTGAAGAGCTTTTCCGATGCACAGCAGCCGTCACTTCAACAGGTATCAGGCATGAATTTTTGACGAACAAGGATTCCAGCGGGAATTCCATTTCCAGCATATATTGAGACATGGTTCAACCGTTAAAAAGCCACCACGTACTAACCTGTTGGAGAGAGAAGAGACACAGTATCAGTCACCAGGTTTCGAATAATTTGACCAGCTTCAATCAGACATGCTTGAGTGGGATAAATTGATCGCACGTGTAATTTTGTTTTACAAATATCTCTCGACTGCGTATAATTTTAATAGTTGTAGTATTTAAAAACCATATTTTTACACAAGAGATCAAGCGAAGCAAAAATTTTGAGCGAAAAATAGTAAGGTATACACACACAGGTTAGATGCGAAGATGCGAAAAATCTAACGAAAACGCCTAAACTGAATAAATTTAAACGTTCACTACGAGAATCACCGTCGTCCATCCGCTAGTTCCACTGTATCTAATGAATACGTACGTAGGAGGAAGTCGAAAAGCATAATTTTTAAGTTATTACATTGCGTTGAAATTTAATACGCTTATATTACTGGCAGTGTCATTTGTTTTATAGTAGTTGACGCCTTTTTAACATACAAAAATATGTATTATGTTCAAAGTGTTCGTTAAGAGACGGTTTTTTGAGAATAGATACATTTTGTGTCAAAAGAAAGTTTCTCTAAGGTTCTCGCTGGTTTATCATTACCAAATAGAAATTATAACCGGTTCACCGGCGCCTTTTGCGGGATATCATTACTGTCATTGAAAATCTATCACTGATCTACCCTTTCCCAACCTCTACTCTTTTCGCTGGCATATAATTTTATATTAATGTCTATTTCCTTATCTTTAATATATTTCTAAGCGCCAAATTAGTGTTCATAGTCATTACTATCAGATGTAAGAGCATGAATGAGCAATATGAACGGCAACCACTTCTACTGCCATATCCACGAACACTACGCCATCTCTCGTTTGGAAAAAGGTAAACATCAGCATTGGCGTCAAAACGAGGCATCCGCGATCTCCAAGGTTAAACTTAACGATCAGTGTCTTGGTTTACCGAAGAACATGGAAGGTAAGACACCTTTTCTGAGTGGAGAAGTTCATCTTGTTTGCGAATCAATCGCTTTTGATTAAGTTATCTTCAACAGGAATAAACAGTGATATCTCGAAAGAGAAAAAGAGACTTGCTTGAAATTTCTGAAGGCCTAGCAGCACAAATATTTGACCATTGTCGGAGAAATAAGACGGAGCTGACATATCTTTCTGATTCCCAATCATTCTGCAAACGTTGTGAACTTGGCTAACAATTACAGAAGAAATTACACCTCAATCTCCCTTTAAAACGCAGATAAGATCCCAGGGTTTGTAGTATAAAATTCCAGATATCCTACAAAGGTCGAACCATGGTACTATATAAAGCTTGCTCTTTGAATACGAAAAAAATGCAGAAAATATCAAATCGTTTACTTCCAAAAAGTCATCAGCACTAGCATAACACGTGAACATGACATTCGAAAGAAGGAATATTGCATAAAAATGAACAGTAGCTTAAAGGAAACGGGATCCTATAATGATATTTACTTAAAAAATAAATAATTTATAGAGATATCTTTCCTCAGTGAAATAATCAAAGCCATAGAAGGGAATGGCTCCAAAAATCAAAGTTATCTCAATCGAAACATATAATGGATTTTTCATGAACTTGGAAATGAACAATTGTACGCATGAAATCAAATAACGGGTCAATGAGAAATCATTTTTTAAGGTGTAACACTGCCATTTACACTAATGTCGAGCTATTTGATTTAAGGCTAATTTCAATCAAAACATCTTTGCGACCAGAGAAGTTAGATCCACTTCCCGAAACGAATTTTCATCGTCAGATGACCCATTGCAAGAATTTTTAGTTATGGAATCAATTGCCATGAGACCCACAAAGTTGTAGATCTCATAAATGTATTCGGGTTGTAGGAACTACTAGTTATAACTAATTTACCAATTATAATATCTTTGAATACTTGATCTGATATTCTAACGGTGGATAAAATTTACGAAAGCTTATCGAATGAATGATTGCTAGTGTACATAATAATTAGTCAGTAAGAGTAAACAAACATGATTTGTCTCAAAACAATACTTTTATCAAGTAATTAAGTTTCCAAGCAGTTCACTGCACATTCGCAATCTTGAATACTTATGGATTTCTAAACTCCATGCCATAAGTTATGAACCCAATAAACCTATCTTATGTTTCTGCAACATTTATTAAATCGTTTCTATGGCTTGTCGGTCCTTTAACTTAATGGAATACATATGTGCCATTCCTGTGACTGGCCAAGACTAAAGTAAATAAATTTTTTCACCTTTCGAAGCAACGCGTCGGACTACAGTTTGCAGTAACAATGGTGATCCTAGGGCAAAGGTAGAGGTGGGGTGAGGGCTTTCCTGAAAGGAGGCGCTTTCATCTCGCGAGACGATTCTCGCGCACTTCCTCGACGAGAAATTTTGCTTGCTTTTACGAGAATATTGCCTATTAACATTTCCATGGATAGACGTTGCAGTAAAATATCGATTCAATGGAAAGGAAATTAAATGGCTTACATGGAGTGGTTATGAATGGCTAAAGGAGGAAGAGGTCTCCAAAACTAGAAATGAGTACAGAATATTTTCCAAAAATAACGCCCCACGGGCTATTTGATATGTCACCATTTTTTGTAACGAGTTATTTTTCAATTCGCACAATGCCCGGGAAAAAAACCGGTCATTTTCTGACCGAGGGGACAAAGAAGTCTATGACATCAACACATACACTTCAGTGGCCACGACTCTCGTTGCAAAGAGGTCTGATCAGTAACTGGTCATTATTACAGCACATTTCATCGCCCTAACCCATGGTATATTATAAATTGAGGTCAAAAATAACAGGTTATAAATAATTACTTAAGATGATAACGCAAATTCATCGTGTATGAATTGGTATAATAATATAGAATGTATAATAGTTGTAGTATTTTTAATTCTGAGATGTATGTACATACAAGCATGTGTAATAAAAATACATTTACATAATGTTAATTACTAACTCTATTTCTGACCCTTGCTCCTCAGTTAAACTCATCATTGAGCTTCCGTGAGTCCAAAAGTGCTTCCATAAGCTACTCGTTAAGCTCGAAACACATTAAATAACTTTTTTGAAGGCCTTGACCAAAACATTCTCCGATTCTTCAGTTTTATCAATAAATAAAATATTTCTACTGACATTTTGGGTGAGTTTCAAAAAGTTATGTAACAATGCCGAAATAGAAATAACTGCGAGCCGTCCTATTAGTACAGAAGCTAGATGGAAAAAGAGGATGCTTGCTTGGGAAAGCTCACCAGTTTTGCTCAAAATTAAATTTGATAGCTATGGTTTATTATTGGAATTATCTTGTTCTGTAATATGACAATGTTTGTGTGTTTGTGTGCTTGTGTGCTTGTGTGCTCTTGTGGGGTGTTTGAAGATGATGAAGTCCTCTGATGAAGTCTTTGACCTCCAATGGGGTCATTGACCTCTGGTGGGGTCATTGACCAATGGTGGGTACAATGACCTCTGGTGGGGTCAAAGCCCTCTGGTGGGGTTAATGACCTATGGTGGGGTCGTTGACCTCAGGCGTGGCCAATGACCTCTGGAGAGGTCATTGACATCTGGTGGGGCCGTTGACCTCTGGTGTGCCCAATGACCTCTGGTGGGGTCAATGTCCTCTGGTGGGGTCGTTGACCTCTGGTGGGGTCATTGACCTCTGGTGGGGTCATTGACCTCTGGGGATTAAATAACCTCTGGTGGGGTCAATGACCTCTGGTGGGATCGTTGACCTCTGGTGGGATCGTTGTCCTCTGGTGGGGTCATTGACATCTGGTGAGGTCGTTGACCTCTGTTGTGCCCAATGACCTCTGGTGGGGTCAATGACCTCTGGTGGGGTCAATGACCTCTGGTCGGGTCAATGACCTCTGGTGGGGTCATTGACCTCTGGTGAGGTGAATGACCTCTGGAGGGGTCATTGGCCTCTGGTGGGGTCAATGACCTCTGGTGGGGTCATTGACCTCTTGTGGGGTCATTGACATCTGGTTGGGTCAATGACCTCTGGTGGGGTCAATGACCTCTGGTGGCGTCATTAACCTCTGGAGGGGTCAGTGATCTCTGTTGGGGTCATTGACCTCTGGTGGAATCATTGACCTCTGGTGGGGGTCAATGATCTTACAATAGGTCAATTACTGGAGGTCATTGACCCCACCAGAGGTCATTCACCACACCAGAGGTTATTGAATCCCCAGAGGTCAATGACCCCACCAAAGGTCAATGCCCCACCAGAGGTCAATGACCCCACCAGGGGTCAACGACCCCACCAGAGGTCATGGACCCCACCAGAGGTTATTGAATCCCTAGAGGTCATTGACCCCTCCAGATGTCATGGACCTCTCCAGAGGTCATTGACCCTACCAGAGGTCATTGTCCCCACCAGAGGTCATTGACCCCACCAGAGGTCATTGACCAGACCAGAGATCATTGACCCCACCAGAGGTCATTGACCCCACCAGAGGTCATTGACCCCACCAGAGGTCATTGACCCCACCAGAGGTCATTGACCCCACCAGAGGTCATTGACCCGACCAGAGTACATTGACCCCACCAGAGGTCATTGACCCCACCAGAGGTTATTGAATCCCCAGAGGTCAATGACCCCACCAGAGGTCAATGACCCCACCAGAGGTCAACGACCCCACCAGAGGACATTGACCCCACCAGAGGTCATTGGGCACACCAGAGATCAACGACCCCACCAGAGGTCAATGACCCCTCCAGAGGTCATTGACCCCACCAGAGGTCATTGACCCCACCAGAGGTCATTGACCCCACCAGAGGTCATTGACCCCACTGGAGGTCATTGACCCCACCAGAGGTCATCGACCCGACCAGAGATCATTGACCCCACCAGAGGTCATTGACCCCACCAGAGGTTATTGAATCCCCAGAGGTCAATGACCCCACCAGAGGTCAATGACCCCACCTGAGGTCAACGACCCCACCAGAGGACATTGACCCCACCAGAGGTCATTGGGCACAACAGAGGTCAACGACCCCACCAGATGTCAATGACCCCACCAGAGGACAACGATCCCACCAGAGGTCAACGATCCCACCAGAGGTCATTGACCCCACCAGAGGTTATTTAATCCCCAGAGGTCAATGACCCCACCAGAGGTCAATGACCCCACCAGAGGTCAACGACCCCACCAGAGGACATTGACCCCACCAGAGGTCATTGGGCACACCAGAGGTCAACGGCCCCACCAGATGTCAATGACCTCTCCAGAGGTCATTGGCCACGCCTGAGGTCAACGACCCCACCATAGGTCATTAACCCCACCAGAGGGCTTTGACCCCACCAGAGGTCATTGTACCCACCATTGGTCAATGACCCCACCAGAGGTCAATGACCCCATTGGAGGTCAAAGACTTCATCAGAGGACTTCATCATCTTCAAACACCCCACAAGAGCACACAAGCACACAAGCACACAAACACACAAACATTGTCATATTACAGAACAAGATAATTCCAATAATAAACCATAGCTATCAAATTTAATTTTGAGCAAAACTGGTGAGCTTTCCCAAGCAAGTATCCTCTTTTTCCATCTAGCTTCTGTACTAATAGGAACGCTCGCAGTTATTTCTATTTCGGCATTGTTACATAACTTTTTGAAACTCACCCAAAATGTCAGTAGAAATATTTTATTTATTGATAAAACTGAAGAATCGGAGAATGTTTTGGTCAAGGCCTTCAAAAAAGTTATTTAATGTGTTTCGAGCTTAACGAGTAGCTTATGGAAGCACTTTTGGACTCACGGAAGCTCAATGATGAGTTTAACTGAGGAGCAAGGGTCAGAAATAGAGTTAGTAATTAACATTATATAAATGTATTTTTATTACACATGCTTGTATGTACAGTGGCGGAAGAAATTAACGCAAAATTTTTCGCGCGCCAGAAATAGGCATTTTTTGGAACTTCTAGGAGCAGTACACACTTGAAAGACTGGCAACACTGAGGAAAACATCGTCTACCGCAAATATTTGAAATCCGCAATGGAACTCACATTTGTCGGAGCCCAGAATTTGGTCATCAATCGCCTCATTTTTGAGCTTTCGTCTCATTTTACTTGCACATTCAGTCGCAGCGCATCGGTGTTTTTTTCAACGTGGCTCTTAGGTCGAATGGTATCATTTATACAGAAAGACTGATGATAAAAAATATTCACTATCCCCCCCAATTCAGTATACTATATGCTAAAATATTCATCTTCTACCACCAAGGGATATTTATTGTGGTCGACTTTCCGAGGATCTTTTAGAATGATGCGTACTGTGTCTGTTTCACCGAAATAATATAAATCGAGATTTATCCTCACCAAATGTCGATAAAAAAAGATTTAATTAAAATAAGTATTGTCTACGTAATGTAATTTTTCATGATTTTCCATTTGTTAATTGACGAAGTTCCTTAAACGGATATTGATTAAATTGAAAACATATTTATTAATGAATCATTCTTGACCCAATATAAATCCATCTTTAGTTCGTCAGAATGGGATTGAACTATGAAAACATACGTAAACAATTATGATTTCACGAAATAAAAATAAATGTGCTCGCATCGATACCGAATAATCTAGGCATATTTTCCCGATATTTCTTTCATCTTATCACAGGAAGCTTGGTGACGAGCTGTCCACTGTTAAGTTTTATCTTGTAAATATAGGATATACGAATAAGCATTCAGAAAAGTTTACCCAAATTAGGTGTAGTTATGGATAAACAACTCTATTACGTCTGATTGCAAACTATCTTATATGCTTAGCTATAAATTCGCCGCACATATAAAATTAACAAAAAGCCTTTTAAATGACTTCAGTTTGGAGTAAAATATCATTAATGAGATAAATTAATAGGTAACGGTTAATGTTGTAGCTGTCAGATGTATTTGGCTAGCTAAAGAGTGGTCCGTGTTCGATTTGTAATGAACGCAAATGAGTGTTTATATAAATTTCCTCATATTGGTGATATGAATGAATGTAGTGTGTAGCTACAATGACTGGCTGATAATATGAAATTTTTTAAATATAAAAGAGATAAAATTTGCCGAATAAAAATAATTTTGCTCGACCAGAAATAGAACGAGAAACCCAAAAATGTCTAGACCAGGGGTGGGATTTCGGTTCTTTACTTCTTATGGTCGTTATTGTCATCCAAAAGGCAAGCCGCATTGGTAGGGCAATGCACAAGGTCCTGGAAGCGCACTCCATTGCTATGTAGCACCCGATCTTTCTTAATGACGATCACGTTTTCGAAATCATGAGCGTACTCGAACAATGTTATTATGAAGAACCATGATTGCGATTCAGTTTTGCTACCCAATAACAACTACTAGACTTTCTCATGACAAGGCGAATTTATGATGATGTTTCGTATCCTTTCGGTGAATTTATTTGCGTCCGAATGCGTTAATGTGAACTAAGTTACTTTTAAAATGAGTGGTGGTATTGTCTACGAACATTTAAAATAGCCAAAGGATAGGAAAAAGCATACTACTCTCCCGGGAATACAAACAGAAAGAAGTAGTTCTCGATTTTACCTCATCAGCCCAGACCATTCCAATAAAACGCCATAAGTTCCCCTCATGCATGGGTTTGGAGGCCAGCTCCTTAAGTCTGAGTTAAAGCAACGAGCAATCGTGGAGGACTCTTGAGGATCCCTAGAGGTTTCCCCGTGTCGATACAAAGCTCCACCAATACTAATCCATAAAAAATCGGAATGTATGAAGGGCGCATTATATTGATTAGGAAAATAGTATGCCTTTAATATGAGCTTACTTTCCCCTTGAGTTGCGGGGGATACCTTTTCTGCCATAGATAATGTCTTGAACGCCAGGCGTTTAGCTCACAGGAAAGAAGTGGTATTTGACTTCTCTTACGCCCTTAAAAGTATTCGACGGGGGCTTCCAATTTTTTCGAAGCGCGACGAGCCTTTTCTTTCTGGTGCAGCAAGTATTTGAAACCTGTGCGTTATTCACAACAACAAACCACCCCGACCATCACCACCCGGAACTTGGCCAAGGTTTACTGATGACTACTTCATTGAGACGAGCGTCGATAGACGAACAAGCAGAGCGGACAGCGCAAGCAGACATACAGTTCAAAGTTTTAGCGGCCTCTCCCACAATTCTTGGAGGAAAAAAAGATCTTAATAGCCTTTGAGTATGCCTCATTTTTCTCCCAGGCGGAGGAATCGGATAGTAGGTTTTTTGAAAGGCAAAAACATCTGTCGAAAAATTACCCGAAGAGGTGTTCCGCCTTTGACTTTCACCCACTGAACTTTTATTTGGTGTTTAAAAGTTAAAAAAAAAAACAATTTCTTACTACTATCAAACGAAATTCATTAAATTCATGTCCGCTATAATAAGAACTATGTTTAATCAAATTTTTATCAATATTCATTTTTCGTCCGCAACTAGGAATACTTACGAGTTCACAAATGTCAAAATTCTAGGCGATGGTTCAAAATCAATCATGAAACATAGATGGAGCGGGCTGTACGGAGCGCAGCGTTCATTATGAGAAAGATGCAAGAAACAAACGCTTTTCTACCCCCTCAAACGAAACAACCCCAAGTTAAGATGCATTGAGGAAAATCGTGGGGGAAGATTGGGAAATGAACTCAGTAAAATGATACCGAAATGAGGGCAACTCCATGTCACAAATACTTGGTCAGGAAATCGAAAATGGAGGGGGATTGATTGATTATAAGGCTAATAAACATCCACATTCTTTATGTAAATACCAGCATATTTCTCGATGATCCTTTGCTGTGATTATGAGCACACATAGCTCAAATTGAGAGAATTACGCATTCATTTTAACATTTTCCACTCGTTCTAAATAAAGCATTATAGTGTCCCTTTTCAACATCCGTTAAAATACATTACCACTAAGAGATGAAATTTATGACCCTGTAAAAAGTCTGCGAATATCTTCATGTGGGGGCACTCACAACTTTAACTTCCATTGAAGCAATAATATTACGACGCATTTGAAGAGGAATAGATTCTTTAGGAACGTATCAATCGTTTAATCTTTGATGGTGCACATTCCTAATTTGCACTCCATTGACTACTCTGCGGATTTATGAGGAGTATACAAATGACCATAGGAAGAATATCTAATTATTGCTTAGTCGCTACATGGAAAAGATGATTTTGAGTATTTTATCACTTTCACAGGGGAAGATAGGCGATGCATTTTTGTCGGAGTATTACGCGCGTGGGTATAAAAATGCTCCTCATAAAATTTAACTGCGTAATTTTAGCCAAACATTTTTCACTGCGAATATGTCAAAAGGTATTTAAGTGATTCATTAATTTACCTTCTCCTCTAAGTATTATCCTCCATCTTCTAAGTTGAACTGTTGAACTACACGGTTAATGTATTGCTCATAGCAAACCTAGAAAACAATGCTGGGAAAGCTTCAAATACCGTTTTAAAGATATTTTGAAGAAAATTCCACACTTGTTTGGTCTCTCACTCACATAAGTAACCGGTATTTACAAGTTCGGCAGATAGAACCAAACTCTAATTCCTAATAAAAATAATTGCCCTCTTTACTAAATCATTTCAAAGTAATTTAAAGGTGAATGTAGCATCAGGTAAGGTCACTAAATCGAGTAACTGACACAATCAGAGATCAGGTCTTTCCCTCCTTCATGAATAGCTTTTCATTGAGTGGTAAATTGGCGAATGAGTAGGTATGAGCATCACACGACAGACAGGACGTAGAAATCAAGTGGGGCCGAGTACCCTAGAATGGGAAGTAAACGTCTCATTCGACGACCAAGGAGACCGCTCTGATTCTTTTACTAAGCCCGAATATGCGTAAAACTCACACACTCATGGTTGAGGTCAATATCCATTCCCTGGGCCTTCCGCGGGTTCTTGCGAAGTTTTGGCTGCTATAAAGTCACATCGCGTAGATTAATTATAAAGGCACTAAAAGAGGCCACGCCAGGATTTGAACCCCAGGCATTCTTGGTCGCAGACGAACACTCTCCCTCTAGGCCACTTCATCGATCAAGTGAAATCCGTGTCCAGTGGTTCTTACTATGCAACGAAAAATGGGAATTTTAATGTTTCCTTTAAAAACTGGACCCAATAAAATGTTCTGGATTTTTGAAAGTAGTTTTCAGAAAGTAAATAATATTACGTTAGGAGTAATTAAGAAATGTAAGTGTTTGAGACGACCTGTATGCACGAGGGCGGAAACTTACGTAGGGTTTCAAGGTATTGGAAATTCTCGTAAATAAAACTATTCTCCACATGGAAACCATTCTATTCAACCAGATTTCCCATACTTTTACTTGAAATTCACAGGATATTACGCCAAAATGTTAATTGTAATGCATCATATTTCTCGGAAGTAGTTTGAAGCCTATAAAAACGATGTTCATCCACAGTTATTCCCTGCACGAGGAAATACGTTTTATTGTCAGTGAATTTGATCTGGAGAGTAAAACATTTTTATATCCCAACAAATAATGCTTTCATCGTATTGTTTCTTAAGTTTCAATCAAGAAATTTTTTTTAAACGGTTCAAAGCTTAAAAAAATATGGTAAGCATCTCTACATAATCAACTACGACTTCGGAACCTTTACTGGGTGAGGGTCGAAGCAAGCTCATCACGTTTATAACTCCTAGACGATCTCGCGAACATAAACCTTATTAGTATGACTATTTACATGACGCGTAAAATCGATATCCATTCATAGAGAGTTTGAATATTCCCGGTTTCCATATGCTGTCTCATTGTTGACAAGTTGTCGAAGCAAAAGCGATTTCAATTAGTTCCCGTTTACGACGCATTCAAACGCCAATGAGTTTTGCGTTAATTTTTTCCGCCACTGTACTAGCATTCAAAGAAGCTCCTTAAAATACGGGATAGTAATGGAAAAAATGGACGTGTGAAGTATTTATAAACGATTATCTCCCCTAAGTTCACGAAAAAACAGGTTCTCAGACTTAAGCACAGACGCGTGCGAAAAATCAGTAAGACAAAAAGGTGCACGAGTTCCGGCCAGACTAGTAAAGCAAGGTATGATATACATCATGTCACAATATCGCCAAAAATATAATAAAAGTGATATATGATACAAATAATTACATAAATATAACATGATCAATGGATCTTGAGCTTCAAGAATACCATGGCCTATTAATCATCATAGCGTTAGATGGTGATATATATATATATATATATATATATCGTTCATCCATTCACTCAGACCGCTCAGCGGCAAATATACTCATATAAATATTTATACAGAAAGATAGAAAGAAAGTGGATAGGAACACGTAAAATTTACAAACACAATGGTGGTGTGAAGATGAAATGATGGCCGATTCCAAGCAGAAAAAATTCGACTGGACCGGGAATCGAACCACGGACCTTTGGATTTCGCGTCCAATGCTCAGACCACCAAGCTACCCAGTCTACTAAGAAACCACTGGAATCGGCGGGGGGTTTATACGAACAAACACTCCCCAGGGCATGACCCACGAGAGCGGCCAATAGATGGCGCGCGGGCTGCTTATCACCCACCGGCAGAGAAGGAATGACATACACAGAAGGCGAAATGAAAGAATAACTCAAGCACACAGACAGTGGTGAAAGATGTGTTTGTAAATTTTACGTGTTCCTATCCACTTTCTTTCTATCTTTCTGTATAAATATTTATATGAGTATATATATATATATATATATATATATATATATATAGGCGCTATATCATCATTTGGTGTTCTGCCTGCTGGCAGGTCCCGTACACCACTGCTGTCTCCATCCGCTTCTGTCCCGAGCTTCCTTCTTTGCTTCATCATAGCTGATGTTCTTCACCTGATCCACCAATTTAATTCTTCCCTTTCCTCTCTTTTTCTTTCCTTCAATTGAACCCTCAAGTGCCACAGTTATTATACTTTTCCCTCTCATCACATTGCCCAGCCAGTTTCCTTTCCTTTTCCTTATTTCTTTTAGGAGCGATCTTCCTTCTTTTCCTTTGCTCAAAACCTCTTCATTTCTCATCTTATCTACCCATCTTACTTTTCCCATCCTTCACCACATCCACATTTCATAAGCTTCTTTTCTATTCCTTTCTCTCTTACCTAATGTCCACACTTCACATCCATACATAAAAACGCTCCATGAATAACACTTAGCTAGTCTCTTTCTCAGCTCCAGATCCAGGCTTTTATTGCGTAGCAAGTTTTTCTTCTGGCCGAAAGCCTCTTTTTCCATTGCTATCCTTGCTTTTATTTCTGCAATACTTCTCCAGTCGTCTGTCACCATCGTTCCTAGGTACCGGTAGCTTTTCACTTTTCCTATTACACCTTCATTTATTTTCACACTCGTATAATTTTCACAGTTTACTGGCATCACCTTTTTCTTTCTTAGGTTTATCTTCATCCCATATTCCTTCATCCCTTTTTCCAAAACCTTTATCAACCTTTGAAGTGATTGCATATCATCTGCTAATATTACCATGTCATCTGCGAATCTTATACTTCTTATCTTTCTACCTCCAATGCTGACTCCTTCCTATCTCCCATCAAAAGATTTATGGATTATGTCCTCAACATATATATGTATATATCAAGTATATCTTATGCAATACATGAGGTGAAATCATGACAGTGTGTATATCATACAGCACCTGCTATTGAAGCACTGCGGCAACAATTACACAAAACTCCATTAAAAAAACATTCTCTTAAACGGTTCACACCGTTGGATTGTGAACATGCACTAAGCTTTCGATATCATTTAAAGCGATCGAGTAAAATGTGCGACTTAGAACATACGATTGAAAAGCATTATCCTTGCTTTCAAAGAAGCTCCATAAAACTGGATAGCAATGCAAAAAATAGGCTCGTGGTTTTTTTTACCGACGAGCTCCTCTAAGTTCAAGAAAATTCAGGTTCTCAGACTAAAGCACAGACGCGTACGAATCATCAGTCAGACTAAAACACACATGAGTTCTGGCATCGCTTATCATTTAATCGGAATTGAAGTCGATCGCTCTCGTAGAGTACGAACGTTCCAGGTTTTTGTAACAATTCTAAAAGCTTTACGAGCAATAAAAACCACATGAGATTATAAACAACGTAGCCGAACAACATTTCATTTGAGATCCAAATGCATTAACTTGTGGAAAGACGTCAAAATGGTCGAAAAAACGTTTGTGACTTCCAGAATTTATTTTGTCGATCGTCACAACATTTCACCTACCAAACTTTTGCTCATAACATTGCTCTTTTTTTTTGAAAGTTTCGCCGCACACTTGCAGAAACGTAGAGAAGGGGCATTTGCGTTTCTGAGAAATGTTTCCCATTTTTTGCCATTGCATTAAATATCTACATCCCTCCACATATCACCGTCAATTTCACATGAAATCGACGAAAATTAATTCACAGAAAAAGCTATATTTTTTAAAATTGCATTTTCAACGCACAGTTCTAGGATAAATGGGAAATTTCTGCTTGCAAAATGGAAAAATTGAAAGGAGAAGACGAATCTGAATGTCTCTGCGGATCTACAATTTAATTTCCATGGGCTTGCTTAAGAGAGCACCGTGAATAAAATTTTCATTCCGAATGTGACAGCGGAAATTAATGTCATGGCGTTTATACCTCCATGAAGAAAAACACAATAGGATACCAAAAGCAATTATCTGGAACTAATTTAACTAATATCACTAAAGCATTCGAGGTGAAGTCAGTTCCAGAAAAGCTCAAAATTCAAGAATGCACTCTTGCTTAGTGCAATAATAAATACTGGAGTAATACACGAATTCCGCAGAGTAACTGCAGAGTAAATACTTCATTTGCAAATCCCAACATGTATTCCAACACTGGAACTAACAATGTGTCAGATGTCCTTAACGAAGACATGACCTAAATGATTTGTTTCCTTTTAAAAATATACTTAATCAGTCAGTCAAAGAACTAATAGCCGATTCTGTTCATAGGAGATTCCTCGGATAATCCCCTCGTTATAGTAAATAATAAAATTAGATTTAGGGATGAAGAAAAGCAATTCCATTATTTCCAATCCCTCTGATTATAAATTTTATTGTAAAAGAATAAATTATGGCTCTTGAAGAATTGAATTTGTCGTTAGCTTAAAAAAAATAGTAGAGAATAAAAGTGACTTCTGAGTAATGAGAGTAAAGAGAGACAATGGGCAAAATGGCAGTCAAATATGGCGACCGCTACTCAATAAAATGAAACAGTCACGGAGAAAATTCAAATTCAAACCGCCTTAAACGAATTCAAATTAGCCGGACAACAATGGGTTTTCAATCGCCCTAGGCCAGCTAATGAAGGCTATTTTTTCCTTGAAGTAAATACAATGATTATACCGCTTGTTGATAATATACTTGTATGGACTGATCAAAGAACATCATCTGAAATTTGACCTATGGGATGAACGTCACGGAGTGATGTAATGGATCTTATCTTTGGCGGGTTGACTTCTGCCGCAAAAACTACTCTGACCTAACTTTTACCTCCCAACGGCCCTTTAACGTTGAACATAAAAACGTAAGCAAACTCGGGCTCCAATAGCTGGTGTCGCGAAGCGATGATATAATATTTATTAATATATTTCTTCAAGTTGAATATCGAGTTGTAGTATACCCCGTGGTTTCAGCCCTGGTAGAGTAGAAATGGAACGTAACTGCAGTATGAAAAAATGAGCAACTTCCACTGCGATAATATTTACAACTGATCGCAATAAATATTATCACAGTGGAAATAGCTCATTTTTTTCATACTGCAGTTCGAATTGTAGTATTTACCAAACTTTGTGCCCTCAACAGATTTATTATTACAGGCACGACCGGTTTCGGCAGTTACGACATAATCTGGTAAGTTCATCATCATCAGGTAACTGATGATGACGTAACTGCCGAAACCGGTTTCGCCAGTAATAATAAATCAAAGGAGAACACAAAGTTTGGTAACCACTACTATTTCGACCTTCCACCAAGTAAGAACTTCAATATTTGAATTGGATATCGAGGTTTTTCGAGTTGAATATCGAGGAGGAAGACATTTTTATTTAACTACGAGGCACTTTAAGAAAGAAAGTTCCGTTTGCATTTATTACAATCACAGCGCTGCAATCGCAGTTCCGTGCATGCGCAGTACTCACCCTGACCGATTGAGAGAGAGTTGAAACCATTATGAGTTAGCTGATAGTTGCGCACGCCTCGTGTTGCTTGTTTGAAATGGCGAATAAAATTGAATATCCCGCCGCCTAGCGGTGCTCAGCGACGGTGTTGTTTTGATTCATGACAATGCCCGCCCTCACACTGCGCATTTGACGCAACAACTTTTATAAAACTTTGGTAGGGGACAGTTTAACCACCTTCCATAGAGCCTGGGTGACTTCCATTACTTTAGCACCTGAAACTGAGAATTGTTGAAGTTGAGGCTCAACTATGATGACGAGATCACAAACCATGTACCACATATAACCCTGGAAACCAACTCAAGGGTATTTGGCGGGGGGTGACTTATCACCAACATGCACTTCAGTGCGGAAATTAACTTTCACCAACATGCACCAGACCACGAGTTCGTAAGATATTGATTGCTTCGTCGGAAAACAAATGATTTTTTTTATTTACATAAAAGATTGAGCCTGATTTTTAGTCAACGATCTAAAAGAGATTCCCATGCAAGTTATTGCAATAGGCCAGTAAAAATAACAATTCCATCAATCATGGCCTTTGACGCATCTTACTGATCTTCTCTGCACGCATTCCTTTTTTAAGCCTACCTCATTAGGATTCAGAACACTGGCAGCGTATTCCAAGTGGGGCCTAACAAGGGAGAAGTAGCTAATTTCTCTGACTTTATCGTCGCACTATCCAAACACTCCTTTAATAAATAGTATTCTATGATTAGCATCTTCTCTGCACGCATTCCTTTTTTAAGCCTACCTCATTAGGATTCAGAACACTGGCAGCGTATTCCAAGTGGGGCCTAACAAGGGAGAAGTAGCTAATTTCTCTGACTTTATCGTCGCACTATCCAAACACTCCTTTAATAAATAGTATTCTATGATTAGCATAATCGGTTACTTGCAGAATATGTTTTCCCCATGGAAATTCACTTATTTTGTTTCAAAATATCGCACATTACTTGGATGGAATCACAGGCGGCATCGTTTTTAATAAAAAGGGAATACAAAATCTTGTGCCGCGCTATGGCAAGTGCCTGCAAAGTGGTAAGGGTTGTGTCGAAAAATAGTTTAAGGTCCAAAGATTTTTTCACAGTAATTTGCGTCCTGTATATGCACTTATTTCGTTCAATCTGACGAACGGAATTTACTTTCTGGATGTAGATACCTCTCATAAGGGCCAAACCAATAGAAGTTAATGCGAATTTTTTCTCGCTAAAAATATCTTATATGTTAGGTAGCGATTATTAATCATAGAATGTGCAGCGTGAACAGTCCAAGATTCCACTTCCCAGCGCTGAAAGCGGAGAAGATCAAACAAGTGTACGAAACTGGAGCAATGGCCGTTCGCGTCTTCAGCGTCTCTATAGTGATGGAGACCTTATCCTAGGAAGATGGGATCGGGGGAAGGGGAAAAGACGACGCGATCCATCTCCTCCTGTCTCCCATGGACCACATCCCCACGGCGACCCCGTCCCTCTCGGCGTAGTTGGCTTCCAAGGCGACGACAGGCGAGAGGATCTTCCCTTGGATGGGCGCACGGATTGAATTAAAAGGAATAAAAAAAAAATTGCTTCACCGCTCCACGGGTGTTCTCTCGCGAGATGGAGAGCGATGGCTTTAGCGAGCTCACTCGACGGGCATTGATGGAAGATGAGGGGGAGGCAGACAAATGGACGCGGAAATGGTGGTGGACACCAGGGTTTCCATGTTCCCGTAATTTCAGGACCCGCGTGGATTGAGACCGGGCAAATCCCATTTCCCGAAATGTCTCGAAATTCATTTTTTTCCTCGAAAACTGAATTCAATTTGCGGTTCAAGCACGAGAATTTTATTAGGTTATAATGATAATTAAATGAATTTATGTTTGATGGATAGAAGAGTGATTATCATCTTGAAAAAAACATGTTCTGCAATCGCATTTTTTCCAATTCTGGCAAGAATGAGGGTGTGTATTAAGTAAGGTATTTATAAATGTGAAGAGAGATTTGGGTGGGATGTTTAATACATAAAATATATTTGCAAACGCTATATATCAAGGAATTCTTTGCAGTCTAGTAAGAATATAATATTTGGGATTGCATTTTGGGGTAATTAAAATAGGAATTAAAGAGGAATTAGGACTCCCGACCTCCTGATAGATCAGGGAATCGAGACCAAATATTTCGGTCACATTTCTATATACTTTTTACATATGATTAGCAATAATGCCTGCTGTTAATTCACAGCAAACTGTAGAGGGTGCTGAAAAAAAAGAGATCCCTTAGAGGTGAAGTCTAGTGCAGAGGGATTGACGCACTTATGTAACAATTTTAGGCAAAAGTCAACAGTTTCGGGCGAGACGTTATGTAACTGCATACTCGAAATTAAAAACACTCGATGTTGTACTGTCCCTTTTTTTAAATAATATTCAAACGTTACTCCACATTTTTGGGCACTAAAATTGGCCATCATCTGACACTGTACCTGATGATGACCAATTAAAGTGCCGAAACACGTGTAGTAACGTTTGAATATTATTAAAAAAGTGGACAGTTCCACATCGAGTGTTTTTCATTTGGTTTAAGACAAGACGAACCCAGACGAGTCAGATGCTCCTAAAAAAATGGTTATCGGGATTTTGTGACTTCTCGCTATACTGGGTAATTGCAAGCCCTGCAGCTTCAAAATGTCAATAAAGAAAGGGAAAACCTATCTCAGAGAAAAAATATATCGATATTCAACATTGCCATCGGGTTCGAATGAAATAAACCGATTCTCACACTTAGAAATGGAAAGTTTGGCACTCCTAAGGCACTGTTTGCCGGCGGTTGATTGATTCAAATCATTTTATACGTTATTTTTACATAAAAAAGGGACAACTTTAGGCTTCAAGACCCATTGCATTCGAAAAAGATTGAAAATCTGAAAAATTTGGCTCACCAAAGAGTAGAGTAGTAGTTGCGGCGCGCTTCGAGTGATTGGATTATATGTATAGCGATAGCGATGTCTATGACGTCCAATGTTGCCATAAAAAATTATATACATGACCGGCTCATCGAGCCACAGTCAACTCTCAAGGAGTCAACGCGAAAAAATCAACAAACAATACCAGGCGATTTTTATGTTCCTTGTTAGGTATACACTTATTGTTTTCTATAAGGCATGAATTGGTGTCGTTTATTTTTCAGTTGCGCTCTTGAGAGCGAAAATATGATCGTCATTCTTAAAATTTTGTCAGGTGTCAGGTACTTGCTAGTTACAATTGATGGAGTGCGTATTTAGATAAGAACTTGAGAGTGGATGGTAATTCTGGATTACGGTAAAGACTCACAAGAAATAAGGAATCATGATCTCACACAAAGATAATCCGAATTGTTTTAAAGAAGTTTGAATACACGCGACAATTTGTTGGACATAAACGATCCAAGGACATTAGCGCAAATAAGGACACATTAATTTTATAACACTATACAGCCAAAATTTGCCTGAACTCGGTTTGTTGAAATGATTCAGAGAGGTAATTTACAAAGTATCTGTATTTCTTAGTGGTAGTGTTGACATGCATATCGCATTAGCATTGTTTCTACTACTAGGGTACAGTAAAAGAAAACTCATACATAAATTTCAATCATGCGGAGTTAATAGAAAAATAGTGAAGTGGATGAGAGATTTTCTCAGTGATCAAAGACAAATAGTAGTTATTAATGGTTTAACATCTGATATGGTCGAAGTCACATCCAGTGTTCCTCAGGGAAGCGTGATCGGCCCTCTTTTATTCATTATTTAAATTAATGACCTAAGTTCTCGAGTTAGCAGCAAATTAAGATAATTTGTATACGATACAGTAATCTACCGTGAAATAAGCGAAGATATCAGACCTTAACAATGTTCATTCGTGGTTTTAACAGTGGGGGTTAGAATTATATATCAGTAAATGCACCACAGTTCTCTTCCTGCGAAATTCACAGGACAGTCACACCCACAAATGCCATATCTATGCTGTGGGTGGAGTAAGTATAAAATCTTCAGATGCAATTAAATATCTTGAAATTGCCTTAACTTCTGATATATCGAGGGGAACACAAATAAAAAACATATGCGGCACTACAATAAAGAAACCAGGTTTTGTTAAGCGTATAATAGGACGGTCCTCGGATGAAAAAGTAAATGGAAGATGCTACTTCGCTCTGGTTAGGCCACACCTCGAATACGCCTGGAGTATTTGAGACCCTGGTCATAAAGATATTACAAAAAAATTAATAAAATACAAAATAAAGCAGCACGCTTCGTAAAAAAGCTACGAGCAAGCATATAGTGTCTCACAACTTTCAGAGGAATAAAGGTGGGAGCCCCTAGAGACTAGCAGGCTACACGCTAGGCTTAGGTTGCTTGTGAAATTCAGAACTGGTGTGTTTCAGAGAGACACAGAGAATATTTTCATGACGCCTTACTGCATCTCTAGATCTGACATAGGCGATAAAATAAGAGAGATACATTGGTGAACAGATAGGTACAAAATTTTGTTCTTCCCGCGAACAATCCCGCGAACAATAATCGACGGCAATAAAACTGAGCTCCACTAAATACACCCCCATAATACACGTCACCATTTCACCTCCCATACGTCTTTAGACGGGTGGTGTCCTAACATTCCCTTCCATACGCCCATGCGGTGACTCGCAGGGCAGTATGTTGATATAGATGTACTATATTTTGTTATCCATCATCAACTGAAAACATTACAATGAAAACTGGATTTATTGAGAAATTTTCTCTATTACCGGAATAAATTTTCTCGGAATTCCGGTTCATGTAGTGGAATTTCCTCGGAATGGATGCTCAACGCGCACACGCTAGTTGTGATCTCCTCATTGCGGCAAAGGGCTAGAGAATATCAAAATGTACAAAGACCATGTCCCGAGAGGAGAGCGATAACCGGGGGGTCGGGTAACTGAATCGACGGATGATGAACAGAAGGTGACCGCCGCGGGAAGTAGAACGATCTCTTCGATTTTTCCGCGTTGCTTTCTTTTTTGTATGCTGGGGCCAGAATAAGCGGTGCTCTGCCGGTATCGTTAACGCCCTCGCGCGACAATAGAAAAAAAAGAAGAAGTTCGCGACGTCAAGCCCGCTTTGACGACGGTCATGAAATCCATCTTCCGTTACTCCCGCACTAAAGCCGCAGCACTTCCCGAACGCAATTCACCCTTTGCGAGGGCATACATGTATTGGAGCGATAAATCACATCAGTCAATTTGAGTAGACTCCTATTGGATGCGACGGTGCCGATACATACATGGATTTTCCATTAAATAGGACAGCATTGATTATGTTACATTGTACACTCATCCAAATCTATCGAAGCGCAGTCATTCTTTGCCCAAAGTGATATTTTAACTACAGACGTAGGGGATCAAGGTACCGGTAAAATCTGTGGGTCATTGGTAATTGCAACCATAGGGTTAATTTTCAGACCACTAACAGAAGAAATTTTGGTAGAAAATGTTATGAAAACTAATTATAATATTTCTACGACTCATCATCCCCATAAGATCAGCAAAATACTGTTGATTAGCTATGACATGGAGATCATTAGGCAATAAAGGTACGGCTCAAGGTTAAATTTGCTCAAGGTGAGACACATTTATATAATATTTTATTAATTATTTAGTGCATAGCCATCATTTTTTTTACGAAAAACTGAGGTCTGCAGCCTAATGCTAGAAAAAATTGGCATTACTATTTAAAATATTTTTAATAACTCTAATTTGGTTTACTCAATAATTTGGTTGACTAAAGTTTGGTTTACTTAATACGTCATTGTAAATATAATCTTAGTACAGCTCGTAAGTTATAGAAGTCAGCCCCGGTGGCGGTGGGGTAAAGTCCCCGCGTAAAAACCCGAGGATCGCGGGTTCGAATCTCCTCAGGGTAGATCACTCATTGCCCAGGACACGTATGTTTGTGTTCGTCAAATGAGTTAATTGCAAGAGAGTTAAGTTAATTGTACAGTCTTAAATTCGCTCAACAAAGAGAATTCTACGACAAGAAGGAAAATAAAGATGATATCGTGAAAGATTAATTCTTTAGAACCATTTTTGCAAACGTATGTGTACCCGCTTCAAATGGCGGTTAAAAGCGGTAAATTTTAATGCAGTTATTTTTTAAAGATGGCGCCGGAAAATCTTTGATAATGTTGATGTTTACACTAGCCTCAATGTCTCATGAACTATCAACAATAGAGAAAAAAATACTGGATACATACTATTTTAGAAGTAATGTAAAATACATAACTACTTTTTTTTTTTCTTTTATGCGATTTCATAGTTGAAATAAGACTTAAAATAAAAAATTTTCCCAACAAAATAAACAGATTAATTCACTCGAAAAAAATATAAAAAGAATGAAAGTTTTGAATTTGATTGACCTTGCACTTAAAGCAATACATTAATGGGTCACTTTCCATCTACCGGAGCTACGGTTAAACCAAGGGAATGGCGTCGAAAAAGTAGGGAAAAAAATGACGAAAATTGTTCATTTTCCAAGGTAAATATCTCAACAATCACTGGTTGCATAGCTTTTATCTTGCATGTTTATGTAACTATATTTGTCATAAAAGTTAACTGTGGCAGTGTCATTTCCCTGAAATTCACGGTTTTATCGGTAAAATTATTTAAAAGTGTGTAATGGAAGAGAGAAACTGACAGCGGAGATGCGGAGATAAGCAGAAGCGGAGAATGGAAGCGGAGTAGACGAATAATCTTAGTAATTGAAATATTACGGACAGGTTGAACATAAACAGTACTTAAGAACATTAAAACAGTGCTTGAGAGCGGTTGGAATGTTGGATTATGACAACGAAAACACGAAATAAGGCAGGTACCGTGATCTCACAACAAGGTAATCTGGATCGTTTCATAAATACTGAAGTATCCGGCGACAACCTGTGGAAATGAATGATAGAGAACATTACCACGCACAGTTTGAGGAGGAAAATAAAGTTGGCATCATGAAAATGTAGTTTCATAATACCGTATTCAAGTAAAATCCACTGCCACGTCTCCGACATATCCACAACCGATATTTTTTTTGGCTAGGCAGACACTGGGATCGCATTTTAGTAAACAACCAGCCTCTCTTGAGAGGCATCCTGCTTTGTCTCCACAAAGTTTTAAAAATGTGACGGATACAAAAGGAGCGGAAATCGAGGACGGGGAGGTGTGACAGCGAGACTTTAGGGAAGGAAGACGACAGGTTAGGATGACAGGTTCGCGTTCTCAAAAAGTCGGAGAGAATGAGGTTTTATAAATCCAGCAAGGTATGCTGTGGAGAGCCGACTCATGGATGCATGGCGGGTGAGTGTTAGGTCACACAATTCTTAATTCCTCGGCAAGGAAGGAGGAGGAAAAAAAAGACGGGGTTGTCAGGGAGAGAATGGAAAACGCCGAGTGAGGGATACGAGGTAAACAGAGATGAATCACCACCTGGGCGAATGAAAAGTTTCTTGAGATATAAATACCCACGAATCCGTTTGGAACCTCGCAGGTCTATTCACAATGAAACTTGATCTTCTGTTAGATTTTGGGAATTCTCCTGATCATGGCATGGCACGCCGTACCCACAGATCAAAGAAGTAAATTGATGAAAACATATTATTATAAGGCAGCAAAGGGAACCTTCCGATGAAGCCCTCAATATGCAAAAGCCACAATGAGTTTATCAGTCGTTCAGTTATTACGCCAAAACAAAACCATTATTGGAAAAATATTGCTGTTTAGCATACGGTTTTTCTAGAAAATTTAATATTAAAATGAATTTTTAAAATGCTGAAGCATTCCTGAGATTTATAAAAAAAATTCGGAATAGTGGAAAATTTACTGGAATTTGCTTTCGTGCGTAAAGACATCAATCCGATTTCCGTGTAAAGTTAGGCATGCCTTAAAGTGGTCCAATCCCTGCAATCTGAAGCACTCAGATTATTTGCAAAATATTTGTGATAATAATTATAACTAAAGAGAAATGTACAAAGTTTTTTAATAATAATTTCAAATGAAACCTTAGTTTAATAAAGTTGTCTCAATACTTGAATCTTATGAAAACAATCCGTTAGTTTGTTGAAATTGAAGATTATGGCATGCATAAAAATTATTTCAATGGTCGTTGAAGATGGACGACTCGACCATCGAAACGTCGCCAGAAATGTAGAACCTGAACCGGTGGAAATCCCGACTGATCTTCAACGACATAGTTCGCAGGGAAAACCTTCGATCATATGTCAATGGTACTAAGCTTTGAGGAAGTTATAAAGTTTTTCTATAGTCATGGAAATGTGATTTTGTGGACGAATAAAAAAGCTAATATGGACCGGTTGAACCATTCCATAAAGGAAAGTGCTGGAGAGGAGAATGATTGTTTGAAGTCGTTGTAAGCCTGTTTGAATTCCCACCAAGGGTGATTCGTTGTTCTTTTATTGAGTAAGTCAAATTTGTGATAAGTAAGTCAAATTGTGTGACTTCCCCACGTGTTCCGGTGCCGTGGGAAGTCAGTCTGCTGTTGGTCGCCATATAGTACGGTTATGTTTGAGAGTGCTCCTTTCTGTTTTGTGATAAAATTATCAATCTGACGCTTTGTATCTTCATTATCGTGATCCGCCTGGTCCTTCGGAACATTTTACCAGTACCCATCGCGTACATTTTGGTCCTTCGAGCCGGATTTATCATCTTTGACGGATTTATCATCTTTGCCGGATTTATCATCTTTGCCGGATTTATCATCGCCGGATTTATCTACGTCGGATCTATCTTTGCCGGATTTATCTTTCCCGGATTTATCTTTCCCGGATTTATCTTTGGCGGATTAATCTTTACCAGATTATCGGTCCCAGTTACTCGTTAACGGAGTTGTTAGCGAATCTTTGGCTGATCAATGTTTCATATAATTATCGGTTATCGGAGCAAAATCGTATCGTCGGACTAATGGAACGCATCAATGAAAAAACGAAGTTCCACTGGTCCGCCCTATCTACCGTGAGGCGCATGACGGAGGCACGAGAGGCAGCTCATCAAAGCAGTTCGGAGAAGAGAAAGTTGGAGAGGGAAGGAGTGCATCGTGTCGTCGTCTTCGCAACAGCTGATTCAACCCCAATCGTACATTCATCGGACGTCTACGAAGATATCGCACATCGACTACAGAGGGCGTCTTTGGGGCTAGCAGTCGTCAGAAAACCAGTAAGATTGTTTCAATTTATCTATATAACGCCCAAGCTACTTAGCCAGTTTCATCTAAGTTGAAAATCTTATCGAGCTAATGTGGCTTAGCCTATAAGGGACATCAAAGTGTTATATATTGTGAACTCAATTTTGCTTTTGTGCTTGAACTCAAGCAGAACTATCTAATCTGATTGACTGAGTGACATATCAAAATGGATGGGTTTTATGAAAAGCAAAAGACTTATCTAAGGAAAATTAATAATTCCTTCATAAACTTTAAAAAAGAAGGTGCTACAAAAATGAATCGTGGATCTTGTAAGGTTCGAATGGAGAGTATTGATAATTATTGGCAAAAAATTAATGATGCTCATGAACAATTACTTGAAAGTGAATATTTAGATTTAAAGCATGATTATTTTTGCTCTCATTTCTTAGATAATGCTGAGGAAGTGTACTTACAACGAAAGGGTGAGTTTGAAGAATTTCTTATAAACCTTGTATCAGCATCAAGTAAAAGTGAAGGGAATGACAAGAATAAAACGTCCCATAACGAGGGTGATCAACTTGTTAGATTACCTGTCCCGGAGTTACCTAAATTCTCAGGTGATTTCCGTAATTGGGAAACTTTTCGGGATCTTATGAAGTCTATGATAATAGATCGCAAAGATATTTCGCAGGTTGCAAAACTGCAATATCTGTTAAGCAGTCTTTCTGGTGAAGCTGCTGACCTGGTACGAACTATTCCGATCACAGAAGAAAATTTCACTCTTGCGTGGCAATCGTTGCAAAATTATTACGAGAATAATAGACGCTTAACTAGTGCTCACCTTGCTGCGCTGTTTGATCTTAAGTCGATGCAAAACGAGTCAGCATCTGAGTTACGTCGCATTTATGCTGGCACAGTGAACCCCTTGCTCTCACTTGAAGCGTTGCGTCGTCCGGTATGCCAGTGGGATGACTTAATTGTATTTATAACTGAAAGGAGATTAGACCCACAAACGCGACGTGATTGGGAAATTAAATTAGAGGATTCGACTGCACCTCCTACGTATGAGATGCTTAAAAATTTCCTAAAAACAAAAATCATGAGTTTGGACAGTCTGGAGAGTTGTGGTAATGAACAATTATCGGGATCTCCCAAGGGCATGCAGCAGCGACGACTTCCGTTTCATGAAAGGAGTGGTTCATACAAATCAAAGAGTTTTCACATGAGCGGACCAGCCGTAATGAAAAATCCCTTGTGTGTTTTGTGTGGCCGCAGCCATTGGTTGGCGTATTGTGAAACTTTTCGTGACAAATCAGTAGAACCACGGAAGGAATTTGTCCTTTCTAAGAATCTTTGTTTCAATTGTTTTGGACAACACGTTTTGAGAAATTGCATATCGAAGAAGAGGTGTCATATTTGTCATAAAAAGCATCATACTTTATTGCATGAGCCTTCAACTAATTCGGAATCTACGAGAAACTGTGTAAAGAATCAATCAACAAGCTCATTTCCTGTTTTTACTGAAGAATCTATCGTACCTAAACTAACTAATGCTATCAATAGCGGGCCTGAGACAGTACTTCTTTCCACTGCGTGGGTAAAAGTGCAAGGGCCTCATGGAAATGTTGTGTTAGCTCGAGCGTTACTTGATCAATGCGCTCAGTCTAGTTTCATCACAGAATCATTTTGTCAAAGACTTAGACTTGATAAAAAATCAGCTTCGGTGGTTGTCAGTGGACTTGGTAACAGACTTCATATGAAATGCAAAGGCTCTGTTAGTGTTATAATCAAGCCAAGATTCATGTCTACTTTTAGCTGTCACACTGAAGCTCTGGTGGTACCCAAGGTAACGTTGTACAAGCCAAGTCTTCAAAACAGGGATAACTGGCCTCATCTGAAGGAGTTGGAGCTGGCTGACCCAAAGTACTTCCGGACTGGACAGATCGATTTACTCCTTGGAGCAGCGGTACACGCCCGAGTCGTGGAAGGTAGAGTCATCAAAGGGGAAGCAAACCAGCCGATTGCCATGGCCACAGCCCTAGGTTGGATCTTATCTGGTGAGACAAATGCCGTCCTACCCCACACTACATCCGTATTTACAATTCAACAGGATGATATTGAGATGCCACTAGATTCTCTTCTTCAGCGCTTTTGGCTGCAAGAAGATATGCCTACAAAAGACTCTTTACTTACCCCTGATGAAAAAATGTGTGAAGAACATTTTGAGTCCACACATTCCAGAACGTCAGAAGGTCGTTATGTTGTTCGACTTCCAGTAAATCAAGAAAGATTACTAAATCTAGGAAATTCATATCATCCAGCCCTTAAGATGTTGTCTAGGATTGAAAGTAAATTCAAAAGGGATGCAAAATTTCAAAAGGTTTATTGTGAATTTATGCAGGAATACCTGGATTTGGGACACATGCAGCCAATTAATGAAATTGATGTGGATTTAGATAAATATGTCTTTCTTCCACACCATGGAGTTTTTAAAGAAAGTAGCACAACTACTAGGCTACGTACAGTGTTCAATGGTTCCTTTAAGACCAATGAAGGATGGTCACTAAATGATTGCCTTTATGTAGGCCCAAATCTTTTTCCAGAAGTTTCGTCATTGGTCACATCATGGCGTAAATACAGACATGCCTTCACAGCTGACATTAAAATGATGTATAGGCAAATTATAGTTCATGAAGCAGATAGACATTTGCAAGCAATTGTGTGGAGATTTGACCCATTACATAAAATACAAATATTTCTTTTATCTACTCTAACTTATGGGTTGAAATGCAGTCCATTCATTGCTATTAGAGTACTTAAGCAATTGGCAAAAGACGAAGCCATAAATTTCCCATTAGGGTCTATTGTGCTAGACAAGTAGACATATATGGATGATGTGTTATCTGGTGGTCATGAGATTCACACCGCACTAGCAAAGCAAGAAGAAGTTATTAATTTGTGCACGGTGGGCGGTTTTTCTCTACGCAAATGGCATTCGAATTGTTCTACTCTACTTCAGTGGTTACCACAAGAGTTATTAGCCAGTGAACCGGAGTCGCTCTTTGAGAATGATTCAATTTTTGCTGTTTTGGGACTTAATTGGCAACCCAGTGAAGACTGTTTTACTTTCAATGTTAAAATTGATCAACAAGTAGAACAATGGACTAAACGATTAGTGTTATCCAAGGTAGCTAAACTATTTGATCCATTAGGTTGGATTGCGCCAGTAATAATTACTGCAAAAATCTTTCTTCAAAAACTTTGGCTCTTAAAGATAGGTTGGGATGAACCTTTGCCTCAAACAGAATCTGATCAATGGGAAACTTTCTACAGCGATTTACCTCGAATCATGAACATCAAAGTTCCTAGATGGTTGGGTTATAGTGCAACAATGAATGTTATTCAATTACATGGATTTGCTGATGCCTCTAAATTAGCGTATGGTGCAGTCTTGTATCTTCGCACAAGTGATAAATCTTCAGAAACATCATTTCGAGTGAGAATTATTCAAGCTAAAACAAGAGTAGCTCCCTTGAAAACTATTAGCATTCCTCGGTTGGAGTTATCAGCTGTTCATTTACTTGCTAAGTTAACTAATCACCACACACTAAGATTTGAATCTGAATTATTAAAAATTCACCTGTGGACTGATTCTCAAGATGTTTTATATTGGTTAAAGGAACATCCTTCAAGATGGCCAACTTTTATCGCTAATAGGTGTTCTGATATTCATACCCTGGTGCCAACGGCCGAGTGGCATCACATAGGAACCAAGAATAATCCAGCTGATTTAGCATCTCGTGGTTGCTTAGCATCTACACTGAATAATCAGGACTTATGGTGGTCAGGACCGGACTGGCTCTCTAAGTGTGACCAACTTTGGCCAAAAACAGTGATTAATCGAAGGACTAACGAACAATTTACAATTCCCATTGTTCTATCAACTAATTCTGCAACAGTTAAAGCTAGTGACTTTATTCTTTTCCACAAGTACTCTAATCTCAAAACTCTAGTGCATGTGATGGCTTATGTGATACGTTTCTTACAAGCTAAAAACTTAGTCCTTCCAATTTTCAGTGCGTCGTGGTTTAATATTGAAGTTATGAATGCTGGTGTAATTTTGAATCCAGATGAAGTTATCAGAGCTCGTTTATTATTGGTGTACATAGCACAACGGCAATCATTTCCTAAAGAAATTTCGAGTTAAGAGAAAAATGGAATTATTCCTAAGAACAGTGTGCTTATCAAGCTAACGCCCTTTATTGATCAAAAGTTATTAAAAGTGGGAGGAAGATTAAAGCATTCAATACTTTCTGAGGATGAGAAACATCCGTTGATCATACCCAGTGATCATCCATTCACACGCTTAATCATCGAAGACTGCCATAGGCGTACACTGCATGGTGGCGTACAGTTAACGCTGACAACGCTTCGCACACAGTACTGGGTATTAAAGGGTCGGCAGAAAGTCAAAGCGATAATACATAAATGTGTTGTGTGCCAACGTTACAGAACAAGTACTTCATATCAAATCATGGGAAATCTGCCACAATACAGAACAATACCTAACAGACCTTTCTCAAAATCAGGTGTTGATTATGCTGGACCTATTAGCATTAAGACATCACCAGGAAGATGTCAAAGTTCATACAAAGGTTTCATTTGTATTTTTGTATGTCTAAGCACTCGTGCTGTGCATTTGGAAGTAGTTTCTAATTACACTTCTGAAGCATTTATTGCAGCTTTCCGACGATTTGTTGGGAGACGAGGTCATTGCACCTTGTTATTAAGTGACAAGGGAACTAATTTTGTGGGTGCGGACAAAGAATTAAAAAGACTGTTCCAGAGATCCTCCGCCTTCACCCGCACCCTCGCTGAGGCCTTGGCATCTAATGGAACGGAATGGCGTTTCAATCCACCTACAGCACCACATTTTGGTGGGATCTGGGAAGCGGCAGTCAAGTCAACAAAGCATCATCTCAGACGGGTTATCGGGGAAACTAAGTTGACCTTCGAGGAACTTTCAACTCTACTGTGTCAAGTGGAAGCATGTTTGAATTCCCGCTCGCTTGTTCCCTTATCAGATGATGCTAATGATTTTCAAGCGTTGACTCCTGCTCATTTTTTAATTCAATCTCCATCTTATCTAATTCCAGAACCATCATTAATCGAGGAAAAAATTCCTACTTTAAAGAGATGGCAATTGGTACAGCAAATGCTTCAGCATTATTGGCGACGCTGGTCGAGGGAGTACCTGCAATCTCTACAGCAACGACAGAAATGGGCAGCATCAACCCGAAACATCAAGGCTGGGGATCTTGTGATTGCCCACAATGACAATATCCCACCAGCGCGTTGGCAACTAGCCAGAGTGATAAAAGTTCACCCTGGTGACGATGGACATGTCCGAGTTGTGACCATACAATCAGCAAATTCAGTGTTTAAAAGACCAGTGAATAATCTAATACTTTTACAATGACTATTGTAAGCTGAGTTTAAAATCTATTTGCATTTAAATATTTTTCTTATGTTTTGTAATGGTTCTCTTCTACGAAGAGAAGGTGGGCGGAATGTTTGAAGTCGTTGTAAGCCTGTTTGAATTCCCACCAAGGGTGATTCGTTGTTCTTTTATTGAGTAAGTCAAATTTGTGATAAGTAAGTCAAATTGTGTGACTTCCCCACGTGTTCCGGTGCCGTGGGAAGTCAGTCTGCTGTTGGTCGCCATATAGTACGGTTATGTTTGAGAGTGCTCCTTTCTGTTTTGTGATAAAATTATCAATCTGACGCTTTGTATCTTCATTATCGTGATCCGCCTGGTCCTTCGGAACATTTTACCAGTACCCATCGCGTACAATGATGCACTGCACTCTCTGAGAATAGAGGTGAGAGAAACTTCTTGAACGATTTGTTTGACATATAGTTCCATTGAAAACCACACTGAATGAGAAAGGCATGGGAAATATTCCAGAGGAAGACCACAAATGGAACACGATCTTAGAACAATTAGGAAACACTTGTAACGCTTGATGCTCGGATGTATGCTTATCTACATCTACATAAAGCCCTGCGATCCACCGCATGGGCGGGTAGCAGGGGGTGTTAGGTCATCATCCGTGCAAAGATGTAAGTTTTTGGGAGATGAAATGGTGTCATGTGTTATAGGAGTGTATTTAGTGGAGCTCAATTTTTATTGAGGTCGCTTGTTGTTCAACGAAAGAACGATTTTTTAAACCTATCTGTTTGGCAGTGCACCCCTCTTATTTTGTCTCATCTGTCAGACCTAAACGTGTGGTGAGGAGTCATGATAATATTCTCTGTGTCGCTTTGAGAAATGCTTTTAAACTTGATCCAATTATTTTTAGATCCCGCGGGTTGCCCCAAAAGTAATGCCCCACATTTTTTTAGAACCCCCTAATGAAAGGAATCAGTGCGTTGAAACGGTCATCAAGAGAAGCATCTCCATCGGTTGTTAAGCCTTATCAGGTTATCACGACGCTACAGTATCGTATATCTGAGTTCTCTGACCAATTTTGTGGACTCTGCAGAGAACAGACTGAGAAATTAGGTTTGCAAATACTTGTCTGACACAAGCTAAAGACGTCTAATAATGCAGAGTGCTTAGTAATTTCTCCTCTATTGCCCTTTCTCACTCATGATACTAACACTTTTCCACACTAATACTCTGAACGACGAAGAGGTGATCGGCGCAGTGAAACCCTGGCTTCACAACCAGAGCATGGACTGGTTCCGGCAGGGCATACACACCCTAATGCATTACTGGATAAAGATGATACAACTCGCAGGATATTACTTGGAAAAGTAGAGTGAATAGATAAAAGATATTTCTTTCATGTATGTAAATTTTATTTTTACAAAACAAATAGTTTAGAGGGAATATTCTGCGGACTAACATAAGAAAGTAATTTTTTTACTGCAAATAAAATAAAAAATAGACGCATATGCAGATTGTGTGAGAGGGAATATTCTGCGGACTAACATTAGAAAGTAATTTTTTTACTGCAAATAAAATAAAAAATAGACGCATAAGCAGATTGTCAAAATCATTTAACCCTAGAAGCTTCCTTCCTAGAAACCCACTTCCTTGGAGTAACGTCAAACAGCGTACCCCTGAAAATAATTATTTTTTATTTCGCAACTTTACTTCGTTTTTTTAGCAAATGCGGTGTATATAATTACTCTGGAGCCTATAACATTTTTATGCATTGAAGTATTTGCATTTAACGATGTTTAACATGAATTTTAAAATGGTTTTTTCAATGGAGTATTGGAAAATATCGTCGAAGTTAATGAAATCGAATTTCGTTTACCGACGCTGATTTTTTTAACATGTAGATATGTACTTTTAACAGATTACGCACAAAATTAAAAGGTTAGGTTAAAAAAACACAAGGAAATAGTTTTTTCTTAAAAACTTCGTATAGATTACTTCCACAAAGTCAAGCCTGGAACCATTTCCTTTAGGAAATAGTTTCTTTAAAAAATACTTTTGTTTCAACACTTGAAATTTGCGGGGTCCACTGGACCCCAGTGTGCCCTTCTAGGGTTAAAATAGTCCGACCTTACATACGCAAAAGTGAAGACTTGTGTAAAAGAAATGAAGTAGGCTGAAAGGAGAGCGGAGTAAAGAGCTGTAGAAATCGAATCTTAAGGCTGTTTACACGAGACACTTCATTGCAAAATCTGATGCATACATGGATGCGCATTGACTATTGCGTCGTATAAAGCGGTGAATTGCTAGATGCATGCGCAAATGCATGAACGGGAGATGGGAAAATAGCCCGCTCTCAAATTCCGTCCTCGTACTTTCGCGATTTCTGAGCATCAAATTGCGCACAATAATGCCTCGTGTAAAATGGCCTTTAGGATTGATGGCTCCTGCTGATGATGATCTAGACTGAGTACACAAGCCGATGAATTTAAATATATGAATTAACAAAAGGTCGGCAGTGATTTATAGACCAATTGATTTCATCATTAGAAACTAAAACTCTATTATTATAATATGTTACAAACAGCGAACAGGCAGGAAAAAATGGACAAGAACCCATGAACTTAGCTGGAATATTTTTTTTACGGATTCTTTGTATCTCCCTCGCCGTTGTGTTCTTCAAGACTAAACCCTCCGACCAGAGTCACTAAATCCACGCCAGTGAAATTTATTCTCGCGCGAGAGGGGGAGAGATGTAAAATTGAGACAGGGAAAGTTAGGGTGGGAACGGAGAAGAAGGGTGGAATACACGCCAAACGGCAGGAAAAAACCCTTGCTGTGTAAATAAAATGGCTTGGTTTTTACACCGTCGTCGATGGAATCTCGCAGTAGGTGAGCGTTGAGTTACAATTTCCGCGCCTCCTAAACAACCACCATGCCGGGAAAAGATAAAACTCGAAAAAAAAAACAGTCGACGCACGCAGACCGAGGTAGAAGATGGCAGGGCGAGAAACTCCACGTATCTCAAGTGGTCCATCCAACTTAACCCCTACAACTGCATAGCCCAAATGTCCTTAGCTAAGCCGCAGGATATTTTTCAAAGACTTCTATTCGTTTCAAGTTTAAATATTCAGTAATTACTTTGAGGGAGAGGGGAGGAGCTCATTTTAATCAGATGAAACCGGCTGCGTTCACGGAAAACTTAGAGTAACTGTTAAAAAATCATCATTTCCTTTATTCACAAAGTTATGTTTAATCCAATCGAGGTTCTTGAGCGTTCATAGAGTGCTGAGAATATTCTATTTGACGAAAATTAAAATTTTCTCGCGACAAGCAAGCCATGAGTACTAAGGTAGGCTACCGAGATAATTAGTGCCTTGGCCCAAGCCAAACACAACATTAGTAACGTGAAATTACTCGCATGAGAGACCAAATGTGTCTAATAGTCAATCCACACTATGGTAAAATAATTTAACCAGTAACTTAAAAACTGTGAATAATGAGCCGATAAATTGTTGGTAAGTGTGAAAAATATGTTTGCTCACATGAATCCAGTCAAATTATAGGTGTCTCATTCATAAATAACAAAAAACCCTTATGATTTTCTTTTCTTGTCGTGTATTATTTGGTACTAATGAAGCTTCATTATAATTATTTAATATTGGAATATAACTAGACTTAGTTGTGACCAATTCTAAGGTCGTGAGGGCGTTAGTGATGTATATTCGTATTGAATATTTGATCATCGACGCTACTATCAATTAAAAAGGATGGATAATGTCATTTCCATAAACAATTATAGTTATGAACGATAGTCGAAGCCAAAAATCTAAAGACTTTCATGATGAATTGAGAAAACTTCAATTTACGAAACTTACGCCCCACAGAATATTGCTAATATATACATATAATATTTATTTATCACACTTGATTTCTTTACTCTCCTGAAAAACGTAAAACATAAGAAAACTAGTAAAAAAAATTTAAATTCTCAATGGAACGCTTTCAAATGTTTGCGAAGTACGCTTAATAATTGCACATAAGAAGAAGATGTCTAGTAACTTAATTATTTTAAACGTTTAATTTGTTTGATAAAATAACTGGCCGAGAATAATGAAATACTCAGCGGCAGCATTAACGTCAAACCCTAACTTCTATCTGATAGCCACTTCAATTAAGACTGGCTCCTTACCAATGCTTAAAAACTATCGATATATGGAGTTATTAATGCAGCATACGCCATTCTTTATTGAAAAAAAAATCACTTTTGGAGAAGGGAATGTATACACCCAATTTCTCACAGTGTTTTACTACAATTTTCGCCTCCAATATTTTTTACACGAACATTTAAAATACCACTCATTCGCCATCGGGTCAAATTTCTCCTCCATCACGTCTTCCTTAGACCGCCGCATATTTTTGCAGTCATCTTTTCTCTTTCCTGTTTTTTCAGCCCAAGAGGCAGAGGGGAGCGTCGGAAGGGGTCGGATTCAGTCTCATATTCACATTCTTGTCTCGCGTCTCTGGAGGGAGAATGTGAGAGGGGGAATAAAGGGAAAAGAGGGCGGGGTCAGGAGGATTTGGAAGATGAGAGTATGAGATTCTGTACAGGAGAGACCTTCTGAGATATTGGTTTGTTTATGTAGGGGAGAGGGAGGAGTCGGGCCAGAGCCAACCCCTCCGCCCACGGATGGGATGTGGATTGTTATACGAGGGTGGCGAAAGGCACGAGGGGGATGAAGCGATAGAGGTAGTAGGAGATATCGTAGCCGAAGGGGTTGCGACGAAAAATATGTACAAAGATTCCAATAGAGATAGGAGTGGCAACCTGGTAGGGTGACGGCCGAGTATATATTGGTAGAGGAGCCATCTGAAGTGAATAGGTATCTGAAAATGTCCAAAGCCAGTGTCACACGATACTTGATCCAGCACAAGACCTAGTGTGCAAGCGCACATAGACCTTGTGTATGTAAATATCAATGTGCATGACTCTTCAATTTTCAACTTACATCAACATACAACCCTGCAGGCCGCCGCTTGGGCGTGTGGCTGGGGGTATAAGGACACCAGCCGTTCCCATTTAGGAACACACGGATAAATTTTATTGTAACTTAAAAATAGGTAAATTAAATAACCAAAGATAAGATACAAACTGTGGGAAAAAATGTTCAAGTACTGTATTCATGAGAATTCAACCCTAAAAAGTGAATGTAGACAAATAAGTAACGAATGAATGACATGCTTACTGCAGAAGTGCTGAAATTATCGAATTGTGAAAATATGTAATTAACGACCGATGCATACAGTGGTCAAGTGTTACACTTTGAAAATAACTTGGACATATTATTCACTCAAGAAAAGCTTATGAACGAATCACAGATGGGAAATAAAATATTAAAGAATTTAAAAAAAATCTGTTCCCAAATGGGAACATGAGAGTATATACGGCTGAAGTGCAAATAATGTTTTGTAAGGTGAAATAGAGAAGCGTATTATGGGATTGCTAGAAGTGGAGCTCAGTTATCATTCTGGTCACTTATTGTGTGAGGAAAGGAGGAATTTTTGTACCTATCTATTCGGCAATATATCCCTCTTTTTTATCACTTCTGTCAGACCTAGAGATGAAGTATGGCGTCAAAATGATATTCTCTGTATCGCCTTGAATCACACCTGTTCTGAATTTCTCAAGTAAACTAGGCCTAGAGTATATACCCCTAGTCTCTAGCGGCTCCCCACCCAACCCCTCTAAAAGATGTGAAAATATGTAAATAACCCAAGGTACGGCATTGGGCGACCTATGTACTGTCGGTACACATCCATTTATTTGTTGACTTCAAGGCGATAAAAAAAACTTACAGCGGTATTATGGAGCTGATTTCAGAAAGTGAAGATCGCACAGCTAATACTAACGTGATTGGTTGAAGCCTACATAGGTCTCCCTGGAAGTTAACAGCAAACTAATACGTAACAATAACAATATTCAATAGCTCATGAGAGTATGATGGACTAATGGCCGTTTTACATGATGATTGATTCAGTACTGAAAATCGAGCTGAACTCTAGATGATAAAAACCGTACCATGTAAAGGATCTGATAGAAACCCATTACTCTATCAAATTAGATAATTAGAACTGCGTGGAATAAATGCGATAATTATTTTCCGTTCAATCATTGAGGAAATGAAGAGAGCGCTTGTATGAGTGGCCAATGTTGGACGCTGTGACGGGGGTGTGGCCCGTTCAACATTTTTGTTAACCTCGATTTTCCTTCAGTGCTTACGGGCCGACGCATTGATTTTGTAATTTAACGATGTTTACCATCGATAACTTACTATTTATCAGCACTCATCTATTTCTTTGATATTATATGAGTTAATAATGAGGCGCATTTCCAGTGAAAACTACGGTGAAGTCGAATAGAATCGTATGCACAAATTTATAAATATATATGTTTCAAGAGTTACATAGCGTAAATTTCGTAAAGCTGGTGGATATTCTTGATTTACATCCGCTTATTCGTCCATTCCGTCGTTCTATCCATAGGAAAGTAAGAATTGAGCAAGAGTAACCAGATGGTTGCTATTTAGGTTGTCAGGCAACAGTTTGGTAACGTAATGTTACCCTGTTGATCTACTTCAGTGACTCGTGTGCACAAACTAGTTTCCTATATACTGTTTAGATCGTTTTGTAAACAACACAGTAACTATGGAAGGACCGTATGGCGCAGTTTATCTACATTATATAGTTCATCGAAAGCCAGGACAGAGCCGTAGCGAATTCAGCATCGTGAGAAAGCGGGCTCCGAGGCATCGTATTCGATATCAGTCTCGCATTTGGTTCCTAGTTTTTGGAGCAAATTTCAGTACTGAATTCAGTACTAAAAGTAGAGCACAGTATAGCTGGTTATTTATAAAACTAACCTTTACCTTGAATGCCTAACGTTATTCAATTGATTAGAAATATTGCCATTGAAAGCAGCATTTTATTTACACCATAGTTGAACATGTAGGATTATGCTCGTGTTTTTACGTAAGTATTCGCGAGAAAAGCGTCATAAAACGAATAGAAGAAAGTAGACGCGTACGAGGATAAAGTAAAAGATGGTTCAGATTTTCATGGCCAAGATAGGATTATAAAAATGAGAGATGCTTTTGAACGTGAGACCCTGAGAATACAGAGAGACAGTGGGGTAAATCAGGTTAGGCTCGACTGATTGAGTTGTGGGGGGGGTGGGGAAATCCGCCACCGAAAATAAGGGATGTGAATATCATGGAAAAGGTGAGACCTCATCATAGAAATATTGCGCTCCATAAGGAGTCACGCGCGCGGCGATATTTCTCTGTCATCGCCTTATCCTGACAGGGTGGCACGAGAAAATATTGGGAAGAGAAAAGTCAGGATTGGGGAGAAGATAAAATATTCATCCCTATCACACGGCAGAGAGGCATTATTCTAGGACCGAATGATTCCGCAAGTTATGCTTTTTGACATGAAACCTTTGTATCATGAAGAGTTTTATGTAGTCCGATACAAGTTGATGTCAATGTTTCATTCTGCAATAACCCGCAGCTGACAACACGAAACTGACAGTCAACTATTTTATCTTGCATCGATGGTAAGATTTCATCCCCAGTTATTTGAAAAAAAATCGTCTCATATCATTAGTGGACTGTATTCCTAAGTTGGTTGGCGTGATTTTTCTAATGTGCAAAATTGCCGAAATATTTTCATGTGTGTTCTCATTACTAATGTACATTGATAAAAACTGTAATATAAATGTTACAGATTTGGGCTCATCGGATTTCAATGCTAATTTAACTTGGCAACTTTTAAAAGTAGCAAATTTTTCATCTTTCCGTTTTCGTTGCTCCATTGTGCCGTGGTTGTGTGCCACAGATTTAAGTTTACGCTCTTAAAGTACTGTCCTGTGTCCTTGTTGTTCGAAAAAATAAAGTTTGATCATATCTTGTTATAAATTTAGGAGATATTAGGCCCTAAACAAGGATCAAAATTCAAAAAAAATAAATTTGAAGTCATCTTTGACAAATTAAAGTCATCCAGGTGCTCCGAGTATAAGTCTAGGAAGCCAAAAGGTAATAAAAAACACAGATTAATGTCTTTTAACTATGAAAATGTCATTATATTTTAAATATGACAACTAGATCGTCATTTATTGGAGATAGAGATCAGAGCTGCTATTTGTGATATCTGCTTTGTGATATTTGAAGTGTTATAACATTAACATTTATTATTACAGGAGACTAATATTCGGCAAATCGTCATTTCTCATTGTACTCTTGCTATGTGTCAAAAATCGTGAAACTCGGAGACGGTCGAGCCACGAGTGCAGGGCCATTTGGTTGAGTTTGCGAGGAGTCGCCCATAAACGAGAAACACTTTTTTCCCAAACATTGCATTTAACAAATGATGTGGTACAAAGTCACTCGCACGGGTGCATATACACCGGGGTTGAAATTCGCTATGAAAAGAGCTTGAAGGTATATGGCTTGATGGAAGGTGGTGCAACTGGCTAACACACCTGACCGGCAATTGGGAGATCCGGGTTCGAATCCCGGTCAAGTCAAATGATTTTTTCATAGCGAATTTCAACCCTGGTGTCTATACACCCGTGCGAGTGACTTCGTACCACATCATTTGTTAAATGCAATGTGTGGAAATTTGTCAATTTTGTCGTTTTAATAACGACAATGTTGGGTTTATCCACCACGACAGTGGCTTTGTAAGCACGACTTCGTCTCATGTGCTACAATGTAGACTTGAGGCCTGAACATCTAGTTCGCATAAAACCCCCCTCGAAATTCGCCTTGAAGGAAGATGGCTTGGTGCTGACCGGCAATTGGGAGATCCGGGTTCGAACCCCGGTCAAGTCAAATGATTTTTGCATAGCGAATTTCAACCCTGGTGACTTTATTTCCCATTGTTATAAGGGTTGCCAACAAATATTTTAAAACAATAACACGAAACTGACGGTCAACAATTTGATCTTGCATCGATGGTAAGTATTCCAGCAAAATTTCGTATTTTCCCTCCAGTATATAGATTTTTCTCTATGTTATTTTTGCTTTATCGCTGCACTTACTTGCTTTGAAATGGCTGGGAATATTAATCAAGTTCAATAGTCATGCGTACGACGATAAGAAACTTACTTCAAAAGCATCAGTATTGATTCCTTAAGAGAGAGTTTTTTAAACGTCTCGATCGTGAACTTTTGGATTGCCATTAATATTAAATATTAACACCAAATTCGATAAGCGTTAAAAGCTCACACACGGACGCATGCTTTAAATCTTTTTGATGGTTCAAATACAAAAACCGATCCGTGGACTATTGGAAAGTAAATGTACACATTTGACTCTTTATATCTCCCTGTTTTTGGAAGAATAATACGCAACGAATTATCATTTCCACTCATTTAAATAGACCAAAAGAGGAAAGCTTGACGTGGAATCTCTCGAATCCAGAGCAGAGTATTCCCTAAAATGAGAGAATTTAGATGCCCGGTGAGATTGGCGCACAAAAAAAAACCCGTTGGAATTCATGCAATTCATATAAATTTGAATACTATCTAACTTCGGCAAAAACAAGAATGTGGACATTATATTTTATAAGTTATCCAACAATCTTCCGATAAAGGCAAGAATATAAATTCCGACAGTGTTCTACCCCAGGCACTTTCGTCAGAGCTTATTTATGAAATAATGTATTTAATATTATCCAGAATATGTAGGTATGAGCACGGGGTAAATTTCTCAAGCTTCGAGGCGACTTGAAACCTTAGCAGCAACATCCTTAACAAGAAAATGATTACCCCTCAACCTCTAGCGTCGATGATATATCTGATTGTTGATGCACCATTCGATGTTCTTATGGCCAATTGCAGGAACGACACATATGCAATTTATTAACTTACTTACGGACGGTACCCATTGAAATTCAACATTGAACTTATTTTATATTAAAGAATTCAAAAGAGATATGGTACTTTTTCACAGTTTTCATTTCAAACAGAGCAAATTGAATATTTTTTTTGACTCCAAAGAATTTAACTGGATATAAAACTCGTGAATCCGCGTGCGTGGGGATTCAGGTTTTAACATCTGCATAAATAACTATAGACGTTGTCAACCATCCACTAAGGTTCCTCAGGGTTGGTTTGGCCGAAGCGACGCACGCGAAATTTCAGCCCATCCATTCAATTCATATCTATTCAATTGTTTAAAAACTATTTCAATACAGTTCAGTTAAACCGTCAGTTTATGGTTTTTAAATCATGTCACCAATCGACAGGACAGGTTGAATGCTTTAAAGAATTCAAAAGAGATATGGTACTTTTTCGCAGTTTTTTATTTCAAGTCGACCGGTTTCGTCGCTTAGGCGACATCATCAGGTGCATAAGTTTAGAATACTGCTGAGAATTCTTTAGAATGGATTTTCACCAAGTAAAGACTGAAACAATCGAGCTTATTATTTTATATTATCGATATCGATCAAAATATATCGCTCAAAATGTATTTCTCATGGATTCTATGGGTTTTTCTATCTTAATACGTTCTGGGCCTATATTCGCCACATTTGGCATTCGCCATATCCATACGAGGTTCGGCTCCAACAATTCTATCGGTCGTCAAGGGGACAGCGCACCAAAAACGTTGAATTTTCAGCGTTTTTATGATTGTTATTTCAAAATTTAAATTTAAAGCACTTGGAAACCAAAAAACGATTGCATGTATAAAAATTTTCATTTTTTTCCTTTCCAATGGTTTTTGTCGCGACTTATAACAATAATTATTTATAATTAAAATATACCAAATAAAAAAGCTCTGTATGCCACAAAAATGAACTTTACATGCATTTATCATGGAATCGCTTTTACTCAAATAAAGTCAAACCGGAGACCGTTAGGTAAACAAAAAGTAGCCATAAACCTTTCGAGTGACATTATGAATCAGGCTACTAACTTTAACGTCATTCCGTGCAGTGGTTTGGTAGTTTTAAGTGACCGCACAATCATACTTCCCTTTTTATATGTTAGAAAGAAGATGGGACCCATTTAATAATGTTGCGGAAACATTATAAAAATTTATTGGTGTCATAACTTATGGCATGGAGTTATGAGTGCCATAAGTAGCCAAGATGGCGGATGCGCAGTGAATCGCTTAGAGACTTGATTACTATATAAATTTGTTGTTTGGAGATAAATGACTATTATGTTTCTCTCTTACTGACTAATTATCATGCGCATTAACATTTATTCAGAGGCTAAAACTTCATAAGTTCTATCCACCGAAATATATTGCATCCAACATTCGAAGCTATTGACAACTGGCGAATAAGTTATGAAACTAGTGGATGTGTTCCTGCAATCCGAATATTTTTATGAGATCTATGACTTAAAGTATTTAATAACTATTGATTCCATTACTAAATGTTCTTGCAAACGGTCATCAGACAGAAAATGTAAAAAACTAAGGGTTAAAAAAACGGAAACCATAAAAATATGCGGAAACTTTGCATTTCCTGTTCGCCTTTTTGAGATAGCCGTTCTCGTCAGAAAACCTTGAAAAGATATTCGCAATCCGTTATAAAAACCCAACTGGAAATATGACTCATTTTTTTAAATAATCCCTGATTTCATAGCAATGAACTGAGTACACATGCCTTACTGCTATGTTAATCTTTTAAAAGATGAAGACTTATTAGATCCGTTGACTGAACTACGTGGAAACGCGAAGAGAAGCTACCAGCAAGTACCCAAAAAAATTAGGCACATAATGCCCAAAGTTGAATAAATATGCAGCCTTTAATTAGGAAGGTTGCGTATTTAACTAATAAAATCTCCGAAAAATGAGAATAAGTACTCGAGATGCCTACTGAAAATTTTAAATCGAGCAATTCTGAAATGTTTTGTCATATTTTACGGCAAATGGGTTCTTATTCATATTTCACCGTAAGTCTCTCGAGAAGGGATACTTATACAGAAAATCATTTATGGAAACCGTAAAGGAAGGCCATGAACCCCATTTTTTTATGCCTTCCGGGATAAAATTTTGAAAGCCAAAGGGGGGGTTAGCTGTTTTTACGGGCCCTTACTCCATAAGCGAAATTACAAAATAATTATTTCACCCTCACTTATTTCACGATAAAAACGGCCTTAAACGAAAGTTGCATTGAATATTTCAAACTGTCCCCGCAATTTTTGACAAATGGCATTAGCTTGGACATGCTGTCTCACACTCGTACGTGAAACAATATTGTTCATAAATCAAAATATGTACATATATCATAATTATAAAAACTGAATATTTCTCAAAAACATTATTTACATTTGAACTGAATTGCCATGCATAATATTTGAATACATGCCAGAGAATTAAAATCACTGTGTCAAATTGCCATGAGAAATTGATTAGGGCTCTAAAACTCATGCATGAAGTTGTTTTTTATTTTATTCTTTATTCATTCATTAATTAAAAAAGTTAGGGCATATTATTTTAAATTATTTTGATTCACTCCCACGGTAAATAGATGTATAAATAGCCACATTAGAGATTATAAAACGTGACTCCCTATCAGCTAGCGTTAACACTAAAGCCGCGGGCGGGACATTTCGGTACAATTTTAAAATTTAGTGAGCTATATCTCTTGTAACACAAGGCGGGCCTCCATATTCTTTTCCCAAGGCGTGCGAGAAATAACAATTAAACACCCACCATGTTTCACTTTTCGCGGTGAAACAATAGGGAAACGGAGGGCAGAGCCAAAGCCGACAATGATGAATTGGGGAAGGGGACGAATAGAAAAGCACGAGCGGGGGATTGACAGTAGAGTTCTTGAAGGGAACGGACGTGTGATGGGGGTTCTGTGCCATATTCCGGAGGAAGCGGACATTCAGCCGCGATACTGGGGCCAGAGAGAGAGAGACCCTGATACAGGACTACCATTCGTGCAGATGCTGTGATCACTTTACGCCAGGACTACGGGTTCAGGAGGCTGTAAAGCTAGAGTGACACCAGCCACGTATCAACCTGTATTGTCAACAAGAGCGTAAATATGGACTTTAATTCTGTATTTTAAATAAGCCATACAACCCAGTTGGGTACAACCCGGATTAGAGGTTGATGCTAGTTTTGTTTTATTAACATTGGAGTAATGAATGTTTATAGAAGATATATGGCTTAATTCAAAGAAGTTGATTATCATAAAATGTTTAAAGATAAGTAAATCATTTGAAGTAACTGTATGAGATGCAGAATATTACAATTGTCTGGGTCATGACCTTAAGTTAAAGGTAAAGATATTATATACTTTGTTTGTGTGTGTCTTGATTCAATGATATGATTTTGTCTGATCAATTAAATTGCTAGTTATCACGTATCGCATGTTGTTTTGTGTTTCTCATGTTATCTACCGCAGAGAAGGCTGGGGCAATTGAAAAAGGTAGGAGACCGTGGTTAATTTATCTCACATTTATTTTACACTCTCTTAATATATTTCTTAAAATTTTCGGAGATTTTTACTTTTATTACTAGTATGCAATTGACTGGGGTGATACATGTTTTCTCTGGAGATCATTTGCTCTATTTTACACATAATATGTTAGAAATGAAAAAAATGTGGAAAATTTAAGATATGAGTCAGGTCTCGTTTTATTTAATAAGCTAAACCGAAAATTTTTTATTGTATCTGAATGATGTTAAAATAATCAAACCACCAGTAGGAAGTTTTATTCAAACAAAAAAATTCATTTTTAAAGAAATGAGACCATAACAGAGCCAGGAATTGTCAAAACACCGATGGGACATTTTTGTCTCAGCCGCGGTTGTAGGGGGTTCGCGAAGCCTAGTGGCTCTTGTGTTAATAATAACCTAGAGTGCTTGGATGTATCTGAAAGCAATCTATAAAAAGATAGATTTTCAAAGTAACTTCATTTCACTCTTTCAGATAGTCAAGAGCATAGTAGACTTCAAAAAAAACAATAGAAAAGAATTCATAATACAAGTTCTTTTTTAACTTTGTGGTATTCCATTTTTAATATTCCATTTATGTGGGGCAAACAGCCCGCAACTTTAATGTTAGAGTCAAAGAGCACCAATCAGCCTATTTTAATAGTTGTGAACTCGAGAGCAATTTTTCCAAACACCTTTTAAACTATGACCACCACAGTGATTTTAATCTTGACATTTTATGTTTTGCAAACCACAGACGTGTGCTTGACTCACTTGAGCAGCTCGAAATTTTAAAGACTTTACACGACCCTGATTCAAAGATTTTAAATGAGTATTTGTACCCGTCCTCATCTCCCATCCTCACAGCCGCCTCCCGAATTTCCCTCCCCCCTCCCCCACTAAACTCCCCGCCAATCACTGTTCCTGACCAACCCGCATCCACACCACCCTAATCACTCACAAACGCCCCCCCCCTCCTTCCAAGCTATATATAAGACTTTGAAAACCCTAAAAAGCACCTGAAGATGACGCTCAAGCGTCGAAACCCGGGTCGTGTGTGTGTGTTTTTTAAGTTGTGGTTTTTGTAATTGTTACCATTAAATCATCTGATATATAGAAAAGAATTCACTAGAGAATGAGCAATTTACTTGAAAGGGATATCAACAGCTTCGGGTGCATGATCAATGGATGACTCCCTCAATATTTAATCCCGTCGAGACAATAGGCTGTACATGAGATTACAAGACAAAAACACAAGAGCTGCACTCCCATTAGCCTGGTTCACTTCTTCCTCCGCACGTGATTCACAGATCACCAATTACTCAAGGGCGGGAGGAGCGGAATACGGACTGCACTTTATCCCTTTATCTCTCGAATCGCATCACACAGTGGAGCGGCCAAGGATCGGGCTAACGGGAACATTGCGTGACAATTTAACTCCTCCGCGCTGTCTCTGAAGAAACTGCAGAAAGTCCTCTCGTACTGCTAATGAGAGAATACCGTTGCTGCTGAGGGGTATCATTTATTTGATGAGACTACAATGTTAACCCATCTTTCACTTGGACGCGCATGCAAAGGTAAAAACAAGAGAATACTCGCATTGTAATGACCTCATGAATGCAGGGAGTTCTGTGACCTCAAGGTGGTCCCACGATTTCTAATGAAATGTAGTTCAAATCATATTTTGACAACTAATGATAAATGTGCTCTCTATCTTGTTGGAGCAACAAAACCCAAACATTTCCACACTATAAAATTTGCAAATAGAACTTGAAACTAAATTGTGTAAAATGCGAGATTGGGAGAAGCTTCGAGCAAATTGGTGTCTTTATCATCTTACAGAAAGATATTTTTCGAAAACAACTCTTTTAAGTACTCGCCTACCACACGGGCGGCCAGGGTTCAAATCCCTGCAGAGGCGGATAATTTTCAGAGGAAACCCGATCCCTACTTGAGTGTCTTGTGGTGGGTACTTCAAGTGGAGTACTTCGTCTGTCGGATGAGACGTTAAGCCGTGGTCCCCTTGGCGCCTTTAGTTAAGAGCAGGCTAACGCCGACGCCGGGTTTCTATCCACCCTTCTTCCCTAACCTATCCCCTATGGCGCAAATAACCTTAGCCGTCGGTCGCCTCCCCAAATATCCTATCCAATCCAACTCTTTTAAACAAGCAAAAAATACTAGAAAATTGAATTAAAATCAAAAGAGGTGACTAAACATTTAATTTTTTAGAGGTAAAAAGACTACCTCCAAGTCTGAGGGGAATATTCAACGTTTCAACAGACTGCGCTGCAACTGGAACCCATGGTTGGAAAAAAAGTTAAAAAAAATAATGTTCAAGGAATGATCTAAGCAGCTAGTACATTATATTTTCTTTTTGATTTCCAAGACATTGTATCTGTTAAAGTTGTTTGGCAAACTTACGAAAAGGTGGAGATAATTACATTATTTTTACTCACAGAATCGCGATTGAGCTTCCAAAAATACCAAATGCGAGTGGTAGTTAAAAATTTAACTATCCCATTTGCGGGCTGTACTCATGGAAATGAAACTTCAAAAAAATTCAGGCATTACGCGTTGGAAGTTCGTCATAATCAGAACAAAAATTGGAATTTCCGTAGACCTTTAATTATACGATAATTACAACGCGTTACGACTCGCAAAGTAATCATCAGGTACTAGATACTGAACAAAAGGAGACAGTTCGTGATTATGGTTGAAATTGAAATTGTAAAATCTATGGAAAAGTGCGCTCGTCGTTCTGATTATGAAAATTAACTTCTCTGATCCGTAATTACTGTGTTTTCCATTACTGAAGGAGCCCGGGTAAGAAAGTGTCAACCATTGTTTATTATGTCCCTGCGCTACTGTAAACTAACACTAGAAAAATTTAACAGTAAAATTACATATTAATCCCAATTTACAATGATCTCAAACTTACCTTCCTAAAGCTCAAATTTACAGAAATTCGGAATTAATAATTTTTTATGTCTAAATGAAAATTTTAGATCCACCAAAGCTCGATAATTCAACTATTTCAAAACTAACACAATTTTGGTATTTTGGATTGAAAAATAAATTCATACTCTTATCTGCGGGGTGAAGTATACACATGAGCCATCACAAAGGCAAAGCTGAACCACAGAAGCAAAAAGGAAACAGATCCTGGCAACGCCAATATCTTACCCAGAGAAAAGCTTAGGAATGGTAATGGATTATGTCACTGTCCTGGAAAAGGGTATTATTCTTCTGATGAGACCTAAATCCTTGTCCTATTTCTCACTTGGAAGTGCATGCAAAGAATAAAGGTGTGTGCTCTAATGGCAATGCCCTCGCAAATAGAGGAAAAGTAAAACAAAAGGGTTCATTTTTTATCTCAACACTGCACAGGCCGTCGGTCACGTAACTGCACCCTTTATGAGCCGTTGGACAATTAGATTCATACTAATTAAACCTCTCCGATCCAATCTACTGTGTGTCCAATAGTCACTGTCACTGAGCGATGCGGGAGTAGAGGACACAGCTAATGTAATAAATTAAAAGAGAAATAGATTTTTTTTTCATCCAGCAGCGGGTTGCGTGGGCCACGTATCTTCACTAACTCTTGAATTACTGACATAAAACGAATTATAAAACAGTCCATGCTTCCTACGTACACGCCCACTAATTATACAAAAATCACTGCCACCGGGAGCAAGCGGAACCACGTAGGATATTAGAAATTCCGTACGAGGCCAATGTACGCGACTACTTCTTACAAGCAAGATAAAGTAATGAAAAATAATTTAAAAAAATACTTGTAATCCTTTCAACTACTATGTGTGGGAATTTCGTCAAGCCGGTCTATGTCTCCAATCCTTCCAAATAGAACTTGAAACTATTTGAATGGATCAAGATAGATACTGAAATAAAACTATCGATCACGTAACGTAGCGTCACAATACGCTGAATAATAACCTATTATTTCAAAAGGAATTTGAAAAAAAGAACCATAAACACCAACTTTAAATGGACACTTTGGATAAACAAATTGTGAACAAAAACCGAATATTTTTGCTCAAATAAATTTTTTTAAACTCAACTTTATCATTCTAGATCACATAAAGGTTACAATGAAGTCCCAATAGAGGAATTTGCTTTGGTATTAGCAGCATTACACTTTGGAAAACATCTTGTGAATTTTCTTAATCAAAAACAAATAATTTTATGCTAACTATTAGTAGTAAATCCGACTTTCCGGCTTCAAAACTTCCTATTTATAGAATGATTAACTCATTAAACCAAGCGCTGAGAAATGTCTGATGTAAGGCACTATTTGTGGCAGTTGAAGATTTATATGTCTTAAACCTTGCCGTTTTTTTGCAAAATCAAACCGTGGAAATACAAAGTACTTTTTCGTGGTTACAAAATGGCCGATAATATTTTAAGCAACGAAAGTCATACCTATTTCTTTTAATCAATTATGTAAGGTGTGGTGACACTTGAGTCTCATCTGTCAATCCGATGTGTAAGGAAGAAAAACCCGGAATGGGTTGCATTTCAATGCTGTCATGAACGGATCGATCGATAAATGTCGTTGATTTTCAGACGAGATGAGACTATATAGGTTCTTTACAACTTCCCATAATTAAATAACAATATGAATATGACGACGATGAATAATTAATGCAGTATACAATTTGACCTGTAGACTCATTTGATAAAATACATATATAAACTAATTAAAACGGACATTTGGATAAATAATCATGTACAAAAAATAACACAAATACATAGGCAAAGAATATGATGCGCTTTCCAGAGAAATTGTCCATTTTCATAATCAGATTAAAATAACTAATAAAACGCACCAGGAGAAAGATCTCGGTACTCTTTCAATAAATTTAGAACTTTCAGCAAGTTCTAAATTTATTGAAAGAGCATATACAAGAACTGTTCAATATTACCATCGCGGGTTCAAGTCCGAATTACAAGAGGTATAACAACTCCTTTTCCAGTGAAGAAGCAAGTAGAAAAGACTTAAATAAACATCTTTTAAGGTAGTTTAGCAAAATATCATTTTACTTAAAAATCAATGAATTGGGTCTCATTTTAAAGAAAAATATCTCACCTTTCTAATAACACCAAAAATTCAACCCCTTACCAAATAACTTTCCGAGATGTTTGTCAAAAAATACCAGTCCTTTTACATGGGAAATTGTCCGTGTATGCACTCCACGTAGATATTACTTACAAAATAAGGTATTTCTAAAACTTAGATGTCGTAAAAAAAACTAACAGCGTGTAGTTTGTATGTTTTCTCAACTATTTTTGAAAATTAATTATATTGTTATCGCAATAAGCTCTAGGGTATCACAAAAAACCTTCCATTTTGAAGGAGTGTAAAACGCACCGAAAAAAATGAATCAAATTGGAGACTTATGCAGATATTTTTTATTAAATTACTTACTATTTCTACCATACAAAACTATATTATTGCACCATTAACATTGCAATATTTCATTCATTTGTCCTACAGCTGGTGAAATTAAAACGTATAATTGGAGTATGGTCTCTATTATGACTAGGGAACTATCTCGCTCAAACTACCTTAAGGAGAACGCTGCACTGCTGCCTTACTTAATGCTCCATGCCCTCCACTCTGAGCAACTTAGACCTTTTTTTACACCTCGAAAAAGTAAAGTAGTTATAATGCATAGTAAAAAAACATATACAGTTTGATTATTTTTTAATGCTGTCAACCAGTGTCGACGTCTAACGTGTGATTTTTAAGACAAACATCATCCTGTTTGTATTTTTCAGTTTTTCATGTATTTTTTGTCATTTTCTGTTTGTCTTGAAAATGACGCTATATACGTCGAAACCGGTATACAGCATCAAAACGTAGTGGAACTGTACATCCTTTCACTATAAATTATTCCTTACTGTCGTTTCATAACGTTACGCCAGAGTGAATTAATTTTAGTATGATAAATTAGGAAATAATGCTGATATTCCCAGTTGTCAGCTCACATACCGCATGTTTCTTAGTGAATTTATCGGCTATTGCTGACGGAATCGCACCCCATGAGGATTTAAACTTGAAATGAATTTCCCCAACTAACCAAAGATTAACCAAGCAATGATTAAATGAGCCAAAAGCATTCCACTTTCATTATAATAAAATTTCCATATCCAACAATTTTCCTAGCAGGCGCGGTTCGGCACTCACAAAAGACAAGAAATTCATTGGCCAGGCTATACATTAGGAAACATGCCCCTACTGAATATCAAGTTCCTCTCAATGAAAATATTCCCTCATAAAAACAAATGAATCGCATCGTATACCGAGTCATAGAAACGATTTTTATCCGCCAGCTGTAAGACACAGCGGGACACCCGATAACGTATCATTGGAAACGAATAAGTGGACCATCATATGAGTCCAACACCGATTCGGTCAGCGGCAGACAGGACAGTTCCGGACTCCTTCCCCGCTGTAAAACGTCAAAAAGAATGGACCATAATGAGGAAACCGGGACTTTATGGGAAAAGTGAGCACAAAAGATAAACGCAGTTTTACGCCTCTCTCTCCAAAGGACTTTGAGGGCCGCCGATCCCAAGGGGAATACCTCCTTACGGACGGTTCGTAATCTCACGTAAGCTTTTCCCGATTTCGGTCCCTTAAAGCTGTCTGAGCTGCTCCCTTAGCTTAAGTCCCACAGTTAGGCGAAAGGAAAAGCCCGTCCTCCCTCGCTTCCACACACTTTCATGGCGCTCTTTATGACTCGGCGAATTTTTATCGTCCTCTCTTTTGATTGGAAGCAACTGACTTAAAAAGCGCAAGGAACATTTTAGGGTCCATAGCAGTGATTTTCCCAAGAGTCTATCGCTAGCGACTGACCTAATTCCTGAGGAAAAAAATTTAAGAGGGAGAAACAGAGCAAAGATGGAAAAATTGCGACATTGTTCGAAATTAAAGCGAATATTTTCCATCCGCTCTTTCACCCGTATTAGGACGGCATTTAGCTACACAGGCTTTGAATAATCAAAACCAACCCTTGATGCCTGCTTAGATTATTCGCTAGCTCGCCTCAGTGCACGCGTAAACATTATTAAAATACTGAAATTGTTCTCGAGATTCCGTCCGAGTAAGGATTTTGGCTGCTGTTAACGTTTAAATGGAATACTCCGCTCTGAAAATGGAATTTCTCTGTAGACGATGGAGGAGTATTCCATAGAAACGTTGGCAGCGGCCAAAATCCTTACTCGGACAGAATCCCCAGAATTATATACATATATATACCGGTCTCGTGGGTCATGCCTTGGGGAGTGTCTTTTCCTATAAATCCCCCGCCGATTCCAGTGGATTCTTAGTAGACTGGGTAGCTTGGTGGTCTCAGCATTGGACGCGAAATCCAAAGGTCCGCGGTTCGATTCCCGGTCCAGTAGAATTTTTTCCGCTTGGAATCGGCCATCATTACATCTTCACGCCACCATTGTGTTTGTCAATTTAAAATGTTCCTATCAACTTTCTTTCTACCTTTCTGTTTAAATATTTATTTGTATGTATTTGCCGCTGTGCGGTCTGAGTGAATGAACGATTGATTGTATGGCCTGAATGGCTCATTTCCTACTTGGGTTAGCGTACCCCGAAACGCCTGTTCTATATCTTTCACCACTGTCTGTGTGCTTGAGTTATTCTTTCATTTCGCCTTTTGCGTATGTCATTCTCTCTCTGCCGGTGGGTGAAAAGCAGCCCTGGCGCCATCTATTGGCCGCTCTCGTGGGTCATGCCTTGGGGTGTGTTTGTTCCTATAAACCCCCCCACCCCCCGCCGAGTCCAGTGGATTCTTAGTAGACTGGGTAGCTTGGTGGTCTGAGCATTGGACGCGAAATCCAAAGGTCCGTGGTTCCATTCCCAAGTCGAATTTTTTCCGCTTGGAATCGGCCATCATTACATTTTCACACCACCATTGTGTTTGTCAATTTTGTGTGTTCCTATCCACTTTCTTTCTTCCTTTCTGTTTGAATACTGAATTATATTTAATTCACCGAGAAAGAAGCAAATCTTATATTAATTAAGCGCTTTGAAAATTTATAATCATGACGTATGCACTAATTAATTGTATTATTTTCAACAAATTTATTATTTACTTGAAAATAGATAAAATCTTCCCAACTCTTAACTAAAAATTCTACAACCAATCCTTTTCGTGCATTTTCTGAATAATGGGCTAAAACTATCTTCCTTCATATCCGATCCATTGCTACATAACACCAGATCAGCACTTTCCCAATCCCTTGGTCATTTTTCATCCAAATGCAGTCAATGTTAAGAATAGAAAAATTCATCATGTTATTGGGGTCAACCGTATTTCGTAGGCTGAGAATTCCTGAGGGAAAATATTTGAAGAATACTAGGCAATCGATTACCTACTTTCCTCATAATTTAAGCCAGCATAGTGTGTGTTCTATGGATGGCAATTTTTACGTTGTAAATATCACGAATGATTATGGTAAGGTTTTTTGCATGGTAAGGACATTTTAGTTTCAGTTTAGGTTAGTTTAGTTTTATTTAATAAATAATAGTCACAGTACTTATATGCTCACAAAATAGCACGCGATCAGCTGATATGGAAAGCCTAGAAGGTGTCTTAAAAGATGATTAATCTCTAATTAGGTATGTGCATTTTTTCTTTTTCGTAAGAGTGCTACACACAGTATATCCACCCTTTTTTAGCTGAGAATTGCGTGCGATTCAAGGCTTTCCACCTAAAGATGCAAGTCAATATTATTTTTTGAATGGAGGTACGAATATTTATTCTAAATACGACTACAACACATACAAAAATGGTAAAAACGAAACAGATAATTTTCCTTCAAGATATGTAAGACAAATAATAATGCAGAGCACACCCAAACGATATGAGGAGAATATCCCATTTTAAACAGAGGAGACAAAACATTCTTCGAATTTTCCTCTGATGCCACGATATAATCGATATTCCCTTGGCGGTAACTCTGGCACGATATAGAGAGAGGGGGGGGAGAAATAAATGGAGGCGTCCGGAAGAGAATTGATGGATTATGACCCTTTATGCCGGTCACGTCGGCATTGGACACAACACGAAGGGAAATCTCCCGAGAGGAGAGGAGCGAATGGTCCCCCTCCCATCCTGTCCCCCCTTCCACTGAACACTCAACCCCCTCCAACGCTTCCTTCTGCATCTTCGCACGTGCCATTGATTCGACTGAATTGATTCATTGGCCCTCGTCGAACATATTGAACGAGAAGCCAGCCGTCCGATCCGCTTTGGATCTCACCGCCACCTCAGACCTCGGGAACCAAAAAAAAGAGGACAAAGAGAAAAAAATCCAGGCTAGAAATGATGTCGGAAGCGGGAAAGAACACTGATTTCCATGCCGGGAAGGACACGATCTCAACAAGTGGATCACCGACTTGAATTAAACCTGTTCGAGAAATATTTTGAAGATATAGTTATATGAATCTTCATTTAATCTTTCTGGCATGCTATTTATTGCGTCACCATAACCCTGGGAGGTTGAATCAGATTATACATACATATATTACATACATACATACATTATATTATACATACATATATTATAGGAAGGCTAGTGTAACGGAGATGATGAGGGTATTGGGCTGGACATCACTAGAATCGAGGAGGAGGAAAGCTTGTCTCAAGTGCATATATAAGGCATACATTGGCGATCCTGCGTGGAGGGACATATCCGAAAGATTAAAAAAAACCTAGTTATCTGGCGAGAAGAGATCACAAATATAAGATAGAGCCTCCAAGGCAGCTCTCAAACACATTGAAATATTCCTTCCTGCACCGGGGGATAAGGGATTGGAATGAGTTACCCAAAGAAGTATTAGAGCCCTTCCCAAATAAGACACTGACGTTAATGACGAGATTGAGGGGAGTTGTACTGTGAGGGTTTTTCCCCCATATTTTTCTAAGGTAATAACTTTGCTTTTTTTGTATTTTTGGTAATGTCATTGTTTTAATTTTTACATGTATGTATAATGGTATTTTCTCAGTATCTGTGTTAGCACCGGACCATATGGTCTACTTGTAGCAAATTCTTAATAATAATATATACATACATACCAATCACGCCGTTCCCTTCCGGGGTAGGCACAGTCACAAAGTTTCACTCATAAATATGTACATATTTGTACACCTGACTCTGCTCCAATAATTTCCTCCATACTGACCTATCCTTGCAAACCTCTTTTGCCTCATTTACCCCCATACACTGCTTCATACATGCCCTCCTGTTTTTAAGACTCCTAATATTCCTCCTTCTAAGAATTTCCTCAACCAAATTCAACCATAACTTTCTCGGCCTACCTCTACCTCTCGCATCATTCATTTCACTCTTATATATATGTTTCTTTATTCGAATCTCATCCATTCTCTCGACATGGCCAAACCAATGAAGCACACTCCTTTCATGTATGTCCGTTACTGAAGCATCTTACCCACATTCATTTATTACCCACCTATTCCTGACCCTATCCACCCTACTTTTTCCGCAAACACTCCTCAGGTAACTCATATCCAAGGCGTTTAGTCTACTAGTAAGTCTATCCTGACATACCCATGTTTCACTACCATACAACAAAGTAGGGAGAAGTACACTTTTGTACACGGCAATTTTTGCTTCCTTAGACAGGCACTCATTCCTTGATATGCTCCACATGCTGCCTACCACTTTCCTTCTAGCATTCACACGTCTCTTCATTTCCTCATGAATCGTTCCATCTCTCGCAAACATCTTACCTAAGGTTTCTCCAATACTTGTCATTATCAAGGTGACACATCCTTGATAGTGACACAACTATTGTGTGAATCAGATGATAATTAACGGAAATTGGTATTAGATAACATGATCTCAAGAGAAGAACTTTCTCCACAGTTTATTCACTACGCAAACCTAGGTTTTGACAAAACTTATCGCACTATCCTGGATGTGTCACCATCATAATGACAAATATTGGAGAAACCTAGGTTTGTTGCGAGAATATTATCTATATAATTAAAAATAAATATCAGGATGATTATATAACGTTTCGGAAATCTTCAACAGGTTGAATTCTCTTCATCCCTTTCGTTTGTGTCTGAGCCGTTCTACATAATGCCGACCATGTTACTTTGTACTCAAGTGTTACGACAGAGAACGGCTGGAGATTTTGGTGAGTTTTATGCACTTGGACTCAGGTTTAATCCATCTGGACTATTTTCCGCGAAAAAATACTCTCCGCCAGCTTAGACCTCGGGAACCTAAAAAAAAGACGAGAAGAAGAAAATCAAGGCCCGGAATGACGCTGGAAGTGGAAAAAACACTGATTTCCACGCCGAATATGACATGACCTCAACAAGTGGATGACTGGTTTGGAGTTAACCTGTTGAAGGGGCATTATCTTATTATTATACAAATGATTGGAGAGTATGGGAGGAAAGAGAATAGTGGGCAAACCAAGTGCAAGATGGGAAGATAACATAAGCAAGGATGCAAAAGACCTACTAAGGATCAGGAACGGGAGAGAACAGTCAAGAATCCGAGATGGATGGAGACGGAATATTGACTAGACCAATGCTCAACTAGGACTGCAGCGCCATTGGAGAGAGAGGTATGCTATTATTCACAACGTTTCGTTACGCAAGTTGACTGAGTTTGATATCGTGGCTTTTGTGTTAATCACGTAATATACGAAAGTTGCTGGAAGAAGTTTCCATGATTCGACGTTTCAATCTCATGCCCCCAATCCCTTAAGACTGGGACACAATCAACGTGTACGTGTAGCGTTTGCCGTTAACGGGAATACGCAGAAAGATGGCTGACGGTAAAGTATAGCGAGCGGACACAATCAACGTGTACGGGGAGTACGTGTACGCGAGAGATGGGCAACTTTCATCTCTTCCCGTGTCCCGTACACGGAAAACCAATCTGAATAGCCCTGAGAATCCGGGAATGGGAGCCATCTGTCGGAAGATACATCCAACTGTTGAAGATTGCTCTTGGCGAAGACAACTTATTTACTTCCACACTTGTTTACACCTGATCTCTTAGCTGCGCCTGCGTTACTCAATTGTTACTCCGGGCCTCGTTAACGTCGATTGTGACCGCTGACTTGCGTTCCCCGTCTCCCGTTGTCCCGTTAACGTCTCGCGTCACACGTACACGTTGATTGTGTCCCAGCCTTTAGCGGTTAAATCAGGCGAAAATGTGAGAGATTGGTAACAGACAACGTAATCACAAAATAAGATTTTGCTATTATTCCACACAGTTTATTCACCACATCTACTGAGGTTTCGACAATATTTGTCATTGTCAAAGTCCCAAATCCTTGGATAATGAGAAATATTGTCATATCTAGGTCGGTGTTATGAATAAACTGTGTGAAAATATAACAAAGTTCTTTCCTTGAGATTATGTTATCTATTATCAGGATGATTGTTTAATGCTTCAAAAATCGTAAACTGGTTGGCTTTCCGCTAGGGTAGTTCTTGATCCCTTTCGTTTGTTTTTGAGTCGTTCGAGATAATGCCGACCATGTTACAAAGGAGTCACGTGGTGCAACAGCGAACAGTTGGAGGTTTTGTTGAGTTTATTCACTCGAATTTAATCCTTCTGGTATGCAAATCATTGCGTCTCCAATCGCCAAAATCAAATCCATCCACAATTTTCCGCGAAAAAAACCCTATCTACAAGGCTGCGTGAAATTTCTTATGAGTGATTCAAATGCGTCAAAATGTCGAGGCCATTATGATTGTACCACGTGATTCCTTAGTTACGCAGTCGAAATTATCTCGAACGTTTTAGACACAATCCCCTGAGGGGGTTACCACGTGAGGGACGAATTCGATTCTTCAAATTTGCACTTGGCAGCCTATGTCGAAAATACGCTTTTTTTGACGGGATGCGCAATCCGAGCGACCAAGTAAGCAATTCCTCCCCAATTCCGCCGCGAAGTTCGACTCAAACTTCAGTTTATCTCGCAGAAATGTTCAAAGGCTGCTAATTCTCATTTTTTTGGATCGAATTTTCATCAGAAGTTTAAGGCGGGATCTTCTGATTGTATTCTTATTAACTGCGCTGTATAGGTAACCAAACGTTTGTGTCACAGATTCCGAATTGTTTATTTTAAAATCAAATATTCATCTTAAGTACTTGCTGCAATCCTCTAACCGTAATTTGAGTGGCTTTAGCGATTTACTACGATGCAATGGCAATTTTATAATAAATATTTTAACTTTAAGGGCTGAGGAACCAGAAAATTTAGTAGCAGGCTCCGAATTGTTTCTTTCCTAATGACATTCACGTCGTACATATTGATCAAGATTCTTGCCGTTATACCGAGATTCTTGCCGTTATGGAATATTTACGCTGCTGAATATAAGTTAATAGATTTAATTAAAATAATATTTACATGTTAAGGCCGCCACAAATATGTCACTATCTTGAACTTTCTGCCATACATCAGATTATCAATTCTCAAATAAACAACAAGCGAAATCAACATAAGACCTTAGCATACGCGTTCTCCATTGAAGCTACCTTGACGTGCAAACATTAACCTATCTGCATGAGAAGTAGACATGGCGTTAATAATTTACCATGTGACGTTAAAAACTTAAAATTCAACACCGCAGGAAAACTACCTCTCCAAAGCTTCCCCTCCTAACTTAGGTAGAACAGTGAGAACGATGGTTTCAGACCTCACTTGGTGGAATTCCTTGATATCAGGGAGAGAAGGATTAACTTTGCAATTCCATATTGTAAAAGATTTATTACGACCGGTTTCGCCGCAGTGCAGCATCATCAGGTCTAGTTAATCCTTCTATCCCTGATAGAACAGTGAGGCAAAGAGGTTTGTTACCCATGCAAAAGTGCGACAATCTAGCATGTGGCTGAATAAATTAAATGTCACAACTTGCCCTTGTCATGGAAAACCCCGGTCTGCCGTGACTGCTATCAAATTTAGGTATGAATTTATTCTCCTAAATACCTTAGAAAGCATTGTAACTAGACGCGCAGTTTAATTTTTTGCGCGATCTAAATGATACTTCCTCATTTTTTATATGTAGCCCCTCAGGAGCGTGAATCCATATCGCATCTTATGATCAACATGCAACACTTTTAGGAAAATGTCTAAAAAATTTGGGCTTCAGGTATTTCATGAAAATATGAAATCTTTTTTATCGTAATGAAGCATATTTTATTGAATATTATGGAACCTCACTCATCTCGCTCAAACAACCATGAATAATCAGAGTACTGAATTCGTCATACACGTATACAATTACATGGAATACCTCGCCGGGATTACGCTCGTTTTTTTTAGAGGAGAAACAAGTTGAAACATATAAGCTTCTTACATCTATGATAGGCTATTTTGAAATATCTCCACTATCATAAGGTTGGCTTCCCTGACTCCTTAGAAAAATCTTGAGTTCATGGTGTAAAAGGAAAATGCTGTGATTAAAGAATACAGGACTACAACCTAGATAACAGTATATGAAATCATTCGACTGGAGCGTGGCATACATGGAACCGCTGATCATAATAGACTAGAAGCCGTCGAAACCTGGTGCTGGAGGAGGATGCTGAAGATAAAATGGACGGAAAAATAAGAAATTATGAAGTTTACAGTAGAGCAGAATAGGAAAGGACCATATGAAGAACTATACAGAAAAGAGGAACCAGATGGATTGGACACACTTTACGGCACAATGGGTTTGCGAAGAGAATAGTTGAAGTTAAAATTGAAGAAAAAGTCCCCAGAGGAAGACCCTGGAATAAGCTCATGGACCAAAAATAGAGGAAAGTACATAGGAAGAGACAACAGGAAGTAAGGGACCTATCATCAGATAGGGAAGGTGGGAGGGATGCAGTCAACCAATCTTAGGATTGAACGAGCAATGATGATGGTGATATTGCGTCTTACATCTTGGAGGTGCTGTATTGAAATGTCTCCGCAATCATACTGGGGGCTTTCCTGACATCTTTGAAAAATCTTTCGCCCATTATTGAAATCAACGAACCTCTCAACAATTCCTCCGTGAGGACGTCAGAGAGGCTTAGGAGACATTTATTTCTCAGGAGGCCGGAGGAGGAAAAAAGGGTTATATTGAACGTCGCAGGCTTAGTACAGCTTTGAAGGCCAGGATAGAGTGAAAGGCTTGGCGAATATAAGACACTAGGGATATGCGGAGCCCTTTGCCTGATGAGCCTTCGTCCAAAGCGACGCGTAGGGTCTTCAAGGAGGATTAGAGAGTAGGGTTGACCACACGAGCTCTCAAAAAAAGTAAATAAATAAAAGAGACACAGCGAGAGGAGCGACACTTATCAGACATCCTCATCGCCTTAAGTGATTAGATTTCTTGACGAGAAAAATCGATAGCGGACCTATCTTATGGATGGAGAATTGAACCCTGGTCTATCCAAGATTAATTTATTTGACCAAAAAAAACAACATAATAAGTATTTTTTTACTTTCTATTACACTATCCGATACCCAACTGCCATTGCTCATCCACAGGCCTTCTGACAACTGCTTTTCTCTGATTGCATTTTCCATGCGTTCTCTCCAACTAATTCTGGGCCTTCCTCTTTCATTCTACCTTGTAGATTCCACATGAAAATTTGCTTAGACAATACCACTTACTACTGAACATACTATGTACTAGTAAAAAAACAAAGAAAAACTATTGACAGTAACAATGTTAACATTATTTATCGCAACACGGAAATATAATTTTATTTGTGAATGAGAAGAATTAGGCGTTTACATCCTCGAGGTGCAATTTTAAAATATCTCTGAGCGGCATACCCGGCTCGGTTAACAAAGACGTTGGAAGATAGGAAAAATAATCAGTGCTATCAAGAGAGGAATTTAGGAGAGACAAGAGGCAGAATTCAAGCGGACGCTTGCTGCAAGTTTATCTGGGAGTAGGGGTGTGGAGCGAAGAGTGTGTCCTGGTAGATCGGAAAGATATTCCAAAATTCAAGAAGAAAATGGCGCAAGAACAGTCAATGGTCGTGTTCATAGTGCTATGGATATGCTTAAGATCAGTTTAAAGGAGTTATTATTTAGATGATACACAGAAAGTTAAGACAAGCGGAGAAGTGGCAGATATAGGGCTTTGTTTTCCCGATGAAACAATCGACAGAAGTATTCACGGGTTTTGTACAAAAGAGTAGGGGAGGAAAAAAACCATGTGGAACATAGCACGGAAAAGAAGGACCAGATGGGTTTGGCTCATCCTGAGGCACAATGAACTTGCGGAGACTGTTGGGGAAAATTATAGAAAGAGAAGGCCCATTTGGATGGTCTAAGGATCAATACATAGATGAAATGAAGAGAAATGCTCATTCTAAGACCAACCAAGATTTAAGGGAAGCATTTTACTTAAACAACACCATTGAGATGGAGGACTTAAAGGGCTGCATTCGACCAGTCTTAGGAATAAAAGACGCATGATGTTTAATAATGGATATCCAGTTTCGGGTTTCGGTCAAACCACTTCAACGAAAATTATAAAGACAGGAGCTGGCACACATGTAAGGTGTTTGCTGATATCCTATAAAATCCTTAAAAAAATAAGTGCTCACCTAAAAACTTGACAGTGACCGAAGTATAACGATTGTTCATTAAAATATAATACGAAATATTAGGAACATATCAAAGTCATTTTTCTGAAAATTTTTACTCTTCAGCAACACGTACCCTTAAATTTGATCAATACAAAATTAATAATCCTGGATTGGAAGGAAATCAGAAAATATTTATGAAAAAGTACTTATTTAAATGAAACACTGAGTTTTTTAGTTTCATTTCACCTTTTTTTCTATTTTATCATCTATTCTCTTCCCAAAGAGCGGAATATTAACTGATGGGACAACCACTTGGTTATAGGTAGGTAGACGGCCTTAATTCAGCTTAATTCAGCCGAGCGAATAATTATGCATCGGTTTCGAAATTCTTAGGGAAAGAAATGCGGAACGCAGCTACAGACCAAACATTTTTTTAAAATCTGGGATTTTCATAAAGGCAGAGAAAAACTGGAAGTTTAATTGGCATGCCTTCCGCAGATGTTGATTCCATCATCTTACTTCGAGCTGCCAGAGAGGAGAAAATAAAGGACAGTATTCTTCGTAAAATCAGACACAAACCAAAGACTCAATTCATTTCCGAAGCGAAAAGATTCCAGCGTAGAGAGAATATTTTTGCTAGAGTTGCAGCGTGGAGTGGAAGAACTTCCCATAAAACATTTTCATTTTGCGATTTCATTTTGCCTCACTTCGATACCGCAACAAAAGTCCGCAAAAGTTAATTACTCTCAGTATATAGAGAGGGTATAACTGAAAAATATTAAGCAATGGATCAGAGGATTTGAGCCAGATTATCAAACATATGTTTCTGATAATTCTGCAAGCATCTTGATTTCTGAAATTTGTTCTATTGGGTAAGTGTCAGTGAAATTTAAAAATAATGAATCCTTATCTCGAAAGGGATAGATACTAAGACTTTAGGACAATTAGCTTGACAGAACATGAATTGAAACAGCTAGAATTTCCACCCAGATTATGAACCGTGAGATACTAATATCATATGATGGACGAATTCCTCGGTGAAGACCGACTCGGTTTGATGATAAGAAGGGGAGCAAGGAAAACAATTTTATCCCTCAGACTGATGAAGCAGAAGATGATCCAAAAGTATCAGTCCATATGCATTTGCTTTGACGACCAAGGGAAAGTATTTGACGGTGGGGTTTGATACAGAATGCTGACTACAACAAAACGCATAGCAGTAATTTAATGAAAATAATGTAATATGCAAGGAAATCAAGAAGATCTGTCAGGAGTTTAATGTGACGACAGGGCGAAGGAAGCAGAAGAAAAGAAAGTAGTACAACAAGGATGTGCCTTATCACCCGATATCTTTAATATTTACAATGAAAAAGCTATTCATGAAATGAATGAAAAATTAAAAACTTAGTGTGTGTTAGAAGTGTATGGAAAAAATAGCCATGCCATAATTCTCTGATGAGGTAGGAATTCAAGCAGGGAAGAAATACAATCTGACAAGAATGTTAAACTAGATATGATCCAATAGTTAAAATTTACGTAAAGTTAAATTTCAAGTTAAAATTTACGTAAAGAAACATAATATTTTGGTTTGTGTAAGAAATAAGGAAGGCAGAATCACCGCAAAACTTGCCCCGAAAACCTGCGCATGTTGAAGAATTTTGCTATCTAGGAGGCATTACCACCACTGATAGTCGAAATGGCTGAGAGCTTGTAACGTCCTCATATTTCGTTGAAAAACACCCGAGTCTATTAATTAACGCTCGCAGGCTACTAGTTTGATACGGAGAGAAAATCATTGAAATAAGCTATCTCCCTGCAAAACCGCGACAAGTTTCTTTTTTGATGATCGGCTACAACTGAACGCAGAATCTACACGGTCATAGGGAGTGTGAAATCCGCATATTCAGGTCAAAGCGCTCAGACTTGCCTTTATAGCCACCTGCGGTTTCTCGGGCAATCTAAACCCATAAAATATCACCGCTTGGATTTCATATGGGGTCGACCGAAAGGATTAGCCGGCTTTGTATCCGAAACCATTCGGCCAGTAGCCAAGCATCCTGCAAAATAGTCTACAAGACCAACAAACAGCCAATGTTATGCATGTTTTTGATGCGCCTACTCGTTTTATATAAATTTACAACTTATAGTTGAATATATCTAAATTTTAGACCCAATCATTTGCTTTGACGACCAAGGAAAAGACATTTAAGTTTCAGGCTTTATTTTTGTTAGATGAAAAGCGTTACATGGATTGAGGTATAAATTTGTACTTTCCACGGTGTTTAAATAAAACGCACCACGAATTCGACAAATTTTGTCAGTATCAATGTAATACTTCTTTCGTACAAGCGAGAGATGGTAGAAGCCAGAAAGAAATTGTAAGGAGAATACATCAGGTCAAAATTGCATTCTATCTTAGAAAGAACCTACTCACCAGCAAGAACATTAGTTTGGAAATACGGAAAAGGATGGTGAAAGCATTTGTTTGGAGTGTGAGTGGTGAGTATACGGGAGCAAAACATGGGTTGTAAGAAAACAAGAGAGAAGGCGGCTAGAAGCCCTGGAGATGTGGCTCTACAGAAGGATGTTGAAGCTCAGCTGGAAAGATTCACGAATGAAGAGGTACTGAGAAGAGTTCAAGAAACCAGATCCCTATGGAGGCATATCCAAATGAGAAGAGTTAAACTCGTAGGGCACATTCTAAGTTACGACAACATCGTGTTAACAATAGCAGAAGGAGCTATAGAGGGAAGGAATCGCCTGGGGACGACCACGGATGTCATTCATGCAGCAGACTGTGAATGATATGGGTTGCACCACATACACAGAAATGAAGAGAAAAGCAGGCAGAAGAGAGGAATGGCGTACTGCTGCAAACCAACCCCAGGGTTGAACACTGAAGAAGAAGACGACTTATTTCGTAAGGAATGAAAGAATTAAACCTTAGATAATGACAACATTTGTAGGTATATGGTCGGTATTAAAAAAAAGCGGCATAGATAGCACAAAGTAACATTAGATTTCATGCAAGGGAAGGAGTTTGAAAATGGGGATTGAATCATGCCGCTTACTGGAACAAAAAGCATAGCAGTCATTTAATGACAAAAGTGTATTATGCAGGTTAATGAAGTAGAGCAGGTAGTAGTCAGATGTGACGGTAAGGCGAAGGTATCACATGAGAGGAGAGGAGTACGACATGGATGTGCGTTGTCACCTAAGATCTTCAACATTTACTATGAAAATGCAATTCATGATATGAAGAAAAAATTAAATAAATAAATGTGTACGCAAAAAAGCATGCCGTGCATCTCTGACGACATAAAAAATTCCAATTAGGGAAGATATGTGATCTGACAAGACTGCAATATCGCATGGAGACTAAAATCTTCCCATCCAACTCTGAAAGATCTTTCATACTTGCTACTCTTCAAATCACTAAAATCAAATAAGTCGAGGACTAAAATCCTGGTATGCGGAAGAGAAAAGCTGAATGTAGAAGTTAACTTGAGAGGGGGGAAATTAGAACAAGTGGATTCCTTCATCTATCTTGGAAGCACCTTCACGTGGGATGGAAGAAGTACAACTGACATCAAGCGGAGAATAGCCCAAGCTGAGAAGGTGTTCACGGGAAAAAGACAACCGCTATGCTCCAAGAAGATAGAACTATAGTCAGGAGACAGTACAGAGAAACCTTCGCCTGGAGAGTAGCACTCTATTGATCGGAAGCGTGGGTCACTGTAAAATCTGACCAGAAAAGGCTAGAAGCCTTCGAAACATGGTGCTGGAGGCGGATGCTGAAGGAAAATGGACGGAGAGAATCAAAAAACAAGTTGGATTAAACATAAAAAAATTAAAAGAAAAACAAGTTAGATTGGACACAACCTGAGACTTAATGGGTTTGTGAAGAACATAAATGACGGAAAAATAGGGAGAAAAGTCCTCCGAGGAAGACCCAGGAATAAGTTCATGGGCCAAATAAAGGGTAAAATACATAGGAAGAGATACCAGGAGGTAAGGGAACTAGCATTAGATAGGGAAGGGTGGAGGGCTGCAGTCAACCAATCTTAGGATTGAGCAAACAATGAATGAACTCTTCAAACACTTTACATTTTATCAGCTCTGGGCATAATTTCAGCCAGATTGCTGCGATGAGCTGCTCCGACATTGCTTCCTCAGTCTGTTTAATGAAACCGTGTGCTGTCAAAATCATCTAAATCCCCGGAGTCGAAATAGGAGTATCGAAGTAGGGTTTTTTAGCCCTGTATCAGCCATTCAATTTTTAAATAATGAAGCAGTTTTTCATAAATTATGAGTAGAAAGAATTTGTTTCTCTCTCAGATGTACTGTGCAATAATTCCCTTCAGTAATCTTACAACGTAGCCTTCCAGCGTAAAACTTTCTCGGAATTATTCTCAAATTTTCTGAATGCTTCCTTCATTTTAAGTTTTTAGAAATTCAATTTTCATTTTGAAGGGTATTTTACGAGAATGGAAAGTAATTTATCATTTTTAGCGAGTCTCAAAGCAGTCATTTAATTGTTTCTGCAGCGATCAAATGATCAATGAATATGGAGCGTTTACAAAATAAAATTCTGGGGTGAAGTAAAGGGATTTCTTTCAACGTTCAACTGCGGCCTATGACCCTCATTCGTCCCTTTCCGTGCCTCAGTCGGCCGCTTTCCATTACCTGAGAACGCTCTGCGTTTATGAGGAGGTCAATTGCTCTCCCGCGTCCATACAAAATCCACCCTCGACCACCACTAAGACAAGGGGAAGATATCGTGCCGTATCTCATTGCCTGGATATAGGGGTAGGGTGATAAAACCCGCCACAACCTGCGGGTGGTTTTAAGGGGAGGTTTGGCAGGGGTTGTTAGTGCGTTACTCAGTGATTTCACCCATCCATTTCCACCCCCTCTCTGCCCCCACGCACAAATCCTCTTCTTCCGTCAGACCCTTTAAACAATGCTCGCTCCTGGATACCTCCCCCGACCTTAAAACCAATCCCTTTACGGTTAAAGCCATACACTTCCCCCCCATACCGAAGCGCCATGTCTCATTAAAGCCATTCACTTCCTCCTCTTTCCGGAGAGACCCCAGTCTTCCCCGCCAGAGGGTCTTTAACGTCCTCGCCAGTCTCTCCTCGTCGCCGGCGCCACTGTCGTTTCTCCCCCTCTTCTTAAACCCGTCGAATGGGAGGGGGGACAACTAAGTCTGAGCCACCCCACCTGCCCCCTCCCCCTCTATACCGCCGTCAACCGGGCTTAATTACGAACCCTTTTAGCTGCGCAATGAGGTTTTCCCCTTACTCCACCTCATTTCTTAAGATCGCCGTAGAATGAACATTATCTTTAAAGTTTTTTTTTAAGAAAACGACGCAAAAATGGTTAAAAATCAATTTGAATAAAATAAATTACCAATGTGTAGATTGCCATGCAAATTACTCTTGACCAAGAAGAGTTGCTTCACTTTGAATGTAATTCACTCATTAGAGACGAAGAGTTGAATGGCCAAGCTATGGATTACCTTCTGGATTTCTTTAAGAAAATACACAAAAATCGCAAAATAAATTATTTTGAATAAAATAAATTACCTACATGTAGATTAAAATTCGAATCACACTTGACCAAGAATAGTTATTTTACTTTTAATTTCATTGACTCACAAGAAACGAAGAGTTGAATGGGCATGCTATGTATTACCTTTTGGATCTCTTTAAGAAAACGAGAAAAAATTGCCCAAACCAGCATTTATTAATAAGATTTATACTTGAATATAGTTTTAAATCCAATTATTCTTCATCAAGAATAGTTGCCTTACCTTAAATGTAATTAGCTCACAAGAGACGAAGAACTGAAGAGGCATGCAATGCATTAGCATCTGGATTTTTTTTTAAAACGAGTAAAAATTGATTAAATTTATTATTTAGATTATAATTACACGTGGGTTAAAGTTCAATTACTTCTGACCCTAAATCGTTGTTTTACTATAAATATAAGTAGCTTACAAGAGACGAAGAGTTGAATAGGCATTACCATTTGGATTTTTTTAACGAAAACGAGAACGAACTGCCCAAACCATTATTTGTTAATAAGATACATACTTACATGCCGTTAACATTAAATTACTCTTGTCTAGGAATATTTGTTTACTTCAATATCAGTAAATAAACAAGAGTATTTCTCCGCCCAACCCTAAGGACAAGTGGTGTCGTACAGTAAATAAGGTCTCAATGAAGAATATCGTGGAATACGAAATACATACAATCAAAAAAAGTTTATCAGTGTATTTTGGGTTTAAAAATGGTCGTGCGTCCTGGGAATCAATTTTAACATAACGCTACTAGGTTAGAAAGGCAGTGTGTAACCTTGAATCACATTTCCGTTCCCTTTGGTATTTTAAATTTAGAAGAACCAGAGATGCAAGGATGGCTTATGACGCCTTCATTTATTTCGGGGAGGAAGACACCTCGGTGGCTAAAATGAATATGGTACTCGGCACGGTATTGTGGGGTCCACAATTTATTCCTGATCAAGGCAAATGAATTTCCATTAGTGGAATGATGCAGTAGAGCTAATTCTTGTGAAGCAAAGGATCCAGGTGGTGGTAGGGTACCTAAGACACATAATTTAGCTCTATCGATTGAAATAGTACATTCCAACGCGATGCATGCGATTTAACAGTAGAACCACATTCGTCAATGAAATCGTCCTAGTTGAAGCAAATTATGTCTCCTCTCTCGGTGTTAAAATTTTACGGCATTTTCAAATGGCGCTTTTGTAGTATATACAAGAGCAGCAACTTGAGTTCCAAAATAATAACCGATATTTAAAAGCCTGTAGGGCATACTGATAGAGGTAAATTATACATTGCTGGTAAACAAAGAAACAGAATAAGACGTCTACCTAGTCAAGACAAGGAAAATGCAGTATTGTTGCTTTTTTGCAATTAGTTAGTAACTACACCAGGGAAGATTGTGTGCCCTAGCACTGAATTTCTAAAGTAAAACTAGCAACTCCAAATTATAAAATGCAGAACCCTACTCGAATCGTGATAGGCTTTACCCTCCGATTAAAGACAAGATTTTTAAAATCAAGTCCCAACTTCCCAATAGAACGGTCCGAAAATTCGTCCCCCAATTTAAAGATTCAGGTTCCTTGGGTGCAGTGACACCTGACGTGGTTACCGTAATAAAAGTCGTCATCAAGAATAAACAACGAGAAAAAAAGACTTCGATGGAAGCTAGATAGGTAGTCTTACGATGAGTTTCTACAGGAGAAACGGCTATTTCCTATTTGCACTTAATTTTTGCCGTTTTTATTTTGCACTCGGAATGAAGTTATTCGTGAGCAACGCGATGCATATGATAACAAATGAAACAAATTTTTAGAGGCGAAACGCACTCAAGTTTATGCTGTTCTGCACGACAGCGACAACAGAAGTCAGTTTTTACAGCTATTCTACTATTTGTTCCGTGATGATTTTAACCCTCCATATATATTTATCATATACATTTTATATGGGTATGTCAGGATAGGCAAAAGAGTAGACTAAACACCGTAGTAGTAGACCGTGGGTATGAGTTATCTGAGGAGTGTTTGCGGCAAAAGTAGGATGGATAGAGTCAGGAATAGGTGGGTAATAAATGAATTTGAGTAAGATGCTTCAATAACGGACATACATGAAAGGAGTGTGCTTCATTGGTTTTGCCATGTTGAGAGAATGGATGAGAATCGTGTAAAGAAACAGATGTATAAGAGTGAAATGAATGGTGCGAGAGGTTGAAATAGGCCGAGAAAGTTGTGGTTGAATGTGGTTGAGGAAATTCTTAGGAGGAGGAATATTAGGAGTCTTAAAAACAGGAGGGCGTGTATGAAGCAGTGTATGGGGGCAAATGAGGCAAAAGAGGTTTATAAGGATAGGTCAGTATGGAGGAAATTATTGAATCAGATTTAGGTGTACAATTATGTATTAATGAGTGAAACATTTTGACTGTGCCTACCCCGGAAGGGAACGGCGTGATGAGTATGTATGTATGTATATATATATTTATTTCTCCAGCATTTACGATGATGGTAAAAAAATATAATTTCACCGCGATTTCATTGAAATACAGGCATAGTTTGCTCACCTTGACATAAGGATTTCCTCTTACTGATTTCACGCGGATATGAACAGAAGAATTATTCCTTTAATTGCAATTTGAAACCAAAGACCATTTAAAAATGATAGAAAAATTAGCCTTGAGGCATTTCAGAAACACAAAAGATACAAATACTAAAAGATTAGACAAGGACTAGATTCCGTTGAGGCACACTAATTCCTTCACCATCGCTTTTAAAGTATCGTTCAGCTTTGAAAGTAGCATTAAAGCAGATGCACCTGATATTAATAATTTTCGACAAAATATGCGGCGCTTTTAAACAGTCTTTCAAGTACCTTGCCCCCAAATTGTTTTGCTCACTACCATTCAAAATAAAAACTTGTGCCACTATAGCTTTATTTTTAAGAAAGGTAAAATTATGGCTGTTTTCTAAAAAAAAAGATCTTGAAAATTTATTGAAATAGCGCACGTTAATATATATTGTGTTTGATTTTTATGTATGAATATCATATGTTGTACATATTGTATGAGTTTTTGTTACAAAGTATTGTTTTCCTTTTAATTCATTTATATAATTGTGAATTTTTTAAAATTATTCTTTATTAATCGTCTGGACACATGAATATTGTATTAAAGTGATTTGCTGGGACGTATGTAAATTGTAAATATGAGAAGTAAGTGTCTGTTTCTGTTAATATAATTTGATGGTAACCCTAAAACCAGATAATATCTGATGGGGTACCTAATTCCACATTCGATTTGGAAATTGAAATATTGTTTAATTTGTGTCACTAATTGGAATAAAGATTTATTATTATTATTAATATTATATTAATTATTCCGTTACTGGTAGGAAAGTGTGTGATGTGACTGAATTGTTTCAGATAACCATATTTTCCCTAGTTTGATTAAGGAGGTAAACTAACCCATTTTTACTCTATTTTTTCCATTAATCGTTCCCCAGCTCAAAAACATTTCCCTGTTCGTAATTTACGGCGCCATTGCTTTTCCCATCCATCTCTCCAACGCTCATCCTCCCTCAATTCCATTTCGAGAGGCCAACTAATGACTCGCCAGTTTTAAATTGAACGCATCACACATCTACGCATTTCTCGCCCGGCATTCCTGTGCGATTGGCAAACCGACAGAACATTTGCCACGGTAAACATGCGAGTAGAGGGCAATACAAGAGTTTCTCAGATATCTAGACGAGGCTCTTTCCGGGCAGGGCCTGGAAAGTCAACAGATATGCTAAGTGAGGCCGCCAGATTCCATGTGGCCCTCGCATGCGGCCCCAAGACTTCCTACTTCATGCACGCTCGCATTAAGGTCACGTTGAAGTGAATTATTGGCAAAGAATGAGAGAGATGCTTCCTTTTAGAAGACGAATCTTTAAAACTCTTGAATATTTAAATTATTTTCATTATTAATATTTTTAAAAGCGCAATCATGAATATTTTTAAATATAATTATTAGTATTTCGTTGTTTAAAACATTTAAATATTTAAAATATTAGGGTCGCATTTAAGTAAATTATTTCCATAGAATGAAACAGATTTTCCCTCTTAGAAGATGATTATTAAAAATATTTGGATATTTTAATATTTAAAAATGATTACTGATCTTTTTCAAAATATTATTAATAGATATTAAAAAATATTATTCATTTTAAAATATCGTAATATATTTTTTAATAAGGTCTCGTATAAGTAAATTATTTTCAAATAATGTAAAAGATGTTTCCTTTTAGATAACGAATGGTTAAAAAATTTTAGTATTTAAAAATTAAAAAGATTATTATTAATATATTAAAAAGAGTATTATTGATATATTTAATAATATAATGAATATTTAAAACATTTTAATATTTAAAAAAATTATTTTCGCGTTGAAGAGAATTAATCTCAAAAAATGAAACATATTTCCTTCTACAAGATGAATATTTAAAACAAGAACTACAACAAACAAATAAATACAAACTTATCCAAAACAAATTTCCATTGCACAGTTGAGGATTCCATAGTAAAAGCTTCCTTAGCGCTGAAAGGATACAGAATTTTACGCTTACATACTGCATTTTGGCTCACTTAGCCATTATCAGGCGACTGAATTTCTGTTACGTTACAATTTACTATTCGCGCCCATACGCACTGTCAGCGGTGTTTTCGCTAGTGAGGCGAGATGAGGGCGACATGTAGTGACATTAAAAAAAGGTATAAAAATGTTAGAATCCCATGCTGTATTCACTAAAAAAAACGAAAAATCATCTACTATACCGAAAGTTGTCAATCTATTTAGAAGGGAACATTCGAGGATATGGGAATATAAAGATTTCAGCAATTTGGACGCCTCGGGACCAGTATGCCATGCGGCGGTGTACATCAGTAGTGGCAGTTTTATTTAATCAGGATATCACTAAATAACGTTATGCACGCAAAAAAGACTCATTAGGTTTCAGCAAACGCAAAAATATTATTTTTTCGACTTGAATGAAATCTCCAATGAATGGTGATAGCTCACTATATTCCTCATATACGTACTTTACCTTAAGATTAAAAACTAATGAATTGGCGCCAGCCACATGTAACCACTAGTGGAAATAAAGAAAATATGCGATCATGGTTTTCTTATGGTATTTTGTAAGGTAGTGTAAAAATAAATATAAAAAAGTGATTTTGATGACTGGGCTCAAAAGTGGCCACCAAACACCTTACTCTATTCACTAGGGATAGTACGTGCACCACTCCTATCCATTCATAATCTCATCTCGAACAAAACTTACAGCTTTTGATCAACAAGGTCCCTCAACTCATACTTATGTGCATAAAATTGGCGTAACTTAAGGGTTCATGAAATACCTTTACATATGCAAATGAAGGCATACGAGCGCTTCAGAAGTTCCCATGTAAAAGTTTTCACAGCCATTTATTAAGTTTCACAAATCTGATGCTGGATACTGCTTTCCTTATAACCTATGCGTAAATATGGAAATAAATTCTTGGAAACAGCTATAAATAGTGTATCGATCAAGGTACGTACGCACTAATTACTCATCAGAATAATTTGGCGTATTTATGCCATGATAAAATTGTGGATAGCAGCAAATAAAGCAATACGTATTCAGAAAAAAATGACATTTTCCCCATTGCTAAAACTGCTCCACTTGGTCACCCTACGGGGAGGATAAAAATTGGCACATTACTGAGATGATATAAGAAAATAATGCAGGAGAATTAATAGGTAAGTAAAGAGTTATTAATTTCTTGGTGCAATGCATGTAATCAAAAATATTCAAGGGAAAAAAAATTGACATCGGTTGTTTTCAATAGCCACACTGCCTTGCTATGCAATAAAAGCCTGGATCTGGAGCTGAGAAAGAGACTAGCTGAATGTTATTCATGGAGCGTTTTCATGTATGGATGTGAAGCGTGGACATTAGGTAAGAGGGAAAGGAATAGAATAGAAGCTCATGGAATGTGGGTGTGGAGAAGGATGGAAAAAGTAAGATGGGTAGATAAGATAAGAAATGAAGAGGTTTCGAGCAAAGTAAAAGAAGGAAGATCGCTCCTAAAGGAAATAAGGAAAAGGAAAGGAAACTGGTTGGGCCATTTGATGAGAGGGAAAAGTATAATAACTGTGGCACTTGAGGGTTCAATTGAAGGAAAGAAAAAGAGAGGAAGGAGAAGAATTAAATTGGTGGATCAGGCGAAGAACATCAGCAATGATGAAGCAAAGAAGGAAGCTCGGGACAGAAGCGGATGGAGACGACAGTGGTGTACGGGACCTGCCAGCAGGCAGAACACCAGATGATGATGACTGCCTTGCAGTCCAGAGGGCCCGGGTACATATCCCGGTGTTTGTGAAGACTTTTCATCAAAATTCGTAGCCATCGGAGATAGATTAATTGGCAAAAAATTGATTTCGGTTATTTTCAGTAGCTGTACTGTCTTCCAATTCGGAGGGCATGGATACAAATCCGGAGTGTGTAAGGAATTATCAGCAAAATCCATTTGCCTACTTCCGCACTACTTTGAGAGAACTTCATGGTGTCGTACTCCGTTCGTCAAATGGGAATTTTAATTGACGACCCCATTAAAGCCTTTTGATAAGAAATGGGCTGATTTCAGCACCAAGGTTCCCTCCATTCTTCTCCTATCACTACTCATTCAATTCTGTCTTAACCAACCCACTCTCTTATTCTTCGTGGCAAAAATAAATTGTTTACAGTCACAAGCCAAAAAACGACAAGTCATGCCCAATAACCTACCATTGACTTAAAAAATCAGTTGGAGATCCATTAGTACCTAAACTTAAAAAGGCATTTTAAAGGTAAAAGGCAGTAAGGAATCGATCATCCTATCAAAATAAATTAAACTCTTCCTTAATAAATAAACTTATAAATAAATATATAATGGAATCAGCATCAAAATTATCGACGGATGCGCTAAAATCAATATTTTCTTTAGAAGAATACGAGCTAGCTTACTGTGGCAATCACCTAGTAAGTTATCTTCGCATAACTAATTTAATTCAGATTTCCAAACATTGCATGTCAAATGTTGTGGTACGAAGTCACTCGCACGGGTGCATATACACCAGGGTTGAAATTCGCTATGAAAAAATCATTTGACTTGACCGGGATTCGAACCTGGATCTCCCAATTGCCGGTCAATTGGGAAATCCGGGTTCGAATCCCGGTCAAGTCAAATGATTTTTCTTATAGCGAATTTCAATCCTGGTGTAATAAATTCAGGTTTCACTTTGTGGAACCACTCCATATAGGAAATCAAAGTATTCAAGTAATGGTCCACTAATAAATTTATTCTTCGCGACCCGGGTTTCGTCACATAATGACCCAATACTTGAATATTTTGATTTCCAAAGTCATCTTCGCTTTATAATTGCGTAAATCGTTTTTTTATAAAAGCACCACACAAGCTTTCTCAAGGTTGTGCGAATGATTTCAGACTATGTAATTGAACTCCCATGTCAACGGCCAGCCTCGCTACCTCTCCAGGCTCCTCTTACAGAACGCGAGTCAAGATATTACTGCCAATTAGAATTACTGACATTGCAACCTTATGATTTCTGCCGATACAAATTAACGCAGAAAATAAAATTGTGAGCCACATTTCAAACGGGATGGAGTGCTGTAGTATTAGCGATAGGTAATTTAATGCAAGTGTTAAGTCCAGTTTTAAATCTCAACGAGTATTATTAATTTTTAAGGAAACAACTTATGTTTCGACGCTCAAAGCGTCATCATCAGGTTCATTGCACATACAGATTGCTACAATGTTTTTTTCTTTTTAAATCCACGATAATGTTCCACAATATCTCGCCGGATACCTTGAATAGACTCATAGTATCTATGACAGCCATTATAGCCGCGCGGGGAAAACTGGGTGTTGAAATGCATATATACCTGTACTTTACATATACCATTATACTATATATATCTATATAACGATGTACTAGCGATATTACATAAATCGTTTCCGCAGTCTGATTCCTTTACCGTATATTCTTATACCGTGTACTTATACCGTATTGATTACTGTTCGTTGGTAATTTCCAATATTTCAAAATCTCAGATATCCAAACTGCAAAAAATACAAAACTGTGTAATACGCTATGTGTGCGATGTAGCATTTAATGAGCATATCACACCGTATTACTAAGAATTAAAAATTCTTAAACTTGAGCGAAGAAGAAATTTGCAAATGGGTGTGTTTATGCACAAATTATTAAAAACTGAAACTCCTTCTTAGATTTATCAGCCATATAAAGATAATTCGATCAAAAAAACAAAAAACACCAGAAATAATAACAAATTAATTGTACCCTGCCACAGAACGTCTGTGTATCATAACTCTTTTTATGTAAATTCGTGCATTGTATGGAATTCTATTCCGCAAACGCTGAAAAATATTAAGTCAACAGAAAGATTTAAAAAAATGCTTGCTGTCTTATTATCTCAGTGATAGTTAATAGTTTGTTAAATATCTTGGATTAAATTCATGAATATGCTACCTTTGTGATTGCTACAATGTATTGAGCATGGAACTGTAATATTTGTTGTGGGCAAGTGCTGTGATTTGATAAGATTCTTGTAAATAGTGACATGTTTTCTATGTGATTGTTATTATTTTTGGCCTGAGTTGTAATTACTTAAGCCTGCTCCATAGGAATTCTTTCCTAGAGCCAATAAATCTTATCTTATATTCTGGTTGTTTCTTCCAAAATAAATAGTCCGCTTGAACTTAGGCAAAAGACCACCTATGTTTTAGCCTTCAATCTACTATAGGATATTGCGATAACCCTTCATCAACTATTAATTTATTACCAAATACGAAAAATACTTCAAATTAAATTTAGCATAAATCCTTATTTTAACCACATTTGTGAGAATCTAGTCGCTTCTACCCTCTCATCGAAAACAACTAGTTCGCAATCACGAATCAACGCACATGTGACACGACAGAGACAGGAAACGAGGTAGGCGCCACCCACCATTACCCCAGGATCGTTTGCGTGGGGCAATGCCCGTGATACTAATCACGATTTTATGTACGTACGTACCGTCCAGCTCGAAAATGGAAACGAAAGAAAAAAACATATCTTTCGAGACACAAAGCAGGTCTCCTACGTACGTGTGGACAGCGCAACCATTGTGTTCCGCGAATAGCAAGGACGTCGATTCATTCCCACCAGATTGACCGATCCGATGGCTCTCCTAGTAAAAATTCTCCCGAGCGCATCGGATCTGCTTTGCCTGGTGGTCGGGAGCACGTGTTATCCTCCCAACCTCCCCTGCCACTCCTTCCCCGATTGACCGTATCTCTCACCCTTTCCCTCTCCTTGCGTCTCCATGTGGACCCCATTTTCCAAGCGGCCCTTTTGAAACGGGCCCATCCGACCGACAGGCGGAGGGTATTTTTTCGAAGCGGCTCATGCCCCTCGCAGCGTGTGGCAGCGTGCTTGAGATATGTGGAAACCAAAATAGAATCGACGCAACGACCATTTTGGTCGGTGTTTTGGAAGCGGTGTGCACGCGAGTGGTTCTGAGTGAACTAGGGTGGTGGGTGATTGGGACGAAGAGGAAAACATGACGCTGCGAATGCTGCATCTACGTAATAATCAGAAGGGCACTGCAAGGTAGGCTTGTGCGATGGACGGATGGAATTTTCCCATCGAGGGTCGATGAAAAAAAAATCATTGAGATGATTCGGTTTCGATGATTGTCATCGACGACGATGAGTTGATGATTTCATCGCCGTCGATGAGTCGATGAATTCACCGACCTTGATAAGTCGATGAATTCATCGCCGACGGAACGGAAGGGATAGGCACGGGCGGGCGACACAACACAAATAGTTATCATCGATTGCGATGGATTCATTGATTCGTCTACGTCAGTTAATTCATCGAATTATCGATGTCGATGATCGATGACACTCATTGCCATCGACGCAGTTCATCGCATCGCGATGACTAAAATCATCGTCGATGAATTCGATGAATCGACTCATCGCACAAGCCTACTGCAAGGGTGTGAGACAGGGGAGGTGAGTCCTCACCACCATGTACATACCATACTATATCCGATTAAATTTAATTCAACTTCGACTATCGATACATTACTTTAATCCTGTGAGTGGTGACGTTTGGTCTCACAGGCCGACTACATAATCTCGACGGTTACGGAGGCAAAGTATGAATATTTTTCCTTTTCATGCTCTTCAGTAACATTCTATTTAATAATAGTGCCCCCATGTACGAACCAAAAAATCACTTCGTTCAAGTAACATCGCCACTATCCCTACTTTTGGTCTGTCAGACTGTACATTACCACTCGTGTCTTCAAATACAACCTATTATTCATGCTATCAAAAATAAGAAATGCTAAAAATCGGATAGGTAATTTCTGAAACAAAATTGAAATAGAATCTTTATATGCACAAATATATTGTGATGTCTGTTTTGTTTTAATAAAAATGAAAAAATGCTATAATCAGATATTTTACAGCAAAGCTTAAACGGAATAAAGGCTTAAGTACCATTGTTAGAATTAGGCTTAAGTAGGCTTAAGTAGCATTGTTATTAAAACATGGAATACTTTTTTAAGTTCACAGCTGATTGCTACTATTTATAAATCATTAAGGAAAAACTGACATAATCTTTTTAAAAACACCGAAGTTCTAATCGGTCCAGGAGATTGACGTCAATGTTCCTGAACTAATGATTCACGTCATCACCATATCGCTGATTCTTTAAGAACCTGTCACGAGGTGTAGTTTCACTAACATATTCTGCACCACTTGAATGCGAGCAAAGCAGTAGAAAATGTATGTATACAAGTGTATTGCAAATACAAAAGTGTAAAGAGGCTAAAAACTACTAAGAAAGAATACGTTAAAAGCTGTTCGTACTTCTTAGCTGCATAATGATACATGTATTAGTACTGCATGGCTGACTGTGAGACATACAAACAAATAATTAGCATCAGCATCCGCCGAAAAACCTTATTATCAAGTCTCGGAGGTATCCATTGTCCTCTCAGCATTTCCGGGAATAATGATAATTGTCTGCTTTGTAGTCTATCTACCGAATTTCATTCTACGCTATTTATATACCGCATACATTCCCATCATGCCATTTTCTTAGTGAGTAGGCCCAGTCAATAGTGTATAACTCGCCTGTAAATCTGACTCTAGCATATTGCTTCTGCTTCAGGTACCCTTAGACATTTTCAGGTTCGCCCATGGAAATTGCGTGGCCCCGGGCAACTATGATTCATGTAGCAGTGGGCAACTGTTGTTTACGGACCCTATAATATAGTACTTTTAATCCAAAATCAAGAAATCATGCGTATTCTGATTTAAAACTGTTTTAAATTATTTCGTTAATTTCATGTATACTTAGTTTTCATTAAAAATGATGGACTTCAGATTCCAAAATTGGAGTGGGAGTCCTAAATAGCACACAAATTTCCGCGGACTATGTAAAGAGCGATATGAATAGTGGTAAATTAAGGTCCACGGCGACCGATATGAGACATAGTAATGTGGCGGTATAGGATATTTTCAAAGTTATATTTTTCCATCCTGTGACTATTGAGTTTTTCCGAAAGGCGTGGCCGGGGGCAGTTTCCCCGCTTTGTCTGGCTTAAGGGGCGGTACTGTACATTATCGGATTGGATATTTGGGGAGGCGACCGACGGCTAAGGTCATTTGCGCCATAGGGGATAGGTAACGGAGGAAGGGTGGATAGAAACCCGGCGTCGGCATTAGCTTGCTCTTGACGAAAGGCGCCAAGGGGACCACGGCTTTACGTCTCATCCGACAGACGGAGTACTCTACTTGAAGTGCCCTCCACAAGACACTCATGTTGGGATCGGGTTCCCTCTGAAAAACATCCGCCTCTGCAGGGATTTGAATCTTGGCCGCCCGTGTGGTACTGTACATTACCTTCACAAATGTCCTCATATCTTATGACCCCATTATATTCCCTCTTCAATTCAGTTAATCCTCAGAAAATAATTCATCCATCTAAACGCTTAGTATATATTACCTTTGGAATCTTATTAAATCCAAACAAAGAAACACTCACATGCGATATGTTCATCATTAATGACCAAATACCATCGATGAAAGCGACTGCTTGACTAATAGAATGGCACTGGAATATTCATCACTCCATTCTTACAGTTCATTTGGCAAACGTGGCAGTCAAAACGGTCTAGTCAGCGAAAGGATAAAAACCGGTCAAGTCAATTAACATCTAATCGGTTCATCATTTTTTTCTGCTTCAACCTGCTCAATCGGTGAGTTGGCTCGTTTTAATTCCTTCAGAATTTATTTACGTGATTCCAAGAAAATGCTCTCCGTCAGCATGCTACTCGAAAGAGAGATGTCGTCGGGAGATATTCACCCCTGGCAAATGCATGACAAATATCTGGCTCTCTTGGAGTCGCTAATGGAGTGCTTGGCAGATCCCGGGAACAGATTCCGAAGTCCTGGCGGGAGAAATAAGTGACGAGAGATTCAACTTGCTGCGCTAAGTGTTTTGCGCAATTTCACTTACGCGAAAAAAAATCAAATATTCCGTCTTGAGGTACATTTGCGAGGAATTTCCTCGCCATCGTGAATCATACCCTGGAAACTTTTAGCGTGCTGCCGAAAATGTTTTTTTCCCCCTTAAGGATACGCGGAAATAGGCTGAATAATATACATAGGAGTTTTCCAAACTTTTCCTGCGATGAAATAATTCATAAATCCGGAAATTTTAACGAGACAACTAGTTTATTTTGCATATATTAAACCGATCCATTGACGTAGCAGCACATAAATTTATTCCAGGTTTTCGTGAAACAACCATTCAATTTCCGAGACTCAGTGTTCCGCCGAGCATGTGGAATCATGGTTGACGTTTCAATTCTTTGCTGTATTGCTTTTGATGTAATTGAATATTTTAGGAAACAATGTAAAAACTAAACCTTAACATTCATCAAATGGAGAGCACTTTTAAGACATAAATATAAAGAAAGATTGACTATTTAAAGACGAAGAAAAATATGAGATGTACAATAGTTGCCCAAAAGGTAATGCCCCATTTTTTTTTACTCCCTAATTACAGAAATAAGTGAGATGAAACGGCCACCGAGAGACGCATACCCATTGGTCGCTAAGCCTTATCAGGATATCACTATGCTATCATCTATTTGATCATGAGAATAAACTAAGAGAAATAGATTGTAGATCAGAAAGTTTTAAAATAACGTTTTTCCCACGATCGATAAGAGACCATAATGGCTACATTAAGACTTTGAAATAATTTAGTTGACTGGTAGTGTCACTGATTTATTCATATTCCCCATAACGCGTGTTTTTAAATTTGCCAAGTAATTCTAACACCATGTTTTGCATGTTCCCTGCATGACTCATGTGTCACGATTATACATTTACAGTATACATTAGTTTAGTAGTTTCTGTAGCATTTATAGCATACTCAAGTGAGGTGCATGTTGGTGAACATAGATTCCTCCACTACAGTTCATGTCTATGATAAGTCACCCCCTGCCAAACACCCGTATGGTGCCACAATTGTGTGAAATTCACAGTGAAAAAAATCATTCGCCTGGACTGGGAATCGAACCCAGATCCCTCGATTTCGCACCGAGCGCTCTAATCAATTAAGTTACTCAGGCGTCCTTTCCACTGTGAATCTCATGGGAGCTTTAAGAAGCAAGTTGTCCTCACAGGTACAGTGCATATAATGCCAGAGGTATCCGTATGCGAGGGCAAAGCGCCACAGTCCACGGGGTAAAGCCAACTTTAAACACAAAGGTGTTTACTTCGGACATTTCCAAAGAACCACGGAACTAGCCGCGCAGTGACTTCCACAGAGTCACCCACTGTGAAATTCACAGTGGAATAATCATTCGCCTGGACTGGGAATCGAACCCAGATCCCTCGATTTTGCACCGAGTGCTCTAAGGACCATTCAAAGACGCAGAAAAAATGAGAGCATACAATATATGCCCAAAAGGTAATGTGCATCTTTTGAGATCTGGGTTCTATTCCCAGTTCAGGCGAATGAGTTTTCCACTGTGAATTTCACTCAATTGTGTGATCACTAGCGGGTGACTTCGTTGAGGTAACTGCGCGGCTACTTCCGTGGTTCTTTGAAAATACCCGTGTGGTGACTTTTAAGGAAATGAGTAGATGTAGTCGTATCCTATATCTGAGTGAGTAGACCAATTTTGTATACTCTGCAGAGGACAGACAGCAAGATTAGGTTCGCGAAAACCAGTCTGACATAAAATAAAGACGTGAAAGAATACCAATTGCCTTGTGGTTTCCTTTCTTTTCCAATCCAGTACGAGCAATAATAGTAAGCACTTTTCCATACAAATACTTTGGACGACGAAGACGTAATTGGCGCAGCGAAAACCTGGCTCCATAACCATAGCATGGACTAGTACCGACAGGGCATACACACCCTAGTGAATTGCTGGAGAAAGGTAGTAGAACTTGTAGAATATTATGTGAAAAAGTAGACTGGGTAGATGAAAGATCATTTATAAGGAAGTTTGAAAGAAAGTAAGAAAAATGAGTCAAGTTAATGACTTATTTAGATATATTCATTTGATTACTTACAATTTATGTCATGTAAAACTATTTTACTGCGCCATTAACCCTTTGAGTGCGGCACGACGTGATATTACGTCATGGTTGTCTTTGCGCAGGTGCTGATGACGTTATATTACGTCAAGGGTGCCGTGAGTGTTCCAGCTATCACTAGTGAACTTTCACTAGGCCCCCTATTGAAAGCTGGAACACTCACGACACCCATGACGTGATATCACGTGATCAGCACCAGCGTAAAAAAACCATGACGTGATATCACGTCATGCCGCACTCATAGGGTTAATAATGCAATATTTAATGCGTGTTTCTCACAGTAGGTGAAATTAAAATTACATATCAAATATAGTTTCTATTATGATTAGGGAACTATCTTGCTCGCACTACCTTAAATATGTGCAAATTTCGTTTTTGTAGAATGAATAGTTTTTTTAGGCAAAAAAATTTGGGACATAACCTTTTGGAATACCCTCATATTTCTCTCTTCGTCAGGCTCTCTAATTGAAAAACTGGGCATAAAACTCAATCCCGTCCAATTCATATTAGGCCAGAATAAAAATTATTCAGCAAAGAGCTCTTTTTCATTTTCCCATACGATCCTCCTCCAATTAGGGAAACGCAGGATTTTTTCCGAATACAAATATCAGGCGCAATTCGTACTCGTCAACGTCCGAAGTTCACTTTACGGGCTCCATCATTCAATCTCTAAAACGTCACCCTTCAATTTCCACGAGCGATAAGTTCAACCACTGGCGTGACCCGCGTTAAAAAAACTAATTAAATTTTACTCCAGACCCATCTGAGACCCTATAAAACGATATTCTCTGAAAGTACGCGCTTATTCTAATGGAAAAATTGCCCTTTTCAATACTCGACCCTTCTAGAGAAGTCAAATTCATTCTGCAACATTAAAATGAAATATTTAACAGAACCATTAAATTTTTTCGACAACTATTTCATTTTTTAATTTCTCTCATGGTGCAGAACTTAAATTCTTTCCACAAATCAAAAGTCTGGGGGTCAAAGCCAGGGGAAGGAAATACATAGGTTTGTTGAAGATCGAGAATTAAAAATAAACAATTTGCCAATTAAATCTACATCTACATACTACTGTGCGATCCACCACGTGGACGTGTGGCAAGGGGCGTTAGGACGCCATCCGTGTATAGGGTAAGATTTTGGTAGGTGAAGTGTATATTGGGAGTGCTTTGATTGGAGATCAGTTTTCATTGTACCCGCTTATTTTGCACGGAGAGAACAAGTTTTTGTATATATCTTTTCGACAATGTATCTCTCTTATTTTATAGCTTCTATCAAACCAAGGAATAGTGTGGCGTCAAAATGATATTCTGTATCGCTCTAAAACTCACTTGTTCCATATTTCTCAAGCGAAATAAGCTCAGCGTGTAGACACTGAGGCTCCAGAGGCATCCAACTCAATCCCTCTGAAAGCTGAGAAACACAATATGTTCGTTCGTAGCCGCTTTGAATCCAATTTTCTACGAAGCTCACAGCTTTCCTTTTTATATTATAAAACTTTTTTGTTAAATGTTTCCGTCATTGGTCCCAAATGCTCGCGGCATATTTGAGATGTAGCCTGACTGGCGCGAAGTAGCACACCTCTTTTATTTTTTTAAATGAAAAAATTAAAATGAAGAGTATATTCACTTGGCTGATACACGAATCAAATCAAAGTGGCTGGAATACTTTGAAGAGCTCGGGGGAGTTTTGTTGAAGAAAAATCACGAGAACAGAAATATCATCGTTCTATAAGTTTCTGGTGTTATCATCGTTCATTGGATTCTTATAAACTTCTTTCTTAGCTCAAAAATAAATCATATAAATATGATTATCTGAACTTTCAGGGGATCACAATTTTTTTCCTTATTTTCCATACAGTTGTCGGAAATCTTCAACAATAGAAAGGGGAATTATTTTCATTTAAATATCATCGTGTGGGGGGGAAGGTTAAAAGGATAGAGGCACTTGAAAAAAAATGAGCCTCTGAATGCTTAGCGGATTCACGCGAATTCGTGAACCGGTGTGAACAGGGTTGGATTTCCTTCCCGTGCACCCCTTTACAGGGACTCTCAAGACACGGAAGCGTACGTGAGGAGTAGTTACGGGTCGTGTGCGAGTAAACAAAGCCTTCAAGCCCCGTGAAGTTGCTCGCTGTATTCTCTGTCGCCACTTCCGAATGGCTAAGTGGAATTGAATGTCATTGCTGCGGTGTTATTTCAAGAATTTTGTTTGACGCTCGACACGAAATATCCATCCGAAGCTTTCTGAAAATATTCTTTATTTCCATCCGATAACAGCTTTAAAAGAGCTTCAATGGATGGCACTTCCTTCGCCTGTTTGCGTTTTCAACTCAAATCCCGGGAACTAAAGTCCAACTCCCTGCGTTGAGAAAACTAAGAATGAAATACTATCGATCGCATATTTTAGTTTGCTTTTTGTATTGCGATTTATTCATAAACTAGCCCATTGTGTACTTAATTTTATGGAGCTAATAATAATAGTATTTGATACAAATAATTTTTATCATCGTAGAGCAATGACAGCCTTTTATACTCGGAGCAGGTGCAATATTTCGACTGAAAGATAAATTTAAAATAAAAGTGACAAAAATTAATCACGAGGGAAAGGTGGAAATTGCTTGGCATGAGTAGGTTGTTTCGCTCAAAAATGATATTTGTTTCTCACTCAATCTTATTATGACGCAACGTGTACTAATGTTCCTAAGTTTTTCTATCGCATAAACTCTCTTCCTGAGATGCGGCCCTGGAAGGTCTCCAAAATTGAAATAAATACTCAACTTTGTACTTTCCACTGATTTTTTTAGACTCGAACTAGGCTTTAGGCTTTGATATTGCACTGTCATTTGTATACTGCACACATGATATGGCATTTTAATAGCCGAAGCCGACTGTGTTCAATCTAAATAACCATCGTAACTCACTAGGTTGTGTTATTATTTCAACTACGGAAAGTTTCCAAAAAAATATATATGCCTAACATACTATTATATAACGATATTAGGTGTACAAAATGCCAATCTAAGGTTGCTGTCGCTTCCTCATGTCATTCAAAACGTTTTCCCGCCACAAAGTTCATGAAGTTTTTGGAAGTCAAAGGATGGCATGGTGATAACGGTGGATGCTCTAAAAGTTCTTGCTTAGAATTCCTCAGAGTCAAAGGCCACTTATTTACTCTTGTTCCCGCTTCTCTCGTACGTACCTTTCTTCTCTCTCGGCACGGTTAACCCCATCAATTAAACGTTTTATTCTTATTCAAACACATGTCACCATTTATTTAACACTCAGATATTGTTATGATGACCATAATTATACTATATGCATGCATTACTGAATGAATCATTCTTTAGCTTATGCCCAGTTCAATATAGAACTTGTGGAAATCAAATTAACAATGCAATATTGAAAAATGGCATTAATTACACAGGCCTGCGAAATTGAAGTTTTTGAAAAATACAAAAGATGTTTTCACTGATTTTTATGTTACTTGTTGCGCTGATTTCGAAAATAACCTCGATTTTTTCCATCACGTCAGGATTTAAAAAAAATCGATATCAATATTTTTGATAAAATCCTATTTGAAAAGGAATTCTCTCGAACAATTTTGCATGTACCATCTGGCAACAGTGGTTTTTATTCATTGAAATCTAAGTAAAATAATCGATTCATGGTGAGGCAAATTGATCTTTCAGCAATCGATTATTTTTTATAGGTTTAAATGGATGAAAACCACTGTTGCCAGATCGCACGAGCCGCCTCTGTTCGAGAGAATAACAAAAAGTTCCCTCGTGTTTAAACTTTTTGCATCAAATTATCGTGCAGTTTCTAGAAGAAAATCACCAAAATACTATTCTATTTTGTTATATTAAAGTATCTTACATAAAATAGACGATTGACCAAGAGGAGCAAATTTTATGTATGTGTGTATGAAAGTTTGAAACAAACAAAAACTTGGACATTTTTTGCACGGGTATTTGAAACAATCGCCATATTTTGGAATAGCCTTGACAAACTGCTTCATTACACCTAATTTTATATGCAGAGGGGGGTAACAAGACTTTTTTTTGGATCAACTAAGCTGTTCCAAATCACATTCTTGCTGCCTGGTTCAAGATTTTGTCTTTTCGGCCATTTGTTTTTTGCCCCAATGTTGAGTCTCATCACGGCTTTCCCACTCAAAAAGTGAAACATGGGAACTCTGTATATCCGCCTTTTTGACCAAGAAGCATGGAGATAACTTTCAAATCACCGCAAATGGTCCAACCGTGGTCGGCATATTGTATTTTGTTGAACGCGAGAGCCAGGTTTTCATAGCGTTCTTTTAAATACACCGAGTGTCCAACTAGTACAGATGCACACTGGCTTCCGTGATCTGGGTTGACGGTAACTACTGAAAGAAGGGTTGTACTCACGGTTTGACCAGAATTGGTCCGAATTGACCCTCAATGACTCGAGGACGTACTTCGGCAGACCGCACGACGTCAACCCATAAAGTGACTCAGAGAGACACCTAATCCCAAATATTTGGGCAACGGGCTCTCTCGGTTCGCAAAGATGTGCGGTAGTTTTTTGCGAAAGAAAAACCGACGGTCACTCGTCTCTGTTGTTTGAGGTAACCAAACTAATACGAGCACTTCGGGGAGGTGGAGGCCCAATTGAGGTCCTTTTGACCTCAATCCGCCTCATTGGTGTTGGCCTCGAATGGGCTGCGGTTCCGCTAACCTTCCCTACTCATCCTTTCCTTCCCCCTCTTCCTAGCCCCGGGTATAAGCGAAAGCTTGAGACCAGGGCGGAAGTTGTATCCTGCGGCGGGAGCCGAAACACCTGGCTTCCGTGATGAATAGGGACAGCTTTAAGGCTCCTTTTCGATGAATCTATAAACGGCCTCCATTCATCTTTATCGTTTTCTTTATCGTTATCATCATCTTTAACAGAACAATAGACCATGTTTTTCTCTTCCTCAAAGTACTTAATAAATTCCTTTTCTCGATTCCTGTACCAATAAAAAGGAGTTCCTTTGGCCAATAAGTTTTTTCTTTCAATCTGGAGCCCAACAATTCAGCTGTCTCTTTCGAAAGGCTCAGATCTCTAGTCAGATCATTAAGTTCAACCTGAGAGAAGGACTGAGGTGAATCGCCTCCAGAGGGATTCTATTCGGTATCGGAGCCTTGAACTACTGAAAATAAGGATCTCAGATAAGGATTCGCGCGACGCTATTTGCTGAGAGAGATTGCGACAGGGAGGTGCCAAAGAGAGGTATTCTGTACGTTTCACCACGGAAGAATGATGGTTGGACAGGGAGAAAGAAATTCAACGCCGAAAAAAATTATGGTAAATGTTCATAAACATCCAAGTAAAATTGAAAATTTCCAGAAAACGTGACGTGATAGAATTTTTCATTATTTATTTTGAAATTAGCACCAAAAAAATACAAAGTTCAGCTATCAATTCCATTGTATTTTTTCATCGCGGCCCTGTGTTACCACTGTTCTTTAGTTCCTTTTGAGTGACCTAATACTTGAAAACATTTATATTCACATATTCATCTTTTAGGCCCATTATCTATTTATCATAAATATTAAACAGTAAAAATTAGACACAGGAAATTAAATTACAATTTAAATTATAATACAAAATATATAGTTACGATAACTCCGTCCTAGACGACACAGCTTCACCGTATCTGCATTTTCCCTCGGACGAATAATTGTGGCGTCTACTTTCCACGGTCACCAATGGAAGTCTCCTCTCTATCTCCAATTCGATCGCTTGGTTATACTGCCAATCTCCCGACCAGTTGTCTCGGCTCCTGATCGGTGGGCGGGGACTACCGAGGAGAAGGGTCTAATAATTGACCAGAATTGGTCCAAATAGACCATCCATTGGTCCGGTAGGACCGTGATCCAATGACGTACTCCGACAGACCGCACTACGTCCACCGTTCAAGGGAGTCGGGGGATACCCTATCCCAAATTTTTGGGTATTGGGCTTCTCCGGTTCTCAACAGATGTGCGGTAAGACTTTGCGTAAGCGAGACTGGCGGCAACTCGTCCAACGGTGTCGGGGGAACCTAACAGCTACGAGGACTGCGGGGAGGCGGGGGTCCATTGTCGTCCTTTTGACGTCAATCCGCCTCATGGCGTCGGCCTCGCAGTGTTTCGGCTTTGCTAACACTTCCCCTTTCTTTTACCTTTTTCCCACTACTCTAATGCTTGGCAATAAGCGAGAGCTTCCGGCCGAGAGTGAGGTTTTTAGCCCGCGGGGAGACCCGAAGAACCTGTCTCGGCGCCTGCAGTATAAAGCGTACGCTTCGTTCAATTCTCAGCTTAATCTTTAATGGGATTCCCCGTCTTTCTCGGCCCGTTTTTTCAAGAGCACTTTCTTTCACGTCTGACTCGTTCCGTGGCCGATAGAGATACTTCCCTCTCTCTCTCTAATTCTCCGTCACGTGTTCTAATATGCTGCTTCGATTAGCCCCGGCGTTACCTAGCGACTAAGGTACGCCAACTATTGTTTTCCCTCTCCTCTGCGAGCACGTGGGGATAAAAAAATGCCAAATGTGGCTGCCATCTATTGTTAATTCTCATCTTTCGCACCACGTGGGGAAATCACCGTCAAAGATGGGGGTCCCACCGTTATATTACTCTATGGAACCATTTCGTTAAACCTACCTAAAAAAAGGACAAGCTGTTTGGAACTGCCGCACACATTATGTCATCGATGCAATCCAAAAAGTGCACTGAATACCACTACAGCGAGGTGTTCACTCATTCGACGAATTTTGAGGAAGCCGGGAGTTCGAGACTTAGCGGGTGATACCGCAACTAGTCTGGGTATTCTCAAAATTCATTCTCAGTCATTATTATCTTAAAATAAAGTACTCAGACTTCCAGCCCCCCCATGCCAAGTCAAGACCTTTGTGTGGAGTGTATTGTTGTATGGCAGCGAGACATCAGCTATGGGACAAATGGAGAGAAAACATCTAGGGGTCTTTGAGACTTGGTTTTATGAGGAATGTGTAAAATAACCGGGACAGTGTGAGTAATGAACCAAGAGGTACTGAGATAAGTGAAGGATGAACGGACCCTGTGGAGAACAGTAAAAACAAGACGGGCTGGATGTATCGGTCAATTATTGCGGCATGAGGGATTTGTGGAGTTGATTTTAGATGGGATGACAGAGGGCGAAATGTATAGAGGAAGACCTAGACTGGAGTTTTGAAAGTAGATAACTGAGGACATGGGATGTAGACGGTTTTCGAAAATAAAGAGGACAGCAGAGGATTGAGAGAAGTGGAGGGTAGTCACAAATCAATCCTTAAGGATTGACAACTAGGGAAGAAGATTCCCATGCTTTTCATCACATGGTCCGAAATCTCAACCTGTCAATCAGGCCGAGCCGAATTAATTTCTTTTCCCGAAGACCCTGAAGATACAGCGTCCAATCAAATTTTTAGATTTTTTTAGATATATAAAATATAATTGAATTAGAGTGTAGGGTAGAATATAGGATATATTTGTGACGGTAACGTTAATCGTAGGATTTCTTCAGTCAATCACAATAAAATTATTTGACAATCGTAAGCGAAGCATTTCAAATCTTTAGGTAATAAGGAAAAAATTAAGTAAAACTCAATCAAAACTTTTAGACCTTTTTTGAGATAAATAATGAACATGTATTAAAGTGCAGGGTAGAACAGAGGATATATATGTGACGGTAACATTAAACGTAGGATTACTTCAGTTCATTTCTTTGATAATTCATTTGATTCATTCGTTTGATAATGGCAATCGAAGCATACAAAACCCATATGAGGACCCCAGAAGTCAATGGGTTTAAGCAACAATACCATTGTTTAGAGAAAACTTAAGTCCAAGATGAAAATGTTTGGTACAACCCACTAACTAGTTAAGAGACATTATCCTAGATAGCAGCGCCTGTCAAGAAAATCACTTGGATCCCTTTACCACCAAAAAGATTTATTTTTTCACATCCCATTCCCGTACCTAACTTATTTTTTTCAAAAATGTCACTTAGACCCCTTGATTTCTGGGTTCCACATATGTAATAAGAAAAAAAATAAGTAACGAGACCATTTTTTCCATTCACAAGGTGGAGTTTTGAGAATGAAATGGAAAGGATATATATGTGACGGTAACATTAAACGTAGGATTACTTCAGTTCATTTCTTTGATAATTCATTTGATTCATTCGTTTGATAATGGCAATCGAAGCATACAAAACAATTTATACTCCACAATTTATACTCCAGGCTCCTAGCCCTCTAGACAATTGAAAAAGATAACATCCGTGATAAACTTTCACACGTTTAGGAAGTGACGTAAAAACAATCCCCATGACGTTATTTACGCATGTTTCCTTAGTCGGAATCCACCAAATTATTCGGCCGTGTTTCAGACCACATTTAGGCGTACTATTACCTTCAAATGTCTTAGGCGCTAGGAGCCTAGACTGAAATTTGTGGGGATGACCGAAGAGAAAGATGCTCGTCACGTGAGTTTCCAAGTGCCATTCTGGGTACAGAGGCGTGGCTTAGAGCCTAGGAAATTCAGTCATTCTCAGACCTCCGTAGTATGAACTTTGCGATTATGCTTGCTGTGTTGCCAAACCTTGTCACCACAGGGCCTCTCTCATTGTGGGTCACATGATTTTTACCGGCTGAAGGATAATAATCTCGGCAACGTCGAGCTAGAAGCCCACCCCTCTCTCGATGGCAACTCTCCACCCTCCAGCAACGGAAACCTTCGAACAGTTCCGGAGTCGCTCGAAAGCGCCAGCCCCCACAATTTATAGTCCGGGCTCCTAGCCAGCTAGACATTTGAAATATATAATATCTGTAATAAAATTTCCCAATTTCAGGTAGTGACGTCACGTTTTCAACCTTTGAACCCACTTGACGTATAGGCTAGTATGAGACAAGGCTTACTAACCGTCCGGACGAATAGTACTAACCCATCATGGGGTCCTCGCGAAGTCACCAACATATCAGTAAAATTTGAAAATATACTTAAATCGACTTTGTGCGCATTTATTCTTAAAGTTTTGGTAGTAAATATTATTCACTCTTATGTCACTAATGTCGCATTGAAAATGTATCCGTGAGTCACGTATTAAAGGCTCAGTGCAAAAACTGGGCCACGTGTTTGATTAGCTGGATTAGTGGAGAAAATGAATTCTTCATTTTCTTCACCATCATGGGGTCCTCGCGAAGTCACCAACATATCAGCAAAGGCGCGGGAATCAACCGTGCTTGTTATCTTCCGTTCACGCGGCTATCGTACGTACATTGGTCCGTCCTACGGTAGGCAAAATTTGTAATGCAAATGCATTTCCGTACCATGGTATCCCATTGTTCCTAACGCTGTCACTTCATTGTGATAGCGCTGATATCGCGAGCAGAAAATGAAAATTAAGAATGACGATTAAGAAATGAAATAAGATTAAGAAGTGAATTCTTCATTTTCTTCGCCATATCCTATGATATCAATAGCGGTTCAGCCCTATTTAAATTTATTTGATAGGTTTTTAAACTCTCACCTACATTTTTCATACATAATTTCAGTTTGCCTGCGTACCTTCGTTGATAAAGCCTATGAGCGCTTACCGATGTGTTTCTGTTTTTACATAGGCGACGACCGCATCAAAGTACGAGCGCTAGCGGTCCGTCCCCATTTGTTAGCACACCACAACCATAACTGGCTCTTAGAACATGGTGCGTACTAACTGCTCTACTTGGATTGGAACATGGCCTTTGTAAGTGATTAGCGTTTGTGGTGGGGTGGTGGCATTTCCTAAGGCGCGGGAATCAACCGTGCTTGTTATCTTCCGTTCACGCGGCTATCGTACGTACATTGGCCCGTCCTACGGTAGGCAAAATTTGTAATGCAAATGCATTTCCGTACCATGGTAACCCATTGTTCCTAACGCTGTCACTTCATATTGATAGCGCTGATATCGCGAGCAGAAAATGAAAATTAAGAATGACGATTAAAAAAAAGTCAATCACAGTATTTATTTGACCTCTTTAGATTTAGATCCCCTCGCACTACCCGACCTTCCAGCTCTGTTAGTGATGCCCTAACTCCTCCAGTTCCGCAAACAAGGGTCTGTGCAAATTCTTTTCTTATAACCGGCTCCAGTCTATGGAATGCTTTACCAATTATTCTAAAAAAACACCAAAAGTTCATTATCTTTTAAAAAAAAACTACAAATTCCTCCTAAATGTACAAATTGAGTAATTTAGATCAAAGTTCGTCAGTAGTTCTCAAATTCACTGGTGATATTGTTTTGCTGCTATTTCTGTTTATTGTTTATTGGTCACCTATGGGATGTTCCTGTTTGAAAACTTAGATTGAATTTAATTTAACTTCAGTTGTTGTACGTTTATATTGCATATTTTATATTTAATTCGGGTTATTCCTCATGTAAATCACGTCTTATGGTCTTTATTTTTCTTATTCTTATGAACGAACTGGTCTTAGATTAAATAATTAACAGACTAGTAGCCTGTACCATTTTTTTGTGATCCTAGGGTGCTCCTCAGAGCTAATAAATCATGTCTTAACTTATCTTAATGAAGTAAGTGAAACAGATGATGTTAGCTAAGTGAATAGGCACAGAAATGTGTCATTTGCCGGAAACCAAATTTTGATATCCTCAAAACGCCACTAGAATTTGGTATGGTATTATTATTGCAGAAGAAACAATTCCACTTTTCCACAAGATATTTTGATACGTACGACGCATTTCAGCTCACAGAGTTAAAGACTTTGAAGCTCTGTCATTGGACCTTAACAATGTTCATTCGTGGTGCCAGGAGTGAGGGTTAGAATTAAATATCAGAAAATGCACCACAGTTCACTTCCAGCGAAAGTCATCACAAAAATGACATAACTACATTATGGTTGGAGTAAATATAAAATCTTAAGTGAAGTAAAATATCTTGAAATTACCATAAATTCTGATATATCGTGGGGATTACACATAGAGAACATATTTGGCGCAGCATTAAAGAAACTAGGTTTTATTAAGCGTATTAGAGGAAGGTCCTCAGATGAAAAGTCAAAGAGAGATGGTACTTCACTCTGGTAAGGCCACACCTCGAATACGCCGTGAGCATTTGGGACTCTGGTCATAAAGATTTAACCAAAAGAATTAATAAAATACAAAGGAAAGCAGCGCACTTCGTTAAAAACTGCTACGAACGTACATGTAGTGTCTCACAACTTTTAGAGGGATTAAGGTGGGAGCCCATAGAGACTCGGAGGCTGCACGCTAGGCTAAGGTCTGATATTTTTCAGAGCGACACAGAGACTATTATCATGACTCCTCACTACATCACTAGGTCTGACAGATGTGAAAAAATAAGAGAGGCACAAGGCCTAACAGATAGGTACAAAAACTGAGTAAAAGTGAAATTCTTGTTTCTGTTATAATATGACCAACTTCCACGACATCTCGCCTGAATCTGTTGACATTATGGTATGGTGTTTCTTATTTCGCTCACTTGCTCATTATTGGTTCGTCGCAATGCCCTGGTGAGGGGGCGAGTGTAACGCTATGCCCCCTTTTCACTACAACCGTGTGTGCTTTGGTCCGTAAGACGAGGTATTTGAGGGGGCGGAAGGGCAATTTCCATATTCTGAACACAGTTGAAGGAGGGTGAAGGATTGTGGGCTCGAATGGGAGAGAAAAATGCAAAATAAAGCGAGTCTGTTATCTCGGGAGGTGACCGAAAAATGAGGTCATCTGCGCCATTTAGGACAGGCTGTCTGAGGGATTCTACATCTACACACTACCGTGCAAGCCGCCGCATGGGAGTATGAAATGGGGGTTTTAGGACACCAGACGCATAAAGATGTATGAGTTGAGGTTTTAGGAAGTGAAGTTGTGACGTGTAATATGGGAGTGTATTGAGTGGAGCTCAGTTTTTATTATGATCGCTTATTGTACGCGGAAAGAACAATTTTTTGCACCTCTCTGTTCGGCAATGTAACTCTCTTATTTTATCGCTTCAGTCATACCTAGAGATGTGGCGATACGTCATGATAATATTCTCTATGTCACTCTGAAACACATCATTTCAAAATTTCTCATGAAACCTAAGCCTCCAGTGTTGCATCCGAATCTCTAGGGGCTCTCATCTTAATCCCCCTAAAAGCTGTATAACACTAAATGTTCGCTCGTAGTATTTTTAACAAAGCGTGCAGATTTTCTTTGTATTTTAATAATTATTTGGTAAAACCTTATGACCAGGGTCCCAAATGCTCACGGCGTATTCGAGGTGTATTTTTGTAATTCGGAAATTGAAGGGAGAACCGAGATAAACTCGGTGTCATCCTAAGAGGATCCGTGAAAGGTAACAAAAAACACGAATAAGGCTACACTTATGTTTGATCGTTAAAAAAATAGTATTTTCACTGATTAAATGCCTTGGTTTTTAGTGGCGAGTAATAATGAAGAAATTGAACATGGCATTTTTCACAGAAAAGAATAAAATTTATTTTCCACCCAAGTTTCCACGTTAACACATTATCTTCAAGGGAAAAATTAAACTTATTGGCATGTATAGCACAATACCAGCCCGGGTCGCAATGAAAATATTCCCCATAAAATTATGTAAAAAAATTCCCTATATTTACATATGTTTCTCACGTGAAATTAACATATTTCAGACATTTTCATTCAGAAAGCGATCAAAAAAGTTAACAAATAAATGTTATTAGACTAATTTCAGTCAAGCATCGCCATCGTAATTATATTTTCTCATATTTAAATTTGCGCAAAAACAGATCTGCCTGAGAATTTTCCAACCCACCTATATTAGCTCTATGAGAAATAAAATTGTGCCAATACTCGAAATAGAATAGAATAAACATTTATTATACTCTGGGACAGGTCCCTTAGAGCAAAGTTACAACAAAATAAAATAGCAGCGAGGTAATTAAATTAACAAATAATATAGGTAGTGCAAATCAGAAACTGAATGGAGCTTAATAACATACAATGTATAAAGAAAAGGACAAAAACAACTACTCTAATTGAAAAACAATAACTGCAAATGTTATACAGCTGAACTCAGAGATAGGTATGAAGACAAGATATATAAAGATATATGATACAAGAAAAAACATAAACAGACCATGAGAAAAAATATTTTTGACAAGAAAAAAAAATAAAAACTCTGGCAATATGGAGACCTTCTCAAAGTTTTCTATTTTTTCCCGCCCAACTGCTTGTTTGGGAACATTTCCGTGATATTTCAACTCTCCAACTCAATTGGAAATGCTCATGACTTTGTGTCAGAGAGTGGGGAGGTAATTTGACGTTTCCTCCCGTCGCAGTGGGCGCTACAGTCGGCGTTAAAAACATAACGACAGTAAAGATGTTTCATATAAGGCGGTTGGAGCGAATTTCGTATACAAATGGGTTTTCTCGAGACTTTGTCCACTTATGTACTTATTAGTAAAACGTAAAGATATAAGTGGAAAAATTGCACTTACCGATTATGGTTTCGCTTCGGCAGTTAAATCCTAATTTGACACGAAGACTTTTGACACTTGACATATGTTCCGAAATTATCCGATGACATACCAACATATTTTCTCCTACGTCAATATATGCCAAGACATACGTTCCATGTCAATATATGCAATGGTTTTTAATAAGAATCAATATGTCGTACGGAATGACGATCACGTATTTATATACGATTTTCACTTACATTTTGAATCCCGTGCGTCGACCAAAGTCATATCAATGGTTTAATAGGGACGAAATTTTGAGAAAATAATTCTAGCATCATTTTTATTACAATATGTACCGTCATTTACAATGAATATAAATAGATGAACTTGGGTGAAGTGTGGTTAGAGAATTTCTTTTCGACATACTAGAGAAATTGTTAAAATAGGCACTCAGCGACTCACGATTCGCGCACCAACCGCCTTAAATAGTTTTCGCTACCCTAACATTCGATTTTTATTGTCAATGTTTTATTAATTCTCGAAAAATGATCACATTTGCCACACCAAAACATCATATTTAACCATAAATAAAGTAGTTGCAACGAAAAATACTCCAGTTTCGATCGTATAAAAGATCCGTAGTTTATTCTCTAGATATTTCAGAATAAGAATCATATTACCAGCAAGGTTTCGCATTAAAATGCAGAAAAAATACATATTTTATGGCAGACATTTTAGTGCATTAATCATAATACCATTCGTTAGTTTTAATGATAAATTTATACCACTAATAAGAGGATTTTTGGGTTCAAAACTGCTTGTTTGCCTGGTCCTTTGTATAAAGAGTTCTACCCCCGTTAGGGGCTCTCTTGGGCCAACGCACTAATTTTGCAATTTTACGATGTTTTCCATCGTTATCTTATTAGAAATCAGCATGCATTTACTCATCTATATGCATCCTTCGTGCATAACTTGTTTATTAATTGAAATAATAATAACCCACATTCCTGGGGAAAACTAGTGTAAAATACAGTGAAATCCATAGCACAAAGTAGCGAATAAATATTTAAAAAGGTTCTTGCCTTTAATTTCAAACATATGGTAGATAGTTTTGTTTAACATCGGCTAATTAGTCCATTCCATCGTGCAATCCATAGGAAATTAAGAAAAGTGCAAGGTTGAACAATTTGTTTATTATTTCGGTAGCGAGTTGAACAGTTTGAGGGCGTAGTGCCCTCTCAATACACCTCAATGGCGAACCCGATGCTCTTTGCATAATCCCCTAGTTTCGTTTCACTCGACATCTTGGGAAGCCCTGAATTTATTGCTGAAATCCTTTCAAGAAACTTGCAATAAAACGTAATCAAAAAAGAGCAGAATAATTTATGGGCCGATTGGTGATTAAACGCAAATGATATGGCAGAGAACGTTGGCATTTCAGAAGGAATACGGTTTACTTTACATAAAGAACTTACGGGAAAAGATAGCAATAAGTGTGCCACATTTTTCTGACCAGAAACAATTACGAAAATGAATTTAGCAGGAATGATTAGATGGTTTCAATAAGAATCGAACAGTATTTGCGCACTGAGTTGCTGCCATAAATGTGACATTGGATCCACTAGAGCATACCGGAAACGAGACTGCAATCAAAGCTGTTAGTGTTAGCCGGTGAATCAGGAACATGAAAGGCGAAACCGATTTCGTCAGCCAAAAAGTTCATTGCCAGTTTCTCCTTTTGATAAGGAGAATGGAGAGAATAACTGAATGATGAGGGCGAATGGTAAAGTAATTGAACAGGTGGATGATTGCGTTTACCTAGGTAAGATATATGCGAAAGGTGGAAGAATAGATTAGGAGATAAAGAGACGTGCGAATGCTCGAAGGAAAGTGGACGTTAGCATGTGGAGCTTATCAAGGAATGAGTGCTTGTCTAAGGAAGCGAAAATTGATGAGTACAAAAGTGTACTTCTTCCCACTTTGCTATATGGTAGTGAAACATGGGTATTTCAGGATAGACATAAGAGTAGACTTAACGCCGTGGGTATGAGTTATGTAAGGAGTATTTGCGGCAAAAGTAGGATGGATAGGGTCAGAAGTGAGTGGGTAATAAATGAATGTGGGTTAGATGCTCCAGTAATGGACATATATAAAAGGAGTGTGCTGCGTTGGTTTGGCCATGTTGACAAAATGGATGAGAGTCGAATAACGAAACAGATATATGAGAGTGACATAAATTGTGCGAGAGGTAGAGGTAGGCCGAGAAAGTTGTGTTTGAATGTGGTAGAGGAAAATCTTAGGATGAGAAATAATAGGAGTCTTAAAAACAGGAGAGCGCGTATGAAGCAGTGTATGGGGGTAAATGAGGCAAAAGAGGTTTGCAAGGATAGGTCAGTATGGAGGAAATTATTGAAGCAGAGATAGGTGTACAATTATGTATTAATGAGTGAAACATTTTGACTGTGCCTACCCCGGAAGGGAACGGCGTGACGGGTATGTATGTATGTATGTATGCAGAAGAAGAAATAAGGATAATTATCCGGATTCGAACCTGAACCTTTGGGATGGAGAGTAATCTCTATCGCTATGGGCCCAAGTGGATGGGGCTGGTGTAGGGTGGAGTAGAGGACGGGAAGAGAGGGGTGGGGCAAGGGAGTGAAGAGAGGGGGTGGGGCGAGGAATAGGTAAGATGGTGGTAGGGAGTTCTCTCCGTGTGGGGCTATTATTAGGTGATGTCGGTTGAGGACGGTGGGGGGTGAAGGGGGCGCGCGATGGGCTGGCGGCCCTCATCCTCACCCATCTGCAGTGCTTGTTTGAAAGGCGCCCCGGCGTTTATTTCAAAATTCCCGAGAGAGGGAGAGGGGGGCTTCTCCCCCGCGTGCGGAAGCGTGCTCCACTTTGCTCGTATGACGCGGGACTACTCCAGTCAATGCCCCACCACCACCACGCCCCCCTCCCCCACTCCCTCAAACATCCCCTCCACCACACGCCTATTTTTCTATTTCATCCCTCCTCCTCTCTCGAACCTCCTCTGTAAAAAAATCTTTTTCTCCGTTCCATCTTCTTCCCAAGCAGCTCTCTCTCTCCATATCTCTCTATCTCTCTCTTTCTTACGTGTTGAGCCCACTGGCGATTCCTAGAAAACGCATCTCTACAACCCGCCACCACTCGCCACTCCGACAAGTTGAGTCACGGACGCATTCCCCAATCTCACCATTAATTTTGCATCTACCTCCTTTTTGCCACATTTCATCTTTTTCAGTCGATTTGATGAGAACAGCGTCCCAGTCGTGTCCCTGCTTTGGTTAAAAATTTCAAAAGTTTATTTTTTCAAAATTTCAAAATATTTTTAATTAATTGCTCGATATTTTTATATTAATTTTTTCATTTACCTTTAGTACTTTACGCTAGCTTTACAACGAAACACTAACTTTACTACGTACTAACGAACTTTTGCATCTTCCTCCTATTTGCCCTACCTCATATTTTTCGATCGATTTAATGTGGAGAGTGTCCCTGTCGTGTCACTGCTTTGTTTAAAAAATTTCATACTTTTTTTTTTCAAAATTTAAAAAATTTTAAAGCAATTTCTCGATACGTTTATGCTTAATTTTTTGTTTACCTTAAGTACTTTTCGCTAAAAAAGGCAACAATAGACGCAAAATCAATGCAATTGTTGAATAATTTCGTCTATCGGTACGAAATGGGTGTTACGACGAAAATTTCAAAAAATATTTTCTCTTCTAAATGGATGTATGCATAATAAAACAAGGTATGCCAAGTAGAAAAATAGTTCCAAAAAATGTAAAAGAAAATAAAAAATTTAAAACTATTAAATGTTTAAACTTTTAAAAAATCACTGAAATGTTGAAAAAAATAATAGTTTAAATGCAATTTTAAATTAAGATTAAGTTTAAGCTTAACTTTGTGTTTCAAACATGCCATTGAACGTCTTTTTACGCTGATTGTTCCCTGAGATATGTGATGACGAAAATATTCTAGTAAACTAATGGCAGTGAAAATCGTCATTTTGTAAAACAACCGTTATTCAGCCGTTTTTTTTTAATTTTTCACGAAACGCTCAAAATGGTTATCAATATTTCACTAGGCGAACGTTTCTTCAAATTTTCGTCAAAATCTGAGAGGCCAAGGGTCAACTTTGGTCCGAAGTGGCGTGAAATGACCCATATATTCTCCCCAAATATTCTTCTATCTGCTCTGTCAGATTTAATTTGATCTTCGCAGAGACGATCACGTGACCAATGTTGACCTGAAGTAGCTTCCTCTCGACTCCCGAAATAAATACCTCTTAAGGCCTTTCCTTTTTCCCTCTTCCATAACCAAACGTCTGATTACCTATACCCTTTATTAACCTACGGGACAAGTGTTTCCCATAGTTTAACCCGATCTGACCCAAGCCTTCTTCACATCTCACCAGCCCGTGGAAATCTCCACAAAAACTCCTTCCTTATCACCGCTTCTAAGTTTTGGAATTCAATACCTATTCATATTGAATCTTCCTCTTTACTGAAGTCATTAAAAAATAAACTTTACTTACTTTTAAAACCTTAGGACTGAATCTTGTTGAGTTTACTAATGTGAGGTTATTAAAATCTTTTTGTTAAATCGTTAAATTATGGTTTTTCCTAACAAGTGTTCTATTATTTGTGCAGACTGCGAAATTGTAACATACTTCTTTGCTCTAATGGGTTATCCCAGAGCATAAATAAATTATTCATTTATTCATTCAAATGGAACTGCAGGATGTCAAACACGTGAAGGTGTATTTTTCCACCAATAGTTTTGCAAGGCTGTACCTAGTAAGGAATGGGTCCGACAATCTGTGACTCAAAATCCGTATGCGTAATGGTTAAGTCCCTTTGGTCCAGAAGAGGGAAATATTGAAAATGAGAATGAAAATAATACTTTTCTTACATAAAATTTTACATAAATTTATCACTGATGATTCCAGTTTTCCTTCTTTCTACGGAAAAACGTTTTTCAATGTATCATTGCCTGTTTCATCACTATAGTTTTAAATTTCCCTCATCTGTCACAATTATCCGTAAGAACGCTTCAAGTAATTTTAAATTTTTTGCGAGGGGCTGGTTGGGTTCTTCAAACTCCAAAGTTTGGCGACTGCTTCGTTGAGATAATCAACAGATTATGTCTTAGCACATAAAATAATTGGTAATCGGGAAATGAGTTTTTATGGTTTGAACATAGCTAATTTCTTCTCCGCAGGAGGTTGCCTGCAGCGGATACATTTCATTTTACAACCTAGCGTGAGACGCGTGGTCGCCGCCGACTCATCACAATCCCTCCAAATTCTTCGCTAGCCACTCAAGAAATTCTCCGGTCTCAGCATCACCCCCAAATCTTAGATCATGCGCATCCTAAATGCGCTCCCAATGGAGAAAGTTGTATCTAAGACAATTACGAGACGTATGGCGTCAGGAATGAGAAACCAGCCTATATGGTGGCCCTTGTTTCAGTACTGTATTTCTGGTTAAATGAATTGCTTCTGTGGGCTTTTATACGTGGTGGAGTACGGATATCAGACAGGAATATATACTCTATTTTGTATTCGTGTATAACTGTCACGAGATTAAACGAAACTTATAACTGTTCTTCAATTTTACTCAGAGGGTTTCAGCGATATTGGATGGAATGGAAGGTTTTAAGAGACTATGAAGTAAATGGGCAGTTATTGAATGTTATGATGGCGATGTATGACAATAGTAAGGCAAGTTTAAGAGTTAACGGGACTCTGAGTGTTTGGTTTGTTATAAATCGGGGTGTAAAGCAAGAATGCGTAATGTCTCCATGGCTGTTTAATGTATTTATGGATAAATGTGTTAGAGACGCATGTAGCGAAAACAACGGTGTTTTGATTGAAAATATAAACTAGCGAGTTCTTCTATATGCGGATGATGCTGTTTTGATCTCAGACAGTCAACAGGGATTACAGAAGCTCCTAGATAAGTTTAGTGAATCAACGGAGAGAATGGAATTGAAGGTAAATGCGTGCAATACTAAAGTAGTAGTTTTTGATAAGGAGAAGGGGGAGAATAACTGTACAATGAGGGAAAATAGTGAAGTAAAAGAACAGGTGGATGATTTTGTGTATCTAGATAAGATGTATGCGAAAGATGGAAGAATAGATGAGGAGATAAAGAGACGTGCGAATGCTGGAAGGAAAGTGGTAGGTAGCATGTGGAGCATATCAAGGAATGAGTGCTTTTCTAAGAAAGTGAAAATTTCCGTGTACAAAAGTGTACTTCTTCCCACTTTGCTATATGGTAGTGAAACATGGGTATGTCAGGATAGACATAAGAGTAGACTAAAAGCCGTGGCTATGAGTTATCTAAGGAGTATTTGCAAGGCAAAGTACTGAGGCAAAATTAGGATGGATAAGGTCAGGAATGAGTGGGTCATGAATGAATGTGGGTTAAATGCTCCAGTAATGGACGTATATGAAAGGAGTGTGCTGCGTTGGTTTGGCCATGTTGAGAGAATGGATGAGAGTCGAATAACGAAACAGATATATGAGAGTAGAATGAATGGTATCAGAGGTAGAGGTAGGCCGGGAAAGTTGTGGTTGAATGTAGTTGAGGAAACTCTGAGGAGGAGGAATATTAGGAGTCTTAAAAACAGGAGGGCGTGTTTGAAGCAGTGTATGGGGGTAAATGAGGCGAAAGAGGTTTGCAAGGATACATCAGTATGGAGGAAATTATTGAAGCAGAGATAGGCGTACAATTATGTATTAATGAGTGAAACATTTTGACTGTACCTACCCAGAAAGGGATCGGCGTGATGGGTATGTATGTACGCATGTATGTATGTATTTGAACATATTGGAAGAATAATAAAGTACTCGATTTACCGCAAGTAAGAACATATTTGATTTCGCCTGGATGAGAACAGAATAGTGGTCCACGATAAGGAAAAACTGAAATTAATCTATAAGTATTATTTCCAGGACCTTAAAACCCAGACTGGACAGCAGAGATAAAATTACCCATAGATGTTGACGCCGACCTTCAAGAGCTGGAGGTGGATAAGGCACAAATATGGTCAGAAATGGAGTTGCTGAATTTCTGGCAAACCCCTAGAGACGTAGAAAATTTCAAATATCAAGGAAGTGTAGTGAAATTATATGGACGATATGATAGAGAAACAAATGAAAGGCGTAGGCAAGCAGAAATATTTCTGAGAAGAGTCAGGAGCTTGGTATGGAGCAAAGATGTCCCACAAAAGAGCAAAGGGATTATCTACAGGACATTCTATGTCCCCATCTCGGCGTATGCTTCGGAAAAATGGGCAATGAAGAGAAAGCATGTGAGTGGATTGCAGACGTGTGAAATTAAATTCTACAGAACAAGAGCGGGAAAAACCAAAATGGGTAGGATAATGAACGAAAGAGAATCGGGGAGATAGTCCAGGAGAAACCGCTTCAGGAAAGGATTTAAGCATTTAGGCTGAAATATTTTGAGCATATGAAGAGGGTGGAAACTGACAGAATGCCGAGGAAGATACGTGAAATGGAAATACCAGGAAAACGGCCTCGACGAAGACCGGACGAAGACAGATGGCTGAAAGGCGCGGAAGAGATCGTAGCGAAAAGGAAAGAAGATTGGAAAACGAGGAGGGAAGAGAAAGTGTAGGAGGATAGAAGAAAAAGGAAGAGCTGGAGCAGACCGAAGGAGCTGACCGAAGAAGCAGAGGAAGAGCTGCATACGGAGCAGACCGAAGCAGTGACGGGAAACTGTAATAGATGGTGATGGTGAAAAACATCTTTAATTACAACTAAAGATCCAATGATTACATGCACCATACCACCATCCCTACAGAGATACATAGCCGAACAGATAGGTACAAGAACTCGTTCTTTCCGCGCATAATAAGCGATCACAACAAAAATTTAGCTCCACTAAATACACTCCCATGATACGCGTCACCATTTCTCCTCCCAAAACCTTATCCCTAACATCCTTGCACGCCTTTTGTCCTAACACCCCTTGCCACACGCCTATGCAGCGGCTCGCAGGGTAGTGTGTAGATGCAGAAGTAAATCCCTTAAGATAGTGGAGAACATCGAACCCCGGTGTAATTTGCAGGTGTTTCCATTAAATGTGCATCTTTTCATCAAATCACTATGCCCTGCCCTGGTTTCGCATCACTTAAGCTACTAAATGTTCTACAATATACTGGCCATTTTAATTTGCTTCACCACCATGGTTTCCTCATATAGAGAGTGGTTTCATCAGAATATCAAAAGATAGCGCCTCGTTAATTTCAAAGGCGAGAAAAGAAAAAGTTGCGCATAGAATTAATGACTCTCCTAAATTGAGTTTCAAAATTCATTTACTGTTCAATAGTCCTAAATCACCCTAGAATAGGTTGAGATGGGAAATATCTTACCTAAAAGCAGCTGTAATTCTGTTACTTTGGTCTTAACTGAGTTACAAAAGCCTTTGCTACAAATCACTATTTAAAGGGCCAGGCCGCAATTGGTAGTAAGTAAATCAAACTCTTCTTATTGAAATGGAAAAAAATGATGTTTTTGGAACTCAAAGCCTAAATTTAAGGCGAAAAAGTAAGCAAGCGAGGCAAAAGTAAGTAAGGCGAGGATGAATGTACATCGAATACGGGAATTTAAAAAATTGGCCTTTCCGCCAACCGCTGCTAAATTATTAAAACCGTAAGTTCCATGAGCGCAAGTTAGGGATGCCTTACCGACTAAAAAACATCAAGGAGTTCGATACATCGATGCCTAATTGACATGTTGCCACATCAAGCAACTGAATCTAATCTATGAAATGGCCTAGAAACATCGAACGGTTGATTTTTCATCGTTTATAAATTTTAAATTAAAAAATTTATTTTTATTTCTTGTTTCTATTATTTCTATTTATTTTTATTATTATTATTATCTATTATCTATCTATTTCTATTATTATTATTTTTTTAAAAATTTAAATAAAAAAATTAAAAATATATAAATTATCATCGGATTATTTTACTACTCGACGTCTCGGGCAAACGCATCTAGTAGTCTGATGCATCGATGTCCATGTGGCATCCCTAGCGCAAGTAATTTAAAAAAGTTAAATATTTAGAAAAGACCTGTGCATCAAACCCAAAGACTTTTATGGAATTAAAACTGCGGTTGAATAAAGGATCACATAGTTAAAAAGTAGCCCATTCCTGGGCCATTCTATTATAGCCATATATCCGTCAAGGTTCTTAGGACTATGTTTGCCAAATTGCATCAGAATTCGGCACATAATTTGGAATTCTTTAGCGTTCCAACTAGCAGGATATTCATTTCATGGAAATAGGCGATTTTACGAGGTAAACGGGTTTCACAATGCAAAATTCAGGAATATTACGGTCTCCGGAGTCACCAAAATCGGCTCCTTGGGGAAGAATAAAAAAATCATCACACCGATCACTCGCGACCTATCTATTGAAACCAGACCGGAAACACTACCACCACACGCTCCCATTTCTCAATAGTAGCCCCACCTATACTGCTTCTCCTTCTCTCCAATTCAACAATCGAAGCCTCGCCCTCAACACACATACACAATTGAGAGAACTACTTTCTCTCTCTCTCTCTCTTTAAGCCTTTCCGCTGGGCCAGCTTCCCACACAACAAAACAATGAGAGTGATAAAAAAAGAATCGGACCTGCGCATGGAAATGAGATGGTTAGGTGACGAAGCCAAAAAATATGTCGTGCGTTGCATTGTTTCAAATATATTATCGGAGATTTATACTCGTTAATGGGGTGAGACAGTCATTTTAGCTGCAAAGCACTGCATTAGCTGCACATTTTCAAGAAAGTAGTAGAAAAGAATTGTCAAGATTATCGGTGCAAAGTTCTGCATTTATGGCCAAAAATTTTTTTATTTTTCTTAAATTTGAACATACGATTATTGGATACAAATATTTCAGAAATACATTAATATTTAGCTATAAAAATAATTCAAATACAGGTCTCGTTACAATAATGCAAGTAATACAAGTTAGATAAGTCGGGAAAAGATAAAATGGGGCATAGAACTAAAAAATCTCATGAACTGAAATCCAAAAATGGATGTTACATTCCCATGCATTAGATATTGAATCGATCGGAACCGACAACCAAACCAACCTATTGTAATCATACAAGTTAGATACCACAACCTCCATTATTTCAGTATAAGGACTCAACAAAAAAAGGTAATCAAAATAAATAAGCTATTATATATTTTCCACATTGAATGATGACAGAAACAACTATGTTTCAGTCCACAGAGTTTTAACCGGTACTGCTAGTTTCAAAGATACTGCGTGTTCATCACCTGTTCACCTGATGATGACGCAGTAGCATTGAAACTAGTAGTACCAGTTAAAACTCAGTGGATTGAGATAAAGTGGTAATTACAGTAAGTCCGCGGTATGCTTCGTTTCGATTTACGTCCGACTCGATGTTACGTCCATGCTGACAAGGGTCGTCGGAAAATTTTCCTGTTTAATGCTAAGAAAATAGACCGTATTAGCATATGCTTGCGTTTTTTTGATAACTTTGACATAATCGTCCTATCTGAAATAACTATTTTTTCGGTATAAATGCAAAAAACGACTTGTGAAATTAACGCCTAGATTTATTGCGGGATGAAAGTGGTCGCGAATATCTGGATCCGTTTTACGTTGTTTCGACTTACGTCGTTCTTCTTCAACACGCATCTCCGACGTAAATCGAGGACTTACTGTAATATCATGCTTAATGGACGTCCACTACGTTACGCCTGAAAGGCTCGAATTCATAAATTTCACACTTAATTTTTGCTCCTCGAACGATTACATCCATATGCACGTCATTAATGCGTCAATTAACGGAAATCTGGCAATCCTCGTTCAAATTTCGGTAGAGTCTAAAAATTTATTTCATGGCCAGCTTTATCCTTTTGATACAATTTGGTAAGGCACAATATTTTCACCCATGCGCGTGACAGTATATCAAGTTATTGGTACAATTTTCCGGGAAACGGAAATCATATTGTCCGACCTGAACGATCACCGAAACGCTTTAAAAAAAACCCACGTTTCACGTCACCGAGCACAATAAATCGCATCGGTCGGTGGTTTTTGAATCACAGTCCGATAACGCGTGAATGTCGCAGTCGATATATCAATCGAGAAAGCCGTTCATCCCCCTACGCAAACTTTACGTTTCTTTTTTCTCCGGCCACTCCCCCTATCTCTTTCCTCTACCCTCTTAACTCACACCCAGACGAATATTTCTTCAGCGCCGGCGTCGATTTGCATACAAAAAAACACCCACTCATGGACGCACGCAAGACGCGCGTCTTCTCTTTATTTCGTTCGATCGGGACGAGTCGCTCTCAAGAAAAACACGCCCTCTTGCGCGAACGAATGTCGAGGGAGAAATTATCCCTACTCTCCAGACAAACTCTCTCTCTCCCCCTCTCTCTCCTTCGCCTGGACGTCAATGGCGTTTTAAGAAAGAAAACTTCCGAAAATTCCTGAGGCGAGCAAGAAAGTTCAAAAAACACGAGCGCGGAATAACTCTGGGAGGGTGGAAGGCGGGGCCGAGGCGTGACGACGGATGCGCTCGGAGTTGCGGAGTCGTTAACGCGAGTCCTGTCCGTGAGCGGGTCAGTGCAGGGATTTTACAGCAAAAATTCTCCATTAATTCGAAACCGGCAAGGATATTCAAGCTTTGAATTCGTTGTTTTTGCATGCTATTACGTGACTTCGATGTTTTTTTTTGCGAATCAATCGTACATGAAAAGAGAACTCGCTTTGTACTTTCCAAACCATTTTATTCTCTACGACAATGGTTTCGACAAATTTATGTCACTATCAAGGTCCAAGGTCAAGGACCTGGATAGTGGCATAACTTTGTCGAAACCATGGTCGTAGAGAATAAAATTGTGTGGAAAGTACAGAGCGAGTTCTCTTGTCATTTGTCGCTGTTCCACAGCGTTAAGTTCCACAAGTAAGCCTGAAACTGTACTTGTGAATCATTCGTTCATTTCGGTATGTTGAAAAGAGAAGTCATTTATTTCATGGGCATGCACGATTATGATAATTAGTAGAGTTCATAAGTAATAATGAAACCCAAGCATAGTTATTTGGGTATCAACGCCAATTGCAAAGCAAATTATACTGTGGCGCAATATCCGCCACAACATGGAGTTGGACCGGTGGATAGGTAATCGACTACCAATCGGACGGCCCGCGTTTGATTCCCGGCGCCGGCCGGAATTTTTTCTACCTCCTTCCAGAAAAAATCCAGAATGTTCGAGGATAATATAATAAGGAGCCAATATATAAGCAAGCCATCTCGGCTACCAAGTCAGTCTGTACTTTGAAGTGGCAATAAACGCTCCTCTGCAGAAACCTCACAAGTGTATTATTCAGCGTAGCAATCGCTACAGTACCAATAACCTGGTATGCTGTCACCCGCATGGGTGAAAAGATTGAAACCTACCAAATTGTGCCAAAAAGATAAAGCTAGCCAAGAAATAAGTTTTTAGACTCTACCGAAATTTGAACGAGGATTGCCAAACGTTCGTTGATTGACGCATGAATGACGTGCATATGGATGTAATCGTTCGAGGAGCAAAAATCAAGTGCGAAATGCATGAATTCAGTCCTTTCAGGCGTGACTTAGTGGGTGGGCGTCCATTGTGGGTAAGTTTTAAACTTCGGCGGTTGATAACATATTTCTCCACTCTTCCAAAACAAGATGGAGAAGTCTATTGTTTTAAATATTGAAGCAAAATAAAGTCGTAAGGCATTCTTCTGGTCATTTCGTCATTATTACTAGTCCGCTGAGCTCACATTGGAAGAAAACAGTTGATAATAATTTGAAGAGGGGAGGTGCCAACCGCTCTTCCCGATTAACGTACAAATTAGATCACGCGGGCGCAAGATGGCAAGGAAAAAAGTCACGAAATATTTCAATCTCAGAGACACGATGATAACATGAAATTCGGAATGAGTATTTAATAGTGCAAAAGTTCCTAATTCTATTTTTCGACTCGACCAAGAATCGAGCGGAATTCTGGAGGAGAGAACAGACTAGAAATCTAGTAATATAAGCATAAAAAATGATACAGTCGACTTGATTCAACACTAACGAAAACATTGAAATGGATGAGGAAATCAGAATTATAGCTTTATTTTATCAGGCAAGACCAAATTCAGAATGCAATATTAATAATAATAATAAATAACGGGATGAGCCAATTATTTAAGCTCCGTTCAAAATGCCGCGGTATTTTCTTGGGAAAATTACATGGGTTTATAAAGTAATCATTTGACAATCCCGGCCATCTCCCAAGTTACTTCCTCAATAAAGCCATCTAAGGTTTTGAGCAGGCAAGAATAAACAAGCCAGCGATATTTTAACTTTTCCAATTTCCTCAACAGAAACCTGTTGTTCATTCCTTCCTGTGTGTATTTCAATTATCTCCAGCATCCGCCAAATTGAGATACGCCTCTTTCCCTACTTTGCTGATTTTTGGTCGTTCAACCTATTCCAAACCAACTTTCCTTCCGTCTTCCACCAAATATCTTAAGGCAGAAAATTTCAATACGTCTCTCAGCCCTAATTTTCCTCCGGTCGCGTGCTCGACACCAGTGTGGAGGCGCTCAACCATAAAATACAGCCTTTCCTTGCCCTCCTCCGTTGCCCGAAGCATAAAAACTCTGAGTTTGTCTTCCTATCCGGAAGGGAAAATGTAATTACTGGTGCAAAACCTTTCTCCGAGTCAATAACTTTATATTAGTGTCGCTCCTTCTCCCGTGAAAAAATAGGCAATTCCAGGGAGATGAGACTTTGATAAAGCCTTTCTGCACTTCCCTCATTCCCCGGTGATTGGACGCGAAATCTCTCAAGAAAAAAACCTGACAGTCGAAGAAGCTACATGGTGCGTATTAAGGTACCTTAAAATAATGCATTTGAACGTTAATGTTTTTATGTTGGACAAACTAGGAGAAAAATAAGTGCCAGATTTCAAGATCATTTATAATTTTTTTGTAATTACCTCAACAAATTTTATTTCAGTAAAATATTTTAAATACATTTTCCTTTTAATTCACTAATTCGATATAAGTTTTCGTGAAAGAGGAATAACCAATTTGGTTGCAATTTTGGTTGTCATGCTACAGTTTTTTTACGTAATACCCATTCAATCTACTTCATCGGTCACATCATACCTGCAAATGATAGGAGAGGAAAGAAGTGTAAAAATGTCATAAATGGCTTAAAAACTTTGTTTTTTTGCAAAACTGCGATGTTCGCTCACAATCTCTAAAACCACCCTGGTTAAATTTCAATGAAAACACAGTAAGTGGGTCTATGGACAATATCTCAGAGCTCTATGTCATTGGAAAGTTGGAAATTAATTTAGTTAAATTTCAATGGCAACGAATCATTAGGGGAAGGAAATTCCAATCTCAAATGCTTTACACACGAGCATAAATGTTAGCAATTAATCACATCAGAAGAGTTTTGATTTATTTAAATCGGTTGGTATATGCATAAAAATATTCTCGAATATAGTTAAAGTTTCAGGCTGAAATTTGCAGAAAAGTGATACATAGAATAAAATCTTGCTTTGTACTTTCCACACTGGATTATTAAAATAGACCATGTTTTCGAAAAATTGCGTCATAATCGAGGAATAATGTTGCAATGATGTTTTAAATCCCCACATGATGACGAAGTTGGTCGAAACCATGACCGGTATTGGCAAACTAGAGTGGAAAGCTCAAAGCAGGACTTTATTTCTTCTACATTCTTGTTTTACGATTCCACCTCAAATAGTAGATTACCAAGATCAGTTATGACGAGTGCGGCGTTGAAAATTAAAAAAATAACAAAATGAATCCCAGGCAGAATTGTATCTTATTTCCGGGAAGGCACGGGTTCAAAGAATAACAATACTCGGAAAAAATCTCCATATGTTATTAATAATTCCCCCTCTTCGCAAAAAAGCAAGCAAAAAGACGGAAACGCAGGCAAAAAAATGCGCTTAGTATGGAGAGTGAGGATAGGAAAAAAATTTGGAGTAAATAAGGAAAAGGAAGAGTTAGTCGTTGGGGCAAGCAATTAGGCGCGAGAGGATGCTCAAGTGAATCTGTGCAGCATGTTATACAAAAAACTGGTTGAATTGACTCGAATTTCCAACCAAATACATCAGATCTCTTCTTCTTTTTTGAATAATGGGTCAGGAATGTTTTTTATTGGGAGTGTTCATGCGACTAGTTAGGTAAAAAAGAAAAATACTCATCGTGTTTTTACTGAAAACTTTTCGCTTTTTTCGGTCGAGGAAAAGGTTTTTCATTTCCTATTGAAGCCAGCGATCAGGAAAATATGATTCAATTAATCTTTAGTGATGGGTATTACGCCATCGATTCGCATCACGGCTTGTGCGGATCTCATAAGTATTCCACAGCAGGCAAATATCAATTAACCATCACCACGGCTTCAAGAGGCTCTATCTCTAACTCACATTAATATACTGTTTCCTGGATTGCCATCGTGGAATGAATCAAAACTATAACGATAGTTCTCCTATCGCAAAGTGCGCACTGGAAGAGATCTACAGCGAACCAACTTCTAGCTTGCTCAATGCTGACGATAATGATACTTGTAAATTCATAGCGAATATGAGTAGAGGCCATTTTCCACTTGGATAAATTTTTACTCAACCTAGATTTAGATGTACTACATCATCATTAGGCATCAGTGCAAGCTTCTAACGACACAACGAGAGCATCGATCGAGGAGAACAAGTCCTTCGCGGAGAAGAGTTACGCCGCAATTATTGGTTCATCTCTCAGATAAAAACGCGGAGATAAACAATTCATGTCGCCTTGGCAGCTTCCTGTATTTTCAGTTCTAATAGACTAATTCCGCATCAAGATTGAAAAGATTTTCAATCTGTCAATTGCGATGGTTCAATTGAGTTGATTCAATATATAAAAACATCAGAACCCTTAATGTATTGACCATGTTTCGACAAGGCATCCAGTAGGCACCACAGGTCCTGACGAAGCCTACTGAACGAGAGGCGAACCGTTTTCAATGAAGCGACAATTACCAACAATAGAATCGTCCGATGATGGAATGAAACAAACGTCTATGTCATTTCAATGAAAGGTCTCATCTGCTGCAAGCGTCCCTTTTTCTATATCTCAGGAAATAAATACAGTTTCCTCGATTCCCCATTCGCGGAACAAATCAAAATCTAATCATCGTCATGATTGGTCGTTCAATCGTAAGATTGGTTGACTCCCCCTTCCCTATCTAATGCTAGGTTCCTTACTTCCTGGTAGCTCTTCCAGTATACTTTTCTGTATATCTGGCCCATGAACTTATTCCTTGGTCTTCCTCTGTGGACTTTTCCCTCTGTTCTACCTTCAATTATGTTCTCCACAGACCCATTGTGTCTCAGGGTGTGTCCAATCCATCTGGTTCTTCTTCTTTGTATGGTGTTCCATATGGTCCTTTCCTCTTCTACTCTTCTGTGCACTTCATAATTTCCTATTTTTTCCGTCCATTTTATCTTCAGCATCCTCCTCCAGCAACAGGTTTTGAAGACTTCTCGTCCATTCTGGTCAGCTTTTCCGATGGCAAAATAAATGAGTCTCCAATGGCCGTAAAAAATGGCACCACTCGTCAAACATGCAACCACACAACACTTACTGTGTCGGTTTGCGGGAAAGGGGATTCCACAGCAGGGACCAACCACTGCCTCTCTACCAGAATACCCTCCTGTGATGGTTTACGGGAAAGTTACTTCCTCGTCAGTGACCACCACAGACACAAACACACTCAACCCAGTTGGGATCCTTTTCGGGGGCTAATGGGACCCTGATAAGGATACCTGGGTTATAACCTGAAATCCTCCATAGGGCTAATGGCACCCTACTGAGGATGCCTGGTCAACACCACAATCACACTCACAAGCACCCAAATCACTCACTCGCACACACAGACGGGCCCAACTTCTGGGAGAAATCGCTCAAAAAGAGCGTGGTCAAAATATAAACACAAAGACAAACGAGGGTGGTCCGATGGTCCATGCTTCCGCTCCATAGAGGGTCACGCTCCTCACAAACGATTTTACAAATGAGTTTCTCAATTACATCCTTGAGCACAGCAGTTTTAGTTTTACCAACAATGCCTTCTTCGTCCCGAGCAGACGTTGATGTGACAACATGGTCGAACCACGCCCCCAGCGCGGGAAGGCAGCCAACAAACGGAAAGGGACAAAGACCTTCCTCCCCGCAGTTGGAGAGGGAGAATGAGTGGGAATGGGCTCGACGGGAAAATTTTGACCTTTCCCGTCCAAGATGATGGCTCGTACGAGATAGGTGAAGGAATCCACTTGCTCTAATTTCCATCCTCTTAATTTGGCTTCTGCTTACAGCTTTACCCTCCCGCATACTAGGATTTCAGTCGTCGTCATATTTATTTTTATGTTCTATTCTTTTCACCCTAATCATAAGCATCCCTATGGCCAAATTCTCGTCGATGTGATCCGGGAAATTTTCTCGCACGGGAGCCATCGCTCACAACGGAGTCCGTCCAGCCCCAACTTCCCCCCTTTATACTAATACCCCGACCCGACGAGTGAAATATCGTGACACAGGCACGTTCCCTCTTGAAATTAGCATCCTCACGTATTCTTATTTCTTCCACCCTCTCACCCCACCCGCTTCCTTCCTGACAAAATGCCTCATTTGCTATTCACCCCAAGAGCGGCACCGTGAGTGAGCGGGGGAAGGAAGGAGAGCGTCTGTTTTGCATCACATGACGAGAAAGATACGCGTAAGGGGTGGGAAATAAGGCGGATGGATAGGTCGAGAGAGAGAAAGAGAGAGCCTTGGCGGGGGTTCAGAATTTGTTCCGGGTGGTGGAGTGGACCGATTTTGGGAGGGGGGAAGGATGGCAAACACGGGCCTCTTGCACGCTATCTCTGAACTGGGAGAGGAAGTTAAGTATGAAAAAAAAACATACACACGATGGACGACCATTTGGAGTCCCCCGAACGGGCATAGATGCGTACTGGCGTGCTCTCAAGGGGTGGGCTTTTCCTGGGACAAGATCGGAAAGAGATATTTTCCGGAGGGAGAAGGATAGGGATGAGTTATTGTATTGATGCTGCGTAACTCGGGGAAAATCCAGTACGTAGGCAAGAGGATGATATCATCGGAAAATGCTTTCATACTGATTCAAGATTTGAAAGTTTTAACAGGTATGCGAAAACAGCCAGCGTTTGCCTTCCGTTTAATACAGAGTGTCAGGTTATTTTACAGAAATTTTACGAAATAAAATATATTACGCGATAAAAGAACAGTTTTATCAGTACACATAGAATATAGAAAAACAATAAATGAGTATTTAAAGGAAATTGTTTTTTAAGTTGACTGTGGTAATCGTGGAAGGATAGAGAGAAGTCTATCAAAGTATCACTATATTTCCAAAAATTAAACATCCCAACCTGCAATCCATTTTCTTCGACCCTTTTCAGATAGAAAAGCTAACTCTGAATTTTTTAAATTCTAGTTTTTCCTGGTGATCTAGGTCTACTAATAAAACTGAACAAAGTTATAATTTTTCACCATGAACGTTAGAAAATTTTGCAAAATGACTCCGCAACATACCTTTTTAACTCATTTCCCTATGCATACACATTTTTCCACTTGGGGAATCTACTTCATCTCATGAACAGTTGGACGGAGAGGGAGAACTCTTTGCAGTTTTTCACTGAGATAAGTCCGGTTTCCATGTTTTACATAATTATCAAGCATAAATTTTCTTTTATAAAACTTTTTAACTGGTCGTATTAATATTGCTCACTGATTAACTGGTCAAGAATTCTTCTTTCGTCGTATTCGTCATGGTATCACGTCAGTTCGGAGAAAGCATAATTAATTTGGCTAGGTATACGCAACAGACTAGTAGTTTGATTTCTTAAAATTTGATTAACTATACTAGAAATATATATAATAGGGTGTTCTAATGAAAAGATACGAAACGATACTATGTGTATAGTTGAAGTATTTACTCAAAAGTAATCACCAGAGGCCTAAGCACAACTATCCCACTGTTTCATGAACTGAAGGATTCCCTGTTCCCAGAATGCCTGTGTCTGTGACAAGAGCCAGTCCTCCACTGTGTCCTTCAGTTCGTCGTCCGAGTTGAAGCGCTTCCATTTGAGATGTGTTTTTAGCTGGCCAAACAGATGGAAGTCACAGGGCGATATTTCCGGGCTGTATGGCGGATGCTCAAGCTGCTCTCACTTGAACTTGGCCAGTTAACTTCGTGTGACCCTAGAAACGTGTGGACGCGCGTTATCGTGGAGCAGAATCACCACCTCCCTCAGCAGCCCAGGCCGTTTGCTCTTGATGGACTTGCGTAGGCTATGGAGTGTCTCACAGTACACGTCACTGTGAATGGTTTTTCCGTGCTCGAGGAATTTGATGAGTATCGGGCCTCGGACGTCGAAAAAGACAGTGGGCATCACCTTGCCTACGGAGGTCACAGATTTGAATCTTTTAGGGGGAGATGACGACGCATGCTTCCATTGCATGCTGTACCGCTTTGTCTCCGGCTCGAAGTGGTGACGATCCACTCCAGGAAAGTGGGGTCTTCATGATACAGGTGTTGTAGTGCTAACCCCATATGTAGTTCCATTTGCGGTTCGCTGAGATTCTTCTGAACCCACTGCTCGCACCCCTTCCGGTAACCCAACCTGTTGTTCACAATTGTCCACACTGTGTCACCGCGTCAATTGGACGGAACACACAAGTGCCTGCTTCTCTATTGCATCATGTGTGGGCGCCCGTCGCATGCGCACAACTATGCCGGACACTACATTCGCGTACCTACATGTCTCACTACGTTTTCCCAAAGCGGCATATTCACATTTAAACCGCTTTGGTTGTTACGACGGTTCGTACCTTTTCATTTGAACACCCCTAATATATCGTATTTAAACATCATGAACAAATTTTATGAAACTCATTTAATGAAATATAAGAAAATTAATTAAAATAATTCGCTCATAGTAATTTTATTGCATAAGTTTTTCAATTTATTTATGAAATTTATGATTTATGAAAACATAAATCATAAATATACAGAAAGGTTTATCACAGGTGTTGCGACGTATTCTCACTGCAACAATTGTTTTCCAAAGGAAATTTTCCCAAGAAATTTCATGCTTACGATTTCAACCGCCAACCAGTGGACATCAATGAACGGAGATTTAAACAAGCTTCACTATGTATTTTACAGGAGTAGGTATATGCCACTTCCTAATTTGAAGATAGTGTATCTAAAACTCGGGTACGTCGACGCTTTTTACGGACAGTAAGGAAGAAAAAGTTTTCCAAAGTACACTAAGGGACAGAAGCGACGCAAGCGATGTTTTCGGGTGGTTATGCGTCACGCGGGCTTAGAGCCAGTCAAAACTATTCACTCATTTTTCGGCATTTTGTCATAACATTTTTTATTTATGCTAATTTCATGAAAACTGGAGATGATTTTTCAATTCTGTAGAAAATAATTACTGAATAAGTAAATATTTCGGTTCTTTTAAAATTTTATGGCAATACCCCATTGCCACAGAATATCTTTTTTTCGTATGAAACGATTCATTTAATCGTTTCTAATAATCAATAACAAACAGATCAACTGATCATGGATGCCCTTGAGGTCCTTTTGACCTCAATCCGCCTCATTGGTGTCGGCCTCGAAGAGGCTGTGGTTTAGCTAACCTTCCCTTCCCATCCTTTCCTCCCACCTCTTCCTTGCCCCGGGTATAAGCGAGAGCTTGCAAACCAGGGTGGAAGTTGTAATCCTGCGGCGAGAGCCGAAACACCTGATCATGGATTACTTTCTTCATTCCATACGCCCATTTCGATTCGGGCAAAGAGTACCATTATTTGACTTGGGAGGAATTGACACGTTAAGTTTAACTGGTTATCACGGGTAAAAAGTAGGTGCTATTCCTGAGCGTTTAATTTAAAACAACTGGATCAATCGCCAAAACGAAATTATATCCACGTTAAGAAGATCACCGAGATCCAACGCTCTCACCGGTGCGTGTAATTGGCGTGTCCTGACTCTGAGGCATCCTGAGTAAAACACTCGGGTATTTGGGTGAAGTTATTACTTATTGAATTATAGCTGCCGATGAGGTTCCTGCGTTTTTTACTATATTTTTCACCGTGGACGAATTCATAAAATACCTATCCTATCATTTTTCTACCCTAAGCATACTTGAGGGCCATTTAGAGATTGGAAAATAGTAACAACGAAGTTATTTGGCATATAATTATGAAAATTATTTTGCATAAAAAATAATCTGCCCGCCTGTAGAATACGGAGAGAGAGATGGAAGGGCATTTGTATATCCAACCAGTATTTAATATGCCATCCTCTTGAAAATAAGAGTGGACTGCAGGCAACAACTTGATAATTGAAATTTGATTAAAGCTAATTTGAAAGCTAATTTGAATGAGGAAGCATTAGCCAAATGTGAAACGTAACAAAACCCGAAGACTTGAGAAATGCAAAATACTTTGTTATCGTCCAACCAAGTCTCCAAACAAAGTCCTCACAAACGCCGGAAGTATTTTTTTTCTTTTTCATAGAAGGATAATACAATTTGGATAAAAACTAAAATATCCGTCTACAACATAAGCTGCTTGCGTTAAATCGAATTACAAGCGGTATATCCCATAAAAATTTTGCTGAATACTGATTGTAGAAGTTGGTAGTCCAATTTCCTAACACGGCAGGAAATTGAAATTATTACAATTATAGGAAGTTAAGGATCACTTAAAATTAATCTTAATGTCGTAAGAGAACCCAATTATTCCAGTACAATTTCTTATAGTCATTTATCCCAACTCACAGCCCTTCAGTGGCTACGTTAATGATTTCGTTGGAAATGAGAAATCATTGTTGAACAAGTGAACGTTATTGAGTGCAATCCAATCTCTCTCTCTTTCTCTCTCTCTCTCCCTCTCTCTCTCACTTGGTCATTCATAAATCCTTTATCTCTCCATTTACTGAATTTTTTGCTATCTGTTAAAATGCCGGACAATCCAATTTATTATCGGAAGTGACCGAGGTCTGAGCCAGAGTTAATTCAATCACTAACAACAAGTCAAATTGCATCCCCTAATTAAGTGATCAAGTATTGTTTCCCTCAGATAAAGTTTATATAAAGTTGCCCTACGCAAAAAGCAGTCGTAAATTATCGTCATAACTGTATCTATAACTACGCGTCATCGCTTCGACAAAGTGGAATTGATCCTTTGTGGTTGAGGTTTCCGATAGTGATATTCCTTTACAATGGGAAAGGTTTTAACGTCCATGATAACTTACGTGCAACCTTTTTCCAGAGTATATCGGGAGTCGAAAATACCAAAAATTGTGCATCCAAGCCATTATCTACGCTGGTTATGCAATGAATGGCGGCTGTGAGAATAAATGCAGATAACTCGACTTTTAAAATGTAAAAACCATTGAGGTAAATAGATAGGGCATTACGTCATCAACATGAAACCTGATAACCGAACTAATGGCCATATTGGTCGTTATTTCGAATCACATTCTCTTCTCTTACTTTTCTATAGATATCCCGGTGGTATGGGTAAATTAGATGTAAAGCAAGAATATCCACCATCTGTTTGAAATTTAAGACAAGTAAATCTTGAATCATATATCGACTCCTTGGTTCGATAGTCATCATTGATCGTTCAATCCTAAGATTGGTTGACTGCAGCCCTCCACCCTTCCCTATCTAATGCTAGTTCCCTTACCTCATAGTATATCTTCCTGTGTATACTTACCTCATTACTTGGACCATGAACATATTTCTGGGTCTTCTATACTGGCTTCTAAGTGCTATGGAATCTACTCGATTTCACCACAGTTATCAACGGGAGTGCAGATTATTTTTAACTTAAAAAAATAAAGAATATGTGTAGTATGTGTAGTATGAATATTAAATAAGTAAGTGTACGCTCATTTCAAGTGAGTTTTCTATGGAAAACATTCCGAAATTTTAAAACTCTTCGCTTCAGTCCGTAAGCAAAAGAAGAAGAATTTAACAGCGTGTTCCGCATAACAATATTAAACATCCAAAAAAGGCAGTGAAAAATGCGCTGATATTTTTTACAGCCCATTTGGAGAAGCCTTATCATCTATAAAGCTGGATTAATATTAATAGAGAGCTAGAAAAAGGATTTAAAAAAAACAGAATGAAGATTTTGAAGCGAGAGTAATGATGGTGATTTATTTTTGGGAATATGGGTTTAAGCCTTGGGAACCCTGGTTGTCAAACGCGGGAGACAATAAAACTCCCTCGTACGGATCCAATGCGTGGTATTAGCGCTCCCTCTGAAAGTGGTCCCCTGAGAAACTGCCACCATGTTTCCCTGCCACCACAGGTTTGATCTATTTACTCGCTTTGTTTTCCTCCCTCTTCATAAATGCAAATGAGCCATTCTGGAGCACATCCCCTTTTGGCGGGGCGCAAGTGGGTCAGAAAAATGCTTTGCCGATGCCGTAACGGAGGTTGTTAAGCGCAGCTTCTCGGAGAAGTCCCGCATTAAACGCATATTTCCAGGAGGAGACGCAAACCACCTAGAAACCAGCCACGTCGACGCAATTAATAGTAATGCATGACTCACCCCACGCCCCCCTCATACGCCTCCCGTATTGCTTCCCTCCACCTTCCACGACACGCCCCCTTCCTCGCCCATTTCACGGTCCCTGAGCGCGGAGAGGAAGACGGTTGGTTGGACTGAAATGAAAGAGGAACGAAAAGCACCTGCACTCACAATGCGCTACTTCATGTGTTTAGAGTTTAAAATTTCTCCCATATACACAATAAACTTCACGTTCCTCGTTGCTACGCTTCCTCTTGCGCCTGGACGACATTGTGAATTGGATTGAATATTTGGGGAGGCGACCGACAGCTACGGTTGTTTGCGCCATAGGGGATAGGTAAGGGAGGAAGGTTGGATAGAAACCCGGCGTCGGCATTAGCCTGCTCTTAACGAAAGGCGCCAAGGGGACCACGGTTTAACGTCTCATCCGACAGACGGAGTACTCCACTTGAAGTGCCCTCCACAAGACACTCAAGCAGGGATCGGGTTTCCTCTGAAAAACATCCGCCTCTGCAGGGATTTGAACTCTGGCCGCCTACGTGGTAGTCGAGTACTCTAGCCACCACACCAACCCGTACCCCATGATATCGTGATGAATCGACTGGGAGAGCTAAGCGTTATATCGCTCCTCGATTTTACGCAAAGTACTCTTTTATGTTAAAAAGAGTGGTTCACATAAAGTTCATTTTCCTTTCGCAATCGGCAGCAGTGCACCTCCGTCCTAGCAAAGTTCTCTACAGAAAAATAATTTTCATTTCAGGCATAATGACCGAGATATCTTCGTAGTGATAATGGAGACCATATTCTAATTATACGTTCTGATTTCAGCAGCTGTAGGAAGAATGAATAAACATTGCATATTTGACTGTGCGATAATGTACCTCTGTAATACTGAAATACTAAGTAGCTTATATAAATATCTGCATCTGTCTTTAATTTGACTAATGCAGAAATGAAAAAAACTTTGCAATTATCCACAATATCAATTTTACTACGACCCAGGATTCGACGTTTTTACATCATCATCCGGTACAAATGAAGTTAGGTGCTCATAATATATAGTGATGGAGAGAGGAGGGGGGAAGAAGGAAGGTGGGGAAAGGGGGAAGTGGGTGGGAAAAACCGAAGGGAGGTTACCGGAGAGAGGGGAATATAGATAGATATTTGATAAATGTACAAAAGGACTCTCATGTCCTACGAGAGTACAATACAAACATTGAAAGATGTAAAAAAAAAATCAAGTAAGTTCAGTTCCATTCGCATATAAGAAAAATTAGAAAAAAAAAATTAATTGCACCATAAATGAAAACAGAAAAAAAATCAAAAACACTATAACAACATAATCAACAGGAATCGCGAGACAAAAAATATTTTCGAGCATGGAGTTGGAAGGTTTTGACAGAGATGCAGTTAGTGACTGTGGATTGTAAACTGTTCCACAAAATGACAGAGAATATCCAGAAAGCACCTCTTTCTTTATCAGTTCGGTGTTGAGGGACTCTTAGCATATCTGGATTCCTGAGAGGGCGACTGTGAATGGTGTGAACAAAAGAAAGCTTATTGTACAGAGAGGAAGGTGTCTTTGTATACATTATCTTTTTTAAGAGTAGTACAGCCTGATAATCACGTCTGGGGTTGATTTTCATCCAATTTAAGGAAGCATGGTGTCCAGAAATGTGGCAGTCACGAGGCAGGTCAAGGAAAAATCGAGCGCAGGCATTTTGGAGGGGGTGTTAGGGTGTTAGGGAAGGGGTGTTAGGGTGAACAACGGCAAGCAAAAATACAATTACAAATATGAGAACAAGCACTTAGTAATTCCGCTCCACCCGGAACCTGGAGTATGGCTTCTACTGGAGGTCTGCGAACGTCCCCAGGGACATCTTGGTGTGAGTCCGTCGTGCAGCCAAGTAAGCAGATTGGTGACGGAGTTGATGAGTCCCACCCTCGAGGGGGAAGAGGACTGTTATATCTTATGTGCACCTAACTTTATTTGTACCTGATGATAATGTAAAATCATCGAAACCTGGGTCGCCTGTAAAATTTATATTGTGGATATTGGCGAAGTTTTTCATCTCTGCATCATGCATAAGTTCCACACATTATCGCAATCTTCGGCTTTTATGCATATTCAGTTATGACTCTTTTCTTCACGCGGTATGTTTAAAACTCCTTCAAAATGGAAAGTGTTTTTGCGATTCTGAAAATGTTCGTTCGGTGACAACGTGATATATTGTCAAAAATAGTCAACAAAACATACAAACTACAACTGTCAATTTTCGACGTGATCTGGATGTCAGAAATTTCTCATTTTCTTAAACTAGGTCTTTAATGGAGTGCACACGCGTGCCATTTCCCATGTAAAAGGGCTGATATTATTCGTCAAAAATCACGGAAAGTAGTCCGGTAAGGGGCTGATATTTTGGTGTATTTTGAAAGAGTGAGGCCTCGTTCACACGATGCGACTTTACGGCGGGCGTCCTGCACGACACGAAGTCCTAATTATTTAATTGAATCAGCGTAAATGTATTCGTGCACACGGATCGACCGTGTACATCACGACCCTATTCAAGTGACGACAAGACGTCGTGCCGTACACGATCCTTTGATCACTATGGTCGCTTATGTCGACGCGCGGTGGTTCCGACTCGGTCTTGCGCATGCGCATGAGTTATTTATTTCAGTGTTTTCCTGGAATTGTGAGGTATAGCAACAGATTGTTTGGTGACTGTGTCAATCGAAATGGCGGATTCAGTTCCAGATGAAGATATCAGCGATTTGGACGTCGAAGTGTTAATTGCACTAGTAGAAGAATGGCGCCTCTATTTTCCTTGCGAATGCAACAAGTGAAAACAGATAATCATTGTTTGGTTATCCATCTTGACAGAATGAACCGTGTGGCGAGTTTAAAAGATGGATGTCCTATCCACGGCACAAGTCGTGTTGTCCACGGCGCGGGTTCAACAATGCACGGTGCCGCGCCGTCCACGACGCACGGCGTGGAGTCGATGCGTGTGAACCTAACGAGACACATTTTTCGTTAAATGAGACCAAATTCACTTACTGATAGGTGAAATGATATTTCGCGCGATCTACCTTAAGCCCATTCCAACAACTAAACGTATAATGAGCCATATGAGTCCTCTCATACCTTTACCTCCCTATGCTTCCAAGTACTCGGTCCCCATACCATCGATTCCCTTCCCCCCTATCACACCCATTCCGACTCCCCGCTTCTGTTATAAAAGAGCTATTATTACGCCAAAAATGCGAAAGATCGCGTCAGTTTTCGAGATGCGCTAACTCATTCGCGACTCTCCCTCTCTCTCTCCAGAGTGTTCGACACCTTTCCTCCCCCACTTTCCAAGAATGGGTGAGGAGTGAAAAAGCCATTATACGCTCCCTCTCGACACGCGCGGTTCGCAGCTGAACGCAAATATACGACGTATCGCCTTACGACAAGGAGACCCTAGGAGGTCACGTATAGGACCGAATATAACTAACTGACAGTGGCGCTCCCGTTTCCGCGATGTTTTCCTCCCTTCCCTCCGCCCCCCCCCCCACAAACTCCCCTCTATGGACGCTTCCGGAAGATGTCGCTTCCGCGAGCTCGGTGAAATGAATATACGGAAATAAATAAACACATCCATACCGACTGCGCCGCGCAGGGACGATATATTTTGAGCTGAGAGGGAGGAGATATGTTTACATGTATGCCGGAGTAGAATTTTCGCTGAATATTTCCTCTCATCAACTATCAACCGAATACAGAGTAAATAAATCAATTAATTAATTAATTGTTATTCCTCAATCAGAGGAAAAAGTAAGCATACCGAAACGGAGTTGCCATAGCAATTCCGGCAGATGACACGCAATTCAAGCTGCAAAGAAAGAAATCAGACGAGAAAGATGAACTGAGAGGACAAACTTACGAAAAAAATACAGCTTGAAGATAACCGTGAAGAATGCCAATATGATAAGAGTTTTTCCACAAAAATTTTAAAATTTCATGACCTTGGTTTCAACGGCTTACGTCATCTTCAGGTATGACGTCAACTAAGTTAACGTTTGAACTAAAAAACTGAACCATATAACCTATGACAGTGAAGATGACGTGTACCGTGGAAACCATGGTCGCAAGACATTTAATTATTGTGGAAAAAGAAACTATTATATAACTTTTTTATTCTATATGATTAGCAAATTCCAAAATTACACGCCGGAAACCATCAACTTTAGTTCGATTTTATATCACGAAGAATTGGATAAAGCCTTGATAAGTATTTATTTAAGTTGGACTGTTGCAGGGGTTACATATGAACGGTTGCAGATGATGGTGCTTAAGGGGGCTCACTACTTCTCAGATTCTCCTCGACTGGCTTCTCCCCTCCGAGACCTGAGTGGAATGGGAAAGTCCTAATCTTCTTGTCGAGGGGGGGAGTAGTTAGAGGAGGGGGTGACGGCAGAGGAGGTGGGGGCAGTCGGCCATATGCCGTGACTAGATCGCGAAAAAACACGAAACATGCGTTAGCATTTTAAAGTCTGAGGCTTTATAGTGACAAGCATAATAAAGTAGATGACACCAAATTAAATACCAAAGACCATTATGTGATCTTACTACGTGATATGTTTCTTTTAGTGAATAAAAAGGGCAATGAAGAGGTCTGAAAAATGACTGAAAAAGGTTACTGAAAACACTAATTTTCATTAATATGTCTAGTGAAGTGAACAATGTATCTCAATGAAAGCTCAGATACATTCTTTTCTAACAAAAATGTGAAAACTTAAACTTCCTAGACTAAAAAATAATAGGGTGACAATTAAAATAAAAGTGGTCTGCAGAGGCGATTTTAGCTGAGGTAGTGAGCCCCCGAGAGTAAGGATGGATGTAGTTTAAAAGTGAGCTCAGTATATCTATAGAAGAGAATAGGAATAAAAGAGGCCGCTTGGTTAGCGATGGTCAAGGAAATGGCATATGGAGCAATGAGTAGCAACGCTTTGGTCGAGAAATTATGGAAATTGGCGTTCCGCTATGTATCTCACGGGACGGTGGGCTTGAATTGGCCGGACTGAATCATGATCCCGCAGCGGGGATTCCTTCCCCACAACCCTATCAAACATCCTTCAAGAGTGCAAGGCATGAATACCGAGATAAGGAGAGAGGGAGAGCACTTAATCGGTTCCCCCGACAGGATTACGCAAGCGTTATCGGGAGCACTTGTCAAGAGATTAGAGATGATGGGCAAGCGAGTGACTCTTAGTGAGCGGGCTGATTATTTACCGCTTGCTGCCCGTCGCCATAGTGAACAGGGTGGATGGGACGGGGCTCTCCTCTTTCACGTATGGGAGGGGGTGTTATCCGCCACTGTAGAGCAGGCGCCCCATATCAACTGACACTGGATCACCTTGGGGAAGCACTTCTCTAAATCTTATTCGGAACTTCATCGAGCTGGGAGATACAGTAAAATATCTTGGAATGACCATAACGTCTGATATATTGTGAGGAACACACATACAAAACATATGCGGCACAGCATTAAAGATACAGTTTTGTTAAGCGTATAATAGGAAGGTCCTCGATGGGCGAGCGAGTGACTCTTAGTGAGCGAGCTGATTATTTACCGCCTGCTGCCCGTCGCCATAGTGAAGAGGGTGGACGGGACGGGGCTCTTCTCTTTCACGTAGGGAAGGGGTGTTATCCGCCACTGTAGAGCAGGCGCCCTATTTCAACTGACACTGGATCACCTTGGGGAAGCACTTCCCTAAATCTTATTTGGAACTTCATCGAGCTGGGACATACAGTAAAATATCTTGGAATGGCCATAACTTCTGACATATTGTGAGGAACACACATACAAAACATATGTGGCACAGCATTAAAGATACCAAGTTTTGTTAAGCGTATAATAGGAAGGTCCTCGAATGAAAAAGTAAAAGATATATGCTACTTCGCTCTGGTTATGCCTCACTTAGAATACGCCGCGAGTATTTGGGACTCTGGCCATAAAGGTTTAACCAAAAAATATAATAAAATACGAAGAAAATCAGCACGCTTCGTTGAAAATTGCTACGAGCGAATATATAGCGTTTCACAACTTTTAGAGGGATTTAGGTGGGAGCCCCTATAGACTCGAAGGTACACGCTAGGCTTAGGCTGCTTGCGAAATTCATAACTGGTTAATTTCAGAGCAACACAAAGGATATTATCATGACGCCTCACTACATCTCTATGTCTGACAAAAGCGATAAAATAAGAGGGATAGAGACACTGCCGAACAGATACGTAAAGAAAACTCGCTCTTTCCGCACACAATTAGCGACCACAATAAAAACTGAGCTCCTATAAATACACTCCCATAATACTCGTCATCATTTCTCTTCCAAAAATCTAATCCCTTACATCTTTACACGGCTGGTGTCCTAACTCCCCCCGCCCCACGTACATGCGGCGGCTCGCAGTGTAGATTGTAGATGGAGTGAGGGTCTAACGTTTAAGGAATAAACAAACCCAATCGCTAGGGATTTGGGCAACATTTCCCATCATTTTAGTTAAATTAAGTTACCAATGTTCATGGATGACAAATCTGGTAGCTACCGTATCACTGAATGGTAGACAGTAAATGATCTCCTCTCATTCAGATTTTTAATTTTCTACGACGCTATCCGATGTCCAACCGCCATTACACAAATATTCATACACAGTCCTTCTGGCAACTGCTTCTTACTTATTGCCTTTTCCATGCCTTCTCTCCAACTGATTCTGAGCCTTCCTCTTTTTTTTCTACTTTGTGGATTCCACATTAAAAAATCGCCTTGGTAATCTCTCGTTCATCATACGTTGTACGAGACCCTACCACGAAAACTGTTTTTTTAAATGTCATCGACTATTTTGTGGGTGACTCACATTATATTTCTTATTCTCACATACGTGATTCTTTCCCGTATGGATATCCCCGCAGATCGTCTCCAGTAATCCAACTTTGTATCATTTAACATTTGTTTGGTTTTCTCATTCATCTGCCATATCTCACTCCGATATGTGATAATGCTTCTTACAATTGAATAACATGTTTTTATTAGCTTTGGATACACTTTGGTCTCCTTTTTCTGAAAGAAAATGATATATCGATGTGTAAAATTCTGCTTATGTCTGAGGACGTGATTTTCAAGGAGTTGCCAAGCTACAAATCAATGAATTATAAAGTGGGAGCCCACTTCGAGATGTACCTAAACTCGCTACTATGCTGTTCATATATTTCACAATCGATTTTACTTTTACGTGCAGGAGGTGACGAATTCAAGCAATATTTTGTGTGATATCTGATAAATACCCTCCTGTTGCAATAATTAATGCATGACTTAAGCACATAATCAACGAAAAGGGAATAAACTTGACTTCATGGAGCAGTATGAAATTTTTTCAGCTTGTAAAAACAATGATATACCCATTGTAAACGACTACTTGTATACTGACCATTCATCCCCGATGTTATCAATGTTACTCGACTCATCCATCATGTGGCAGCATGTTCCAAACAATATATCGCCCCTCCTCCCCTCTGATTACGTCATTTCTCTATATCTTACGTCATTCCATCCCAACCTTCCAACATTACCACCCTGGATACCGTTCCAAAACATATATTAACCTGCAAGACTTGTAAAATTGCACCTTGAAAATGACATTGCTTATGTTGAAACCTTGTTCGGTGTGCATAAAATCTGCGGAAAGAGAACAACATCTCTTATTGTGAGAACATTGCAATTAATGCATGAGTATTAATTAAAAGAAATGGGAAGTACTTCAATTTTATAAAAAGAAGATACGATACCAGTACGTTAATGAATGAGGAGTTACTCCTCCCTGCCTAGAGATTCAATATTCTCTATTGAATAACTAATTTTTAAATACGAATTTAAAACTTAAAAGTAGGAAATACCTGCATGATAAAATCTTTACCCAATAGTTGCCTTAGACAGAAATGAAGACGAGAACTATTATTTTTTTGTGATACCTTTTATGTATAGCCAACTGATCTTAATGTTATGATTGATGTGAGTAATATCAGCTACACTGGATAAATATAATAAAATTAGTCCTATCTACTTAATTTAAGCGTAGGCGCTCATTTTCATGGCAAACGAGTTACGAAGTTAGAGGCCACGAGAGCATGAAAGATTTTTTTCCTGATTCACGTCGAAAGCTTACCGCTTTCCTTTTGCCGCTGAGATACACAAGTTAGCCGCAACGTGTGCGCGCTAAGATGACCAAAACTAGAGGTTGAGAGCCGCAAGTTTCAAAGGAGGGCTAACAAAAAATATTGGTACTTTGAGAGAAGTCAAAGAAGAGCTGAACTCGATCGATGAAACTCAAAGGCAGTGCACTACACTCGAGCACTGAGAAGTTTGCTTCACCACGCTAGATGCGCGGAATCCTTGTCCAAATTAATGCATTTAAGACATAATAGCATCCCGCTTCCCTCGTCCGATGGCGATGATAGCCATCCACTCTATGAGGTCAAGGGGCTCCTCGCTACCCGCGTTCCATTTTGTGGGTAGAGAAAGGGTAATCTCTCTCCCCCCCTCTCCCGGAAAGGGCCGGCACAAAGGTTAACCTTAATGTAGCGAGTGCAATTACCCTTAAGGGACACAGGGGTTACACTAGGTCAGGAATAATCATTACACTCTACGGGTAACAACTTCCGGAGACATTATACAGCAGCGACGAGAGAGTCCAGAGAGGTTATTAGTCGTCCGAGATGATTGATGAAACCTCCATCGGGTTAACGCCATAGGAAGCGGGCATTTCACGTGCAGGCGAGATATACTTTTTTTCCCTAAGTAACGCTTCTCTGTCTCGAGCAACTCGCGCACTCCTGGCCAGTCCACTTTATATTCAACCACAATAAGTAAGCTGGGTCCATCGCAGGGTGGAAATATATGTTGGTCATACTTCCGCCAAAATTCACCTTATGCATTAGAATTGAAGATACATAGTGAATTTTGATATTATAACCACAAATCAGATGGCATCCATCTGTTAACTGCAGAATATAAACTAAGCGATTAGAAAATTTTATTTTATTTTTTTTTAATTTTTGTAGAGATATTTTTAAATATATAAATACTTTTTCAAATATTTTATACTTCATGATATATGATATTAATACGCCAATGGCAGAGGTACCTTAAATCGGAGTGGAGTTGGTAAGCGGGGTAATGATGGTACGAACATGGTAATTTCAAATATGGAAGACATTGGCGGACTAACGTAGATGACGGCGGTTGTTCCAAGTACCTGAAACTTGTTGGCATTACTAGACAGAGGATTCGGGCATCTACTCCCGCGGGGTAACTACCTCCGGCTCGGAAGGAAGCTTATATCCCAGCGTGGATGGTAGTGGGAAAAAGGAAAGGGATGGGAAGGGAAAGTTAGCGAGCCACAACCCCTTCGAGGCCGACACCAATGAGGCGGATTGAGCTCAAAAGGACCTCAATTGGGCCTCCGCCTCCCCGAAGTGCTCGTATTAGTTTGGTTACCCAAACAACTGAGACGAGTAGCCGTCGGTCTCGCTTTTGCAAAAAACCTACCGCACATCTTTGAGAACCGGAAGAGCCCGTTGCCCAAAGACTTGGGATTAGGTGTCTCCCTAGCCCCCTTTCTGGGTAGACGCCGTGCGGTCTGCCGGAGTACGTCCCCGAGTCGGGGACCACCGGACCCATATAGGGTCAATTCGGACCATTTTTGGTCAAAGCGTGGGTACATCCCTTCTCTCTGTAGTCCTCGTCTACCCATTGGCATTACTAGACAGTACTTAAAATACGATTCCGACTTTCGCCTTCATTTGGTTGCACTATTTTTGTCTTCACTGTTATCACGTTATCACTTTAACATCGCCAAACCTTAGTTACTGGGCCGTCCTTGTTTATAATGGCGCCAAGTTAGTATTTTTACTTGCTCAAGAAACTACTTGAGGGTAATTATCCGTCGAGAAAACGAAAATACATGTTACACAACTTTTTAAATCTCTAAAATGACTTTAAAAAGTAGTTAGGAGGGGTGAATATTGTGCATCAAAATTTTACGAGTATTGCATGTTTTTGTCGTATTACTTACTGATTTTCTGGATGCCACGGACTTACCAAATAAAATATTTCTCAGCATATCAGGCGACCTTGTGGACATAAGCTATTCATCATAATGTCACAAAATGAAAGAAACTACCCACATTTTGTACAGTTTTTAGCCTCCCTGTGTCTCGATAAACTTATGCCATTATAAATGTAGATAAGTTCGTTTCTGCAAGCTTGTAAATTTTTCAACGAAACGCTCCATGTTTAAACATCTCGGTTGCATCTAAGGTCACAAAAAAGAACCTATGTTTATACTTACACAGAAGTGTACCTAACGTAAGAGGATTGACCGTTTTGAAGGCAAAGGAAAAGATTCCGGAGTAACTTTAAAGTTCATGAAACCTGGGGAAATAATAAATGCAAATGCTGAAATTCAGTGGCTTGCGTACCAGAAACTTGTTGCCTGGTCCATTTGTGACGGGGCAAGGGAGAGCTCGAACGGCAATTTGGTGGAGCAATGGAGCTACCGGCAGCGACGGAGATGATAGGAGTAAGAGATCTCGCCATCAGCAGCGGAAAATTTTCCAAACAATGGGGATGTTTGAGCGTTCAAAAGCACCAAACATCTCCCTCCTTTCCGTAGCGACTTCACAGAAAAGACGAGAACGCGGAATCACAATACGGTGGGATTATATCATAAAGCTATTCTCTAACCCCGACCTCATCCTCATCTCCTCAATGCGGTCTATTTTTAAGTCATCTTGAGTGTGTTATAAGCGAAAATTTTCTCCGGGAAAGTCATGGACTTATCGACACGGTTAGACACATTGTATACCGCGAGGAACGAATTCCATAAGGTACAATGCACACACATTGAGAGACCATAACATTTAGAAAAAATGTATGATAACGGCTGAAATTTATCATAAAACTTTTCAGAATTTGTACGACTAACACGTAAAAACATTAATATGTGGTACGAACCAATTCCAAATTTGCAAACAAGAATAAAGAGGCACCGTGGATTTTCAAGAATTAAAAAAAGTGATAATTTTGCTGTTTGGAAAACATCAAGGCAGTAGGATATGACGGAAAACCTCAGACCTTACTTCTGTTCACTGTACCCACCCATTCCTTTAGTCGTACAAATATGATGTCATCTTATGCCAAACTGTGGTGTACTAGACTATGCCTATGAGTATTGAAACGCGTACATAGTATTTATAATTAAACTCTGTAGTGAGGTGCGATTGCTATTCTAATCATGACGAAATTCAACTGCGTAACACCTGAATCTGTTGACCCTATTCGTAACGTGTTCAACTGATATGCACCAATGACTTGCGTTTATAAACTCATATTTTGTTAGAATCCGATCACAAAGCACAAAGCTTTCAGCCAATATTGTGAACTCACAGAATGACGCCGACCGGCAGTTTAACGAGCGTTTGACCTGAGAGCATCGTTTTTCTTGTCCACGGATTTGTTTGGATATGCGCTGGCTATAACTTATAGAATTAAATACTTCCAATTTCCGTGAACTGATGGCACTTACGAAGATTTCTAGATCTGGTACTAAAGGACCTACTGGAAATGGTAATGGAAGACGGAACGGATGACAATATTTGAATAGAAAAACCCCATATTAGGGTGATGCAAAGGCACATCTACATCTACATACTACCCTCCGAGCCGCCGCATGGGCGTATAGCAGGGGGTTAAGGACACCAGCCGTGTTACGGTGTTGAGGATAAATTTTGACAGGTGAGGGGGTGAAGTGCATTATGGGAATGTTTTAAGAAGAGCTCAGTATTTATTATGGTCACCCATTGTGCGTAGAAAGAACTAATTTTTTACCTATCTGTTCGGCATTGTATATTTCTTCTTTTATCGCTTCTATAGGACCTGGAAATGTAGTGTGGAGTTAAAATAATATACTCTGCGTCGCTCGGAAGTACACCTGTCTCAATTTCTTAAGCAAACCAAGCTTAACGTGTAGCCTCCGAGTCTCTAGTGGATCGCAACCTAATCACTCTGAGAGCTGTATAACACTACATGCTCGTCTTTAGTAGTTTTAATGGAGGTGAACTGCTTTCCTTGGTATTTTATAGATATTTTTGGTTAAATATTTCTTTCCAGGATCCAAATAGGTACTCGCGTAAGGTAGGAAATTACGTGAGAATTAATTGGCCAAACCAGAAAAGGGCGGATTTAACGGCATGCAGCAAACCAGATTTCCGGATTGATGACCCAGGAACAATATCATTGACTGGGTGACGTCTGACCTTTTTTCGACTCCCACAATGAGAGAAGGGTACAATTCAACCATACCGGCACAAGAATTCCCGCACTCCACCGACCACAGCGGAGATCCGCCATGGTCGACCACCGCAATCGGCGACTCCTGTCGGGAAGTTGAGAGAGGGATACGCACATTAACGGCATTTTTTCGTTCGGCATAAACACGGACTTCCCCATAAGCGTTGATTAAAAAATACCAAACACTTTTGCACATGGGTGAGAAGCTGACATGCAATGCTCATGGCATGGGTGGGGGGGTGGCGTCACCATAGGGCGGTCGGATAGGGTGACTTCCCCCCTCCATCCCCCGCTAGACGACGACTCGTAAAAACCGCCTGGACAGAGAGTCCGGCGATATTAAATTCTTTCACCGAGGTTTTTCCAGGAACAATTCCCCCATATGAGTCCCGAGGAGACAGAAGAAGTGGCGGAAACCTTAAAAACCTTGACGATTCCGTGCGCGAACCTCCTGACGGAGGAGGACATTGTTGGGGCGGGGATGCGGAGGGGTGGTTGCAGCGCCCTTAGGTCACGACTGCAGAAAAGAGAAGAAGGGAGAACAGGATTCGCTCGGCCCAGTTCACGGAAACGAGCTGAGCATCGGAGCGCGCAAGTGACAACGAGGTGAGGCAAAGAGGAAGCGAGACAAAAAAAGCGAAGAAGAAGGATTAAGGGAGCTAGTCATTTAATGCATGGAAGTCAGCGCAGATCGAAACACTTTAGCTAGAGGTATATATAAATAAAACAGTATTTGAAAACATTCGTGTGAACCTTAGCATTCTAAGGATCGGAAGCATGGAACCATTGGAAAAGCTGACCAGAACCGACTGGAAGCCTTCGAAACCTGGTGCTGGAGGAGGATACTAAAGGTCAAATGAACGGACAAAATACAAAATGATGAAGTGTGCAGAAGAGTAGAAGAGGAAAGAACCATATGGAACACGATAGATAAAAGAAGAACAAGATGGATTGGACACACACTGAGACAATGGATTATTGAAGAACATTTAGGTAAAATGGGAGGAAAAATCCCGAGAGGGAGGCCCAGCAATAAGTTCATGGACCGAATAAAGAGGGAGGTACACAGCGCCCTTGGGCCACGACTGCAGAAATGAGGAGCAGGGAGAACAGGATTCGTTCGGCCCAGCGCATGGAAACGAGCTGAGCATCGGAGCGCACAAGTGAGAACGAGGGGAGACAAGGAGGAAGTGAGACAAAAATAGCGATGAAGAAGGATTAAGATGAAGGGAGCAAGTCTTTTAATATGTGGAAGTCAGGGCAGATCAGAAAACTTCAGCAAGAGTTACCTCATTAGGGAGAAGTTGACCAAGTTTCCAACCATTTTGTATCGGCTGAGCTCTATTTCACCACAAATCCCTCAGATTGGAAAACCCTGGAAGCCATCAGTAGTTTGGTCTACCTCTGAACTGCAATGGAGTGAACGGGAGAAGTTGGCAATTTATACTTTTAAAAAATACCTGAAAATTCTAAAAAAATGCCTAACCCTAGTAGCGAAGCTTTTAAGCAAACGTACCTGGCGCCAAAGTTGTCCTGTTTCCTCCCGGTTTAACTGTGGAAACAAAACTCCACAGCTGTATTTCTGCGCAATGCAAAACAATGGCTTCTGCCCAACGAGAGCGATGAAGTGGAAAAACTATTAAAGGTTGTCGTGTGATCTTGATTGTTTTAAATCTGTACTTTCTTTTGTCTTTCTACTGTCACATTTTTACTTGTTGACTGTGACATTCTTACTTGTTTAGAGCACACTATAATGAAAACGAAAATTACTCTTTAACCACAGGGTAAAAGTTAATGTGAATTAGCACCAGCCGCTGCTTTTTAACATTAGATGATGGTAAACCCCAAAACAGGATATCCTCTGGGGTACTTAAATTCCTCCTTAAAATGGATGCATTTGAACTAACTGTACTTGTGTATTTAGTAAAGGTGGAATGAAATTATTATTATTAATATTATTATTTTGTCATTCAGTGTTGTTGTACAGATAAGTTTGCAAAGTAAGCAAAATTGTAACTAAAATCATGGTGGCATAGATCTTTGAGTCATTTGAAGTAACTGAAATGAGTTTTCTATACCGCTTTCGCATTTTTCAGACAATATCAAGTAGCCTAGCTAGAGCCTGTAACTTCACTCACATTTCAGTGCACTCGACCGACCATGAGCGAGCAGGCGAAATTATTCCGGTATTCTCCGGTATGGAATTCCGTAGAGTATAAAATAGCCAAGACCAACTGTTTGGTTTTAAGGTGTTTAAGGCAGTGTGAGAGAGGTAACATTCCACAAAAAATTTCCATGAATTCGACCTCATTTCAGCAAAAAAGATTTCATCTTTTCAATGACAGAAAAACATTAGCCACTTGCTAATGTACTTCTCTAGATATAAACCAAAAATATTAGCAATATTTGATTGATTACGATTATACAAGCCGGAGGCTTTACATTAAAAATCATGAGCAATTCCTCAACTGTATAGCGCTTCGAAAAATTGACAGTGTATGTAACAGTTTTTACGATTTCTTAACTATTAAAAAAAATAAGCAATTCATTACCGCAGTAATTTTGATCGCAAAAAAAATCTTCGGCCGTGAAGTCGTCTCCAGCGTGAGGCGTGAAAAAAGCGAGTCAGGTTAAATCTTCATACGAAGACTTTAATACTAATTCCTGAAGATATTAGTACACAAAATTTATGTTTTTTCGTCATTAAGGCTACAATATTTACTTCATGCTTCTAACTATTTCTTCGATTCAAAAATAAAATTCCAATATGGTTCCTTTTATGATTAGGGAAAAATCTCCTGCACACTTCACAATCTCTTCATCTATTCCGTCATCCTCTAAAAACATTCGTCTAAGATACACAAAGTCGTCTACTTGTCGATACATCATCGATAAATTGTCGGGGATCGGGTTGGTGTGGTGGCTAGAGTACTGGCTAACCATACGGGCGGACAGGGTTTAATTCCTTGCAGAGGAGGATGTTTTTCAGAGGAAACCCGATCCCTTCTTGAATGTCTTGTGGAAGGCACTTTGAGTACAGTACTCCGTCTGTCGGATGAGACGTTAACCCGAGGTCCCCTTGGTGCCTTTCGTTAAGAGCAGGCTAATGCCGACGCCGGGTTTCCATCCACCCTTCCTCCCTTACCTATCTCCTCTGGCGCAAACGACCTTAGCTGTCGGTCGCTTCCACAAAATATAATCCAATCCGATAAATTGTCAAGATAATTATGATAAAAACGACTTATGACACAGTTTATCCTGCTCAGGTGACTTAGTATCGATGCAGGCATGGCGATGTTGTTTCATAATGATGAAAACACACAAGCTTTTCAAGGAAATGACCCATTGGAAAACAGGATCCTCTTTATTAGACCAAATGTTCCTTTTTTTCATCGTCGATTCCGAGGAATTTGGACTGAATCGAGCAAGTAGCAACCAATCTGAATAGAGAATTCCTTCCGAGGAACTCCAAATTCCTATCAGTAACGAAAAACAAAGACGCTGAGAGAAGGGGGCGATGCCTTTTCTCGAGGAAGAAGAAACGGATGCACAACAAGGCGACGATGGTGTATAAGACAGGGTGGGGGAGAGAAGGGGAGAGTAATGCTGGGTCTACACTATTCTCTTAAGGGAAAATTTAATTGCACCTTTCAGTTAAGTGCCCCGTGTAGACGCCCTCTCATATCACTTAAGTAACGGGTCCACTTAAGTGGACTTGGGGAACCCAAATTCAGTGGACTTGCGTGATATCGATATCGCTTCATCAAGGTGGTCGATGCCTCGTCATCGATCGGTCGAATTTCGAAATTCATACGCATCGTACTTGTGTTAACATTATTCATATGATGAGTTGAGTATTTTTGTACGCGTTATTTTTCTTATTCACTAGTTTTTGCTGTAATACATACTTATAAATATCAAAATGAGCTCAAATATTCGCGCGATGCAAAGTTATTTCCATGAAAACTACCTGGGGCTATAGTACATCTCATCTACATACTACCCTACGAGACGTGTGGAAGGGGGTGTTTGGACTCCAGTCTTGTAAAGGGGCAAGGGATAGGTTTTGGGAGGTAAATGGTGACGTGAATTATGGGAGTGTATTTAGAGGGGCTAAAATTTTATTCTGATCGCTTATTGTTCTCGGAAAGAAGGAAGAAATTGTAGTTTTTAAACATATCTGTTCGGAAATATAACTCTCTTATTTTATCGCCTCTGTCAGGCTTAGAGATGTAGTGAGGCGTCGTAATAATATTCGCTGTGTTACTCTGAAGCACACCAGTTCCGGATTACTCAATCAAGCTAGCCCTAGCGTGTAGCCTCCGAATCGATTAGACAGTAGATTTTATATGTGCGTGTAGATGCTCGTCTGCATTAAGTGCATTTTTTTAAAGTAAACCCTGCTTAAGTGTGCAGTGTAGAAGAGGTATAACAGAGAGAGATGTAGAGAGAGGGGAAAGATAGAGAGGGGAGAGAAAGAAATTGAGAATGGGAGTAAAGCGTACAGGATAGGATTCGGGAAGCACGAGGTGGAAGTGATTAATTGAGTGGGATGAGGATTTTGGGGGGAGAATGGGGCTCAGAAGGGATTAAGACGTGCGGGGGAGGAGAAGAGGAGTGGGGGGAGAAGGAATGCAACGAATGAAGGGGAAGGAGAGGGATAAGTTAGTGGGAGGGGGGAGGCGATTAAGTAACTCTCTTCCACCCCCCTCTCTCTCCCTCTCCTTCCACCGCTGCTGTTCTCCCTTTAAAACGGCGAGTTTGAGATTTGGAGGAGAGGGAGATGCAAGGACTTACCAGAGGAGGCGCAGCCGGGAACAGAGATGAAACAAAACGGCAACGAATGGGGGAGGGAAACGGGAAATTACTCGGGAAATTTGGCCAGAAGAGAGTCCACGGTCTGCGAGCGCGGGGATTCCTCTACATGGGTGGCTCGCCAACCCTTTCCCCTTCCCAACACCGATAGTCGCAGGAGGGAGAACTCGTTAATTTGCGAGGAAACTTGGTTTTCTTCCCTTCCAATCTCAAGGGGAAACGGCTACTCGCCTTCCCCATTATTCTGGTCGCGATTTAAAAAAAAGAACTAAAAGGCTCGCATATTAATCGCCATGAAAAGAAATACGCCCGGATCAGGAATCGGAACGCATCATCCTTTGGGTGTATAATATGCATCTCTGAAATACACGTTGGGTGAAATTGGAAAGAATGTTCCCGATTCGACCAGATGCTTAATTCTGGATGTAAATAGCGATATCATCGACGTACTGAAGCACTTAGGCGAGGATTTAGCGTTAATTGGTCTTATTAAACCGTGGATGGCTTTCTGTCTAGTTTTTTTCAAAGTACAATGAAAAAGATATTCTCAGAAAAAGATAGATTTAGACGGAATTATTCCAAGACAAAAATGATGAGTTCTTAGCCTCTCAATGAAATATACTGGGCTACCGCATTCAACGGTAATATTAAAAAATTCGTTTATGAAGCATGAACAAAAATAGCCACGAGGAAAATAAAATCCATCGGCCAATCTCACCACGGGGTTATTTTTTAATTTTCGGACCGATGCGCAGACTGCCATGGTGCCAAAATTTTCGGATCCCGGTGATGGCAGGTACCTACTCTCCATGGTTTTAGCGGGACTGGAAGTATCTGTTCATCAAGGGTAGCAATCGTGTGAGGAGAAGGTTTCAACGAAGCCACCACTTAGGACGGTAAATCATAATATACCAAGTTTCCCGAAGTAACCTTAGTAAATAGATATGTTCGACCATGCCAAATGTTAAAATGGCCTATACAATCACTGGAGGATGGATAAGCACTAATGTATATTCTCCTTAACGTGAATGGAGCTGTAATCTTGGGTCGTTTAGTGCTAATTTCTTTTTTCCCAGTAAGTAGCAAATAAATTATTGGACCACACTTCATTCTAGTACATCCGTTAATGTGGTGGAATTGACCATGCATGCAGTTGTGAAAATGGTACAATTAATGTAATCAACCATTTTTTTGGGTCGGGTATAATATGACTTAAAGTATGGATACTTTTTCCGGCGGTATTGACAATTTAGGCTGAAATTGGGAGCAATTACGCTCTGTCAAATTATCTCTGACTAGGCGTGAAACTTAAACATAGGTTATCAGCCATTTCAGTATTACGAAATGCATTTTTTTGTGTTCAGAAAAAAATCCGCGAAAAATCTGTCAGATTATTGCGTGATAACCTATCACATGTTTATGGCAATTTATTATTACAGATTTTGGCTGGCAAAAAAAAACAAATCCGTAAAAATACATTTGCTTTACCTTTTTATCAATGTATATTAATTAATGCTTGAAAATTGATGCAAAACACAAAATAAACATTAGAAATAGAAGATCTATGGCTAAAAGAGTTTTCAACAAGAAGAAAGATAAACTTTTTACAGCAAGAAACATCGGCGTAGACATGAGAAAAAATTGATAAAAGTTTTCGCATGGAGCATTGCTCTATACGGATGTGAAACCTGGACCATTGCAAAGGAAGAAAGAAGAAGACTGGATGCTTTAGAAGTGTCGTGTTGTCGACGAATGTTGGGAATCAGTTGGATGGACAGAGTTAAAAATGAAGAGATAGTGAGAGAGAAGGGGAATGAACTATTGAAGAGTATTGCGAAAAGAAGAGCAGAATTGTTGGGGCGTATATTGAGAACGAGAGTCTAGTAAAGTGTGTGTTACAGGGAATGGAGGAGGGGGTACGATACAGAGGGAGGCCAAGGGAACAGTATCTGGCGCAAGTGAGGAAGGATGCCGGGGCAACATCCTACGAAGAAATGAAAAGGAAAACTCAGAAAAAATGGAAATGGAGGTCTACGTATAATCAAACCAATCTAAGGATTGATAACATCAAGAAGAGAAGATTTATTTATATCACAAGGGAAACGGTTGCAGATTTGACTTAGTGGTAGTTATTCATTATGGAAGAATAAAAAACTTTTTTAAGTCCACCTGTGAGGATTTATTGTCACGACCAGAGTTTTGACACTCTGGGTCATCTTCAGGCATCACCAATACATCAACAGCGTGTCAAAAATTGAAACACACGAGCAAATCTCACGCAAATTTTCTCATAGGAAAAATTCTCTACAGGCACATCAAATCATCAAAAAAATCGCCACAATAGTCAAGGAGCTAGCTGGGAGGGATGAATGGTATGCGCATTTTCACAGAAAAACTAAGATTCATGGTCCATGTATAACTAGTTGATTTTTTCCCTCTTGTCAGAGAACCTATGATTTCCATGGTTGAGTAATTCGACAGACGTGAACATAGATTTTTTGCACTCGAAAGCGGCAGTCGAGCTCATTGCTTTCGAAGCGGCGAGAAGGCATAAGTTCGGGAATTTTCGTATCGCAAAAATTCGGTCTGCCTTCCTATTTCTCAAATAAATGTTTGGCTCGTGTATTTGGAGAGGGCGATCGACGGTTGAATGAATAGAACTAATGCTTCTCCGCGTCGAAAAAATTCAATGATCCGAAGAATTCATCGCCATACATGGCCCTTACCAGCCGATCGATCAGGAAACGCGCTCACAAAATGCATTCCACGGATGCCACTTCTTGCAGGGGATGATAAAAATGAGCCTCGCGCAAGAAAAACTTCGATGCTCAAACGAGTACACACATTAGATGAATGCCATAGCTCCGTCGTAAGAGGGAAAAAATGGTGTGGTAGTGCCTCTAATCTGTCATGGCAAACGTAAAAAAATGCAAATTTCAAAATAAATACCCCATTCAATTCAATCATGATAGAGAATTGGAATAAATGGCCGGCAGGAACAATTAAGGTTCATATAAACTCTCCATCTCTTTATTTCATAACAGCAAAATTGTTTCATTCAAAGTAGTCACATGCATGATATTACAATATGCCAACTTCCTCATAAAGATATTCTTTTAATTATTCGTCACTATTATCTTTTTGCATATTTCCCTGTGCCGTTAAATAAATAGTACTGCAATTCAAATAATACGATCGTAGATATCCATAAAACTCAGAGTAGTCTGTGGTTCCTGATGCATATAATCTCCTCACAATTTCGAAGGTGGAAGAAGGTTATATATTTTTTTCATCACCCAAGAAGTTTTCAAGAACAAAGCTTGAGACATTTGCTATTAATAAAGAAATGTGGAAACAAACAAAGAAGGAAAACGAGGAACGTAACATGAGGAAAGAGATTCATCGGTAAAACCAAAATTAGACATTATGCCCGCGGAGATATATATAGAAGAATACATCAAATGAAAGGAAAAATGCTATGCTCATATGAACATGAAATTAAGTAGTGAAATATCAGATGAAGACATTGAATAACATACTTGTCCTTCCTGAGTAGTTATTTGGAATCCATTGCAATAGTTCCTTACAGTGGGTTAAAAAAATTAATATTACTTCATAAAGTTATGATCATGTATTGCATGAATCTTTAAAAATTTATGAAATATATTCAATGCAAGAAAGACTACTTACACTTGTCGAAATAGATTTCAAAAATCATCGAGTTGTTATCGCGTACAAATATAGGATAGTTTTACAGCGTCGCATTTTCCGCAAATGACGTAGGTTGCCATTTGCAATAATAACTGCCCTATGTGAGAAGCCTAATCACTGCTAAAGAAGGTGTAGGTTCAATGAAAAATTATTCAAACAGGAAAAAGTAACTAAAATGTAACGAGCCAAGGAAAATTTTATACGTGAAACTTTTGATAATTTGCTTTTAGTTTTCAAAATAAATTCAACTAAACAGAAGTTTTTACATCGATATATACAAAAAGGTTTCTCAGGAAAGGTATCCTTATCAATTTTTGCCTACTTGTGATATAATCACAATCTTTAACGCGAAAATATCACGAGTGAAAAATATAAGTCACTCAGATTAATGATTTTTCAAAACTCAACTCAAAAACAACCGTAGGTACACAAATGACAAAAAGGTGCTTGGGAACCTCAACATTTATAATTACGCTGATATCTGCGGTTGGAATTTTTTCAAAAAACTAACAAATTTCGTAAAAGCAGCTAATATTTTAAAGGGAATAAAACTAGACAAAAAACCATGGGAGGAAACCAACTCACCAGGAACCAGGAGACGAAAGGAAATAACTCACCAGGAGACGAAAGGTGTCGTGAATCTGAACTATTGTGATGGCGAAAGAATTAAATAGTTTCGAGAAAAAATATTTAAACTCAAAATATCAAGGAAAATACGAATTTTTAGGACTCTTAATCACTTTTAGAACATTTTCCAAATATGTGCAGTGCATGTGTACTCGATTTTTAGGAGCATAATATTTCAGCATATTAATTTTGTGGTGAAAAGCATCCGAATTTTAAGAAAATTTTTCAAACGCTCAAAAACGTATTTGCAAAAAATTTGCTATTGAAATATTTTTTTAGTTCATGCCGCATTTGATTTATCTCCCGATGAAGTAAATTCTGGTTAAACGTATGCCTTACCAAAAATATTTTGGCCTGAAGCACCAGGCATTGTAGCCTGCATGAATTACCGCAGGACGCCCATTTAATTCCGTAAGAAGAGCATATTAATTTGCTTGACCAGCTCGATGATGTATTAAATCTATTAAGATTAGTAAATACAATTATCTTATCTTTCATTAAATTATATTATCAATCTATTACAAATATGCATACATGATAGATGACTTTAACCGGCAGTTAAAACAGAGCTTAGACCGAACATAATACTTGAAAAGATCCTTAGCAATATAAGCACATCGTCACGAAGGAACTTAAAACTTTTCATATAGTTTTAAGGGCATCAGAGGTCATCATCATCTAGTGTACTGCCTGCTGGCAGGTCCCGTACACCACTGCTGTCTCCATCCGCTTCTGTCCCGAGCTTCCTTCTTTGCTTCATCATAGTTGATGTTCTTCACCTGATCCACCAATTTAATTCTTCTCCTTCCTCTCTTTTTCTTTCCTTCAATTGAACCCTCAAGTGCCACAGTTATTATACTTTTCCCTCTCAGCACACGGCCTAACCAGTTTCCTTTCCTTTTCCTTATTTCCTTTAGGAGCGATCTTCCTTCTTTTACTTTGATCAAAAACTCTTCATTTCTCATCTAATCTACCCATCTTACTTCTTTCATCCTTCTCCACACCCACATTTCATAAGCTTCTACTCTATTTATTTCCCTCTTACCTTATGTCCACGCTTCACATCCGTACATGAAAACGCTCCATGAATAACATTTAGCATCAGAGGTATGGGTCTATAATTAGGATCACAAGCATTGGATCATATTAGGACGACGATAAATTTTCAATCTGCTTTGAGTAGCGTCTACACAATTTCTTACAGAATTAGTCATGCAACTTACAAGTTAGCGGAGAGAGTTATTTTCATATTTGAAGTGGTCAGGGAAAAATAAATAGTAGCCCAAATAAACCTGTTACCAACTATTCGCCAACATCCGGAAAGGATGACTAACGACTAAGCGCATTTCCTCCAATGGCTGTGACCTTCGTACGTTGACCGCACTTGAGCCGATCTGCTTCTCAATTCATAACTGCTGCGTCTCGATTGAGGCGAGCGCCAAAATGGAACATGCTTTCCAGCTTACTTATTCATCGCGTTCGACGCAGTCAGGCCCAGAGACCATCTCGTGCCCTCCGAGTCATAATTGCGGACGAGGAGGGTTAATTCGGCGTGGCTGAGTGGCATCGTAAAACGGCTGATATGCGGTAGAACACTCGCTCTAACTGGCTCCAACTGCATTTCCGTGATAATGCATCAAGCGGGGTAAGTCCAGACACCGCACCGCGAGGGAAATTTCCGATAGCCCACGACATCATATCGCAGCTAATGGTAATCGCTTCCTTGAATAGCCATGAGTGCGCACAGACGTGAAATACTCATACGCCGATCTCTGTTTTGGTTGGTTTTGAACCAAATATTTAAATATAGGTCGTAAAAATCATTGGTCATTAAAGCACCGGTTGTACATGACATTAAGTATCAAAGGAAACTATTTGAGTAAGGCAATACAATGAGATTCTCCAAAAAGTTAGTCCAAGAAGAATTCAATCAAGTACACATACATACCCGTCATGACATTCTTTATCAGGGATGGTGCATTAACCGAATATTAAGCCGATGATTTACACGGTACATCTTATTGCACATTCGAATGCAAGAACTCTATCATGAGAAAAATTATACCGTGTAAAACCGAAAATTGTATGAATGGTTGAATGACTGGACGGAAAATAGAACCTGCTTTGATTCCATTAATTTAATTGTACATCCTATAATACATTCGTTTGTACAATAAAATGAACCGCGTAAAGCAGCCTTTAGAGTCTCGGTGGTAGGTATATGAAGCTAACTCAGCCAAAATAATTTCCTCGGTAATGCCATAATCCTTGTACTACTCTTTTGCTTCAGTATTTAACCAAAAAAACACAAACGAAAGCTGCTCGCCTCGTCCAAAACTGCAACAAACGAACTAGTTTTACACGGCTCTTAGAAGGATCAGGTTGGGAGCCGCTAGAGACATGGCAGGCTACACGCTTGGCTTGGTTTGCTTAAGAAATTCAGAACAGATGGGTTTCCGATCGACACATAGCATATCATTCTAACGCCATCCTACATTTCTAGGTCCAATAGAAGCGATAAAATAAGAGAGATGTGTTCCCGAACAGATAGGTACAAAAATTCGTTCTTTCCACACACAATAAGCAACATTTATATAAACTGAGCTTCAAGCAAACACTCTCATAATATACTTACAAGGAGATATCGCATGACGGATGTTAAGGATGCAGACGAAACAATTTTTATTTGAAGCTGGAGTAAATATTCCGGAGAATAGCCACGGTTATCAGCCCCTAAGTCCCGGGTTCGTTAGAACTTTCCTTTACAATCTACATCTACATCTACATAATACCCTGCGAGCCGCCACATGGGCGTGTGGCAGGTGGTGTTAGGTCAACAGCCGTGTAAAGATGTAAGTTTCTGGGTGATGAAATGGTGACGTGTACCTATTATAGCAGTGTATTTTGTGGAGCTCAATGTTTATTGCGATCGCTTATTGTGCGCGGAAAGAACGAGTTTTTGTACCTATCTGTTCGGTAGTGTATCTCTCTTATTTTGTCGCATCTGTCAGATCTAGAGATTTAGTGAGGAGTCATGATAATATTCTGTGTCGAACTGAAAAATATCAGTTTTGAATTCATCTAGCAACCTAAGCTAACGTGTAGCCTCAGAGTCTCTTGTGGCTCCCACCTTAATCCCTTTAAAAGTTGTAGGACACTATATGTACGCTCGTAGCAGTTTTTAACAAAACGCGCTGCATTCCATTGATATTTTTGGTTAAATCTTTATGACCAGGGTCCCAAATGCTTGAAAATAATACTTTGTCCCATACTCTACATTTCGCACCGTTAGTCAGATGGTACCGTGGCCGTGGGTCTAAAGGTGCTCGGCCAAAGTAGTGTGAACTGAATGGCGTGGGTTTGCGGCTCACTACTGGTGATTTCTTTTAGTTCGAATATGATTCTAAAATACCAATGGATGCCTGATCCCGCACGTGTATAATAGGGTCTATCGATTTTTTTTCGTTTTTAACCTGCATGTTTTCCAGCATTTTCAACAGACCCTTTAGGAGGAGTATTGTAGACTATTGTGGAATTATATCCTTTGCCTGGAAATAGACTCACAGGCGGAAGGAGTTTCATTGGCCGAATATTTTCTGATTTTTATACCCGATAATACTTTTTGGGAAAGAAATGGCTCCGATCGGTCGAGGTACATTCTGGAGGCCGTTGACCGTGGACAAATATGTAAATATTTATCGTAAAGCGATGTGATTACTTTGAATTTTTGAGAAATTATGCCCCAAGGTGGATATTTTATACTCAATTTTATTATAAGTAGCGTAGAGATTACTGCCAGGAAAAAAGATGAAAATGGGTGATTTTCCCCCACGGCCACAGCGCATTCTGACCAACGGCGCAGAATATAGATTAATAGAATGGGACAAAATATTATATTGGAAATATCTCACGGACAGGAAGCCAAGACACTTCTCCGCCATTTTTACTCCAATTTAAAAAAAAATTGTTTCGTCTGCAAACTTAACATCCGTCACGCAATGTTCACTTGTTAATCTCTAATCTCCCAAAACCTAATCCTTGACACCTTAATACGGCTGGTTTCCTAACACTCCCTGCCACACGCCGACGCGGTGGCTCGTAGGATATTATTCTGGTGTAGATGCTTGTCCTCTTGATCAATTTTGACTACAAGTATTCCTTCTCATAATAGAATCTTACAACATATTCACCGGTGACATTCTCGGTACACTAAATCTTCCTTCGATTCTTATCCATTCCCTTGTCATTGCTAAATTAACCAAGCACTCATTCACATTTGCACATTATCGGCGTCATTAACACTACATTCTCTCATCACTCACCCTCATTCCAAACCCTACCTCTTACCCTTTTACCGCAAACACTTCTCAGATACTGCACATCCACTGAGGTCAGCCTACTCGAATGCTTATCCAGGCACGCTCAAGTTTTTCTACTCAACCGCACAGTGAGAGAATACACTTTTTTGTGCAGACTGATTATTATCAATTATTATTACTACAGCATTCTTGAATCGTCTTCACTTATGTATTTATCATAGCCAACATTTCATCAATTTTTTTGGCATCATCAGGGACTTGAGATTAGTAATACTGAAGCATAAACATCATTGTTTTTCAATTTTACTAATCTCGATTTCCTGTTGATTCCAAAAAATTTGATGATGCGATGGCTATGAGAAATGCATATGTGACGACATTTCGAGAACCTTGCAGTTTTTGTATATGAATTTATTTTTATTATTTAATTAATTATTTTTTTATTATTATTTTTTATTAATTAAATTATTTTTAAATGTTTATATTCTATATATATATATAAATATAAATTATAAATTATATATATATATATATAAATTTAAAATATTTTTAAATAAAAAAATTATTATTAATTTTTATTATTAATAAATTAATGATAAATAATAATAATAATGTCAATTAAGTTATATTTTATCAATAATCAACATTAAATACTTGATGGCATCGCTAATAGTCTTCCAATCCACTTAATATCTGAATTATTAACATTACTAAACGAAAACTCTTCTCCAACACGTTAACAAAGCTAAAAATCACACATTTTACAATGGTGGAATTGACCACACGCCCAATATTACTTTACAGAATTGTGGTAAGGAGCAAAATTTTATACATTGAAAAATTTTCTTTTAAAACGTTAACAAAAACCACTTTTCATGAGTTTAAAAGCTGGATCAAATTGGACTTTCAGTTAAAGAAAAAATTGACGACGGAACATTAATGAGTAATGCTGGTGGATTAAACAAGAAAAGACGCCAAATGAAATCTTACTGAAGAGAAGAAATTCATAGATCCTGGGGCAAAGACACCTCAAGATAATAGTGATGGTTAAACGAACGAGAAAAAAAAACAAAAGACCAAGTTAACAAAGTTAACTAAAAAGGCTAAAAATTACTATGCAGAGTACACATATAATATAACCGTATACAATATGCATACTCTGTGCTTTCCTACTAATATAATTGAGTAAATTGATACGAATTACTATGGCTGATGATGTGTGAGCAATTAATGGACCTAATTCTGTTCAGCCATTGCAGAGGATCTTTCTAATTCGAAGAACCCACCTCGACACGAGATACACAGAAACACGAAGGACTTGTCTCGGCGATTCACTGAAGTTCGGCGGAGCTAGGTAACAAGCAAGCCAATTCCGGGGCGTATGTGCCAGTTGTTGCCGATGTCAAGCCAACTGACTCCGGGCGAATAGAGCGACGGGCAATAGACGCTTAAGCCGTCCAGTGAACGCGAGAAGGGAGTGACGGGACATTGGACTCCGTAAACCGCAGCATTTCCAGGACCACTATCTACAACTCCCCGAATTAACAGCGTCAGTGTCCTAAAACCCTTGAGAAAACAGCAGGGGAAGGTTTCCGGATATGCTTGTCCAGGGCTTTCACCCTTAACGGCGGAAAATAATGATCTCGTTAGACATCTACAATTTACTTCCAGTTAATACAAAAACTAAAAGCTTTAACTTATTCCACATGGCTTTACAATGATTATTAATTACTCAGCCAGATGCGGTATATTTCTTTAATACCATCGTGTAGAATTATTTGTTTTTTTGTTATTTCAACTTGGAATCGTTATTATCTGTTTTTTTCTCAATCGTGTATTATTTTACTTTAGTGCGATTTAGTGCCACGCCCTCTTTTTTGTGAACGTAGCCTCACCACAGTTGTTCTTTGTGGGAACCTAAAGCTTTCTAAATTTATGTACTAAGAAATAGTAATTTATTTTCTGGAAAGTAAGTAACTATTATTGATATTATAATTATTGCAATTATAAACACAGCTGAATACAAATTTTTCACCTAATACCAGCACCTGCTGACAGTCGCTCTTGGCTTAGCCGGACCTAAACTATATGACTACTTATTTTTTCCTTTAAATATATAGATTTCCCATAAAATAAAGCATTCAATTGTATTTTAGCTATTATTTTTGCGGTTTGTTCGTGTAATTTCTCTTAATTTAGTTTCCACTACAATTTTGTATTTATTATACTTGTATTTAATTTTATTTAATTTATGTAATAGTAGAGAATGTAAAAACATAGGTAGTGTAGCCCATAATATTATTTACAAACCTAAAATTAGTTTTATTCGTAAAGATTCACTGTCGACTGTGCTGTGATTTCCTTTATTCCTTACATTTAATTTTGGATGTGTCCTTCATATCAGAATACTTAGTACTGTTCTCAAAAATATACCCTCGGAGCTTTTCAAAGCCGACAAAAAACCATACATTTCCTAAATATATTAATAAATATACTGAGACTAAATATAATATATATACTGAGAAATAAATATATATACTGAGACTAAATAGTACAATAACATATATGTATTTATGCATACTATGCCGAGTACACATATAATATAACCGTATACAATATGCATACTCTGTGCTTTCCTACTAATATAATCCCTCGCCACTCGTCTCTACCTGATATCCCAAAGTGAGACACGCAACCCCAGTTCCAGGGATTCACATCACAATAAAATACAGACATCACAAAATTCAAGGAAAGGAACAATGTTCTGAAATAAATCGGCATGGCTATAACACCAGAGCTAATTAAGTCGCTCCGTTTCCTTTCACTTCGTTTCGTTCTGAGTTCCGTAATTTATTATGATGATTAATATCAGCTAAAAGTAATTTTGTGAACAATTTCTCAATGAGTTGCTATGCTAATGAAGAATCTTAAAATTAACATCAACTACAGAGCTAGAATGAAATAATTCACTTCCGTATTCTCCTCCGGATGACCAAATTAATTCTTCTTCATTTCAGGGATTAACTTCTGGTTGGTCAGTTCAGAATCCATTTTTACACCGGTCTTTTCCTTGAGGTTAATACTCAAGGGCTACTTGGAGGAGGCTTGCAGCCATTCAATCTAAATGATGGCATAATCTTGTAATCACTACTCCCCAAATTCATAGTGCATTGGGTGAAGTTTTAACTCTTTCGTAATCCCTTTGATTATTTTTCGTCAGCAAAGGACAGTAACCTATGTCAAATGTCATCAGAATTTTTCTCAAATTAGATTTTTTCCTTCTTATCAAGGCTCAACATTCACTTGCACTCAGTACTATTCAAACGGCTGATGGTGACATTAAGTTAACTAAAAGGCAAAAAGGTAATACTACGGCAAACGATAACCAGACTTCGTAAACCAAGTTTTAAAGTCTCAAGTATGTATCAATACAATTTTAGAGAAAAAAGCACTCCTCAATTTACAGTAAAAATGAGCCCAATGAAGGCCATAAGGTATGTATCAGAGATGTACTGGCTGCATTTTTGGGTTTTCACCGCGTTGCTGATTTTTGGTGACAACAGTTTCAGAAACAGTATCAGAGATAAATTTAATCAACGCACGAAGGGAAAAAATAAGGATAAAATTCTACTTCTTGGTTTTCCAATTCTTTCAACGTCAGTGTAGACCAGAGATCCCTGCGAGAGGTCGATCCGACATTTAGAGGGGTCAATAAAACCTCTGGGGTTAATAGCAAAAGTTTAGAAGAAATCATTAATATAATTGGTAAAAAATACGATTTTCCCTACACATTGCATTTCGACAAGTCATGTACCAGTGAACGCAATTTTTTGACAAAATACTAATAAGTTTGGCTAATGTTTCCAAGAGCCACCTAGCACACCCATCTCACTGAAAATTTTATTCAAATTTTAGTGATGTATTTGTACTCATTTCGAAGATATAAATGTATTAAATACATAAAATATAAATAGTAAGGCCACAAACATAATTTAACGGCCAAGAGTTTATTGTCTTTCAAACATAAATATTTTAAATACCTCCAAAATTTTCAAATTGAGTTACATATTTTATCATAGTTTGTAGGTACTTTCCCCGTTTATTGGTGATGCTTCATGGTTTATTGTTCACCTATGGCATATTCTTGTTTGAAAACTTATTTCGAATGTAATTTTTCTACAGTTTTTTTTTGTTTATGTTGTATATTATATATTGATTGTAAATTTCTTTTCTGTCGTATATTATGTAAATTACGTCTTTTAATCTTTGTTTTTCTAGTTCTTGTGAACTAACTGCTCATTGATTTAATACTTAACAGAACAGTAGTCAGTATCGTATTTTCATGATTCAAGCGCGCTCCCCAGAACAAATAAATCTTGTCTTATCTTAGCCATGAAAGAGTTTTTTTTTCCTAATCCAATAATAAATACTTAAACCTCTATGCACGAGCGTGTCGAATTTGTTACATTTCAAACTCATTGAAATATCTGCTTTACAAGAAGCTTTTCCATTTGGTTGCTGCGCTAGATAGAATTGTAACGCTTCGGGTTACGTCTTTGGAAAATTGCGTCTCTTTCGGCGGTATGTCAAACAATTTGAATAGATAAATATGTGTGACGCTATTCGACGACGATGTCGTGACTAGTGGAGCTCTGAAATAAATAGTTTCAGCTGCCATATGAAGAAAAAATTAGAAAAGTTTAATATAGGCACGTTATGAAGATTATGCTGAAGTATACCTTGTGTATATATTATTATGTAGCGTATTATTTAAAATTAGGTATATACAATAAAAATACGCGTCATTTCAAAATATTATTATCAAATACATTGCATTTTTTTAAGATGATAAAATAGAACTTTTAAAACACTAATATAGTAGCAGAATTTTTTATTTCATAATTCCCTCCATTGAGAGTTAATAATGGAGTAGAAGTCGATAAACAGTTTAGGGATTCTGGAGGGTGTGGACGGTCAAATAAGGTTAGAGTGCTCAGTGTCTAGGCGACCGTGGTGAGCCGATGTATTTTTTTTTAAATGATAATGATAAAAGAGTTTCCAAAATGAGAAATCAGATCGCAGTGAGGAAAAAAATAAATTTAAACTCCCAAAAGCTGGAGTTCACAAAAGCTGGAGGAGATGAGATTGGGGAAATCGGGAAGGAGGGCAGGAATGCCCATTCGTTCGAAGCCGATGTGTAGGGAACAAAAAAAAAGTCAAATGCAAGTTCTCCCTTGCATACTTCCCGGGAACGAAAACTTTTTCCAGCGCTCTCGGGCGATGCATCCAATTCCTACCGGTCTCCCTTTAATATCGCGAAACGTAAAAAAATGTTCCGAGTTCTCCGACTCCCACATGGCTCCCCCCTCCAACTACACAAACGGTGCCGCCGTTTGATTCATGCGAGGATTAATGCCCTTAAGTCACCCGCTCCCTCTCTTCCGCATATGGCCAATATATATCACGCGAGAGACTTCGAAATAACCCTCGACGGACCTCGCTTCTAAAGCCACTCGCGAACGTTATTACACCAGTACATACATGCATACATACGCGGAGGGGATGCGGACCGAAGACCCTATTAATATGCCGGAAAAAATAAGGATGTGAGTGAGGAAAAAACAAGAGGGAGAAAGAGGGGATGCAAGTATTGCTACGGGATTATTCATTTCGTGAGCGACTCTCTTAGTGTATCCATTACCCTTCTACTCTTTCATCAAAATCTCCTCCTACTACTACAGCGATAATCTCGGTTTTCGAGGGAATAGCCGAAAACGTGCAAATTTGAGATATTTTCACGAATTTTTTCATCCAAAATCTCACCAATTTCAGAGAAAACGAAAATTCGTCTGAATTAATAAGATATTTCATTATATTTGCTTTTCTCTGGCATTTGTCTCATCTTCGTAAGGTCAGTGCCTCTAATTTATTTATGCAAAATATGAAAAATGACTGCCAGCGAATAAAATAAACTCAATGCACGCAATTCCTGAAAAAATAAAATAGAAAACTTTGTTTGATTCCACCAATTTATTTTAAGAATGCGACTAGCTTCGACGCAACGGCGTCATCTTCAGTTGCCTACCTAAAGTTGTACCTGAAGATGATGCCGCTATGATGAAAATACTAGTACCTGAAAATAAATTGATAGAAATCAAACAAAATTAAATTTTTCATTATGAACTGCCACAAATTTGAGCTTGAAACCTTAGAGAACATGTAATTCCTCTTGGGCAGGGCATTCCCAGACAGACAGATTGAGAAACATTGCTTTTTATATAAAATAATTAAGTGTCTGCAAAGCTAAAAACTATATTTTGGGGAGTAAGGTTCAGCTCAAGGGAATTTTTAGGAAATCTAGCCCCAGGCTAGTCAGCACACACGCACACTAGGTTGATATTAAAAAAAAAAAGCTGTCCAACCTGATATTTGTATTGTTGGAAGTAGTAAAATGACAGGATCTAATGTTTTCTTTCCCTTTAAATTTTAGTTTGCCGTTTCTCCTCCTCATTTATTTTAGCCTAACGCTCAACTATATTTTCAGAAAATAATGGCCTAAATAGGAAAGACGCTGACTAAATAAATGTTGGAATAAAAATATGGGACAAAAAATGGAAAAGAGCAAATAACTACAGGACTTTTCACAATAAGTTGGTTTGGGATGGGCCATTCCATTTTATATATCGATTCCTTACTCGCTTTCTCGACTAAATGCACGACAATGCCATCCAGTCTGCGGAAAATAATGACCGAAACAGGAAAAAGGCTGGCTAAAATTAACAGAGAAGTTTTAGAGAAATATAGAGAGACAACTATAACAACAAGATCGTCATCAATGCACAAGGATTCCCCCTTTTCGTAACAACTTTTCCCCTCCTGATCTATCCAAGTCATACCCCGCTGCATTTCCCAGTTTTTAGCACAAAGGGACCCGCGAACCAAAATAGCAGCAAAAAGAAAACACCTCGTAACGTATGACTCTCACATAAATAGGACAGAGGAGGGCTAGTTGGGGCGACGTTTTTTTCTCTTTCGGGACTTAGTCGGGACTTTTATCTCTTTATAGACTCTAAATCGTGATATGCGGCTGCCTGAGTCACTGTGATCTGTATTGTGCGTGCATATGAATGGATGTGTGTTTATAAACTTACGTTGAGGTCCAAGTTATGAGAAAATTAGGAATAAAATTCATTGATTGTGGCGTTACCTTGTAGAATGACGAAAAGAAATAGTTTCATAATAAAGACGGTGAGTAGCTCCACTAGATGCTTTAATGCTGTCTACCGGTTTCGACGTCTATAGTGTCATTTAAAAGACAAGGAGGAGGAAAAATTACAAATTCTAATCTTTTATATACTATAATAAGTATTCAAGTAAGAGGGGGCTGGGGAGGGGAAATTTATGGGAGAGGAAGGGGTGAGTAATAGACGTTTACGGATGTAGAGAAGGACAATGAGGGAAGCGGATGGAAGGTCAGATGATGATGACATCAAGAGGGTGAGGGGGAAGGATAGTAAGAAAGAATTCATATTTTAAAACTGTGGTCAAAATTGGAGGACATTTAAATTCCGTCATATTATTTAAATATAGTAAAATCAGGCGAAAGAGAGAATTTACTTATTTCTAAGATTGCTCAAACATCCCGATTAAAACCTTTGCCAAACACATGCAAAAGTTACAATCATCAAAATCACACCAATGTCCTGTTTCTATGAGGTGCTAGGAGAAATGCGTCATTAAGTCTTTGAGTTTAGCATTCCTTTTATGTTCTTCCATTCGAGTTCTAAATTTTCAGTCTGTTTGGCCCAGATACACACCGTCACACTCGTCACATGTAAGAGCATAGACGCCACTTTTTTCTTGAGCTAACACCATGCCTTTAGCATTAAGTAGTACTTTTTCTAGAAAGGTTGGCGAATAAAAGCACACACTATATTTGTTTTTGGGAAAGAGGTCACTTATACAGTAAGATGTGGGTCCTAGGATGGTTTATTTACACCAGTATTTTGGTTTTTTCCTGTAGACAGGTAGTAAATTAAAGTTAGGAATCAGTTTGTGAAAATTGTTCAGTGAAATATTACACTACTGATGGTCAAATTCATCAATTTTTCCCTTAACACTAGAGAGGTGATGCCCGGTCTCTCAGACCGACAATAAAGTCTTTCTGGGGACGCAGGCGAAGTATGGAATTCTTTTTATTATGCTTTTCGTAGCTTCCTTTTTTATACTGTTACCACGATATACAACCCAAAAAATCACTTTGTGTAAGCATACTGCTACTCATAGCTACTTTCGGTCCCAGAGACCGTGCGTCACCGCTCGTGTCTTCAAATAGTACCAATTTTGTTGTGCTTAATAAAATATGATATGTTAAAAATGTGGATAAGTGATTTTTGACACATAATGGAAAATTATTATTTTTTTATGTACCAATTCCTAATAACGGCTATTCTTCTCTTATGAGGAAAAACAATGCTGTAGTCAATGCTGTAACAATGCATTAAACAATGCTGTAAACAATGCATTTTACCGTATAGCATAGATTGAATACCAGCTGAAGTATCTTCTCTTTTTTCTGTGAAAATTGTGAATAAATATGTTTAAATTCACGTTTAAATGCTGCTATTTTGAGACCATCCAGAAAATACTGATTTCATGTTTTGGAAAACTACAAAGTCCTAATCGGTCCAGAAGACCGACGTCACTACGCATGTCCCGATAATTCACGTCACTACCGTAGGGTTAAGCGCAATGTTTATTTTTGACCAATGCGTTGGAAAATGTTAAATTTTTAAAGGTGAACACTACAGGGGAAATTACCATCCTGTATAATTCGTAAATAAAGAGCTGTTTATCTATTTTTGCAGTCACTGTTTTGTAAAGGCGTCACAGTAGTAAGAGCTGTCGTTAACTACATTTTAGATTGATGTAACATAACAATATTTCATTTTCTCATTCAAACAATGGTCACAACTATTAGAAATGTTTTCGACTCTCAAACTATTCTTCAGCGTAGTCACATAACTCTTGATATTTCTCTGTCATCACATCGTAACTTTGTCTCACTCACTGTTATGACATAAAGAGTCAATTAACCAGGTCAATATTGAAATTTTCCTCGAGCGTGCTCTTGAGCGACCAATATGAAAAGGATTAGTAATAAGTGATTCGTTTACCATGGCTGTGGAATCAAGTGAGACCAGAATGTCGGCTCCTTCTGCCAGTTGTCGAAATACCGCGCTGCCCTATAGGAGTACACCGGGTAGGCAGACAATTGGATGAGGACCAATGCACTCACCTGAAAGAAGGAGACAAAACAACTTAGAATTGTTACTGGATAAAATATTTTATTAATAATGTTAACCAACTTTATAGACTAAAGCACAGTTGAAGAGACGACGCATATGAATCCAAATGACCTGTGGAATCAATAAGTGAAAGAATTTGTTCAATACGCGTAGAATATATATTCACCAGCTTTGTTGGCTCAATATATTCTCTCATGACGTATTTTTCCCAACTGAATGGAGTTTAATGATTACGAATTCCATTTGGAGGAGTAATAACTTACTGGAGATATACATTGATGCAAGTAATGACGAGATTAATTACCCATGCAGGCAATTATAAATGATCATACGTATGTACTATGCCTTATATGGCCACGTTTATATTTTTTGGAGTGTTAGAAGAGTAGACCAAGAATTCGAAGCTATAAAAATATTATAAGTTACAAAAGCGAAAATTCCTGCAACTCGAATGAAGTAATAAGGTTCATAACTTTTTGGATCTCGTGATAATGAATCTTATGGTTAACCGCTTGAGCGACGGGTCATAAAGGATTACTCTGTTTCATTTCTGATAAATTACTGCGTAAATAATAGTGAAAAGAAATACTTGACACAGCTTCACTCTTATTTATCAACCAAACAGTTTCAGCATCTGTGGGTTCATTCACAAGGTACATGCAAATACATATGAACAAGTGCGGGGTATGATACTGAATCTATAAAATCTATATCATAGGCACTCCGTTAGCTATCGAAGAAGTGTGTGGGATTGGGTGTTAAGACTCAATAAAAAGAAAAGGGAGTGATGTGACTACATTCTTGGGTTAAAATATACCAAACAATGTTAATACGGGCAAGATGATGATGCCCGTTGAACTTCAGAGGCAGGGAGAAAATATTAAAATCGAGGACCGATCGTAGAATAAAATTCAGATTTAAAGCATTGACAGATCTCAATGCATCTTAAGCAAATAGGAAACGTAGACAAAATTGAATGCAAGAATTAAATTCGAAATCATTTCACTCATTCGATAATCAAAAGTTCTACCGAATATCTCTGACGCAAATAATATAGAAAGGCAATAATAAAAACCCCTGCTCCAATTCCAATCCTTTTCTTAGGGGAGTAAATAATAGGGTCCTGTTTTAGGGCCCCAAGCGCCCAGAAGAAATTTTAACATAGCCTATGTTCGTCCAAGCGCAAAAAGAAACACACAAGTAAAATTTCTAGCCTATAAGTCCTGGCATTCCAGAGCGTATAGGAAATACACACCACGCATACATACACAAACACATACCAACATCCATTTATATATGTATACATATATAGAGGATTAAACCCCATAATCAGTAGATAGGGCGCTCCAGACCACAAAATTAGTGCGTGTAATTAATAAGCGTGGAAAGTTCCAAAGCGTCTAATTTGCTGCATTGAGAATACCCTCGAGTTCCTCAAATTGACGCCCAAGTCTAGCAATTCCTCAATCTTTCCACGTTAGTCCATAATTACTTCTCCCTAATAGTGTACCGCACCTCATTCTCATTACAGGGGACAAATTGCCTTTGTCAATGCGCCGGTTTTACCCTGAAATCCCGTCTCAGGGTCTCATAAGTGGGGTAACCGCACTCGCGGCATGAGTATCCCGATCAGATACTTGGAAAGAGGATCAGAAAAGACAAAATAAAAAAAACAAAATTACGACGTGTCCCATCAACGGCCTTCGTCAAGGCTTTTAATCGAATCTCGGGTGCCCAGCCTTCGTTAGGGTGCGAATGTCCTCGTATATCTTTTATAGGAGCAGAGCAGCGATTCTGTAGCTTTTAACGATGCTCGTACAATGACTCTTGCACCGTGCACTGAGGGCTCATATTCTTAAAGACTCTTGGCTTCTCATTAGAACATGCCCATCCCCCCTATTCCTCCAACCCTACTCTCATGTATCCAACCTCAAGACTTCGTGGCTCATATATCCTCCGAACTTTCGTCATGGATTATTAAACTCGATATAGTCAATTCAACACTTTTAACGACTTCATAAGCTCTTCATCTTCTCTCCCAAGACTGTGATCGTTTATTCTCCCAGCGGCGGCGGTGGGGCCCAAGTCGAAATATCGTCCGCGGTGGCAGAAGAATTCTTTGAGCAGTAGCCCTCGTTCTTTATTGCGGATCTTGTGAAGGCAAATGTGACTCTTGAGGTAGGATATTCCCGCGGTATGGGGGTGAGGGGAGGGCTGAATAGTGTTGTGGGCTTTCTTTTGGCTTTAGTCACGCTTATGAAATGAATCAGGGAAAAATTATCACTCAACTTCATCTACATCTACATCTACATACTACCCCGCAAGCCACCTCAAAAGGCGTGTGGCGGGGTGTGTTAGGACACCAGCCGTAAAAAAATAAATAAATAAAATAAATAAATAAATAAATAAAAATAAAAATAAAAATTAAAAAAATAAATAAATAAAAGATAAATTAAAAATAAAAAAATTAAAAAAAATTCCGCCTAGCATTTATTAAAGTCCTTAATTTTTCGGGGGAAAAACGAATTCCTATACCTATCCGTTCGGCAAAATATCTCTCTTAATTTATCGGGTCTGTCGGACCTGGAAATAAAATGTGGTTCTTGAAACTTGAAACCAAATAAACGCTATACGACTGGAGGGAGCCCATAATTATATCCATGCTTAAGCCACCACCTGCTCATTGTTGAGGAACAACGAATCGAGAACAGATCTCTGATGTAGAAAAGTTTCCACAAAATGGTAAGATGCCTCAAGATGAAGGAGATTGCGTTAACAGAAAATTTTTAACGGACAATGTAAATAATCACGATGAAATTTATTTCGAATCATCAAAAACTCTAATTTCGAAAGGTCGAACTACTGAAGTCCAACTATCACCAATTTTTATGGCTGTTCTATACGTTTATTGCGAAATATAATGTATGAAATAATGAACATTAAAAATGTAGTCACTGAAAGCCCTGACTTGCCACAATCCATGCGCAAATGCATATACGACAGATAGGAAAACAGCTACTGCTCTGATTTCCAGCCTGTATTCTCGCATAGTGAGAGCAGATGCCACTTCAAATAGTGAAATGAAGTGTCTCATATGAAACATCCTTAAAACTTTCCAACTGTGCGTTGATGTTTGCACGAACATCCCGATGAAACCGAAAGCTTAGCGTTCCTTATAAAGATCAACAAGGCTTGCTGAAGACTGACGGCGGCAAGGCGAAAACAACTTACTGTTCCTTGCCGAACTTTACGCATTTCTAAGATAATACCAAGTCAAGTTTATCAAGATACCAAGTCAACTTTGAAGTGGGAGTGCATACGCTTTGAGAAGAGCTACGAGGGTTTAGCCGTGTAATCAACCCCTGACAAAACAGGGTTAGCAGGAAATGATAGACGAATCAACAAACCAGAGCAAAGTTTGGTATCGAGACAAATCATAAAAGTCCGTGTAATGCAACATACGAGGAAGAAAAAACATTTTAAAAGCACTATCACCTGAGGGTTGATACTGTAACGTATTCACTGCTAATATTTGCTCTTAGTTTTTATAAGTCATAGTTGGTACTCGTAATTTTGATACGTCAAGTTGTATAGCCTGGAAAAAAATCTTCAACGGTAACCTAGAATATTCTCTCAATACGGTCAGTAGACAACAATAGTTTTAATACCGTAGCATAAACATACCTGAATATTATTGATCACGTGCAGTAAGGCTCTGACGCGGGTAAAACAATACAAGCCACGCCTCGGAAAGGGGAGACGTCACTTTAACCCTCATGCTAACCTAATTTGCCGACTTAGCATAAAATTAATAGAATAATAACGGATCCGCATCCCTCAAGGGACTCCGCGGAGAGGAAAAGGGATAAGAATGTGGTGAGAAGGTAGGCATCCGGAGCTAGACTCATGGGGCAACGCTTGTCAATGGCCATTTCCGTCCTAGAGAACGGCAGTCGATTATATGAAATTACATTTTTAGCACCGAAAACTTGGGTCCCCAAGGGAGTTTAGATAAGATTATAATAAACGAAAATGTTCCAGGCGTTACTTTATGGAAGTTTTTAATATTCATAATGAAAAGATAAAACTTGGTTAATTCCACACTAATTTATTAAAACCGACCCAGGTCCACCTTGTTCATCTTGTTCACCTTGAAAATGGCACTCAGGGAAACCTGGGTCGGTTTTAATAAATTACTGTGGAATTAACCAAGTTTTATCTTTTCCTAATAATTAGATTACAATATTCTTCGCGAAAAGAAAAAACCTTTTGACTCGACCGGGATTCGCACCCGGATAGTTGGTCAGACTGTAAATTTTAAATGCTGGTACTTAGGTGCGCCCGCTGCTTCCTTTCATTTTCTTTTGTTTACTAAAACAGCCGCGGAGACCGCTGCTCTTGGAGAGGAGAGGAAGCCACCCCTCAGGTATGATGGAGGAAAGTGTGGCCAGGCGGCTCGGGCTCGCGTTCTGAACGGCAGTCATTCGGTGGGCTATTTTTGGACTGTTTTCTAGCCAGTCTCGTTAGGATTCCATCTTTTGGGTTTCATTAGGATCAAAACTCGGTGATAGCCTTAGTAGCCTTGTATTTTTCGTTTCCTTTAATTTCTTTTCTTTTCCTTACCCCAGTCCTTTTTCCTACCCGTTCCTACCCTCGATGATGAACAGGTGCTTGAGCCAACGACTGGATGATCGACGCTACCTACTCTTGAGAGAATTACTATATTTTTATTTAAATTATTTCCACCTTCATCAACCTTTTAACATATGGAAAATAAAAATGTTTCATTAATAATATTGATGATAGTTTTATGTATTTGTATTCGCTGTGAGTCATTGCATATCTCATTATGTTATACATTTTTATTATTTAGAAACTTTCTCATATAATATTTTATTGTCAAATTATGAAAACTATGGAGATATTTTATAACCATTGTTAAATTATTTAGTCACATGCGAGAACTGCTCTTCCTCTCTCATAAAAACTTGAAACATTAATTTATACTACTCTGAATGTTAACTGAAATTGATTTTTATTGATGAAGGTAAATTACGGTATTTTTCTATTTTAATGTTGTTTTATTGTTATTTTATTATTTAACAGGTATTTTACCGTCATTTAAAAGCACTCTTGACTTCACTGTCAATTCATGTGAATATCAGAGCAATTTGTAAAATTTAAATGTTTTTGAGATGAGAAAACAGTCAACTAAATCCCATTTGAATTATTTCTCTATATCGATTTAAAACTATCCTAAATGTTGAACTAATATTATGGAATTTAAAATGGCACCTCTAGACAAGCCGCTGGCTTTGGAGGACCAGGAGGTTTATGTACTTTAAATGATGTACAACAAACTTTTCCCCCATCCCAGTGCGGGCAGAATCCTTTACCCGCACTGGCGCCCAGCATATCGCCGAGAACGTCAGAGCTCTCCGGGATAGGACGTTACAGGACGAGTTCGCTTGTTTAAACCACTAGCCGTCTCAATTCAAGGTGAACTTTTTCATTGCGAGCAATATATTCTCCTCATTTGGATGTGCATGATACGCCAATTTAGGGGGCAATTAACCATAAAAAGTTGTCGGTTTAGAACGATTAAATCTGTCGTTGCAGCCGTGCGCGTAACTGCGTGTCAAATCATTCGTGCATTTTTCGGTGATTTTAAAGTCATCATTTCCTCTTTATTCTCAAATAGGATAGTGAAGGACAAGATTTTTATGGGATTCCAGCACTTTTATAGGATTTCCAGGTCAATTTTGTCAATGATCCCGGTGAGTATATCCGTCCGTTGGTGAGCATGTAGTTAAATGGAGGCAAAAGAATTGGAATGCAGCGCATTAAAGAATTCGTTGAGTTCAGGCGTGACTTTAAAAAAAAGACGGAAATTTATCATGGTGCAAAGAGATATCTTTGTTTTTTTCCACAGTTTCTTTTCTATGATGAAATCAGTTTCAACACAAAGGCGTCATCTTCAGTTTCATGTATTTTCTTGTACAAGACTTCTTTCAAAGAACTTCTAAGTCGGTGACTAATTACCGATGGCTTGCCTGCCTCAAGTATTATTTGTGCTGCCCATTGAAGGGAAAATAAATTAACTAGTATGGATTTGGAAATATGTATACACCTCTCTATTTTTTGCCCTATTTAGACACATAACTATTTGCTAAACATATAATAAGAGGTCCTCTGTCTCATTCGGGCAATGTACCAAAATTCCAAATATCCACACACCAACTTTGCCAAAAATAACATCATGTCAAAATAATATACTTTTGTTCAATTTCCACTCAATTTTATTCCCCCAAACCCGGTGTGTTGAATTATAATAATAAATCATGATCTCGTAATAACAGATGCTTTGTAACATTTACACATTTTTTTTTTCAATTTTATTTCAATACGCCAGGTTTGTTGAATCATAAAATTGAGCCGTAAAAATCTTCAGGTATAGTTAAATATCTTGGAATTACTTTAACTTCTGATTTATCGTGTGGGATACATTGCTGAGCAGACTCAAAAACTCGTTTTATATATAATATAAAACAGAATTGAAAATCGGTAAATTGTCCCGAAGAGTTGAATTTTTTGTGCAAATATGGTAAAAATAACTTTAAAATCCCAAATTTATATTAATATAATAATATAATCTCTATTTTCATTTTTCATTGATTCGACAATTGAGAATTTGTATTCTTTTTTAGGAGTATTAGTACGTGAACCTTGCATTATTATATATAAAATTATAACCTCCTCTCAGTCATAAAATGATTTTGTTTCAAGAAAATTTTGTTAGTTATAATTTTTGCGAGAAGAGGTGTAATCCATTTTGTTTTTACAATCAGAAAAACTGTTTTCATAAGCCAATCCAGGTAATATGATCCAAATTCTGGAATTCCCTCACAGATGAGGTAAAAAAAAGCCCCCATGATAAAAATCCCTCAGTCAGATATCCGTAGCTCATTACTAGATGCCTCATAATTCAGATGCCACTTTAATAAATGCATCTTTCTCTACCTATTTTTTCAATTTCCTGGGTTTTTGTCATTTTTAGTTCATTATTACTTTTATACTGATCATTTGTTATGGTCTCTGTAGCTTTTTGTTCTTTATTGGATTTGTTTTTTAATGTATTTACAATTATTTCCTAACCCTATTACATATTTACTACATCATATTTTTAATTATAAAATTATTCACGTATTGAAGGAACTCTACTCCTTTATGTTCATTTGGTGATCCCTCACAACAATTAATTGTTGTTTTCATGGTTAAATTATTATGAAATTTGTTTTCTGATCTTAGAGGACATCACGTCCTAGATAAATAAATTATTATTCATTCATTCATTCATTAATCGGGAATTTGGTGACTGACATTTCAAAACGAGAACGCTGACAGTATTAAGATAGGTTTCCGCGTGAATTTCAGGTGGAACCTAATACATAGACGAAAATGATCGTTTTTTTTGTTTTCTGGAGAGAGCAAAATGAACCACGATAATTTGATCGTTTCTGTCGATACGCATGTGACGGAGAGAAGCGATATCGTACGGTGAAGTTAAACCATTACGATCGAATTTAGGAGCAGGTGACTTGGAAAACAGGTATGAGCTTTAAAAAGGCATTTTTTTAAGCCCAGCAGTTGATTCTCGAATGAATGAATCATACATCACTAAACATTGAATTGGTAACCGTTTCAAAATTTTGTGGTGAAAACCTACATAGTCTGTTCTTTCTACATCGATATCCATCTTTTCTACCCATCAAGGCCTGATACTGTCAGTTTTTTGTACTTGTGTTGGTCAGAAAATTTTCTGTCTAATACACTACTCCATAGAGACGGATATTCTATCTGTATATTCCTCATTCTGACGAAGCTATGGGCAAAGCGCAGTCTCGGATGTGATGCATATACGAATGGGTTATATAATAAATACTGAAATACATAAAATGAAGTTCGTGTTAACTGCCTAGTTTGTTCTTTCTATATGGATATCCATCGTTTCTTCCAACTCGAGACTAATACCATCAGTTTTGTATTAGTTAAGTTCGTAAGGGCGTTAGTTATCTTCGTACTACTCAAAAGAAAATAATATTTTACATACAAATTATATGTCTTCTTCATATTGAAGATGCTATATGCAGCGCGCTGTCTCAAATGTAATGCGCACAAGAATGGTTTATTAAATTGTTATTGAAGTGCATAACTTATCAGAATTAAGTTTGTTCTTTCAATATGGATATCATTCGTTTTTTCCAACTTAAACCTGATACATACAGTTTTGAATTAGCCAAAGTCGCAGGAAAATTATTTATCAAATAAATATTGAAATTAATAAATTAACAGAATTTTGTGGTAACTTCAAAGTTTGTGCTTCAATATGGATATCCTTCCTTCCTTCCAGGTCCCGGTTCCGAGATTCCGAGGAACCCGCACTTCGTTAACTGTTTTCTTAAGATGCACAAAATTTTCTTTAATGAGAAAATTTAAGTGCTGCCTATTACATATTTTTTTTAATTTCATGTGAATACTCCCCCGTTTAACATATTATTGGACAAAGCATCAAAGCAAAGCTTTTACTACGTCACGAAAACGAGTAATGATACCGTTCGCTCGTAGCAGTTTTTAACGAGGCGTGCTGTTTTTCTTTATTTTTTTTTGTTAAATCTTTATGACCAGGGTCCTAAATGCTAGCGGCGTATTCATATCGGAATCAGTTTTGTACTAGCCAAGTTTGCAAGAATATTAGGTATCGTGTGCACTTCTCCAAAAGGATGAATAAATATTATGCACGCTCCTCATTCCGAAGCCATATGCATTGCGGTGTCTTCATTTCTGGGCAACGTTGACTCAGGTGAGAGAGAAAGTGAAAGCTCGGAGATGTTGCGGCTGCATTTTCGACGCGAGTTCCGGTGAAAAGAGACGAGGGAGAGGGAGGAATGTGTGAGCCTGGTAGAGTTGAGGAGCGCCGCGAACTTTTACGGCTCCAGGGGGATAAGTATATGGCGGCGACGAGAAGAGGGTGGGGAAGGGGGAAGAGATAGAGAGAGAGAGATTCTCCGAAGTGGCTTCATATTTCCTGAGACGGAGGTGCAACGACACCTGACTCCAGAAGAGGCTAGGAGGATAAAGAGAGCGACTCTGAAAAAAAGAAATTCTTCCAAATTTTTTTAAAAGGAATTCAAAATTCTCATTGGGTAACAATGAAAACCCCCGAGAAAGAAGGTTACGATTAGGATATTAAGAAGGAACACACGTTTCTCTTCTTAAAATGTACAAATTTGATGTAATGAGTAAATTTAGGATTAGTACTGTCTTTTATGCTTTTTAATTTCAAGTATACACTCCTTCTGGTAAAATAATATTGGACTATGTTAATAAAACTGCTCATTAAGCAAGCTCAAATTTATCCGTGGAATAATTGACATTTTTTGTAGATTAATATTGGTTTTCTAAAGCCAACGCATTCCATCTGTGGGAGCAGGATTTATTAAGTCATTTGAAATAAAGTCGGATTTTGAATTTTTTTTTACTCGTAGAGTCCCTTTGGAATCTCCTTAAGCTTCTTTCGGTCCAAACTTATGATGGCGGAGTGGTTTGGAATTGGCGATTTTTTTCATTCGCATCTCGTATGTATATACTATTCATGAGGTTTTTGTTTTGAGTGAGCCATTGCGGATGACGAACAGGTGGATTTTTTTTTATTTGTCCATCAATTGAATCCCCTGAGATTTCTGTTTTTAGGGAGCCATTTAGGATGGCGAAAAATCCCAAGTCAAAAAGGGATTTCGGCAATTCGGTGACCAATGATTTCACAAGTACGAGTAGAGTCAACTCTGAAAATTTTTTCAATCCTTAATACGGGTTAAAATACCCTCAAGTTTGAATGGCACAGTGGCCTAAATATCGCATGAGCTGGAAATTTCCATCTTAATTAATTTGAAATTCCATCACATCCGATAATACATCCATCTTTGCCGTTCCCCAACAAGAGATATCTAGACTGGTCAAAACAATAGCTTTGTTTTATATTTTGCAGGGAAATTGTCGTCACCAATGGTTTTTATGGGTCATGCTAAAATTTTGCAATCAACGTAAATGAGCATTTATTGAGTTTTCGTGCTTAGATTGTGCACAGGAATGCGATGTTCGAGTCATTTGTATTACGGTCTGTCAAAGATGGCAACACTTTTCTTTCCTCTTATCATTGCATACATGGCTTACGTGATATCTATATTTTTGATATGTAGACTTAGTCCTGGGACTATGCATATCTAGAGACTCCAGAGATAAACATAATAGGGTAAGCTGCTAAAAACACAGACAGTTAAATCGAGACTATATGTTCAAGAATGGCTAGTAAGGGACAGAAAACGATAACATTGGTTGGATGAAAGAAAAAAATCATGCTTTTTTGAAAAGAACTATGAAAAATTTCCCTCGCTAAAAGCGTTAAAAATATAAGACATATTATATACCCTGCAAAAGGTTTCATGTCACCTTACCAATAACCGTCAACCATTACATCCCTGCGTACCCATTTTCTTGATGAAAATCACCCCATTTAACGAGTAATGCCTACATAAGTTGCGCGAAGAGCCCAACGAATCGATTGGCGGAAGGCATTGAGGGAAACAGAATTTTTTCAAAATACTTAAAAAATGGGAATCACATCCAAGTCACTGCTAGAGATACTACCGGTTAGATAACGCCCATTTAGTGTTATAAACATTAGATATCGGAGATTCTACTTAACAACAACCGCATATTACCCTTCTGGAGACTCCATAGGGGCGTGTGGCTGGAGGTGATAGTATATCAGGCACGAAAGGGGAGGGAAAAGGAGAAGGAAACTGTATATTGCAAAAATTACTGTAGTGAATATTATAAAATTTCTCCTATTGACAGATTATGTATTACATATAACAAATATAAAATGAACTTAATTTGTATCAAGGTAGAAACAAACTCAAAAAGAGGTAATTTCCAAATTGGCGAATTAATGTTGTTGATATGTAGATTAAGCAATAAATAAATATAAATATCGTTCGTTCGTTCGTATAATCGTTCGTTCATTCACTCAGACCGCTCAGCGGCAAATACACACACATAAATGTTTATACAGAAAGGTAGAAAGAGAGTGGATGGGAACACATAAGATAAACAAACACAATGGTGGTGTGAAGATGGAAATATGGCCGATTCTAAGCAGAAAATATTCGACTGGACCGGGAATCGAACCACGGACCTTTGGATATCGCGTCCAATGCTCAGAACACCAAGCTACCCAGTCTACTAAGAAACCACTGGAATCGGCGGGTGGTTTATAAGAACAAACACTCCCCAAGGCATGATCCACGACAGCGGCCCGTGGTTCGATTCCCCGACCGGTCGAATTTTTTCTGCTTGGAAGCGGCCATCTTTCCATCTTCACACCACCATTGTGTTTGTTTATATAAGTGTCACTCTCTATTTTTCCTGTTATGGCAAATATTGTATAGACAGAAGAAATTTGTGTATCTCATCTTATCCGCAGAGTGCAGTCTCCCAAGCCACCTTTAATCTGTGGCCTCAATTAGTGCTTTAGATATAGTGCGGGGTAAATTATATCCTCTGAGTGGTACTAAAACTCGCTTGATCTAAATCCCTAAAGTAATGTTTTGCCTTTCGCGCAGCCTCCGAGTCTCTACTAGTAGCTTCCAGCCCATACCCTTCCCATCAACATTGTTACAATCTCTTGGCTCGCAGAAGTTCTTAACAAAGTGAACAACTTTGCCTAATATTTCATTTTTACTTTGTAATTTTAATATTGCAGCTGAGTGGTCCATAACTTAATGGCGTGTTTCCAAGTTGACGCAGGACAATGATGATGAAGCGTATGATGGCTTTGTAATTCGCCGAAGCGCACGCAATTAATTTCAAATGAAGCGGACACAACCATAGGTTAATTTTCCTTTGTAACTTGTAAAGAAAATTCTTACCTGACACCCCATAACCGGCGCGCGATCAAATTTGGGAACAGGTAACTAGGATAGTTCTAAAATAAAGCAGATGCTGATGTCGTATACACACGGTGGGTAGCGAAAGACTAATTAGAGTGTGGGCATGGGTGACTGGACATTATCACCGCTCTCTTTAGGACGTGAATTCGTTCAGGAAATTGAGGGACTCGTATTAAATATCGATCCTTTGGTTAACCCCGAAAAGAGGAAAATTCTCCCGGTCAAGGGAAACAGGTTAACTGCCGCGACTCGTGCAAAATTTTCTGCCGTTCAAAGCAATTTTCGAGGCAATGACTCCAACCCGGCTCGCTTTCGCCAATTTCGTCCAATTTCCAGTCCCCCCAAAATGCTCGAAAATTTACGGCATAATCGATGCAGCCTACGTAAGAAAAGAAAATTGTCCTTTTTTGTCATTCGGGTGACCACAGCCGAATCTGGACTTCGTCAAACACAGGTGATTTGTTTTATTCTTTGCACGCACGATATGTAAATTGGATGCGATAATTTCAGAAAGAGTTTTATAATGATTTCCTAATCCTAATTTACCTGAAATTTACTCGTATCCTGAAGGGGTGAAAGCTCTTTAAAGTGCTGCCTTTGATCTTAAAGTCTTGAAAAGAACGGCGAAAGAATTTAAAACTTCACCTTAAGAAAATAGAACAGGATATACCTTGAAAAATATAAGCCAGTATGAGTTGATGTGTATGGAAAAACCTTCTACTACAGGCATGAATTATGAATTCGTGTCATAAGGCACATTTCGACATAGATGGCGTATTACGAAAATGAATGATGATTATATACTTTTTTTAAACTTAGAATTATAAATTACGACAAAAAGTTATTATATACGCTCTATTTGAAATCAATGGCAGTGATAACTGAGAGAGAGGCCGTTTAAACGACTTCCATTTAAGTTTTAAATACAAATTCATGTTGAAGCAACTGCAACCAACTCTACAACCTTGTTCCTTCCTTAAGGGATCACATAATTTTACCCCTGCAACCTCTGAGTTTGGAAAATTTTTTCAAGCTTAAAAATTTTGATACTCGCCAGTTTCATTGATTTATCTTCACAACAACCACGTCGATGCAATTTCGAATTCAGGGCAAAATTTTCACGGCAGATACTCTAGCAAGATACCCGAAAAATATTCCTTTAAATTATGCCCAGAGCTAAACGACGACAATACTGAAAATTGATTATCATCATTACATAGAGCAAAACTTTAAGATATCTAATCATCACATGAGGTTCATTTTGACTTGTGATTCAAATACCATTCAATAGTTTTACCAACATATGTGGAATTCCAATAACACTAGGAGTGGTTTTGAATGTAGGGTTTGAAGCTCTCACATCCTCATCCACTGTGCTATCCCTATCCACTATCGATTATCTTACTAGCCAGAACCTCTCGTACTTTGCTGCTGTACATATGGTCACAAGCTTTCCGGCCATCTAGGAAAGTCAACAGTAGATCCCTTCTGTATTCACGGTGTATTCTTGTAGATTTTTAATGGCAAACGCTGTTCTCCCTGGTCTAAAGCCATATAGTTCTTCTCTCTTGATGTTGATATTACATTTTGTGACTCCATGGATCATTTAAATGTGAGACACTAATATGCCAGCTCCCGCATGTAAAGAGAAGAAAATTGGTGAAAGTGTTTTAGTTTTACGATCCACATTTACTTTAGTTAGTAATGGTACATGGAACAATAGGAATATGTACTTTACGGATATTTTGGTTAAGATATTATGTTCACATTGTCTATTGCAACAGTTTTAGGGATATATTTCGAAGTTCAAACGATATCCTCCGCATATCACTCAAATTCGTCTGATTAGAACTTTTCAAGTGATTAAAGCCTTCCGTAACGCATAGTCTTCGAGTTTCTAGAGGTTTGAAACCTAGTTATTACATACGTTGTGTTATGTTCACTCCTTGCTCGAAGCCTTTTTTCAACGAAGCTGGCGGCTTTCCTTTGTTTTCTGTTTATTTATTCAATAACATCCTATTGTAAAGGGTTAAAATGCTCGCAGTACATCCTACATGAGCTTTAATCAGACTGAAATGTAATCTTCATTCCTCAATTATTCATCCGATAACCTTCCCGTTATTCGCATGACAAATTCTATTTTCTCTAGAGCAGCACCAGAAATGCTTCACGTACGTTTTTTCCCCACTAAGTCAGAAGCAATAGTAATTCCTAGCCTTTTTTTACACATTTATATTTCCGCCCCACACTTAATATACTCAGCGCATTAGAGCTGTGGCCTAACCACAGCAAAATAGAATATTTCATCATCAGTCAAGAACATTCCTAGTATTCACTTGATGAATCCAAAGTTATTTATCGTAGCACCGCCAACTTTATGAATCTGTTCTCCTCAGCGGTACACGCGACACAGCAATATGGAAACTGGGTTTTGCTAAACCTATTGTAGGAAGGCCCTCGGAAGAAAAGTTAAAACAAAATTAATTCGCTCTGTTTAGGCCATACCTCGTATACGCCGCGAGTATTTGGGACCTGGGTTATAAAGGTTTAACCAAAAAAATCAATAAAATAAAAAGAAAAGCTGCACGCTTCGTTAAAAACTGCTACGAGTGAGCATACACTGTTTCATAACTTTTAGAGGAATTAAGGAGGGAGCTCTTGGAGACTGAGAGGCTATACACTAGGCTTAGCTTGCTTGAGAAATTCAGAACTGGTAAATTTCAGAACGACACAGAAAATATCATAATGACGCCTTACTACATCTCTAGGTCTGACAGATGTGACAAAATAAGAGAGATACATTGTCGAACAGATAGTACAAAAACTCGTTCTTCCCACACACAATAAGCGACCATAATAAAAACTGAGCTCCACTAATTACACTCCCATAATACACGTCAGCATTTCACCTCCCAAAACCTTATCCCATATCTTTATACAGCTAGTGTACTAAAACCCCCTGCCACTCGCCCATGAGGCGGCTCGCAGGGTAGTATGTACATATTGTCGTAAAAGTGTAAGTTGGAGTGATTCCCAGGTCTAAACTACAACTAGAAATGAACCCACAGCGACGCACTACTCAGATTGTTAGCTATTTTTCGCGAAGTCCAAAAGGTTATGCAAAAAGAAATCTTGAAACTGGAGAGAAATGAGGGCACTGAAATTAAAACCAGCGAGACTAGGTGACTTCGCGGACGAAGAAACACTGAAATGAGATCTTTCCCACGAAATGAAATCGCTTGGACGCGGGAGGAAAATCGTAAAATTCAATATCAGAGGGGGAAAAGTCGTGCGTCCGCGGCGTCATTGTCCAGATAGAGGGAACGACTATAACGTCTGGGGATCCCTAGGCAGGTCATAGGCAGGACGATATCACTCGTGCTTGCCTTTATTATCGAGACTCACCATGATGCGATGAGTTTCTCGTAAAAACAATTGGAGCACAAATGAATCGATGAATGCGATTTTCCGCCACACTTCCGCATCCCTCCGGCCAAAGGATGTTCTATTGCAAGTGAGTGCGTGTCGGAACGAACGAGACATCCTATCCATTCGTTTTTTGCCGATTAAGCAATGCTGCTTTCATACGGTACTTACAGGCTACTATAGCATAAGCTTTTTTATACTAAGAGAATATAGGGTAACGTATTAAATAAATATTGATTAATTTGCAAGTGTATTTTTTAAATATTTTTTCCAATTAATACTCAAGGTGGCTTCATTAAATCATAATAAATTAGATCACCAATTTCAGCTCTTCATATCAATTGGTCGTAAAAATGGTACAGTATTTGTAAGAAAATAAAACTTTAAAGTGGCCAATTTTTGTTCATGGAGCCTCCTTTTTATTAAAATATGATTTCCTATTAGTATCACCAATTATATAATTTTTTCTTTCTAGTATGATTATAGATAGAGAAAAAACAATTTTAATGAAGCATTATTATCTCAATTACCCAACCGATTATTTCCAATACAATTACTTTGTAATACTCAACACAAATAAGGTAAGTTATCTTAGTATTGGGCATTGGGTAGGTGAAAATAATTCAATTTAACACTTTTTAAGTACGAGGTATCTTCAAATTAAACATGGTAAAGAATTAAAATAATTAGTCAATTCCATAAACTTATTAACAAAAAAACAGACCATGGTTTCAGCGCGTATGCACAATTTTCAAGGTGTTATTTGTCGGGTGAGCAAGCATAGATACACGAGTGGAAGGGAGGGAATCATTGGGGTCTGAGAATCACAAAATTTGAACCCACAATGAACAAAGAACCCCCCTCCCCCTGGTGTGTGTATATAAGCTTGCTCAACCGACAGAAAATCACCTTGAAAATGATGCATATGCGCCAAAACCATGGTCGGATTTTTGTCGATAAATGTGTGGAATTAGCTAAGTATTTTACTTCTCACCATATTTGAATCGAGTAATTTTCACCAATTGACGATTTTGACCTTCTTGAACGTATCTTCATTTTATCAAAACTTACGTTTCTGAAATTATTAGCGCATTAACTCAGCGTTTCGTTGAAAAATCACTATATTAGGAAGAAGATTATAGCTTTGACTTATATATTCTTAGCCCCAGGGTGCTCTGTTTTAGCCCTCTTAGTGCTGACCCCTGCCAGCGGTTCTAGTGAGAAATGCGGAGGGTAACTAGAATGAAATGTATCACTCTAGAAAAATAAATATTATAAAGTATTGTTTAAAATATCCATATGCAGTTTTATCTTATTGCGTATGCATTGAAGTAGGTAATAATAAAAAAACGCTTATACTTTGTACAAAAAATAATTGTAATTATATTTGTGTGCAAAAGTTAAACAATATTTTGCCTATGAGCCGATATATCGGCAGTCCGCACTTTACGCCTGAGATGCCAAAGCCGATATATCGGCCCGCCGCACTAAAAGGGTTAGTATAGCATAATTTATAAAAATGTTGGATTTCTGCATCAGTTTTCGTTAAAATATCAGTTAATTATGAAAAAGTGATAATGAAATGATGAATTACTTAGTTTTCCACAAAATGTTTACTCCGTTCTTACGACCCGGGTTTCACTGCTGCGCGACATCATCAGGCTGCGCAGCGAAAAAAACCCGGGTCGTTGGAGCGTAATAAATCTTTTGTGGAAAAAAAGTAATTCATCATTTCATTATGAAGAAATTCTACCAAGTTACTGCCAACACCATTTATTCTATAAAGTGATAATTATAAATAATACTATTTAAATAAAAATGTGGAAATATACTTCCGTAAGGAATGAGAAATATATTCCCATGCCTCGCAGGCACGCCGTCGAGGCCATGTTAATGCCAACTTTGATCTGTCATGTGAGAACAGGGTTGGAGAGGAATTACTCTGTAGATGTTATCAGTTGAGGGACAAAATTTTTCTCGAGGTACGCCGAGAATGAAAGAAATGGAATTTAAATCGCTTCACGGCGGAACTGACTTGATATGTGAACATCCGCGCATTCTAGGGTGACTTCGGAATTCCGTAGTCGGTCTCACGCACGCATGACGCGATGAATTCAAACGCTCGCGAGTGAATGTGAGTACCTCTGTCGCCGTCGTGGCTGCCAGACTGGATGCCTCGGGGTTTTCATGCGCCGGCAACCTTCCAGAAGGCGAGCTATGCCTGGAAATTATTGCAATGCCAATGGTCCCCTTCTACTGTATAGACCTTTAACGCACGTCCAAACACGTCGAGCGGGTCACAGTGGGCATTCTGAAAATTACGTCCCTCGTTAATTTTTAGTTTCACCCAAAAAAATCACTCTTAAGGTAGAACGAGCGATTCCCTCGTCATAGTGGAGGCCATATTCGAAGCATACGCTTTCATTTCAGCGGCTGTGGGAAGCATGACTAAAATTTTTTACCATTGATTGTGGAATGAAGTACATATATACAACTTAATTTTTTTAAAGTTAAATATCTGTATAAGTCTTTAACATGACTCCTTTTTTCACGCAAGAAGCATAAAACTCCTTCACAATGGAAGTTTTCTTGGTGATAATGAAAAAAATTACTGCGGCGACAATATCATTTATCTTCAAAAATACATACATACGTACAACCAATCACGCCGTTCCCTTCCGGGGTAGGCACAGTCGCAAAGCTTCACTCATTAACACATATTTGTACACCTAACTATGCTTCAATAATTTCCTCCATGCTCACCTATACTTGCAAACCTCTTTTGCCTCATTTACCTCCATACACTGTTTCATACACGCCCTCCTGTTTTTAAAACTCCCAATGCTCCTAAAAATGTCCTCAACCGCATTCAACCACAACTTTCTCGGCTTCTACCTATCGCACCATTCATTTCAATCTTATTATGGGTCATTCCACGTCAGATCAGCAATGAAATGACCCTTGATGTCTCCAATTCGAACCAACATTTTTGCGTAGGTTCCATCTGGCGTTAAATGAAAAAGTGTAGAAGCGTTTTAGAAAAATATTTTGGCAGATCTAGAGACGATCAACGTTTCGGCCATTTTGCGCTTAGACCTTTTTTCTTTGTGCTATATCTCCTAAATGAAAATAACGAGAGAAACAGTTGACATCTTATTTTGTTTGCAAAAAAATTTACAGCAACAGCATTATATCAGTTTTGTAAATAAACTGAAGTTTATTGAAATGTTTAAATTTTAAATGTTTTAATTTTAACAACAAAAATACAGTCATTTTTTTTGTCTAGTTTGACATGTTAGTCTTCTGTCTTACTTCAGAAACAAGTGTGGTTGTGGGTAGTGCATGAACAACGGAGATATTTAACTTCAAAGATTGGACTACGCCCTCGTTCGCCACGAGGGTCGGCGTTAAAATGACATTCCGCTGTACTTTGAGAATTAATATCTTGATCCGTGTAAATGATAGTGCAATACTTTATACACTATTTTAAGATAATTTTATTTTAATTTTATTAATATTGTTTATTAAATAATATAACCAAAAATGGAGACACGTTACTGCAATAATCGACACCGCATTACTTAAACTTAGCAGTTTTGTCAACTTCATGAACTTTGGAACTCAGCCGAGGAAAAACTGCGAAATATACAGCATTGACTTCTCACCAAAGGTTGCGAGAGTTGATAAAGATACAAAATTGCAAGCGAAATTTTTTAAAACGCATATTTTGTTGTTAATGAATCAAAATTCAGCGCACATTTAAACATCTTTTCAAGTAAGTCGCGAAAAAATATTTGAATCACACTTTACTTAAGTATATCTATTCATGTTTTTTTATATTAATGAAACGAGACAATATATTTGTAAGACTTTCGTCTCTATTAAAGCACTACGTCACGACTACGGTTTACGGTGCTGAATTTAAAATTTACGCAAAAATCGTTAATACATTCATGTTTTTTATTCGGTATGATTGATATTTATTACGGAACCATACCCCTAACATGACACGCACTTTTTTCGTGTTCAGAAGAAAATTTGTAGATATTTCAATGAATTATTTCGAAATATATGTCTAAGTCTCATAAGCCTACGTGCAAACATAGCATTAAATTGCCAAGAAACCAATTCGCTAACATGCAATTTTTTCACTTTTATCTATGCGTTATTCTGATACTAAGGATACGAATGAAAAGCTTCACGCAAGTTAGTATATAAATGAAAATTGTGCGGGGCAGGAAGGCGAGCCCAAAACAACTCCTGGAACCCGCGAATAAGTACATAGCTTACGTAACGAATAGAATTTCACTGCAAATATGGGAACCCTGTTTCGTTTAACTAACCTAAACGCATGAACATATGGAGATATTTAGAGGTCGAAAATTGGTTGTATAGCTCCTGGTAACGGATATCGTCGTCTCTACAATTAAATCGTAAACCACTTGGCATTCGGTGTGATTGCAAGCACCACAGAAGTATATACATTTCCACGCCAATATTAGCAGCTATCAATCCCATTATTAATGAAACTCAAGTAAGGAATTGACCTACAAAACCATTTCAGATCAATACACATTGGTAAGGTAGAATCATCTTCTTAACTTGACATTTACAACAACATAAAATCCGACGATACCTGCTACATTGAGTGGAACTTATGCATTGTGAAGAATCGAAAAATTTGCAACTATTTACAGAAATATAAAAACTTAATAAAGTGTGGAAATTGCTAGGAGTTATTTTATTTTTACCTTCATGGATGTATTTTTGCATTTAGGAGTAAATCCGTGCGTATATTTTATAGAATTATTTCGACATACATGAAAAAAGATATCCACAGAAATATTTCTGTAGATAATTGCAAATTTTTCATACATGCATTAACAAAAAGTTCCAACCTGAGGCTGGTATTCACACTTATGAACAATCATGCAGGAAAAATGTATTCGGTAAACATAACTTTGCTCCCTGATTAAGTTCTAAATCATACATTGAACAACGCCGATAATTACCTCTCACGGAGGCAGAAAGAGCTAATAATACAAGATGCGAAAAAAGGAGAAAAAAGAAGTAAATGGCTTTAGCGTAATTTTAGAATCAAGTGAATGATATTGGGGATATGTATACATATAGAGATGGAGAGGATAGGAGAGAGAATGGAGCGAAAGGAATGCCAAACCAAATGAGAACGAGAGAATAAAAACAGCGATAGGGGTTCTCATGGGAAATCGTAGGAAGAGGACGACTGGCTCCGAGAAGGCGAAAGCTTTTACCGCGACAGGAGAGAGAACGAGGGGAGGAGGAAGAAGAAGAGAAGGGAGGGGGGAAAAGTTCGATGTAAAAAAAGAGAAAGGGAAAGGATATAGGGTCTGGACAAAAAAATCGGCAACCAATTTGACGTCGAAGAATGATGAAAAGGACGCAGTGAAAGGGGAAAAAGGGTTCGGGCGGAAGGAGAGAGAGAGAGAGAGAGAGAAAGAGAGAGAGAGAGAAAGAGAGAGAGAGAGAAAGAGAGAGGGGAAGAAAAGGAAAGGGCGAGGAAAGGGGGAGGATAAAAAAAACAGTTGAAGGACGAAAAGCGGAGGAATTTCGGCGTTAAAAAGTCGGATCGTTCCGAAAAATAAGGCACTGTCTGGAGCGAACCCCGACTCGACTGTTGCCTTTTTATTTCCTTTTCTTTTTTTTCTATTTCCCCCCCTCGCTATGCATCGCTTCCGGGTCTGAATTTCTTCATTCGGCGCCACGTTCTCTCTCGACTTGCGATTGTAGGAAGCGAGATATAAATTTATTTCTGAGCTGTGGGCGACAAAAAATTAGCACGAAAACAATAAAGAAATTTGCACGCCTTATTGGCTATTTCCGGCCATAAAATTCATGTGAAAGTGTGTTACTTATCATAACAACAATAAAATAACGAAACGTAATTACCAAAGTGACGTACATCCTCTGTTTCCTAAAAAAAAACCATGATAAGCTTAAAATTTTCATGAATTTATGCCTCAGCTCGCAACTCGAGCTCAAAGATATGGGATAAATTTTCCATTTTTTAAGGAAAAATATCTCCAAAGAAGTAGACTATAAAGAAATTTAACGCGTCAGTTTCTCAGCACGGACGAGGATTACAATAAATGCTTTGAGGCGCTGTTTAGAAGAATTGAATTATCGAAGATAAAAACCAGTTAGCATGACCCAGTAACAAATAAAACTCCTGATTAAAAAGCCCACTCAATCAAAGATAAGCCGAGACAATAACATTGTAATAGACAACGCAAGTTTTAAATTATTTAAAAAGACTAAATGAACAATGAAATCTTACCCTTGAAATAATGAAAATGATTGATAGCCTGCACATCTTACAGCTAGAAAATACACCGAGCTTAAAAAAACGGTTTGCGATCAATGTAGTTCGGCAATCCACAGAAATTAAAAACTCTAACAATTGACTGTTTCAATAAATACCCCAGTGGATACCGTACTGTTTTGCTTAATTTCAATTTAATTAACGTATTTGAATTCGTCAAAAGAATTAGCGAAACAGCGAAAGAATCACGGTGCATTACATAAATAAACTCAACACGCAAGAGTTCAGTTACACCTATGTTGGCTTCTTGCTGAACTACTAATCAGTGTTGCTAAATATTTAAAAAAATAAACGCAAATAAAAAATTCAACGGCAGTTACGAACATATTTGAGGAAAGATTCCTTTCCCATACTCTGCTTATAAGGTAACCGCCTTCCCCATTCAAATTACATGGACGTTTGGCAATTTCGATTGCTTCTCGAAATGACCGCGGAAAATATAAAGGAATTCTAGCTAGGATCAGAGCCTCATTTAGGAGAATATTGGCCTCTATACATAGTCAGGTCACAAGTCACGACTTCTACATCGACATAATACCCAGCGAGCCGCCTCATGGGCGTGTGGCAGGGGGTGGAAGGTCACCAGCCGTGTAAAGATGCAAGTTTTTGGGAAATGAAATGGTAGCATGTATCATAGGATTATATTTAAGGAGCTCAACTTTTATTGTGGTCGCTTGTTGTTCAACGAAAGAACGATTTTTTTAAACCTATCTGTTTGGCAGTGTATCTCTCTTTTTTATTGCATCTGTCAGACCTAGAGATGTAGTGAGGAGTCATGATAATATTCTCTGTGTCGCTCTGAAAAATATCAGTTCTGAATTTCTCAAGCAACCTAAGCCTAGCGTGTAGCCTCCGAGACTCTGGGGAATCCCACCTTAATCCCTCCAGAAGTTGCGAGACACTATATGTACGCTGGTAGCAGTTTTAACAAAACTCACTGCTTTACTTTGTATTTTATTAATATTTTTGTTAAATATTTACGACCAGGGTCCCAAATGCTCGCTGCGTATTCGAGGTGTGGCCTAATCAGAGCGAAGTAGCATTTCTCTTTGACTTTTTCATCCGAGGATCTTCCTATTTTATGTTTAACAAAACTTATAATCTTTAATGCTGTGCCACATATGGTAGGGCGTCATGATAATATTCTCTGAGTCTCTCTGATACAAACCAGTTCTGAATTTCTCAAGCAAACAAAGCCTAGCGTGTAGCCTCCGAGTCTCCAGGGGCTCTTAATCCCTCTAAAAGTTGTGAGACGCTATATGTTCATCGTAGCAGTTTTTCTACGAAGCGCACAGCTTTTCTTTGTATTTCATTAATTTTTTTGGTTAAATCTTTGAGACCAGAGTCCCAAATGCTCGCGGCGTATTCGAGGTGTGGCCTAACCAGAGCAAAGTAGCATCTCTCTTTGACTTTTTCATCCGAGGATCTTCCTATTATACGTTTAACAAAACTTAGTATCTTTAATGCTGTGCCACATATGTTTTGTATGTGTACTTGAGAATTGATGAGTATTAACTCTTGATGAAGATCGTCTCATTGGCGAAGATGATCTTATTTGAGCCATGGATTCATAATCACGGAACAAGATGGTTTTCACGAATATGGTATTTCGTCGAACAATCATTATATAAAATTCAACGGAAGTTGCAATGGAGGCTGGAGTCAGCATGATAAATTCATGACGAGGTAAAAGCTTCGGTTTGATATTTTGTCCCATGAAATTTTACCCAATTGAGTATTTACATCTAGATAAAAAAATATATGTAAGGCAGCATTAAACCTAAATTTACTCATTATAGCGAACTTCACATGTCTTGAGAAAACAGAACATCGAGACGCAATTTCCTCGTTAACCCTAATTGGTCACACTTAAGTAGAATTGCAAAACGTTCACCCTGGGTTAAATTCACCCAGCACCGGAAAAGTGATCTCCTGCTTCAATTATAAGTTCTAAATCTAAAAAAACATTTAGGCATTTTTTAAGGATCGCAGAAACAGGTGTCACAGTTTCCCAACCAAAATTCATTGTTAATAATTAATGAAAAGTATTGTAAAACTAATCGAAAAAATTAATGTTACAAGAAATCTTGTTTTTTTTTCGGAATAAATTGTGTCTTTTTTATAGAATCTAAATTGAGCGAAATAGCTATGACAATCTATTCCTAAATTATTATATTTTAATAAAAAATGTTTTTCCAATACTATTTGCTCAAAAAAGTATATTTATTGAAGGCTTTCCCGGCGTATGGTATCGAGGAAGTCAATGCGGGTTTTCCACCGGGTCAGGTTGTCCATGTCTGCCGACGTTTCGATGACCGAGTTGCTCATCGTCTTCAGGGCATGTCAATTTTCGGAAGTGGTCCACCTTATATAGGGTCCATTTGGCGCGTCAGCCTGGGCAGGTGTCACCTGATTGGCTGGATTTTTCCCGCCTTTTTTCTCGGGCTTCACGGATGCTTCTCAGTACTGGCTTCCAAGAATTACTGAGTGAGTATCCCGCGTCTCGGTTCATAGTTGTTTCTCTCATCCTGATTTCGATCGCTTCCCTCGTCAGCCTTTGCCAAAACTTGTCGATGCGGGAAAGAACTTTCGTTTCTTCCCAGCAGATGACATGGTTTCCCGAAACCATGTCATCTGCTGGGAAGAAACGAAAGTTCTTTCCCGCATCGACAAGTTTTGGCAAAGGCTGACGAGGGAAGCGATCGAAATCAGGATGAGAGAAACAACTATGAACCGAGACGCGGGATACTCACTCAGTAATTCTTGGAAGCCAGTACTGAGAAGCATCCGTGAAGCCCGAGAAAAAAGGCGGGAAAAATCCAGCCAATCAGGTGACACCTGCCCAGGCTGACGCGCCAAATGGACCCTATATAAGGTGGACCACTTCCGAAAATTGACATGCCCTGAAGACGATGAGCAACTCGGTCATCGAAACGTCGGCAGACATGGACAACCTGACCCGGTGGAAAACCCGCATTGACTTCCTCGAAGTATATTTATTGTTGAAGATTGAAAACGCTAAAAATTCCAACAAGTAAAAGGTCTTTATTTTGCATGAATAATAAAAATGAAAGGGGTATAATAATTCATTTCACGATTTAGGGAGACTAAGAGGAGTTAAAAAAAAATAGCTGGGATTTATTTAACCCCATGTGACCAATTAGGGTTCAACAAGGAGACCTTCGCGAACTCAAGCAATTTCTAGTAACCATCAGCCAATAACAATCGCTCCCTCATTTATTTATGGATCAACCATCCGCCTGTGGTACAGCAACTGTTGCAAACAGCATTACATTGCAATGATTCAAGTGGGACAAATACACAGAAAAGTTTATATGCAAAGCTCTTAAAAAGGAAAATATTGGTGATTATACTACGGAAAAATGGAATAAATAACGAGTTTACGTCCTCTCATAACCTTGCGAATGCGTATTGCTTTGAGCACAAATAATCTAAGATGTAATATTAATTTTAATTACAGCGGCGTAATTATAACTATTATTACGCCGCAGAGTACTCGCCTGGCATATTTCAAAATAAATTATGACGTGGTAAATGGTCAAATTTTCTCGTCATAATTAACGTTACTGCATAGGTGAATAGGAGCACGTTCACTCATAATTCTTCACTGGACTTGAGTATGTGTTTAGTTGAGTCTGCGTCCTGCCCCCGACTTGGTTCGTAGTGACACATGCTGCGAAATGCACATCGCTGCCAAAGCCAGATAACAAAGATTATCATCTTCCAAACTAGGTGGCATGTAGCCACTAGGAAATTATATTCCTGAAAACAGAAAGTGAATGCAAGAAGAACGATCATATAAATTAACAGTTACAGCGCAGTCTAAGTGAGCCCTCTCAAGTTCACAAAGATCTGCTAAGCCATTCGAGAGAGTGCGTAATTATTGGAAGCCGCTGCTCCTCCAGTCATAATTCAGGCAAGTGACTCGGAAAAAGCTGTCGGAGTGTGGTTTACAACAACTTAAGGTGGTTGAAGCAATGTTCAATTCATGCGCTATCGTGCGTGAAACTTGGAATTTGTGTTCCCATTTGAGATATCCATACATGTTAGTGAAAAAAATAGCGTTTTATCGATTTCAATTTTAGAGCCACTCCATGTCATTTTGCATTTGATTTGCAATTATATCAAATTTGCCTTGTGGCATAAGTCGACAAAAACAACGAAAGATTAAGACGCACAAAAATTTCAAAAGACAGAAAAATATTTTTCTGCGATTTAATCATTGAGCCCTTCATACTGAAATGTGCCTTGTGGCACATTTGATATTCATTTCATATAATAAACTCAACGAAGCCCGTCGAGATGTTGTGGGACATTTTTGTTAAAGAGAATAAAACTGATTCGAACTTGGCAATGTCCAATGGATTTTTTATATTGGTACAACGCGTGTCGACGCCTATGCGCCATCCTCAGGTACCCGATCCGCATAAGCGTCGAAACGCGTCGTACCAATACAAAAAATCCATTGGACATTGCCAAGTTTGAATCAGTTTTATTCTTTTTCTTTCATAAAATAGTTGACATTATTCGATGACATATGGCCACATTTTCTTTCATACTCCATGTATGTTCACAAATATCAAGCAATTTTGCCGAGCCAAAGAAAAAAAAAAACGTATTTGAACGTAATTTTTGCCCAGATTTTTTGTACCGCATCGAAAACCATCAATAGCTGCAGAAACTACATAAATTAATCAACGCAATAACGCAAAATTTTATTCTTGTAACATTTCCAATATTGCATGAATGGTGTTTTCACAGCGTGAAACTATGGACAAAAATCTCCCACTTTTCTGCTACTCTCTTGGTACGGTCCTTAATGAATTAATGAATATTTCGAAAACTTCAGAGAAATAAGGTAATGATGCGGAGACATTAAACATGATGAATTCATAAAAATCTCTACAACCATTGTGCATACTACCACCAAATAAATACAACTTCAATTGTGATCTGCTGATGATGTGATGGGTCTGCTGATGGTGGAAGTATGCGAATCTTTTTATTCTCCTATAGTTTTGGAATAGTGATACCATCTGGGATAACGGCAGAGACAATAAAGATGGCACCGAGAAGACGAAAAGAGATGTTTTCAAACGTTCCATGACTTCTCACTTAGAGTGCGACCAACAAACCACCACCAGCAATATATCCGGACAAAAAAACGCTTTTAACGCCTCGACGACCTAGAAACAGGACCGACGCCAAGAGGAACTCGAAGTACATTTTACTCATTCCAAAATGTACTTCGAAAATGTACGACAACGACGAAAGATTGAGACGCGCAAAAATTTCGAGGGATAGAAAAATATTTTCCTGCGATTTTATCATTGAGCACTTCATACTGAAATGATAAATGGTTCGGAATACTTACACTCTTTGGGACAACCGCTGAGGCGTCCAAGATGACGCAGGGGAGAAGGAAAAAAATTGGATGTTTTCACACTTCCCAAGAAGTTTCACTTTTAGTCGAACAAGCGAACCGCCACTCCGACAAGAAACGCTTTTAACGCTCCAGCGACCTAGAAATTGAACTGCCTTCACGAGAAACGAAAGCATTAATCCACAGAAGCGGAATCAGACGACCGTCCCGCCACTCAGGGGGCAACTCTTCCTCGATCAGTCGGTCTGGGATGAGACGTAACATAATGGATGAGAGAGCAGGAAGAGGTTAAACGGTGACAACTGCCTAAACGATATATATGCAGGCATGGCAGAAAAAAACATTCGAGTCCCCATCTAAGAAGAGGAAAGAGAGGAGAAATCGAAAATCCCACAGAAAAAAGGAAGGGACTGAAAATAAGAAGGAATACGATAAGGAATTGTTGAGGGAATCTGAGGCACGATCACGGCGCTTCATCATGCGTACGCTTGTGTATTTGTTATTCTTTGACTGAGCTAATGATAGCAAAACATGATCGCCATTATTCAAATGCATTGGCTGATTTAAATCACTAGTTTCAATCATTAGTAAGAAAAATAGCCGGCTTTACAAGAATAGAAAAAAAAACGAAATACCGATCATCATCGGTCGTTCAATCCTAAGATTGGTTGACTGCAGCCCTCCATCCTTCACAACCTAATGATAGTTCTGTTACCTTCTGGTATCTCTCCCTATGTACTTTCCACTTTCTTTGGTCCATGAGCTTTTTCCTTGGTCTTACTCTGGGAACTTTTCCTCTATTTTACCTTCAATTATGTTCTTCACAAACCCATTGTGTCTCAGCGTGTGTCCAATCCATCTGGTTCTTCTTTTCTGTATGATGTTCCATAAGGTTCTTTCCTCTTCTACTCTCCTTCACACACTTACACTTCATCATTTCTCACTTTGTTCGTCCAATTTACTTCAGCATCCTCCCCCAGCATCCGATTACGAAGATCTCTATTCTGCTCGGGTCGGGCCAGCTTTTCCAATGGTTTATGCAGCTGATTCATAGAGTGCCACGCTCCACGCGAATGTTTTCACATACTGTTTCCTGGTTTGTAGTCGTCTTCTTTGAGCACAGCAGTTGTCTTTTTCCCATGGACGCCTTCTTAGCTTAGGCTATTCTCCGCTTGATGGCCGTTGTACTTCTTCCGTCCCACGTGATGTTGCTTCCGAGATAGGCGAAGGAATGCACTTGGTAAAAATTTCGTTCCTCTCAGGGTGACTTTAACATTCCGCTTCTCTCTTCCGCCTTTTAGGATTTTAGTCTTCATTTATATAAATGCTCAGATATAAGAAAGGAACTCGGCGTGAAAAGTTTCAACGAAATTATACACGAGATTACAGAAATTTGGAAATATAGAGCAAGAGGCAGACGATCTCCGGGACGTTTATGCAAGAGATGGAAATATCAAGACTACAGAAAGTCACAACAGGCTTTAAGGTTAACACATCCAGAAGGAAGAAATTTTAATTATTACAGTGAGTTCATAGGACAACAAACTGTAAGCATTGACTGATACGGGGGTTTGCGATTACGATGACGACAACGCGACAGATGGAATAGCGATCCCACCATATGTTGGTGTTGCGGCTAGAACACTGGCTTCCCATCCCGAAGATCCCAGGCTCGAATCCCAGAAGTGGAGGCGAGCTTTTAGTGTGGAATCCGCTTTCCATTGCTGTGCAATCCTGAGGACACTTCAATTGCATAATTATTTCATCGGATGGGAATTTAAATTGAGGATCATTTGAAGCCAACTGATTTTGAACTCATTGTAATCTGCATTTGATTTTTAAGAGTGTTCGTGCCGTTTCTAAATTGGGGTCTCCCTCTAGTCAAGTGGTTCATCGGTGTCGATGTTGCGATGGCCGACACAAATCGTTAGACATTAGGTCAGTGCGGGTGCTGGAAGGAGCTCTTTACGTGAGTTTGAGCGAGATAGTTCCTTAGTCATAATAGAGACCATATTTGAATAATACGTTTTAATTTCATATGTTGTAGGAAGCATTAATTTAATATTGTACCATTATCATGACCATTACAATGTACCAATGATATACTTTTATACGACTGTAATTCTAAGTAATTGAATAAAAATGTCTATTTAAGTTTCTCACATGACTGTTTTTTTCGCTCGGTACGTTTATAAAAAAAAGTTGTTGTGTAGCAAAATGGATATTGGGCTTAGGAAAAGGTTGGCAAAGTGCTTTGTTTGGAGCGTCTTACTGTATGGTTGCGAGACATGGACGGCTTTGAAAAAGGATATAAAAAGGTATGAGGCATTGGAGATGTGGGTATGGAGAAGAACGTTGAATATTAGTTTGGCAGACAGTGAGAAATGAAGAGGTATTGACCAGAGTGGGGGAAGATTGAGAACTGATAAAGACAATTAAAACAAGGAAGAAAAACTGGCTGGGACATATATTAAGAAGAGATTGTTTGATGAAGGAGGTATTAGAAGGGATGGTGGAAGGAAAGGGTAAACGAGGAAGAAGAAGAAAGAAAATGACGGATGATTTAGAGGAGGAGACAGGCTACGCGGAGATGAAGAGGACGGCACAAGACAGAGTTATCTGGAGGAGAGGTTACTAAGGACCTGTTAAACAGCAACCTACCAATGATGATGATCATGATGACGTAAATAACACCCTCATAATGGTAGGTTTTTTGTGATCCTGAAAACATTACTGCGGTGGCAAATATGATTTATTTTCAAAATGAGTTGAGGAATTATAAAAACTGCAAACTTAATTTTTTGACGAGATCTAGGTGCTCTAGGTCTAATCTAGACCTAGATCTAGATCTAGGTCTGAATTCCTCATTTTTTTAAAATTAGTAATCTCCGGAGTGCGTAAACTACCATTTTCCATGTAAAAGAGCTGATACTTTTTGTCAAAAATCTCAGTAAGTAGTTAAATAAGGGGCTGATATTTTGGTATCCTTGGAGGGATGAGATATTTTTCTTTAAAACGAGACCAAATTCATTGATTTATAGGTGAAATTATATGTCGCTCAAATTACCTTAAGATAAATGGAGTCCCATGAGCAATAACGAGCAGAGAAATACCTATCCGACCGTTTACTGGAGTGTTAGTCAGCCTTGATGTCCAATTGTGAAGGAATTATTTGGTGCATGTTCATGTATTTATACTTCTACTCGCGATATCACCACAGGAGACGTTGGCCCGCATTGACAAGGGGGACGTGTGACCAGGCGCTTTTGCTATATTCTGCTAAATATTCGACGCTTCAAGAATTTCACTGTCTTCCAAAATGGGCTCAGGGCAAGGAAATTATATTTTGGAGGGAAAAAATCAAAGAGAAGAAACACACGTGTTAACAGCAGAAGGGTCTGGACAACCTATGGGGTAAGAATCTCAAGGCCGTTCAACGCCATGACTATGTTAACAATGAATTCAGTACTGAAATCAGTACAGACAACTAAGAACCAACTTTGGGACTTATATCGTATTCGATGCCTCGACGCCAGTACTTACACAATGCTGATTTTAGCACATAGTGGTGCTGTCCGGGCATTTGCTAAAAATATTTTCTCGATCATAGTTCAAACAATTACCCCGAAGTTTATTTTGATAAAATATAGCTCCAACATCGGTATTCTTTCGAAACGTTCGACTTTCCTTCCTTCCAGTGATTTTTCGTTGGATCTAAGGATCGGATAGAAAATAGATATCGTACACATTTCTCATCTTATGTAAGTACTGATAATCTAATTACATTTCATAATCAAGCGTACGCTTTACATTATGCCATTTTAAGCACGTTGGGTTCAGTTCCATTTTAAGAACGGAAATAAGCACCGCATAAATTGATTTTAACACAAACTTCCAAACATTGTATTTAACAAATGATGTGCTACGAAGTCACTCGCACGGGTGCATTTACATCAGCGTTGAAATTCGCTATGAAAAAATCATTTGACTTGACTGGAATTCGAACCCGGATCTCCCTATTGCCGGTCAGATGTGTTAGCTAGTTACACAACCAAGTCATCTTCCTTCAAGGCGAATTTCGAGGGGGGTTTATGCGAACTAGCTAACACACCTGACCGGACATTGGGAGATCCGGGTTCGAATCCCGGTCAAGTCAAATGATTTTTTCATAGCGAATTTCAACGCTGGTGATTTTAAGACCACGAGGAGCTATGAAGTCTGTCACGTGGAGGCGAGAATATCAGAATCCGCAGCTGCTCTTCGGATCGAAAGGTAGGAAGCAATTGAGAATTTGACTAGGTGGAGATGCGATACATTTGGTATGACCAGGAATAAATTCGCTGCTGATTTTCTTTCCAAAATTCCTCTCCGAGCGATATAGCTCTTTCCTTTCCATTATAACTACAGTCTAAACTGGTGAAAATCCAATTTCGGTCACCACTCCAGCTAACAAACCTACGCCCTGGGGGATCGGGTTGGTGTGGTGGTTACTCGGCTACCGCACGGGCGGCCAGGGTTCAAATCCCTGCAGTGGCGGATGTTTTTCAGAGAAACCCGATCCCTACTTGAGTGTCTTGTGGAGGGCACTTCAAGTGGAGTACTCCGTCTGTCGGATGAGACTTTAAGACGTTAAAATTGATAGTGTATGTAACAGTTTTTACGATTTCTTAACTATTAAAAAAATAAGCAATTCAGTACCGCAGTAATTTTGATCGCAAAAAAAATCTTAGGCCGTGAAGTCGTCTCCAGCATGAGGCGTGAAAAAAGCGAGTCAGGTTAAATCTTCATACGAAGACTTTAATACTAATTCCTGAAGATATTAGTACACAAAATTTATGTTTTTTTGTCATTAAGGCTACAATATTTACTTCATGCTTCTAACCATTTCTTCGATTCAAAAATAAAATTCCAATATGGTTCCTTTTATGATTAGGGAAAAATCTCTTGCACGATTTACAATCTCTTCATCTATTCCGTCTCCTCCAAAAACATTCGTCTAAGACACACAAAGTCGTCTACTTGTCGATACATCATCGATAAATTGTCCGGGATCGGGTTGGTGTGGTGGCTATACTACTCGCCTACCACACGGGCAGCCAGGGTTCAAATCCCTGTAGAGGAGGATGTTTTTCAGAAGAAACCTGATCCCTACTTGAGTGTCTTGTGGAGGGCACTTTGAGTACAGTACTCCGTCTGTCGGATGAGACGTTAAACCATGGTCCCCTTGGCGCCTTTCGTTAAGAGCAGGCTAATGCCGACGCCAGGTTTCTACCCTCCCTTTCTCCCTTACCTATTCCCCTATGGCGCAAATGACCTTAGCCGTAGGTTGCCTCCCCAAATATCCAATATCCAACCTACGCCCTCTGACGGCTTTACTGATGCAATTTAAATTGCATGGATGCCTCGTAATTACATAGCAATATCTCAATGTGTATCACTATTTGTCTGGCATCGTTCTCTTCACAGTGCAAGAGTTTGAGGCCAGGAGTTGATGGAGATTTTAGGCAAATTTATGATTCCTGCTCTCATGGAAAATCCCCATATTTACAAGTGTCTTGATCAGAGCACTTCCCAGCACATTCCCGTTGGAATGGTACGTTTAAAGGTCAACCCATTGGTACCTCTGGTTAAGAGAAGGAAAATATCTTCTTCAACACTCCTTCAACATTCCTACTTACCCCAATTAATGCTTCCCGCTCCCATCAGTCCACAATACTCGAAATATCTTGAGTTGTTGGTCGCCTTTCTAAAAAAAATTATCCAAATCTTGCAATAATCTTCTGTTTAGCTTATCGAAGGTTTCGCGCTGAAATGTTGTGTGAAGATTGCCATTTCCGGCAAGACGCTTTACGGCTTACACTCAGTTCCTAAAGCTAACTTTACCGTGCGCATTTTCCATTCCAGATGGAAATAAATGAATAATGAATATTGCATACCCTATCCTAAAAACACTTATGAGATTACCATTATTTTACATTAATGAACTTAATTTTCGCATTGGATTGGATGTTTGGGGAGAAAATCGACAACTAAGGCCATTCGTGCCATTGGGAAGGAAGGGTGGAGAGAAACCCGGTTTCGGCATTAGCCTGCTCTTAACGAGAGGCGCCGAGGGGGACCACGGTTTAACGTCTCATCCTACAGACGGAGTACTTTACTTGAAGCGCCCTCCACAGGACACTGAAGTAGAGATCGGGTTTTCAAAGGAAAGCATCCTCCTCACACAATTTTATATTTTGCACACGGTTTCTTCATTTCATCCTCTGTATTGCTTTACACGGAATCAAAATATACGGAATCGATTTGTTGCCAGTGGATTGAAAATTTGTAGTATTTTTTGGTATCAGAACTGGAGTTTGGAAGGCAACTTCTTTTAATGTAGGTATTCCGAGGTGCTTATTTCATTTCGTGATTTTATAAATCATTTCAAATCGAAATAGCATAAAAATACCAAATTTACTCATAGTCTTAAGGACAAAAAAGGTCTCTGCAAATAAACGACTGTGACTTAAAAGGGGAGTGGGGATATGCGAGAGGGAGGAGTAAAAAAGTGCATGGGGAGGCTGAGAATGAAGCGATCTTCGACGAAATCCCATTTATTTTTTTTATCCCCGACCCCATGTCTTCCTTCTTTCACTCGACCGTGTTCTCATGCTTGGCCCGCAATGGAATCGTGGAAGGAAGGAGTGGGCGTCCCTCTCTTTTTCGGAAACCAATGGCTTTTGACAGCGTGTTTTATTTACGGCTGAATGGAAATGGGGGGGGGGTGAGGTTAGCGGAAACAGAACAAACAAAATATGATGGATTAAGCACTTCCATAATTTCCCTCCCCTCGGGTGCTCCTGTGGGATGGGAGGGTAAAGGTTTATCTATATATGTATTAAAAAAACCGGGAGCTAAAACTTTCCATTCTTCACTGCAGTCACAAGCAGGGAATTCTCTCCGGAGACGTTCTGACGAACGCTGCAGAGAAAAATGATATGCCGGTGGGAACTCTCTCTCTCTCTTTGAAAAAAAGATCCTTTTATTATCCACGCCTCATCAGCCGAGATTAATCTCTGCCAATTCGGTTATTCATGAAAACACCCATGGCAAAGCATTAATCAATGATAACCGAATGATATTTCGTAGAATATCCTAAGTCAAGGAAGCCTCGTGAGATAAATACCGTCTTACTGTTGTGTTTATAGAAATTCTGAATACGAATTATGAAGTAGTACCTGGAGACGGAGTGTTTCCCTGCGTAGCTTAGAGGCGGATAATTCGAAAACCGGTAGAAGCTGTCGACGAAATCTGAGAAGTAGTTATTTAAGGGATGACCGTCTACTTTCTTCTCCATTATTTCTTCAACCATTCGAACGTGCTTCATTTTGCTTGGATTATCGCGGTCTTGGCAGAGAGACAAGTACACCTGCCAGAGCTCATGAATACTAAGGATGAGCTACCGCAAGCGCAACACATAAAGATTTAAGGGAAGCAGCCTAAAATACGAGCATTCGGAAGAAAGAAGCTTCCGGCAGATATTACGCTAGGAGGAAAAATGCTTGAAGAGGTAGAATACTTCACCAACGCACAATAAACAGGATTACCGATCAATAAGGAAAAAATACCCGGAAAAAATCGGGCGTAATTTTGCACTCCGTGGTTCAGAGACATGTACGTACCTACTATAGGAAAACTGATACAGGAGAGAAAGAGGCTTCCATAACTCAGTTCTGGATACGGATGCATATAAATCAAATGAACGTTAAGGTCAGAAACGAGGAAGTGTACAACAGAATGAAATTGGACGAAACTACAAGCAGTACTATCGAAAAGGCAAGAACCAGATGAATAAGTCACTCTTCGAGAGACAAAAAAATTTGAGAAGAACATAGTAGAGGAACTAATAGGAAAGCCAAAATTCAGTGTTATATACCAAATTTCCAAACATTGCATGTAACAAATAATGTGGTACGAAGTCACTCGCACGGGTGCATATACACCAGGGTTGAAATTTGCTATGAAAAAATCATTTGACTTGACCGGGATTCGAACCCGGATCTCCCAATTTCCGGTCAGGTGTGTTAGCCAGTTAGGTTCAATTGCATTTATTTCAAAATGTGATTTCAATTACAGTTTCAATCAGTTCAAATATTAGTTTAACAAATTTAGAAGATAATTAATTGATTATTCCAAATATTTCTTTAGCAAAAATTGTATGAAGTGAAAATAATTGTTTTACATAGAAAAATATATTACACCACCCAGTGGCTTGTAAGCACGACTTTATCTCATGTGCTACGATGTAGACTTGAGGCCTGAATATCTATCGCATAAACCCCCCTCGAAATTCGCCTTGAAGGAAGATGGCTTGGTGGTATAACTGGCTAACACACCTGACCGGCAATTGGGAGATCCGGGTTTGAATTCCGATCAAGTCAAATGATTTTTTCACAGAGAATTTCAACCCTGGTGTTATATACCAAGTTAAACAAACCGACGAAATGAAGGAATAAGCAGGGAACAAGACGATGGAGGGTTGAAACTAATAAATCTTAGGAATGAACGGCTGATGTAGATTTAATGACGCTCCATTGTTGCAGTGGTCTATTTCGCACTTACAAGTATAAAGCACATCCATTGTGAAACAGTGCAATAAAAACAGCAAACCAACACGTTTCAGTGTTAAGTGCGCCCTAATTTTTTGCAGACAATAGTCAGTTCTCAATCGAGATCATTTAAAGTGACTGATTAGCCCAATCATGGTCGGAAAATGGTAGATAAATGAAAATTACCCGTTGAATAATACCTATAAATAATTATTTCTTCCAACACGATATCAAAGACGCATGTTAAACTTATCCATTCACTACAACCTCAAACACCGTACTAGCGAGCAATTCAAATCTGATATGAGTCCTTCATTTAACTAGAATACGCAACTAGGAATGAAATTACTACACTTCTCTTGAAATTCTTCAATCACACTTTCATTAATTCCATCTCCCATTAGACTTTTACGCCATAATCAGGAAAATTCCCACCGGGAGCTTCATTTCATTAAAATTCACATATCTCATTTAAATTTTATATCACCAGAAAAAGGAGGAGTTCCACACCGAAAAAAAAAATTCACTCGAGCAGCAGAGAGATGATAACGATAATGAAGATTTCTCGACGAAAGATTCATTGCGCCCCTTGGGATACGCCCTCTCAAAGTTTAACGAGGTCTCCATAAATTCGTCGCCATTCACAGCTGCTCACTTTCATCACTCAATGATATGAAGCGACGCGTATAATATATTTCAATTCCATACAGGGTGGAAATAATGACAGTAAAAGTTAAGGATATTTTTTAATCTCAATATCTAAGAGGTGATTTAAGGCGAGGAGATTGTCGTAGATGGCATTGAAATCCAATCATAGGATCCAGAATGCCGGTTAATAACTTAGAGTTAATAACTTAGAAAAAATACAAGGTTTTAGAAGCATAATTATAGTTTGGACAAGAGCTACATATTTTCAACAGCTTTCACTTGATCATGATAGCCCAACATTCTTAGCGGAAAGAAAGATACATACTTCACTGAGATAGGAGGTACCACCTCATTAATGCACAAATTTACGTCTCATTTGCGCCTTCGCCAAAATTATGCCCGCGTGTTAAGGAGGCAAATAGAGCAGTAAGTGTTCAAGTAGCTCAGAGAAACAAAATTACATTCTCCCGAAAGAGACCTATTTCGCTTCAATTGTAAAAAAATTAAAGCAGAAATATACCTACGACAAATTTTCACCTAAGCTTCAGCTTAATTACCTTCCTTCAATGTGGCGAGGATCAGCGGGAAGCAAAAAAGGGAAAATTAACCTTATTCTTAAGTTATATTTTTATAACGGCCCAAAGAAGAAAGACTAATGTGACATATTTTGTTGAAACAATAATCAAAAGACTAATGTGACATATTTGTTGAAACAAAACTTACGACGTAAGTTCAAAACAATGAGTTTCAGAAAAGAAGAAGAAGACTGAAGCCGATTGGCATTTTCTTCCGATGAGGAAACAAAAAACATCTTGCATGATGGAATACAACACCTCTCACTTTTTCTTAAATTATGGTTTAAAAAATTTCTTCGTGAATAAAAAAGTTTCATCACTATCCCAACCAAAGAACAGCACGCGTTTATCCATCACAAATGAACCTGAAAGCTTCAATGATAATTGAATTTAGTTCAACGCTTGAAAAAACTTCTACAATCTTCTTCTACAATTCTTAACAAGTGATTCGGCTCCCGCCGCAGGATGCAACTACCGCCCTGGTCTCAAGCTTTCGCTTATACCCGGGGCTAGGAAGAGGGGGAAGGAAAGGATGGTTAGGGAAGGTTAGCGGAACCGCAGCCCCTTCGAGGCCGACACCAATGAGGCGGATTGAGGTCAAAAGGACCTCAATTGGGCCTCCGCCTCCCCGAAGTGCTCGTATTAGTTTGGTTACCCCAAACAACAGAGACAAGTTACCGTCGGTTTCGCTTTCGCGAAAAACCTACCGCACAGCGTTGTGAACCGAGAGAGCCCGTTGCCCAAATTTTTAGGATTAGGTGTCTCTCTGACTCACTTTACGGGTTGACGCCGTGCGGTCTGCCGAAGTACGTCCTCGAGTCGGGGATCACCGGACCCATGGAGGGTCAATTCGGACCAATTCTGGTCAAAGCGTGAGTACATCCCTTCTCTAAGTAGTTCTCGTCAACCCCTCTACAATTCTGAACACTTCACCATTTCTTATTTTGTCTGTCAATTTAATCTTCAGCATCCTCCTCCAGCACCAGGTTTCGGAGTTCTCTTGTCTTTTCCGATCAGCTTTTACAATGGTCCATGCTTCCGATTCATAGAATACCGCGCTCGAATGTTTTTACATTTTGTTTCCTGGTTTGCAGTCCTATCCTCTTCGAGCACAGCAGTAGTCTTTTTCCCATGAACACCTTCTTAGCTTGGGCTATTCTCCGCTTGATTTTCGTTGTACTCCTTCCGTCGTACGTGATAGTACTTCCGAGATAGGTGAATGAATCCACTTGTTATATGCACCAAATAAAATGACTTCTTCAACTCCACGTGAGGTTTATTAGCACGATCCGGGTTTGGACACTTCAGTGAATCAGTCACAGTACATGTACAACTTCATGGTGGGGGAGGGTGAGGAATTTGGGAGAGGGGAGGTGAGGTGGGAGTAGGGTGAAAGTAAGGAAGGCGGTTTTCCCTGAGGCTTCAACCACCTCAGTATTTTTGTACCAAAAAATAATCCACTATGAATAAGACGGAAGGGGATTAGATGCTCTAGAGTCGCTAAAATATGCTCAACATACAATAAATAACTCTCCATTAGCCAACTAGCCAGTTCTTTCCTCCCTCTCTCCCATATTCTCCATCCCCGGAAAAACCTCACATGACTCAAGGTAAAATGAAGTAACGAAATTTATGTATTGTGGAAATGTAAACGTGAATCCTCACCGTATGCCTCCCGCAGTGAAGGATATGGAAGAGTTTCCCAAAACATAAACTATGACTCCTTCCCCCCCTCTCCACTCCCTAACCCTTCCCCACCTCCAAGCCCTTCACCTCCCCCATGCCCGCCTCACTTAACCCCACCCTACTCCCCCCACCTCACCCCCTCTCCCAAATTCCTTCCCCTCCCCTACCGCGAACGTTTATATATACTGTGACTGATTTTGTATTTGCACCTGAAAATGAAACGAAGTGTCAAAACCTAGCTTGTGATAATAAAACTCATGTGGAGTTAAATAAGTAATTTTATTTGGCCCACTACCGATAACTTCCACAAAGTAAAGCCTGCAGCCATTTCCTTTGCCACTTTCTCTAACTTATCTCCTCTCGGGATGACTTCCACATTCAGCTTCTCTCTTCCGCATACTATTATTTTAGTATTCGAAGACGGGAAGATACATTTGTTAAATTTTCAATCATTTTTATGTATTTTTCCGCTTGTTATTAACATTTTTTCATGAATATGGCGCTTATATTAGAGAGAGAATACAATTTTTTCCTCGTGTTATTTTCATTTTCTCATTGGGAATTATGTTATCTGAAGTACAATTTGCGAGGCGCATCACACAGTGAGAACACAAATATTGTATACCAATCGACAGCATCGTTTTCCTAAGTTCGAGTTTATGAAAGCGTCATCTTTAATTTGATTCAGTCGAAAACCAGAGTAGCTTCGAATATGGTCACTATTATGATCAGGGAACTATCTCGCTCGCACTACCTTACATTTGAAATAGTGGGTATAATATTCGAGACATATTGCTCGGAAATGTAACATTTTGTCATTCATATCAGATAGAGGATACAATTTTCTATCAGTATCGAGGATATTGATAACATAACGTGCATATACTCTCTCAGCGGAACAACTATAAGTAGCAATCATTCCGTAAGGGTGACCCCAATTGACAGGGAGCTAAGCTCCAATCAATATTTTTCCCCTCGCTTATCATCGAGAATCCTCAAACCGAATCATCTCCTATTTCTCCACCAATTAAGAAAGCAAGGGTCCCCAGCAAGGAACCGATTTCAAGGTGGAAGCGTGTGGAGGAGAGGATCCCTTGCACAAGTCTCCCCCCACCCCACACACAGAAGTCCTCATCTTTCATCCTTGGCTCTCTCTCTTACTCTTCCTTCCTGCACTACTAGTATTTTTTTTCCTTCGGTCGCCCGCGCCAGCAACACACACACATAACCAGGAGAGTAAGAGAAGGAGCCAGATGTTTTTACAGTAACGCTCTTGCAGTCAGGAGTAGGCGGAGGAGGGAGAGGGAGGGGCGGAGCAGGGCGGGGCGGTAGGAGAGTCGAGACCGGTAGTAGTGGTCCACCCCTTCCCCCTCCCCCGCCCTCCAACTCCACCCTCTTTCATCCACGGGGAAAATAAATGGAGAAATAAAAGAACCAAGTCCAAGGGGAAAGAGAGCAAGAACGCGGAGGGAGGGTTTTAAGGTCCTCGGTCTACTCCGAAATCTTTTGAGCCGTTTATTCGCTCCTTTTCAGACGCTTTCAAGCCAAGAAAAGAGGGCGATATTCGACTCCGTTTCTCTTCTCCCCGCAAAAAGAAAAAAAATGTACTCTTTTTATCCTGCAAAACCTCCCAGTGCAGTCAGTTCCGTTGGAAGAGGCAGAAGGCTTAGCTGGCAAATACTGTTAGAAAACAAAAAAATAAGACGCCTTCCTCGCCGATCACACGGGGCAATAAAAAATAAAACGTTGTAAGTAAACAGATTGCATGTCAATAAATTCGGCGATGACTTTTTTCAATTTTCTGCGTCACGCCTCCGGTGAAACTGCCAATTCGCGCGGGGAGCTTGACAGGAATATATATGTCCCTTAGACTCTTGGCACACAAAGGCCGGAGGTACAGTATAAATTGCGTCTCAAACTCACCAAAAATACGATCCTTACCTTATCAATAACAACACACCACAAGAGTTCGTGATCTCCGATAAAGACCGATGAAATCATCGGATTTCCTTCTACCACTCCGGGAATCGTGTAGAATGTTAGCATTTCACCATTTGCCAACAGTGAACGAAAAACAAAAGCGGGTTGTGAGCACAATAATGTTGAGGACTCTCCCATGTTCATAAAACCATGGGAGCCTGAATAAATCTGAAAGATCAATTCAGGACCGATGTAAAGAATGTGGATTAAATTTGCACTGTGGAATAATACCATCAAATGTAGAGTGTTGAAATTGGCAAAAATAAAATAATAATACGGAATTTGAATCTTATGGCTAGTTGCAAGAACATTTAGTTGTGTAATCAATAGTTATGAGATCCATGAAGCTATAGATCTCATAAAAATATCAGGTTGCAGGAACACATCTGCTAGTGACATAACTTATTTACCAATAGTCAATAGCTCCGAATATTCGATGTAATCTCCTACCGCGGGGTAAGATCTATGAAAATTTAGCCAATAAATAATTGCTAATGCACATAATAATCAGTAAGAGTAAAATAACTGGTCATTTGTCACAAAACATCTCTTTAATTTAGTAATTAAGCCTCCGAGTGGTTCATTGCGCATGCTCCATCTAGGATACTTATGGAACTCATAACTCCATGCCATAAGTTATGAAATCAATAGATTTATCGTATTTCTGCAACACTTATTGAATGGTTTCCATGGCTAATGGGTGCCATAACTTTATAGAATACATATGTATCGCTCCTGCCACTGGCCATTAAATATGTAACACAATCTCACTTCCAATCACTTGGTACCAGCAAGTATACCAGAACATGTCAGACCTAATTCAGCATATATTTATTTAAGGAACGGCTTACGGACGGATGAACTATACTTGTAGAAGAGAGTCATCCCACATTAGCTTCAAAGCTGCGTGGCTCTCCGTTTAACCTATTATGTATCCTCATCATAAAAAAAACTGATTTCTGGCGACTAAACCATTTTTGTTACTCTTTTTGATTTCCCTACGCACAATTGGCTGTGATGAAAAATTTTATGAGGTCATTAACGTGAGGCCAATATTATGGAATGCATTTAAATGGTTGGTAAACAGAAAGGAGCGAATCAACTAGGTATCAGTTATGTTATAGAATACAACCTCGATGCGATGGAAGTTCTTGCGCGCTCCAAAGACCGCTGGAGCTGTAGACCAGTGGTGGCAATGGTAATGGAGTATTTGCAGGACCAGAATTTTATGAAGAAAAAAATTATCAGCGATTCCTTATATAATGAAATGGTCAATCCTAAAACGAAAAATTGTTGTTTTTTTACAAATTATATAAGCATTTTAGATGCTCTTTTCCCGTGACAACGTCGATCAAGACAAAACGTGCGACGATTGGCTATCACGTTCTAACGTAATCCTCTTTACTCGCCAGGCACCTGCATGATACTTTACCATGACATTTGTGACGGAGACACATGATCCTGTTGATGTTTAAGGGAAAAACTACTTCCGCGGACAAATATCCATCAATCATCTCACCAAGCTGCTAATAGTCCCTTCTTTAGTCATGAGGGATCATCCACAAAGTCAACAGTAACTGTATTCTGTGATACATAAAACCAACTTTTACACAATGGCACGGAACAGTATTCTGCGTAGTTCTTTCTCACGCTAATATTGCCATTAACATTACGTGGCATCTGCAGAGTGTAATTTGGCACGATTATGCTAATTTTAGAGAATACATACCACTGAAGACAGAAAAAAAACTGAAAAATAATGTAAGCTAATTCAAAAGTAACTGAAGAACAAGTGGAATAGCGTCGCATCAGAAGCAACATGGCCAAGGTTTGATTGCACTCAAGGTTCAAAATGTCATAATTAATCGCTTATTGCTAAACAATGGTTATTTTCTATGGACAATATTGAAAAATATTTCCAAATATTGAACTACAAAGTGAAGTGATAAATGTATATTTTGTAACTTGTTTGTATGTTAATACTCTGGTTTATTACCATTGGTGATTAATGTTTTTTTTTCTTGTTATGATCACATGATTTAAAAAAGTACTGATTCTTGACTTTATAAAAAATAAAAGTTGTAATGTTCTGTTTTTGGCCGCACCAGCCAGCTGTTTCTTTTTTTTCCTTCTCGTCAAGATAACTTTATATGATGGCAACTCCAACACTGGTTGTTTACCACAGGGGTGCCTATATTCCACCATATGTTAATCCTACTGTCAAAATTATTTGTAGTAAAATTTAGTGGAATAAATATTATGCATCTATCTATCTATCTCAATGTAGTAAATATAAAATAGTAAATTTTTGTTCTTAGGGTTTTTATATACTATAGTTGCATTTGCCGTTCTTTCTAAAAATTGTGAAAATACCCCATTGTTCCCGGTAGGATCATGTAAAGGGGAAGGGTAGTACTCTGATGAAAGGCATTTCACGCGATTGCTCCATATTAATACAGTTAACCCCTCTTAACGACTATCCCATTTTAGCAACGTCTTCCGTCTTAAGGACTATTTTTCAGCGGAACCGTCGGTGGTCGCTTAATTCATGTCTCACTGTATATGTACAATAAAATAAATATGCCATGAAATTTACCAGGAGTGACTAAATTATGAGGAGATAAGCGCAATCTGTGTAGGATTTAACAACACTTTAAGTCGCTTTAAGAGTTCTTTTATTCATTTTTTTTTCAAATCAGCCGCCCGATCATTTGCAGAATATGTACTCCAAGAAACTGAATCCCTGTCGAAAGTCCACCCATCCTAACTACCATTTTTCAGCGGCACCGTCGGTAGTCACTTAATACAGATCGCGTTGCAACAGCATTGGGTGCTGACATGGAACGTACACCCAACGATCCAATTCTATCAGCATGAGAGTCAATAACAGAGCTTTGCAATCCGCCCATTAAGGAGGATTTCTTGCCCGGCAGCGGGGGAGAAAAAAGGGTCCCTACGATCGTCATCATACGAACTACTTCCGCAGTTAAAACCTTAACTGATAAAAGGAAAAGGATAAAATAAATATGAGGGAGAAAAAGAGAAAAGTTGCGGTAAAATATGAACTTGAAATATTGCAACAATGATGAAGGTAGGGAACCTAAAAAATATTAAACAGAACATGGGTAAAGGAACAATACTCGCGCTTATGCCGTGTAAGGTTTGATGGAAGGACAGCATGGACTATTACAGTGACAGTTATGGGGTAGTGTGCAGTTGCGGACAAGAGAATCAATAGCTGTGATGTTAATTGAAAATTAGGGAAGAGGGTAGAAGAAAACATTGAACAGATGAGCGACAGGGCACTATTTGTATAAAAAAGATACTCGAATACTTTAGTAGTGGTCCACACCTGTAATATTACACATAACCATTGGAAGGAAGATATAGATGATCCACTAGATCAAGGTTCCGGGTTTGATGGAGTGTGGCGCTAGACGTTCTAAATCGTAGACTCTGAAAAAAAAGGATAAACGATCCGCGGAGCGTTTGAGTGTGTGTGTTGAGAATGGAGAGAGTGTGGCGGACGGAAAGAAAGACAAACGAAGAGACGTTTGGCATAGCGGGTGAAGAGAGGAAACTTCTGGAAGAGATTAGGAGGAGGCAGAGTAGGTGTTACTATATGGGTAGACGTGGAGTATTGAGAGAAGGGATGTACCCACGCTTTGACCTGAATTGGTCCGCATTGGCCCTCCGTGGTCCCCGACTTGATGACGTACTCCGGCAGACCGCACGGCGTCTACCCGGAAAGGAAGTCAGGGAGAGCCTAATCCCAAATCTTTGGGCCACGGGCTCTTCCGGTTCTCAAAGATGTGCGGTAGGTTTTCACGGAAGCGAGACCGACGGCGACTCGTCCCACGTTGTTTGGGTAACCAAACTAATACGAGCACTTTGAGGAGGCGGAGGCCCAATTGAGGTCCTTTTGACCTCAATCCGCCTCATTGGTGTCGGCCTCGAAGGGGTTGTGGCTCGCTAACTTTCCCTTCCCATCCCTTTCCTTTTTCCCACGACAACCCACGCTCGGATATAAGCGAAAGCTTCCTGCCGAGCCGGAGGTAGTTACCCCACGGGCGAGGATACCCAAATCCTCTAGGTGTTACTAACAGGTAACGAGAGGCGAAGGATACCATAAAATCGCAGCAGAGGGAAGAAAAAGCGGGCACGGGTAGGAGCGAATAGACTATGTGGTTGGAATGAAGAGAGGTAACAAGCATGCTGAGATGAATAAAAAAAACCATTGTGCGGAAAGTGCCTATGCCAGAGAGAGTCAAGTGGGTTTTCACTCTAGCTCATTTAAATCCATCGTTACTGAGTCCAGGATGATGAGACGAGTAATATTTATGTAAGTATATATGTATTTGGAGTATTACTGAAAGATTTACGCTAACGACGAAGATTACTTAAGAAAAAGTTTTTTAATTATTTGAGAAAAATTTCCCTAAAAGGAAATAATTTTTCAAGTACATTCATAATGGAGGCATCTATACCCACAATGAAATCAAGAATGTGACTGGTATTTTCAAGCAGCTAATAGAGTTTCATGTTACTCTCGACGAGCTTCCTTACGATACTTTATAGTCTCCAACTCAGACATTTACAAGTGTGATGAGCCCATCCTCTGCACACAAACGTATGATTTGAAAAGATAAATTCGTTAAAGAAACGAATATTAGACTTCCGAAAGCAATTTCCTCATTCACTAGGGTACAAAAAAGAGGTAAAGTAACATCAAAGGTTCACTAATAACTTATTACTTCAGCGGAGTTTAAAATACACCTATTTTCACAAAAAACCTCATAGAACTCAGCTATTTTACTTCCACCGGCGATTACTTAGCTAAATTGGTTTCCATAGCAAATATGTACATTAATATCCCTGGTTTATTTAGTCATCAAAAAGAGGAAATCATTTTCCCGGTGCCCTGGGTTCCCAACATTTTAATAGGCTAAAATCAATTTCTCCTAAAACCGCTTTTAAACCAAACAATAATATTTGCTTTCTTCAGCTTCAAATGTTTTTCTGGAAAACTCATCGTAACGAAAAACCAGACGTAAACAAGAATAAATATGACGATGGCTAAAATAGGTTCTGCCCCCCGGCTACTGCAAGAGTCTCCTAGAGGGGTACTGCATTTTTTTTTAATGTTCTCAATTTAGAGATTAAATCATGATGAAGTCATCAAAAGGCCAGATGTCAAAACTTGTGCTCATGTGGCGCAGATGGCCATTCAGATTACTTGAGAGCTCGGAAAGCAGCATTACAATCACCGCGCCTCGGGGATAATTGGGCATGATTAACAGAGCCTAGCGCCGAGAGTTAATCGACCTGAGGACCAAAAAAGCATGTCATATCCCAAAGGAAATCACTAGGGGAAGGTTTTTTTCATCTCAAAAACTTCCATTTGGAAAGAATATAAGCTTTGGTAATAGCTGTCAACAATTCTAAGTTAGGTTCGCCGCAGATCTCAAATTCAACTCCAATCTGAGCCGACCGCATTCACCCACAGTTATCCCCTTTGATGGCCCTTCCTGACTTGCTTCTTGTATTCCATCCGTTGTAATCTTCGGTAACTCTTCCGTTCAGTTTACCTTCCATTATTTTTTTCTAAAGGATAGCGCGCGTCGCAGTTTGCCCAATATTTTTTTTCATCATTTTCACAGAGCTTTCATTTCACTATTTCTATTACTCTTCATAAGAGATCGGAATCAGTGGAGATGTGGTGACTCTCTCCGTCCATTTGTTCGCCATCACTCTTCAATTACTCTACATCGCCGCTGCTTCCGATCTCTTTTTGGCTTCAGATTTTATTGTTTTGGGTTTTGCAGTCATAAAAGAGAATGCACCACACATTTTTTTTACAACCATCTTCCTTGCGTCCGCGCTTACACAACCGATTGGTAACAAAAAGTCATTCGATATCCTTTTTTTATCTGCGATTTTTTCCAAAGTATTTTTGGTAACCTCTTTCATGTAAAAATAATAAACTAATCATAAAATTTCATAAACAATATATTATTATTGGATCTGAAAATCAAAATTAAAAATGCCAATAATATATCTTTCAAATTTAGAACACTGAAATAACTGTATCTATTTTTTAAGCATTGTAAAAGACTTATATCATTATTACCTATTTCAATTTATATCAAATAAAAAAATCTACACATGGCTATCCTTTAAAATAGCTGCATTAGAGTTATTTTTTCCTGAGATGATACATGCTATTTATTTATCCTCAGCATTTGTCACTTGCACTCAAGCAGTCTCTTGTTATTGCTGAAAGCTTTCGTTGCTTGGAGCATCCTGTTAAAAATATCTCTCTGGCTTCTTTTACCACTAGTGATGTTTCTTTTCAATGAGAACACAGCTTTCACTCGCGCAATTTTACGATCATTCAAATTAGAAAAAAAAGTCCTTATTTTTCCAACGACATAGTTATAGTCGAATCCATATTGAAAACACGCCTTGTTCTTTTCCTCACTTATTATTTGAAATGGCATAACACGTTTTTCAGCTTGCTGCATCTACAGGTACAATCAACCTGTGAATGCGTTGAACGATTACGATAAATTACTGTGGGAAAGTACAATACTTATTTTCATTATGGATTCGAGACTAAAATACTTCCACGTTGTGACGCCTAAAGGTGTAAAGTTTACACAAAGTCATAGATTTATTTAGCATAATCTTCAATGCTTTCTTTGCTTTAATATTCACTTTGTACGTCATCATTAATTTGTCGAAGAGTACAGCCATCGATCTCTCTTCTTTTTATTTGGCTAAAACTTCAAGCACTTATAATTTTGGCTCAGGGACAAAATAATTTGCAACTTATTAGATGCTTTCAAAAATTAAGGTTGATCTAATAGCACGGCAAAAAATAGCGTAGAGGTATGTGGCACCAAAGAGTATTTAACGAAAAATTTATCCTAAGAAACACTTTCTTGAAACGAAAGGAAGAATTACTTAGGATAGCATCACTTATGACATTGCGTTACAATCACTTTGGTACCACATTACGCTATTTTTTGTCATAGCATATTGCCTGCCAATTTTACATTTCAGCATTGAATCGTACGTCCAGTCTTGTTCCGAAGTTTCACCAATATTTGCTTCAGCGTTGTTCGGAAAAAGTCAAGGCTTTCTCCATCCGATTAATTATTTAATCACACGATGTGCTCCTCAAGTATTAATGTATTTGGAGAGCCATCTGAAGCACAGATTGAGCAATTAAATTATTATGTGTTACTTCAGAAATATTCCAATTACACTCCATTATTACCCATTCATTTTCCATCATAATTCTGCTGCATATCCAGCTCAAACTTTTTAATAACTCATGCTGAAAAACAATACACTTGCTTCCTTGCATCTGCCATGTGGATCTACTTATTAACGCCAATGAATGACGGCTCTAAGATTTAAGATAGCTATTCAACGCGTAACGAAGCTCTCTCAGTGCGCAAAGGGTATTTGTAACGTTATTTACCCTAGTATAATGAGCCCTAAAAGAAGACTTGTAACGTCACGTATGTCAAATTAAATGTAGGAAAAATTTTATTCGTGCATTGAGATTTCATAGAAAGAGGCAGAGGTTGGAATAAGACACCTGAATATGTTCTAAGAAAGAAAAAAATGTTTTCATAGACAAATTACACAGTAAATTGTACACACACTTTTGATTTTAGGAGAAAATATTTAAGATAATTTTTTCATCTTCTCCAGAAGTTAAAATACTCTAGTAACTTAAAATATTCTAGTAAGCCTGAAGTTATTAGTTCCATCTTCTCCGTTTTCCAGTTAATTAGTTTGTCAGGGCAATCAGATTTTTATGCGGGGCAGCCTGAGTGTCCAGAATAAGAGGAACCATTTATCACACAAATCCACAAGTAAGACACACACATAATTATTTAAAGCTGATTTTCGTACGCGGAACAACAACAATAATCCATACACAGATGGATTTAAAAAAATAAAACTTTGTAAAAACTTCCAAGCTCCTAGATTTTCTAGGAACCACATCTTACTGAGACGGCCATAGAAACGCACAAAGGAAATTAACTGGTTTTCACCAATAAAATACTTCATTTATAAGCCATTGGGATAAAAATATAATCTGGAAAAATTATCCTCGCCCATTGGAGAAAAAAGGGGCCTAACGTCACCGATCAGGGGAAAAGGATAAATGACCACAGTTTACGGTGGTTCATATTACCGAAAAGCAGGCTTTAAAAATTCACTCTCCAGGAAAAAATATCTTTCCTCTGTTTTACATATAGAAAACAAGAATGTTTCAGAACAACTTTTTCGCCCATTAAACTTGAAAATTTTATGCGGTTAAATGACAGGATGAGTAGCGCATTTGAGGGGGAAATTTGCATTTTTCTACCAAATTCAGGTACCATTTTCTGAAAAAAAAATAATAAGAATACATTTTTCTCAGAGAATCCCATTGTAATCAAAGTGAGGAGACTCACTCATCTTAGATTTTGAGTCACTAACATATAATTACAGGAAATGGAATCAACATGATGCAGCTCAAATAGCGTCAGTGGGCACTCATGGTTTAAAAAAACTGTTGAAAATACTTACTCTGCGTATTTTGAGCTATTATATTGTTTTTTCAATAGCTAAAGCTCTACATGATTCAAAGCTGTTTTTAAAAATGTTAAAAAAAAGAATAGGCGGAATTTGGTATTTGATATGACTCAAGTAGTCTCGGAAGGTCTCATATCAGCTCGAATTGTGGAGTGTTATGCGCTATGGTTACCGTTTTTTCCTCCCAGCATCTCAACATTCTGTGAGGTCACATTTCATTCTTGCACCGCCGACACCGTGGCAACCATCACCACTTATTTCCGTTCTCCGATTTTCTGAAGGGGAGGACAGGGTGGGGAAGAGGTTTTGGGGGGTGGGGGGGCGGGGGAGGGTGCACGATTTGAATTATTACGTAAGCCCCCCGGCTGTCAGGGTATCTTCCGCTTGTCAACCCTCAACAAGAGATTTCGTGACGGCAAGAAGAATAGGAGGAAGGAGAGGGAGAAACTTTTTTTTTCAAGGGGTCTATAGGAGAGGGTAACGTCTAGAGAGAGAGAGAGGGAACAATTTCTCGGTAATCTTTTACTCTCTCGCGGTCGGAAAAAAATAATGCAGCAACTGCTACGCGATTCCCACAACTTCCCCCCAACGGATTTCTCCGCTTCAAATCCCACTCTCTCTCTCTCTCACTGTCTCGTCTGCATAGGAGCCGTCTTGCAGTTTTTGCTCATTTTGGACGGGCTTAGAGAGCGAAGTGAGACAGAGAGATGGAGGGACGGAGTGGGAAAGAATGGGAGCGCGGCGAAAGATGCCGACTGACGACGCCACCCGAGGGACAGATGTCCCGCACCCGCGTGAGTTCTCCCCGTCTTGTTAGGACGGTAAAGGCAAAGCGAAACTTGGCGCCACTCGCTTGTGAAGAGTATGACGCTTAGATGAGGAAAGCATAAACGAAATGCAGGATAAAGTGACTGAGTCTTCCTCCAGCGGTTCTTCCGGGAGTCTTTCAATACCTTTACTCACCCACTAACGCTTGATTCACCATCATCATAGGTAGACTGGTGTTTACCAGGTCCTCAGTAGCCTCTCCTCCAGATAACTTTGTCTTGTGCCTTCCTCTTTATCCCCGCGTAGTCTGTCTCCTCTTCTAAATCATCCGTCATTTTCTTTCTTCTTCTTCCTCGTTTACCCATTCCTTCCACAATTCCTTCTAATACCTCCTTTATCAAACAATCGCTTCTTAATATGTGTCCCAGCCAGTTTTGCTTCCTTGTTTTAATTGTCTCCATCAGTCCTCTTATCTTCCCCCACTCTGGTCAAAACCTCTTCATTTCTCACTCTGTCTGCCAAACTAATATTCAACATTCTTCTCCCTATCCACAACTCCAATGCCTCAATCCGTTTTATATCCTTTTTTAAAAAGCCGCCCATGTCTCACAACCATTAATTGATGCTTAATTATTAAAAAAAAACGCTTCAATAATTTATCTAAATCTTCGAAGGCGATTTCCTCCTAGTTTTGGTAAACCTTAAAATATGGGGAAAGCACGGAATGCATGGCTTCTGACGGATCCATTCGGAAATATATCTACCATTATTAAGATGGTTGAAGCGAGTCTCGTTTATGTAAAGATCTAAGTGTATCTTCGCATTCGCTCACTCACCAATAATATGTAGAGCGAAAAAAAATTCGTGTTACCGATTTGGTCTCTGGGTAATTTAAAGCTATTTTAATATGTAGCCTTATGATATTAGGCGTATATATCGAAATCATTCGATGCCATATTATATGTCTATATATATATATATATATATATATATATATATATATATATATATATATATATATATATATATATATATATATATATATATATATATATCCACTCGACGAAAAACACGGGTAGTGCACAGATATTATAAAAAAAAGGTGTCACAGGCGTGACTGGCAGTTACACATAGAACACAATAAAAGAAAAACTCACAGATATTTTTATATATTCGGCGGACACAACCGCCTTCCTCAGAAATAAGAAGGTGCCTTCTTATTTCTGAGGAAGGCGGTTGTGTCCGCCGAATATATAAAAATATCTGTGAGTTTTTCTTTTATTGTGTTCTATGTGTAACTGCCAGTCACGCCTGTGACACCTTTTTTTATAATATATATATATATATAAGCTAGCAACAAGGCGTTGAGATAGATATATCAGTGGACACTCACAGAAAGGCGATCCATGGCGACACCGGTGTCCACTGCTCTCGGAAGCTTTCGGGTGAGAACCCTTCCTCAGCGGAAGAAAATCACAATCACAGTTGTGATTTTCTCCCGCTGAGGAAGGAAGGAAGGAGACCACGAAGACGTAGAAGGTCTTCTACGTTCTTGCGAACAAGCCTCCTAAACGCAAAAATATACTTTTCCAACAATTTGAATTGCTTTCTATTGAATATTTAAACACTAAAACTGATTTTTTTCTCTATTATGTGCAGTTATTTAACAAATTATACCACTTGTGGGAGAATTAGGGACTAAAATTTACGAATGAGGGGTAATTTAGTTGTCAAGCTGTAAATGTGATGCCAATAAAAGCATGCAGACCTACGGAAACCGAATCAGGGACAAAAAAAGCTCTTCTATACGTTAAATTTAGGTCACTCAGCGTGACATAGGGTTCAAGTATCCTACCGAATAAAAAACACGTATTTCCATACAGTTTCCACTTAAGTTTTTCAATCTAAATTTCAAAGTCATAGCAATGCTTTAATTGAGGCGGAATTTGGAAGAAATGTTTCTTGCATCATATATACCACAACTTTTCTAGTCATTTTTGATGCGTTAACTGATGTACTTAAGGAGAAACCTGCTCTTCGAAGTACTGTTTTTCCTAAGATGCGTTGTATGTGCAGTAATGAGTGAATACAGACTTAGTGTTGCATTGTATATTGTTTAAACATTATTTAAATACCAGTATGGTACGGTAACCTGATAGGACAAAGCGTTTAACCAAATCTTTTACCTCGTAACGAGAGTCAGTTATTATACTGACTCCATCCTCCACTGTCATTAACGGCAGGATCAGATATCATGATTTTTTAACAAAATAAAGAAAGGATAAAATTATCTCCAGGTTTAAAACATACAACGATGTAATTTAAATGCCAAATTTTGACATGCACTCTCCTTGTTGGAAAACCACGCTTTCTAAGAAATTTGATAAACAGCAGAAGTTACCCTTGGCAACGATGTCACATTCATTAACAGTAATGGCCGGTTGCAAGAACTTTTAGTAATGGAACCAATAGTTATGACATCCATAAAGCTATAGATCTCATAAAATATTTGGGGTGCAGGAACACATCTAATAGTTACATAACTTATTTACCAATAGTCAATAGCTTCGAATATTCGATCTAATCTTCTACCGCCGGATATAATTTATGAAAGTTTAGCCTATGAATTATTCCTTATGCACATAATAATCAGTCATTAGTAGTAAACAAACTACCCATTTGTCTCAAAACAACTCAATTACCAAGTAACTAAGTCTCCAAGCGGTTCATTGCGCATCCGCCATCTTGGCTACTTATGGAACTCATAACTCCATGCCATAAGTTATGAAACCAATAAATTTATCGAATGTTTCTGCAACGCTTATTGAATGGTTTCCATGGCTTATGGGTCCTATAACTTTATAGAATAGATACGTGTCGTTCCTGCTACTGGCTATAAGTCGGCTAATTACTCTGATAGGGGTGTTCGTTGAGATGGGTTTCACTCCATGTGATTCGACAATTTTTGTAGGAACTTGTATTACTAAACTGAAACACTCTTTGGATTTGTGAGTGGTAAAAAAATACAAAATGGATACGAAGAAAAAAATACATTGGAATATTTTTTGCGATATAGCCTACCATAATTTAATGTGGCTGATCAAGCAGCACAAAACAGATTTCCCAACTCGCAAACGGTCCGGTAACAAAAGACTATTCGATATTACGGTTTAAAGACACAGTAACACATAACGAGAGTCAGCGACCTCAAAACTGGCTCAATTCTGAAGGCGCTAACGAAACGGAGTATTTTTAAAAATTTTACTATTGACGCAAAGTAGGAAGAGGGTTAGCGCAAGGAAGTTTACGCATTTTATACGACCTAACTATAGCAAATACGAATGCAGTGTCGTCCAAGGAAGCTTATACGACTAAGAAACCCGACCGAGACGCCATCAAAGCCAACAGGACTCATTAGACTTCTCCCCGAAAGTACAAAACCCACAATACGGACGAATGCAAGCCAGGCCCTGTACCCCTGAGGGGTGATTACGCACCGCGGCCCGAGGAAGCTCGCATAACTCAGTAGCCCCTCAGTGGGTATCCGTACGAGGCACTTAAAACAGTACCTCGCAGTACTCAAGGAAACTCCTTCAAAGTACTCTTCCGCCCACCAAGGGAGGATTTCAGAGAGTTCAAAGGGGTTATTTCCTCCCTCTGGGATATTTCAGCTCTAAAATAAACATATACTTTTTCAGAGAGTCATGCACTCTTGGATAGTCGTCACGCCGCTTCCATTTTGGGTAGGCATAGTCAAACAAAGTGTAATCCTCGATACACGCCTCTAGAACTGACTTTGCCTGACTAGTTCACTCCATACGGCCCTCTTCTTACACGCCTCTTTTGCTCCGGTAATACACATTCTCTGCTTTACACACACCCTTCTGCTCTTATGGCCGGTTGCAAGAACTTTTAGTTATGGAATCAATAGTTATGAGATCCATAAAGTTATAGATCTCAAAAAATATTCGGGTTGCAGGAACACATCTATTAGTTACTTTACTTATTTACCAATAGTCAATAGCTTCGAATATTCGATCTAATCTTCTACCGCCGGATATAATTTATGAAAGTTTAGCCTATGAATTATTCCTTATGCACATAATAATTAGTCATTAATAGTAAACAAACTAGCCATTTGTCTCAAAGCAACTCTATTATCAAGTAATTAAATCTCCAAGCGGTTCATTGCGCATCCACCATCTTGGCTACTTATGGAACTAATAACTCCATGCCATAAGTTATGAAACCTATAACTTTATCGAATGTTTCTGCAACGCTTATTGAATGGTTTCCACGGCTTATGGGTCCCATAACTTTATAGAATAAATATGTGTCGTTCCTGCAACTGGCTATTAGGATCCTAAAATTTCTTATTTTAAGTTCCGGTTTAATGATTTCTAGTCAAATATTTTCTCAGGGTGTAAAGCAAAGTTAATACGTTCCCCTATCGATAATAATTTCGTCACCTACCGAAAGTCTACATCTACATACTATCCTACGAGCCGCCGCATGGGCGTGTAGCAAGGGGTGCTAAGACACCAGAGTCGTATAAAGATATAAGGTTTCGCAGGTGAAATGGTGACGTGTATTATGGGAGTGCGTTCAGTGGAGCTAGTTTTGAGTGTGTGCGCGAAAAGAACGAATTTTTGTACCTACATGCTCGGCAGTGTATTTCTCTTATTTTATCGCTTCTGTCAGATCTAGAGATGTAGTGAGGCGTCATGATAATATTCTCTGCGTCGCTCTGAAATACACCAGTTCTAAATTTATTAAGTAACTTGAGCCTAGCGTATAGCCTAAGTTTACCTAAGTCTGATGCAATAGATAAAACCTTAAATCTTAATTACCGTCAAGTTGACATAAAATATCACATTGCTGTTAACGCTAACCAGACAAATGGTAACAGAGCTTAAAATCTCTTACACCATATTCGCCTATGACTTCCTTGGTCTAGCTCCTCCCCTCTTATACCACTCACTCCTCAGATGAAAACCTGTTTTGTCCTCTAGGATCTAAATCTTTGTTACCTATGCTTCTTTTCTCTAGACTCCCTCCGTCATCATTGTCATAGGTCGTTCAATTCGAAGATTGGTTGACAGCAATCCTCCATTCTTCTCTATGCGAGTTTCCCTAGTTCACTTACTTCCTGGTATCTCTTTTTATGTACATTCCTCTTTATTTGGTCCATTCCTGGGTCTTCCTCCGGGGACTTTTCCCTCTATTTTACCTTCAATTATGTTCTTCATGATCCCATTGTGCCTCGGTGGGTGTCCAGTCCGTCTGGTTCTTTTTTTCTTTATGGTGATACTTATAGTCCTTTCCTCTTCTACTCTTCAGTCCACTTCATTATTTCTTATTTCTTCCGTCCATTTTATATTCAACACCCTCCTCCAGTACCAGGTTTGGAAGGCCTCTAGTCTGCTCTAGTCAGCTTTTCCAATGGTCCATGTTTCGGATCCATAGAGCGCTACGCTCTACATGAATGTTTTCCCCGCCGTATTTTGTTTCAAATCTTGAGATGAAGAATCGTTTTTCATGGAAGGTTGTGACAAAAAATATCATTAGGGTAGTCATTAGGCTAGTTATCATTAGCAAACTGATGTCATTTGTTTCAGGTAACTTGGAGTCGTTTCCTGAAAATATCCCTTTAATCGTATGGAACCCGAAGTTTGATAATTACAGCATTCCACATTTCCTCTTAAAGGCAAAGAATGAACGAAGATATCATTTGCGTCTCGCAACTTTTTACCCCATTCACAAATTACCACACCCTTGGATTTATCTCGGGTCCGCCCTTGCTCCCCAGACCGTAAAAAGATACGCCCATTAATCTCCCCGGATGGGACGATAAATAACCCAAGGAAAAAAGTGAGACAGACTAATGCTAAGATGTATATTGTGCAATACTAACATGATTTTAAACCAGATTCTTCCACTCCCTTGTGCGTTAAGTGAGACGAAGTAGAAGCTATGTAAGCTAAACAAAGCAAAGATCTGTGGTTCGTGAAAATCACGCTATTTCTAAGAATGAATATCTTTTGCTGGTGCCGCCGCAAGTTGACCACAACGTTGACGCTCCCACAAAGTTTGAATTCTCACAAGTAGCGCAAGAACCCCTCCAAAATCCACTTAAATATCGGTAGGACCATTGAGGCCTTCCTTGGGAACCCACATCCAGTCCTATGAAGCAAATTCCAACTGACTACAGCGTCATTCCACTTATGCGCAATTAAAAATGTGCAAATACAATTCAGATGGAATATTATGAGTTGAAGCGAGGATGTAGATGTGGAATACGCCATGCCCGAAGGGTATAGTTGACAAGGAGAATAGGAGTTCAACATACAGGCATCATCCAGCATAACATAAAAGCATTTAACCTCACACACACAAATAATTTTAGGCATGTTTACAGTTATTCCTAATACTTACTTGTCTGAGAAAATTTTAAACCTTCCTCTACCAACGTTGGACATTTAACCGATATTACTTGATTTCCATCCACATCATTTCTCGTAGTATTTAATACTGATTAGTCATGAGTTTCCTCAATAATCATTCCTTAATACGTTCCATATAGTTTTGAGGCTCAACTATGTGGAAGTTGATTTTCACAAATGAAAAAGTAACTTTGTATCTTTCCACAGATTTATTTTCTGGGTAAAACACGTTTCGACACTGCGGTGTCATCATCAGGTATTTTTTCATCTGTGATCATTCCATACTGTAATTAAAGTCTAATATTTATTTTTACATTTATTAACTTGAAACTTTCATAGACCACAGAATATTTCAGACTTAAACACGACGTAGGTTTCGATGGGCTACGCGTCATCTTCAAGTGATTACACAAGTGTCAATCTCATTCCCTTATTTACTACATTTACAAGATTAGCACAAACTTGTGATTGATCTTGTAAATGAATGTTTGGTTCCTCATAATTTCCCTATCCTATCAGCCATTGCATAACCTTCCCCTTCTCCCAAATTTGTCCTCTCACACAAATGCCCCCCCTCCCCTTTCCCTCTACTGGCAGTATATATAAGGGAATGAGATATTTGTATAATCACCTGAACATGATTCTTAGCCATCGAAACCCGGGTCGTGTTGGAGTTTGAAATATTCTGTGGCCTGTAAAAGTTTCAAGTCAATAAAATTGTGATGGAGTACCATAAAGTAAGCGGAGATCGAGTTTTACTAATATTTACGGTATGACCAGAATTTCGTCGGCCATCAGCGCATAAATGTGAGCAGGAACTATTCCAGACTTCCATTGGTGAAGAAAATGAAAGACCACCAATAAAATAGTGTAACATTTGAAATATGGGAGCAGTTTTTAAATACCTAAAATATGCATTTATATGAGTGAATTACAGTTTATCTTTGTGGCATCCACCTTAAATGGTGGATAGGTAGAGGGCGGGGTTAGAGTAGGGATTGGAAAATCGACTTCGATTTTAATCGAAAATCGATAATCACACTCCGATTTTCGATTTAATCGTAGTCGACTTTTTGTCTTGAAAAATCGTTCAAAATCGATTCTAGCCGATCGATTTTCGATTTTTAGCTTGCTACAGCATTTGAATTTTGCCGCCTCGCTTTGCTCCGCGCCGCGCTATTTCACTCTGCATCGCTGGTGGGGGAACCTCGGTGGAGAGGCAAAGTGCTTCGGACACCGGCAGGTTGGAGTTGCCATCTGTAGGGCTGCGGATTTTTATTACAATAATTCCAGTCTAGGCGGGGACTCACGCTCGGAAGTAATACATTAGAGACCGCGAGACGAAGATTCGAAATGATAATACGCGTTGACATTGTGTCTTTTTTGTAAACGTTCTCTCAATAAATCGCTTCAGAGCACTCGTCTTCAAAGTAGATTCGCCCAGTCCGAATATCGTTTCTACGCATGGGCTACTAAATTATATGTAATTTACTTGTTATATTACCTATATGTGTATAAGTATCTGGTATGGATTATTACTTTCCTGCATACCTTATTAATATCTTTAAAATAATATATTGTATTAATAAATTTAACCGTAGTCAGTTCTTATCCCTAGTGCTTCCATTAACCCATATTTCGCATTTTGTTAGATCAGGACATCCGTATTTCAGCAGACACTTACCTTACTATTTAAAAATTTCGATTTTTCGATTATTTTGGGCACAAAATCGAATTTTTAGAAAATCGATTTTAAAAACCGAAATCGAAAGTCGATTAATCGAAAATCGAATCTGGATTTACATTTCCAATCCCTAGGTTAGAGGCGACTCTCATACTCACACAATGAAGAGGAGAAATCGCGACGTTTCAAAAGTCTAAATTAAACTTGCTCGTATGAAGATTCGGTGAGCGCATTTCCAGTTATTTCCTCCATTCCTAAGTAGCAGATTCAAAATGCCCGAATAGATATAAAATATGGGCTCAACCCAGCTTGAAGTCAATATTTCTCTCGTCCGTATTTTACCGTTAGCTTTTCCTCCCGCGGGAGGATCGAGCCGACTCTTTTACTCAGGATTTAGCCATTCAAAAGAGGCCACGTGCATAATCCGGACACATTACGAGGACTTGCCGCGTCACTTGTATACTCTCGGCAGAGCATTCGCAAACTAGTGCGACAGGGTAAACGGACACAGTGGAAGACGGGATATTCGTGGTGACCATCAATGGAATGCAGTGGACCTGTATCGATAAGCCAATTGTTACGAGAGGCGTCTTCAAAAGGTCTGAAATGCCTTCGTTGACCCAAAAAGACCGGCTATCCGCAGAGCTGTGCTGTATGCCTACGAAGCTCTTTGAAATCTCGGTAGAACCCACACGACCGTTGCATACCTTTGACCTCTTCAGAATAATGTGATATTAGCAAAAAAATACTTCCCCATTACCACGGCATTCATTCTTCTTAATAAATAATACTCGCATATAAATAAATTCAAACACTGTGTACTGAAATATTTTAAAATTTTGAGTAAGGAAACTTATTTTTCCAATCTTTCTAGGAACGCTTAGCCATACATGTAAAACAAAAGTATGTGAATGTATACATGCACAGAGTTATATATATAAGTACCGTACTAGGGTCGCCATGCTTCCCGACTACCATAGCTTCTATCACTTCTCTGCCATTAATGTTAAGAAAGAAATAATAACACTTTATAAATCTAAACAGAGAATAATTTAAGTAATCACTGTATATGCACACACAAAATAATTAAACAATACACATCTTCCTATGAATTATAAGCTACAATGGAATACTTTTTTTAAGGAAATCATTGCGATTTTCAAATTCAAATCATTGAAATGGTTTTCAAAAAAGTCCTGCATTTTCCAGAAAAATCTAGCCTAATATCTTCGGAATGGTAAAATTCAGTAATGTACAAATCTACAAAGTTGTTCCAACTCTGGCACTTAAAAAAATACAGCGTCACAGAAAAAGGTTGCATGGCAAATGGCTGTCCTTTTACCTATTTTTTACTTAATAAAGAAAAAGTAATGTATTTCTAATTTTTTATAACTGTATCAAGTACAGCATATACAATAAATATTCAAACGTACAGTTTTTCCCATTATTTTCATTTTTCGTACTTTTCTGGGCATTTATTCCTGACCCTGCAAAATATTAATAATATTGTCTAAAGGCTATCTCATGGCCTACAATAGTAGTCCTATATATAATAATAATAATACTTGAACATCATTTTTTAATACGAATATTATTTATTCCTTGGAATTTTACTATAACATAGAATCTTTTAAGTGTCCTTTGAGTGCCCTCATCAGTTTTTTAGTCGGTATCACTCGAAATAAATCCCAAAAATCAAAACTAATTTCACCTGATTTCGTCAAGGGTAAACTTATAATAATATCAATTGGAAAATTGATTCGTTATCATGGCCAGTAGAAGGACTTCCAAAAGGTCACAAACGCTAACCAATAACGTGCGATGCTAAGAAGGGATTAAGAAATTGTCGACATAGCTAAAAGTCTCTATGAACTTTTGATCTCATGGAATATGCCTTTTTTTACTCTTAAATGGTACATAGGTTTCGAAAAGTTCAACTATTTATCAAAATATTTTTTTCGTCCTACTAGTTTAACCTAGAACCTAAGGCGAAACGGTTTTTGAATGTGAGCAATACAAGGATGCTTTGATGTATAAAAATTACACGAGGAAAAAGGATGTAAGTTTTGATTTCTTTGAGTTAAAAAAATAAAGTTTTACTTTTCTAAGCCAATTTATTATGGCCATGGGGGTTCAACACTTAGAGTGGTATGGACGTAATCGTAAGTCCTATATTTTCGGAGAAGGGCAATGCACGTACTAGGACGTCCATGGAATATCATTATTGGACGGCAGCAGGACGTAATGGTATGGCTTCAGTCTTTCTGGTAGACAAGCATAATACCACAAAATGCCAATATAAATTTTAATTGTTAATAAAAGTTCATCACCCTAGATTTTAAGGGAACCTTCTTTCACAATCCAGGTAAATGAGAAAAATCCTCTGTGATTTATAAAATCCTAGTGTTTTTATGGGAGAATATTCATTTTAAACCCCAGCACGCAAAGTGTTAAATGTGACCTAAATAGGCTAATGTAATAACACCTTGAGCGTCTGTGGTTTTATATTTATATAAATTTCTTCAGATGAAACTTCGATTCGTAATGTTTAAGGTAGTTCGTGCGAGATAGTCCCCTATTAATAATAGAGACCATATTCGAATTACACATTTTAATTTCACCAGTTGTGAGACACACGAATTAAATTCAGTTTATTCGGGTTTTTCCCGCGTTGGTTCATTTTAACGGACAACAGTTTCGCCAACGTTACAGCTAGCGTCGTCAAGTCCTGAATGAGCTGCAGAGATTCAATTTCCTTTGTTTGCGAAACTGTTGTCCGTTAAAATGAACCAACTCGGGAAAAACCCGAATAAACTGAACTCAATAAATTCATGCGGAAGCCTCCTAACCAATTTCACACGAATTGAGATTTGCATTATTAATGGCGCAACAATATATTTTTATATTACAGAAAGGTAAGTAATTAAATTTTAAAAATCAGCATTACTTTTTAAACTTGATTCATTTTTTCGCGCGGTGCGTTTGAAACTCCTTCAAAACGGAAGGTTTTTTGTGATCCCGAAGAATTTACTGCGGTGACAATATGGTAAATTTTCAAAAATAGTTGAGAAAACATGCAAACTACACGCTGTTGGTTTTTTTTATGACATCAAAGAGTTCAAACTTCTTCATTTTGTAAATATTATCTCTCTGGAGTGCATACACGTGCCATTTCCCATGTAAAAGGGCTGGTATTTTTTGGCAAATAACTTCGTAAGTAATGTGCTAATGGGTTGAATTTTTGGTGTCATTTGAAGGGTGAGATATTTTTCTTTAAATGAGACCAAATTCTTGAAAAAATGATATTTCGCTCAAACTACCTTAACTATATTTTTAATGCTGTTCCCATTTCGCTGCTGTTTTGTCATGAGTAGTTATTTCTCCAGGCCAATAAACGAAAGGGAAATTCAAATATGTATCGTCATTCCCGGAAGCACATTCCGCTCTTTAACGCAGCGGAAAAAAAGTGCCAATAACCTTCGTTGTGAAACCAGTGAACCTTTTTTCCAAATCGATTGCCGGGCGGGGCGCAGTTTTTACGAATCAAGTGCCTCTTCAGAGGCCGGAGCCCACGACTCGAACCTAATAGATAAAACACTCACCCCGCTACTTTCGCCTCCTTCCGAATCGTTCGCCTTCTGACCCAGGGACTCCGCTGATCGAGGCCCAGACCTCTTTTTCGAGACGTCGATACCCGTCGATACGGAAGAAAGGAGATATTTATTTATTTTTTATTTTTCTTCTTTCGGACGGCCATTCTTTCTACTCGCACCCCAACCGAATTGCGACTCCTAACGGGAGAGTATAAAGGTTTTGGAGGATCATATTAAAGACGCAGGAGTAATACAGAGACGAATTGAATATTTGAGCGTTGGAAAGAAGGATGGGCTTTAGGTTGCTTTGTCAGAATCATGCTTACAATTTTTATGTGCTTATGGTGGAGTGATTTTAAATAAAAAATCTACGCTAAAAATATATTAATACTATTATTTATCAAAACCAATAGTATAATTCCTAATAGTTTGAAATAATCGTAACATATTGTTAACAGACTTGATGATGACTTCAACCGAAGCACACAACCCAATGGCAACTTGCATATTATTTCGTAGATGCAAATGAATAGGATAGATAATACAATTTGGAGAAATCGTAGCTGAATAATTCATAATTCACTGTGTGACCTAAATAGCTGAAAGAGCATTTTAGTTAGGCAGAAATTAATTTTTTACATGTCTGAAACAGATTCAATACTTTTTATCTGTACTACTTACGCGGAAAATAACATGCTCATTCGTCTGGTATTGATTTTGACGTTGATATGGAAATATTGTAGTCCGTCATGAAAATTGACTCAGTAATTACAATAATGATATTATTTAATTAGCTACTTTTTAAAATTATAGAATTCCCTCCCTCTCCTCGACTTGAAAGATCAACGACTAATATATCGTATCTGATAATTTTGAAAATTCTTCGAATTTGGACTCATTTGGAAATTTAGAAACAAAAATTTGGACTCATTGCCCGTGTCAGAAGTTCCACGCTCTCCTGGAACGGCTATCCTCACGCACAACAAACGAGCTTTGATAAATTTTGAAAGCTGTAAAAATTTTCGGTTTGAATGATTTGATTGTTACACAATGATGACAATATATTTGAGAAACTTTTAAGAGGCAAGGTTAAGTTTGATTTTACGACAGTATTTGCCATTGATACTAAGGCAAAGAGTTACAATTTTGACTAAAATGTACCTTTCCAGAATCCCAATGTGTGTGTGCACAGTCGTGTTGCAAAACCAAAAGTTAGGATGGCTATAACTTTGAAAATATTTAATATTCCACTAGATTGACCTATACGACACCTCTATGGTGAAATTTGATAAATTATAGCACGAGTACCTGGTTAAATGTTTGAAGGAATAAATATCATGGTATTTGAGAATAACCAAACTCTATTCCATATTACCACAGTCTTCTCCAATTGTTTAGATGATAACCTAAAATCCGTAGAATTTTCAAAATAATCAGGTACAATGCCATTGTAAAATTGTATATCCAGCATATCGGAGATGCGGCCATATTAAGAAAAAAGTACTTTTCTCTAGATCATTTTAATATATAATTCACGAATATAATTAATTTCACTTCATAAAGCACATTAGTTTTAAAATTTTAAAATCGTATTTACTCATTATCAAATTCGGGTAAGTAATTGCAATTTTGATTCTAAAAATACTTATTTTAGGAACTCCAAGCCTTAAGGTAGTCCGAGCGAGATTGTTCCGTAATCATAATAGAGACCATATTCGATATATACGATTTAATTTCACCAGCTGTGGGACACACAATTTGAACACTGCATTATTAATGGTGCAATAATATAGTTTTACATGACAGAAATTGTAAGTAATTAAATAAAAATATCTAAGTAAATCATTAACTTGACTCGTTTTTTTCACGCGGTACGTTTGAAACTCCATCAAAACGGAAGGTTCATTGTGATCGCAAGGAATTTACAGCGGTGACAATATGATTAAATTTTCAAAAGCAATTGAGAAAACACAAAAACTACAAACTGTTGATTTTTGACGAGATCTAGGTGTTAGAAATTCCATATTTTTTAAACTAGGTCTCTCTGGAGTGCATACATGTACCATTTCTCATGTAAAAAGGGCTGGTATTTTTTGGTAAATATTTCGGAAAGTCATGTAGTAAGGGGTAGAATTTTTGGTTTCAACGGAAGGATGGTATATTTTTCTTAAAAATGAGATAAAATTCATTGATTTATAGGTAAAATGATATTTCGCTCAAACTACATAAAATCTGTGCACAATGTGCTGATAATTGGAGCACATTTTACATATTCATAATAAGAAGTTAATTACGCATTTATTTTCCTTCCTCGCGTGATTTGAATGAGTGCATCCGCCATGCTTTCGTCTTCTTCTTCCTCTCTCGCGTCGGGGGCCCACTCCCCACGTGACGTCTTCTCCCCTCCACGCAACGTGATGTCACAGGAGGTCAGGCTGGGACTATGGAGACGGGATGCGCTTCTTTCTTTTTTTTGCTGCCGTGCCACGCAAACTGCAGCGGCGCCTTCGGGGAATTAGTTTCCGAAGCGGCGACCTGCCTCTCGGCTCTGTGGACGGGTAAACTTCGCGGCGGAGCAGGAATCCGTTGTAATAGAAGGATCGCCGCTCCGGGAATTGCGAGCCGTTTTCATTCAAGTGTCTCCGGACCGTTCCGTTTTCATAAAACGGTATACGAGAGGGTAAGATCGTTAGTCGCTGACCGGGAGGAAGGTGGGTGGCGATGTTTCCGAGACGCAAAAGAGTTAAATTCCTTCTTATGTCACCGCTTAATGTTCTCAATGGGACGGTCAAAGTAAAGTCTTTATGAGAAATACTGTGAGGGTTGAACTAGGAGTTAGAAAACGAAGGTTATGAATGACGTGAAAACGTTAGGACAGTAGTATGGGGATAGGCAGGTGAATGCTTGGAAAAAAAGTTGAAGGCTGTCTTGGGAGCGTATTAGGGTGAGTCTGGCTTGGCTACATCAAATTTGAGTGCTTGGATCTTATTTGAAGGAAGAGAAATTTTTCACAATATCATGACAATGGTACATGAACCAACAACATGGAAACTTGGTAGATCCTCTTCTTAATACTGAAATGTTATCACACAATTACAGACAAATTTCAATTTATGAACCTCAATTTTTGAGCATCTACTATTCACGGACATACGAACCTTTTGGTTTTCAACCTAGAATTGCGTCTGCAACGTCTTTATTTTGGTTCGGACAGCACCTGGTTTTCCTCTACGTCTTATAGGATCCACATTTTTAGCTATTTTCAGCAAATTCCTTGTCCTTATTGATTATTTGTAGTGCAATAGTGACTTTGTATTACGCAAACATTAATATTTATAGTAGTTTTCAATAATACTATCAATCGCAGACGGCGGACGAAGCATTTTCCATGACAACTGAGGCCACTTGCTATGCTGGCCAATGCTAGAGACTGAAGCCAGTCCGCCATCTTCATTAACCCTCATTTTCGTATAGCAGTCGCGGGATAACGACATAGTTTGAAACTTATCAACGTCTACCATCGTTAACTTACCATAAATCAGCTTGCACTAACTTCTTAAATGTGCATTCTGCGCACATATACCTACTGTGAATTCGTTTAAATTACTGATCATCCGCATTCCCGATGAAAACTAGGGTGACATCAAGTTGAATACATGGCACTAATTGGATACGGGCAATATTTTATTGCATGATACATAATTGGAAGACCTTCATATTTCTAATGACCAATTGTAGTGAACTATGCAGTCCCCTGGTGCTGTTATGGCAATCACCACGAATAACCTCATCAATTAAAAAAAACTTTGCCAAAAATGTTGATACAACGTTCGCCTCGAAAAGCTAGCTAAATTTTCATACCTTCCATAAATAAAAGCATTCCAAGAGGCTAATGAATTAAGCCCGAGAATCAAACCTTTTTATAATAGCTATCTTCTTGTATAATATGATGAAATAACTCCCACCAATTTTAAACGAAGAACAGGTTGAACTTGAAACAGGAAGGAGGTAAAGGAGTGGCATATCTCTCTTTAAGACGGATTTCAGGCAACTCCTTAACCACGTATTACATGTGAGCTTTTTGATTTGGGCCAAAGGCCAAAACCATGTCAAATGTCTACGAAGTTGGGGGAGAGAACACTTAGGCGCAAGATCTGATAGAATTGTGGATGCCAGAGGGATGAACTCAGCCACCTGAGACTCACCGTAAATTCCCAGATTGGCGGAAACAGATTCGGAACATTTCCAGCGCGGTACAGAAAAAACTATTAGATTAACAAGCGGATAAATGTCTTCCGGAATACAAGGGAAAAACCGACGCGACTTTACTTTGAATAAGCCAACTCTTCAATACGCCGCGAGTATTTGGGACCCTCATAGAAAGATTTTATCCGCAAAATGAATAAAATATAAGTAGGAAAGCTGAACTCATCGTTAAAGACGGCAACGCGAAAAGCAAATGTAACACAGCTGATGAAAGCGCTAGGCTGTGAATCGCTGTGGGCTCGAAGAAGTCTACATGCCAGACTAAGATAATTTGAGTTCCAGCGCAACGGGGAGGATATTATTTTATCCCCTAACGATTTTTCAACTACTGTAGGAAGCAACAAAAATAAGGCAGAAACCATTGAACTGATAGGTATAAAAATTCCTCGATTCCAAAAACAGTTAAAGACTGCAACCTAAATAGAGTAAGGGGGATTGGATTGGTGTGGTGGCTAGAGTACTGGCTAACCATACGATCGGCCAGGGTTCCAATCCCTGCAGAGGAGGATGTTTTTCAGAAGAAACCCTGTCCCTACTTCAGTTTCTTACGGAGGGCACTTAAAGTGCAGTACTCCGTCTGTCAGATGAGACGTTAAACCGTGGTCCTCTTGGCGCCATTCGTTAAGAACAGGCAAATGCCGACGCCGGATTTCTATCCACCCGCCTTCCCTTACCTGTCCCCCGTAGCGCAAATGACCTTATCTGTCGGTCGCCTCCCCAAATATCCAATCGATTCCTAAGTAGGGTGGATCAGTACGGCACTCCGTATGCAAGCAATTTAACAAGGTACTCTACCATTGCCTATAACATTTCCTCATTCAGATCAAGCAAGTTTGAATACGACTTGGAGGATATTAACACACGCCTGCGCCATCCTTGAAATGGGGAAGAGAAAACTAAGAACAATGCTAATATTTCCCTATTTCCTCCACTTTTCACGGCAGGTGCCCATACGCCATATGCCGCACACCTACCGAGGTGGTTTACTGTTAAGTAAACTGGTGGCGGGATAATTAGACTGAAAATAGTCCATAGGAGCATTTAATAGTTCAGAGGGATACTTACACCAACATATTGAAAAGAACAATAGTAAAGCACGACAGTTATACACACCGTAATCATATATTTTACCTTTTGTTTTCCTAGATGAGCAATGGGGAGCCAATCTCGAAAACACAAATCCAAATATAATTTTTTAAGAGTATAGGCTGCTGGGATAGTTTGACGAGGAGAGTCTGAAACAAAAGTTTGATAATTCCTAAAAACAGCAGCAGTTTTTAGGATACTACAGTAAGTTTTCATGCAACTTTGATTTCTTTTTTCTTTGCTTCCCGTAAAGTTCTTTCGGTTCGGATGCCCGCACAATCCCGACAAGCCGCTCTCCGCTTTTAAAGAGTCTTATTAGGCGCTGAACCAGCAGAACTTGTCAGAAACACTCATGACTAGTTTGGACAAAATCCAACTCAGACTAGGCTCAATCTCGCGACTCGAGGATTCTCAGGTGAGTACCTTCAACAGGTGCAGCTAGGGCAGGAAAAAAGGACTTGGACAGTGGAATGGAATCCTGGGGAATAGTCCAAGTTTCCATTATTTTTAGTTTTTTTAAAGCATTAGCGCACAGCGCCTTATGTAATTTCTCGCTGAATTCCCTCAGTAACAATGTGTATCGCTACAAGTGTGTTGGATGGACACTGACGAAGCTTAACTTCCTAAAATTTGTTTCCTTGGTTTAGCTCTAAATGATTAGTTAATAATAGATTAATTTACACGTATTTGTCCCATGGTGCCTAAATAGTTTAATTTAAACTATTATTGCATCAAAAGATAACCTAGAACTCACAATTTTGCTAAATATCATATGCTTTTCAAAAAGAAAACACAAATTTGACTCTTGAGTTTAGGTATTTTGTGAAAATGATTACCAATGGCAGTGATAATATGGAAAAACAAAGTTTCAATCACTATTAGAAATTGCACAAACCAAATATGCGATAAAATATTAATTTTTCCATATATCTTGAAATCAACAAATTTATAACAGAATTTTGTCCAAGACATGCAATAAATATTGCCACTCATTATTAAGCACTTCTTGCAGTAAACGTCCAGCGTACTACAGATTGGACAGTTCATTTCACGAAAACTATAAAGAGTATTAAAAAAATTAATATTGCAATGCTTCTTTGACGTTCAAAAGAGTTTTTATTGCAAAAATCTCATAAAAGCATCAAAGAAAAATATTTTGAGCGCTTAAGTGTTATCGTTTTCATTCTCATTTCCACTTTAACTGAGCATGGAAAAGGCGCTAATGACTTTGATGCTGACGCGCCCTTAAAATAAACACAAACTTCCACACTTTCCATTTCTCTCCCTTTTACATGAGAGGTGGCCCAATAGTCCAAGACCCTCTACAATACGCCACCACAGCGGATTCTTAAGTTCGTGTTGCATGGAGAAATCGCACAGTTTAACGCCACATGTTTTTTTCCAATCTGAAGGGCAATAGTTGCTGAAAAAGATCGCGCTCATGCATCCTCGCATGCTTCTTCTTGAAATTCACCGCCTTACACGACGCAATTTGAAACGTGCGTACCTATGATCATGCATCAGATTTTGCAATTACGTGCTCCGGATAAAACGGGCTTAAGATAGTGATAAGATGTAGAAAGGACGTGACACTTACACCCCATATCCGACACTATTACCACTCACAAGTGGTAATATATCTTTGCTCCCTCTCCCACCCCATCACGAAGCAACGAGTCACGGACGCGAAAAAGAAAATAAGAACGAAAAAAAATAAGTCTTCGAAAGAATAAGGGCTTATAACATAAAGATTGATACAGTTAGAGGGACCGGAGAAATACCCCAAATGGGGTTCTTCTTGGGTCGACCAACTAACCGCGCTTCCCGTTAGGGAAACATCGAGGGGGCGCCTGAGCAAAGCTCTGAATGTTTTTGCGCCGTGCTTCAAAGAATCAGCTGATGACTCGGCCTTGCGTTTCTCTTTGTCTCTTTGCCTCGTCCTCTTTCGTTCTCTCTTTGTCTCTTTTTCTCGATCTTTTACTCTAATTTATCTCTTCGTCTCTTTGCCTCGTCCTCTTCGGTGAGTTTGCTCTGAGCTGCTGTTTCTGCTGCCGTTGTCTCTCTGCCTCTTTCACCTTAGCTTACGTTGTCTCTTTGTCTCTTGTCTGGTGCGGTAATCGTTGCCTCGTTGCCTAATGCGTGGTGTTCTTCAGGCTATTGGTTGTCTCTTTGCCGCTTTGCCTCTTTACCTCGTTCTCGGGGTTCTTTAATCAACACTTAGGTTCCCAAATTAATGGGATCCCCAGCGAAGTTACTAAGGGTATCACACCTGCCGTAAATAAAATAATGTAAAATAAAAGTAAATAAAATAAAGATTGATACAGTGGGAAATGGACTATCGGCGGATAAAACGCATGAGGGGACCGAGCTCCGGATAGATGAAGACGTGGGGAGATCTCGGGCGAAGGCCGAGATCCTAGTGGAGTTTATGGCCGAGTCGTTTATATGGGGGGGGAGGGGCACGTGCACAGCGCGGCGGAGACGCAGGACAGAATGCCAAAGGGGTGGTCTCCCTCAGATATGTGCGCAGGAGAGGGGTTGAACTGGCATCCTCCCGAGATTAGATGGCGGAAGATAGCAGTCTTCCCCGTGGTCTGAAGTCGTAAGACAGGACGGAAGGGATATGGGCGCGGAATCGAACAGGACGTTGAAGACACGGGGTGAAGTAGAGGAGGCGGTGGTTCCTGAAGGAAACAGGAAAGCCGTTAAGGAGAAAGAACGGATAAAGGTTGAAGGGGTTATACGGATAATAGCACAGCAGTTTTTTTTTACCCACTCCCCTTTGGAAAAGGGACGAGATCGGAAGGAGAATCTACGCGAAGCCATTCGGACCTCCATTTTCATTTATTGGCACTTTAAAAAAAATTAATGATCGTATTCCGAGAGGTCTCTCTCTGCTGCCGATTCCTTCGAACGCTCGTGAAACCATGAGGGTCGTTAAGGATGACAAAAACTACTTTTTAAATACCCTAGTGGCCGTGTGGGCGGTGGTCCTCTCGTGGAAAAGGTGACATTTTCTCTCAGATCGTCCGAAGAGATGGGTTCGCGTTCGAGATATCCGTTTTTGAGGGTCTTCCGGAGGGAATAAAATTTGCAAGAAAAAACCATAATCCGATGCCTCCGAGAGTCGTTTCTCCGGGGAAATGAGGGCGAGAGGTTCTTATCTTCTCATTCCCGAAATGTTCAAAGCGCCAACGATGCAACCGAGGATGAATGACGGAGACAAAGCTCACAAGGGATTCCTTCAGGTCCGTCGATGAATTTCGGGCGCTACGGCTAACACATGAACGTCGGAAATAGACGATTAATTGAAGATAAAGGTACCGATTCCATTTCCTTCCGTGATATGTAAACTGCCACATTGGAAGAAGCAAGGTGACGGAGGCCATTTTCTCCGTTAAGGTGGATCTGGACTGACTTTGAGCGTCAAAAAAATTACTAAATTACACATTTTGATTAATTAGATTTTTTTAAATCCTACTGCAGAGCCATTTTTATGAACCTATTGACTTCAGTTGAAGCAGAGATTAGCTAAAATATTTAAGAAATTGGTGGTAAGATTGATATTTTTTATCCAAATGCCCAAGACTTTTCACTGCTTTCTACAGTTTTTATTAACATCTTATACATTTCATATATTGTCATTTGTCCGCATTGACGATTTTTTACAATAATTTGAGCAATCTCACAAAGATCTCACCCCAAAACCTCCGCACTTGAGCCTGAGTTACAGTTGAAATGGCCTGGAAAATGTACTTTTCCACTCAGTTCACGAAGTGCACTTCAGAGATGTTACATTTCAGTTTCCGGACATGCCGGAATAAGTGGCCAACAGATCCGAGCGACCTTGAAGAAAGGTAGGCTCAGCACATGGGCGAAAATAAACATAAATATTAACGAGAATGTTCCGTCTCGTCGATGTCACGATGGATGATCAATATGACGGTTATTCTTAGATATTGTACAAGTGGATGATTTTGTGTGTACTTAGGTAAGATGTTTGCGAAATATGGACAGCTAGATGAGGAGATAAAAAGACGTGCGAATGCTGGAAGGAAAGTGGTAGGTAGCACGTGGAGCACTGTACGTAGTTATACGTTGAACACGCACTGTAAAACGTTTGAAGCCAGATGAAAATTATATCCTCCCCTAAGTTCGTTAAAAATCACGATATATACTATCCTACCGCAATAACAGCGATCACAGGTTTTCGTGACTTGGTGGGAACTTCACTATCGCGCATTGTCCGACAAGATACATGCCGAAAAAGTATTTACATTAAATATTTAAAATGTCAAAGACAGCAATAAGCCTAATTTTAGTTTCTACAGCAAACATTTCGTATCTTACCCCTCTATGGGTATAATTATGAAACATCAGCATGAAAAAAAAACTGCGACTATATCAGTTTTTGAAAAAGTGCCATTTAAGCACTTTTTAAAAATTACAATGGAATTTATAATTAACATTCATTTGAAATGTGACGCATTTGAATCTTATATATTTAATTTAAAATAATACTTTACATAATAACATTTACACAAGATATACTTCAAAATTACCTTCATAGAGTATCTTTTTTAACTTTCCCAACTTTTTCTTCATATGACAGCCGAAACAATTTATTGCAGAGCTCCGCCAGGCACGCCATCGTCAGTGAATAGCGTCACTCATTCATCTATTCAAATTGTTTGACAAACCACCGAAAGAGACACAACTTTCCACACACGTAATCCGAAGCGTAAAAATTCTGTCTAGCGCAGCAGCTAGATGGAAAAGCCTCTCAGAAAGTATATATTTCAATTATTTTGAAACGTAACAAATTTGACTCGCTCGTCCATAGAGGGTTATGGAAATAGCTCTTCGAAGCGGTTTCTTCCTCGAAGGCATCGGAACAAAACCGAACCCGTATTACTTCTATCCGGGCATCGAACCAGTTCATCCAAGTGGAAGGAATGCAACCGACATCCAGACAGCCATGTCCCTGCTTCTCGACAACTCTGGGTACGCTAAGTAAAATGCGGCGTTTTCAGAGCGACCGCCCTCTTCCCTTGCTAATTGACGACATTTATTGAGTTAATGGAGGGAATTAGGGAGAAATGAGGCAAACGGCAGATCCCGCCCATCGCAAAAATCAGCGACAATTGCAACACCTACACTTTGCCTTTGCCTTGGCGGTTCAGAAATTGTTTATCTGACCGACCGCGTTAATTGCTTTGAGATTAGCGACCTGGAAAAAAATAGCCATAAGGAAAAAGGTGGCTCCAGACGGAAAGATAATTTTACGAATCGTACAAAGGGAAGCGGAAGATTAGCAGAGATGTCGCTAATGGGATTAAGGGAGGCATAAAAAGGAAGAGGAGAAAGGGAAAAAATTAGTGGGGAAGAAGACATAAGAATGCTATTAAGCAGTCACGGCCAATTACCGATGTTGACAATTCCATCCGCTCCTTACTTCATAGCTCTTCCCAGCGCCATAATTCCTACGAAGACAGGCTGATACATCACTGAAGCAGCATGAAACAAAAAATGCAGGCACACAATTCAACCGACGATTTGAATGAAGTTTATATACGCTGTAGAGCTCGACTGTCTGGTACTCTACTGCTATAATTACGCAATAGAAAGCCATATTATGAAGGACACTATCGATACGTTGATTACGAAAATTCTACACTGGATATTGATCGGTCCAACGAAGCGGAGGACAACGCGAGATCAGTATCACAGCATTGCTTATCATTCCCCAATATCGTCTATATTCCGCGCATTGAACCTCCCATCTCACTGATGCCAACAATTCCATCGATTCCTTCCTTCATATCCCCTTTCAACGCCATAATCCCTTAGCCGAAACGCAAAAGCTTTATCGAAAGTGTGGGAAACAAATACATGCAGGCTTCCTCCGTTAATATAAGGGCAATTTCGGATGAGTATTCAGTTGAAATTTGAGAGCAGTCAAATATATAACCCGGTGTGGAGCCCGAGAGAATTTCACACATATTGTTCGCCGGGAAAGAACCAACTCTTAAACGACCATCAGATATATTTCCAAGGTGAAGAAAATGAGTAAAATCAACTCGAACATTGAAAAAATGCTCTTCCTTGGACTTATGACGCCATGTCTGTCTCACTATTGCATTGAGGGCTATCACAAACCAAAATATTCTATAAAAAAAAACTTAATTACAAGAAACCATTCAATGAACTTAAAAAAGTTAAAATGAAACGCCCCCTGTGGAACCTCAATTGTGCTGTTGGTAAAATTCCTAAGTAGAATTTCAAACTGGGAGTCACATTTCTGAATATCACTTACAACTACGTGCTACTCTGTGATCCGCCGTGGTAGGGGGTGCTAAGACAACAGCCATTGAAGAGTAGGGATGAGGGTGGAGGAGATAATAAGTATATAACGTAGGCTCTTCCGTTAGCACCACGCTCTGTTACTGTAATACTCACACATGGACCGTGAAAAGAAGGATATTAATCATCACTCAGTTTGGCAGGGTATTTCCATTATTTTTTCCCTTCTATCAGTTAAATAAGTAAAGCGTGGGGTAAAAATAATATCTATATTAAAAGCATAGCGTGCAGTCTCAGAATTTCTAGCTAATTTCCTATCACAGGAATAATAATTAAATCGCAAAACAAGATTATATTATCTACATCTACGAAATACCGTTCAAGTCACAACTACGGTAAGTGGCACGGGTTGATTCCAAACCAGGCATGCAGCACTCATCCCAGTTCAAATCAGAACCGCGCACGTTCCCCCGGATGCCAGGCCGAGGCCAAAAGCAGTCAGGGCAACGGTACGCAATCAGATCACAGACCAGGAGAGTGATACATATAAGAACATGCTACCATGCAGCACACTACTCAAGATATAACTACTGGCTAGTATTATTGATGCGACAAATAAATAGCACTACAAGGTACTTAATCATGCAAGAGTATATCATGTCGGAGATAGCATACGAAGTTAGTATCTATAATTCATGTTAAGATACTGAGCAATGCTGAAAAAACCTATTTAACCTAGTCAGAGTCCTAGGATGTAGTATGTTTTAGGAAGTAGTATATTTATATGTAGGATTTAATTTTCTCCCGGCGAATGATTGAAGTAAATCCTTGATTCTTAAAGATGCCAAGGGGAAAAGAAGAATATGGAACACCTCACCCAGAACAGAAACCCGAATAATTGACTTCAAGATTATAATGACACAGGAAAACAGATCGCAAACTCCGGCGTTATCCGGTGGAAATCGGTCATATTCTCCGTATTGAAAGAAGTAACTTGACCTGAATCCACACCTTACTTCTTCAATCAACCCGAGATTCGGCACATTGTGCCATTTTTTTTAGTACATGCTCTGGGATCGTCCGCTCTTATATACCGGTAAGGAATGAGGGGGTGGGTGGAATAACGAGAAAGGCGCTTACTGAGAGTGGGAGGTCATTATGAAGAAGACGGCTAATTTCACGGTACTGGAAAATGAAGGAAAAGTTAAGCTTATTAACCCGGCGTGACAGGTTGGAGGGAAAGAAGCGTTTCCATCCCCAATGGAAATTCGCGGCAGTTAAAGGAGATGACGCGACGCCAGCTCGAGAAGATAGAGAAAATTTCACGGAGAAAAGATTAAATTATAACACAGAAGCGGAAGGGTGGTAAAAAAGTAGAAAATAAAATCGGCCATGAGGGGGAGGGGGGCATTGTCTCCCGCGTGACCCATCCCAAGGCAAGGAGAAAATGAGGTGGACGGGGTGGGAGAGGGTGAAGGGTTGGGAGTAATGGCCCATCCGATGCACGCGGAGTTGGACTGAGTCCTGCGGCCAGAGGGAGTTAAGTTTCAAGTGAAGCCAGTCGAGGGTCCTCGAGACTATGGGAGGGGGGGGAGGGAACGGAAGTTGGGAGGAATCACATGGCTGGGAATCAAACCGCGGTCTCTTCTGGCAAAGGGCCAGAGAGGGCTGCTGAAAAAAAATAAAAGAAAAAGTCACCACCATGAAAATTTAAACGGTTCCCGAATCGCAAAGGGAGGGAAAACATGAGAGCGAAAGAGACGGAAAGGATGGATAAGGAAGAATCGAGGTCCGGACGGACGATGTTCAAATCCAAAGGCAGACCATGACCTCCGTGATGTATAAGCCTGAGCTTGGGAAGTTAAAATAAAATGGAGCCGACATCTTGCTTTATACTTGAAACGGATTGTGCCACAACAGCCGGCATTGATGAAGCCTTCCATATTACGCCCACGTTTTCATATGGTCGCGTTTGATTTTCCACAAATGTAATTTATAATTCATAGCCAATGCAATTTTTTGCATCTAGTAGGCCAAGCGACCATACTAGACGCAAAATACCTCCCAAGCACCGGTGCTCTTACTTCACCTACGCGCATGATTATTCACAGTCATGCTTCATCTATATCATTATATTATGGGATAAATAATAAAAAGCTGACCAGAGAATACTAGAAACCTGGTGTTGGAGGATGCTGAAGATATAATATACAGATAAAATAAGAAACTACGATTTGATCGATTAAGTGTGCGGAAAATAGCGTCTTTATCGGTGGTTTGTCAAACAATTTGTGTAGATGAATGTGTGAGGCTATTCACTGACGATGGCGTGCCTGGCGGAGCTCTGAAATAAATAGTATCAGCTGTCATGCGAAGAAAAAATTTGCAAAGTTGAAAAAATGCACATTATGACGGTAATGTTGAAGTGCACCTTGTGTAAGTATCATTACATATATTGTTATTTTAAATCAACCATATAAAATTCTTATTCGTCACATTTAAAAGTAAATGGTATTATCAAATAAATTGAAAATCTTTTTGGAGTTCTGATGAAGGCTCCCGCGGGGCTTTGATAGAGGTTGATTCCTTCTTTCGGGTTTTCCGCCGCGTTGGTTCATGTTGAGGACAATATTTCGCCGGCTGTCCTGCTGGCTTCCTCAGGTCCATGTAACAATTCGGTTCGGGAGGCGTCGTATTATGTAGGGTCGCTTTCGCGCCTTTTTTGTGGTCCTTTTCTCTGATTGGTCGGAATCGTTTCTTCTTGGAAAAGTGTTTTCCAAGAACAAGCATAATATGACGCCTCACGAACCGAATTGTTGTTAGAGGCGAGCGCGCTACCAACCGGGCCAAACTCATCTCTATTATTACTAGAGACATATATTTAGTGTTGAAAAGTTTCATAGTTTATGCTTGTTATTACCGGACCAGTGATCACCAGTGACATTATTTATTTATTACCAGACACATATATATTTACACACAGACATATTCAGTGTTAAATTTTACAAAATTTACGGCTTGTTTTTGTTTGTTGTCCTTGTTTTTGTTTTGTTAAGTTTGTGGCCTGGCGGTGGTTTTAGCGGGTTTCCCACCGTCCTACGGCGAATGCCGGGCCAATATTTTCCCGCACCAGTGTCAATATCCAGTGAATACCCTAAAGAGGCGATAGCCTAAAGAGGGACTCACATCGTTGTTTATGTTATTTGTTATTCTGTATTGTTTAGCGTGAAAATAAACATATTTTGACTTTACCGAATTGCTACATGGACCTGAGGAAGCCAGCGGGACAGTCTGCGAAATATTGTCCTCAACATGAACCAACGCGGCGGAAAACCCGAAAGAAGGAATCAACCTCAATCTTTTTAGAGGTTTAAAGAGCAATTTTTAAAAACTAATTTAGTAGCGGTATTATTTTTTCTTGCTGATGTTCCATAATTCTGTCCATAGAGGGTAAAAATACTTATTGAGACGAGTTATTAGTTTGATGGTATTCGGCACGTTTTCTGTACAGTTAACGTCCCGTGCATTCATAAGAAAAGACACCTTTTCAAAGAACCCGGAAGAGCTACACCGTTGGCGAAAGGAGTGACAACGGAAAAAAATAGGGCGTGGAGAGCGAGGTGTGGGAAATAACCGCGTGGAATGAGAGAGGGAAGAGGAACGGGAGAGGAGAATATAGGGAGGATGAAGTAGATGTGTGTGTGTGTGTGTGAGTTGGCGGTTCATTGGAGTGCGCGCCAAAGTGGAAGGGATCATGGCGGGGAGGCAGAGAGAAGAAGAGAAGAGATCGTTTCGGAGGAGTCGGGCGTAAAGCGGCGGGCGAGTGGGCGGAGAGATAGAGGGAGAAAGAGGGTGGGGGTGGGGGCGAAACGGTCTGGACCGAACGCTCGGCTACACCGAGAACTTCCAACCGACTCCGTTTCAAAGTGACTGCATCGATTCACGAACGCAAGCAGGTCGCACCCCACGCAAAGATTTTTGGCATTTTGGCGTCGGGCGTTCATTAGATTGGGTGGTCGAACCCGATAGGTCCGGATTTTTCGCGGTTTGGTACGCGGTTTACGTTGACAGTGAAGAAAAAATTTGGAATCTGCAAGAAAAGTTAAGAGAAGGACAAAGGAATGGTTTTTATGCATAATAAATTATGTTTGTTCATTTCGCAAATTCTTTAGCGTTATTTATATGTACTAGTATTTAGTGCTAATTTTTTGCTAGTGTTAAATAAAAACACAACTAACAAATTATAAAAAGCACCTGCTGATAAGCTACGAATTACTTAGCAGGACCATAAAGTTGATTAAATAGCATTGTATTTATACATTTTTTTGCAAATTCCATGTAATTAACGAAAAAGGTACTTATAATAAATAAATCAAGTACATTCCACAGATGAAAAAAAGGATTTTCGGGTTCTCTTCCGCGTGTTTCCATTTCGTAGACGACAGTTTCGACAGCACTGCAGCTATCTTCTTCGGGTCAGTTGAACTTCCGGCCGATTCCGTTTCGATGTAACTACATCGATTCACGAACGCAAACAGGATCGCACTCCACGCAAAGATCCTCCGCTTTGAGTTTAGAGTTTTCCGCGTAGAGTTTTCACAAAGAAGAAAAGAGTAACGAATGACAGCGCACCTGACTGAATTGGCCGGAAAAACAGCCCCTATATAAGACGGACACAATCACTTGCATCTTCACTTCTGACCTGAAGAAAGCAGCTGCAATGCTGCTGAAACTGTCGTCTACGACAGTGGAAGCACGCGGAAGAGAACCCGAAAAGCTTTCACTGCCATCTGAACGTTAACGCGGAAGCCTTCGTGTTCGCGATTTACGTTTCCGAAACCCCATTTTCAACCACATGTAATGCCCCGTTCACCCTACTAACTTACGCACGATGGTCCGGTCGACGGTAGGCTGTATTCCTAGTGTGAATGCACGTCCGTATCATGATAAGCCATGGCTCCGGACGTTGTCACCTAACAGTAATAACGCTGAAATCACCTGCAGAAATTGGCAATAGTGAATGACGATAATGAAAAAAGACAATCATTCAGGTGAAGCAGATGATGTCACTTTATTGAATAACCATATAAATTAGTCACTCGGGAGAAAAAATTTTCGAAGACCACAAAACAACAAAAACAAAACACACAACATAAAAAATTAATAAACTTCGGCGTCACTTTGTGGAAAAATCTTATATTATAGAATCCATATTAAAAAGATGCTACGTACCTACTTTCGCACAAGTATTCAATTAGTACAACGCGTTTCACAGCTTTTCTGCATCGTCAGGCACAATTGTTTATATTACATTTATTTATTAATTTTTGTCATTGCAACCTCTAAGTAGAGGGGATTTGTGGAGAACAAACTAATTATTGGGAGGAAAGGCAAGGGAACATAGATTAAGGGCTTTTGAGGTGGGAAAGGTTATTATTCAACAAAGAAATACTTGCCGACAAATTTTTAAAGAAACTTAAATTATTATTCAACAAAGAAATTTTTATCGGAAAAAAATTATCTGTTGAATAATAACCCTTCCCTCCTCACAAGGCCTTAATCTATGTTCCCCAGCCTTCCCTCCCGAAAGTTAATTTATTCCCCCCAAACCACCCCTCCATAGTTAGAGGTCACTATGACAATAATCGAAAAATAAATTTATCTAGCTCCTATTGAGAGTGATTAGACTTGCATCAGACCAATTACGAAACATGGTAGCCTAGCAAAGGTTATCGAGATCCTGGTGGTTATCCAGAATGCTTGTTCATTATCATAACATAGGGGATAACCATTTGGTCAGCAAAAATCTTCGAACCCGCATTGGTTCATGTGACAAGGGCCTCTGTTTTCCACGTGATATTGACTTGTTATTGTACAGGAGTCGGTCTTAATCCCATGTATATAGTCGAACCAAGCGGAACTCCATGGAAACTAGATACAACTTCCGTGTCAGTGAGTACGAAATGTATAAAATGGTTGAAGAGCGGTAGAAAATATTGATGAACACCATATCAAAGCTATAAACTTTGAATCAGTGGAACCCTGATGTGTATGAGATATATTTTACGTAAAAGGTAAACAAATGCTATCATATAATCAAAGGGAAAAATTAATAAAATAAAGATAAATAAATATTCGAGCCACGCATTGCATAGTTATTCATTATTTCGTTTCACATTGCAGGTGGAAAAATGTTCAACTGCACGAATGAATAATCCGCGGAACGACAAAGACTCAAAGAGGTAAAATTACAATTTGCCAAAAATCAAAACAGAACACACAAAATGGGTTCATACAAATTTTTTTGTGGTGCTATAAAAAATATAAAAAGTGGCAGATGACAGCGGACGGCGAATAAAAGAGTAAATTATCACCCTTCATACGGTGGTTTGAAAAATCTTTAAATCTCTGCATTGGTTAATGTTTCAGAGCGACGCAGAGGATATTATCATGATGCCTCACCAAATCTCTACGTCTGAGAGAAGCGATAAAATACAGGAAAAACATTGCCGAACAGATAGGTACAAAAATGCGTTCTTTTTGCACACAATAGGCATCTAAAATAAAAAATTATCTCCACTAACCACACTCCCATAATACACGTCACCATTTCATCTTCCAAAACCTTATCCCTTACATCTTTACACGGTTGTGCCACCTAACATGCTATCCCCAGTTTTGAATTCAAAAAGTATCCGAAAAAGAAGTAATACCAAGCAAGAGAGAGGGTAGAAAATAAAGCAGGTAGGTACATTTTACAGAAATGATTGGGTCCCAAGGTGGAAATCATCTGAACGTGATAATGACGAAAAATGTACAGCGTGGAACTTAAAAGTGGTTTAAAAAAAGGTAGGAGCTTGGAAGGAATGGTCCAAAAAACGCAAACACCCTGCAAATTAAAAAGGATAATCCATGGCTAAAAAATACAATATATATGACAATAAAGATGAGCAACATTTATAGGAATCGAAAAATTTACGGTTTGAATTAGTTCCCTTACGGTATGTTTCAAATCTTTCTGAAACCGTGAAAGTGAAATATTGAGATAATAGAGTTGAATCACTATCTTCTTCTATTTTCCTCATTCAATCTAACGTTTACACGAGAGTAGTGTTTATGTGAGCTACGGGGACAGAAAAACACATTAGTAACGATAAACGCATTAATTTGACGTTAGATAACAAATGAGGTACGAATCTCGCATCGTGGCGTACTATTTAATCTTGAGAAAATGGAACATGGGAATAAAAATTACAAAAGTTATCATTGAATACGACTATTTTTGCATATATTCTCCAATACTCCGACATTTCCTTCAAACAATAATCAATTGATCGATCGATAATCAAAGATCTATAAATAACATGTAAGCAATCAATCGATTATGAATTACAACTTGTAAATATAGTGTTTGTAAATATAGTATTCTCACACAAACACTACTAACGAGGCTAATTGTCTAATCGTAACGAGACTAATTGATAAAATAAAATTCGTAAAAAAAGAATATGCCTCTTTAAACCTTTTCGGAGCATTGCTACGCACTTAAACACCTAAAGGTGCTGAGGAAAAGTCATGAAAATTCAAGTGGCTAGAATTTGGCAATAATGCGATGAATGGGGATGGCGTGAGAAGGATGTCTGCGCCTTATTTTTATATCATCCAATCAGAGATTTTATCTTCATACCCTTCCACTGTGGGGTGTATAGTGAGGCATCCGAGGGGAAGTACCCTAAAAAAAATTGATAACACACAGATGGGCAGATTGAGAAATATGACATCCCAAAGGAGAAAGGAGGAGCCGCGAATGCTTCGGAGATGAAAGCATTGGCGCCAGCGATAAGAGCCGGCGCTCTGTGAGAAGCCATAATTTCATCGCATCACCCCGGGTGACCGATTTTTCATGTGAAACCGTACATTGCCATCCACTTTTTTCTTTAAAAGAATACAATAGATGCTTGCACAAAGCGGGAGAATATACGTCTCTCGTTTACAACATTCCGTGATTGAGTAGGCAAGATAATGCAGAAAATCAGGAAATATGGCAGTACTTTGTACGGGGAAACGCGCCCGTCGGCGAAGAATCATTTATCCCACAATCTATAAATCTTTTGAATACTCTGCTTTGCTGTCCTTTGCATTTTCTTTCAAAATATTGCCACTTTTTAGTAGGGACATATAATTTACTCCTACCACTGTTGAGTTTTTTGTCCATGCAACCCTTCTCTGATACTGAGTAAATACCCAACAATGCATTCGAATACCTGTGCTCAAAGAAGATAGGGCTACAAACCAGGAAACACTATGTGAAATAATTCGAGTGGAAATCATGTGGAGTATGGATCGGAAACATGGACCATTGGAAAAACTGATATGGAAAATAATTAGAAGCATTCAAAACCTGGTGCTGGAGGATGATGCTGAAATTTATATGGTTAAAATAAGAAATTATGAAGGGTACAGAAGAATATAAGAGGAAAGAACCACATGGAACACCTTACAGAAAAGAAGAACCAGATGGATTGGACACACCCTAAGACTCAATGAGTTTGTGAAGAACATAATTGAAGGTAGAACAGAGGGGAAATTGACCAGAGGAAGACCCAGGAATAAGTTCATGAACCAAATAAAGAGCAGAGCACATACGAAGAGATACCAGGGTGTAAAGAAACTAGCATTAGATAGGGACGGGTGGAGGGCTGCAGTCAACCAATCTTAGGATTGAACGACAAATGAATGAACTTTCGAATTACTAACCATACATTTGCCTTAATCCCTCCATCAATCCAGGGTCCATTAACATGAGAATATACACTTTACTTAGAATATAAAATGCTCAAATATAGGTCCTATTGGAAATATGAGCGAGAAATCATTTGGGTTGCTTACCTGTATTCTGTATCTCACTTAACCTGCATATCAGAACACTGATATTTGCGAGATATTGATGACTATGCAAATGAATGGGTGATTCTATGAACTGAAAATTGTTTTTTTTTCTAAATTAATACCCATAATCTATGACATTGTTTCAATGGATCATAAATATCAAACCATAAAGTGTGGCCTATAAAGCATGAAAATTTCACTGGCATACGACAAATTTTTTTCAGCTATACGTTTTTTAAGTGAGCAGTTCCGATAGATGAAGCAAACCACCGGGACAATTTTTTCTACGGCCACAAAAAACATTATTTTTTAAAGTAAAAACTCTTAGTGTTATATTGTCCAATGGAACATTAAACGAGAAAAATATTGATGTAATTTGATGTGCAATTGGTGTATAATCTGGTTTATGATTAAAGCTTAGACTCGAGGAAACATTAAAAAAAACCGACAGTAAAATACGCAGTAAGTCAAAAAGACCCATTTTCAAAATACTAACTAAATAATGTAGTTATATCTTTACAAATTGCACAAAGACAACGAATGGTCTCTATGACACATGTCCCGCAACAAAGCGAAGGTACATATAGATTGAAATTCCTCTCAGGCGGTCAATTATCAAATTTGACCGATTAAATATCTTTGGGGAAAGAGAAACCTAATTCAAAGCCTAGAGGCATACAAGAGGTAGACTTTTAGAGAACAAAACCCATCAAAAAATTTCATAGCGGCCATAAATTTTTTTCGTACCTCTCTTCAATATAGAGTAACTTCGATAACACAAAAAGTCCACGCCTGTATTACGAGAGGGGTAGCCTGGAAACACGCCTTAAGTTCAATAACCACAGCGTCAGTGCCCTGCAGAGGATTTCAAGCCCAACATCTAAAGGATATCAGATACAGCTGTTATCAGTTTTTAAAAAAGTTTTCAAGAATGTTCCCGTTATGATAAAAAAATGCAGAGGCTAAAAGTCGGCGTTGATACGAAAAATCCACCCGGTCGGACAGAGGTAGGAAAAAATTCTTAGCGAGAAAGGGATAGGATGTTTCGAAGAAAGGAGACCCTGGAATGAGGGTTACAAGGGACTTGAGGTAAGGGTCGCGACAAGGTATGGTCCTTTAAAACAGGCAAACGATGCAAAGGTGGCGAAATTTCGTCGAGATTACGGAGAAAACGTAATGCCCTCTGGAGGGTTTCCGGTCATTATTTCCTTTCTTGTGAAGCATTTCGATTCAAAAGAGCCAGCTGGTAAGGTGAAGAGTACAACTAGAGCTATGTCCGGCCTTCTCGAAATGTATTACAGAGCATATTGTTCATCAGCAAAATTACCATATTTTGGATGTTAGAGGTGGGTGTATGCACCTAAATTAAGTGGGGTTAACTCTCGCGTTTAAATTTTGGCAACTTAGGAAATACACTGTTGGTCACTGAGGTATACCTATTGCGAGGGAATTACGTCATAAAACTGTTGCCTGACAACCGAAATGACAACCATATTGTTAAATCCTACTCTCCTCTTGCCTTCCTATGGACAGAACGACGGAATGGATGGATTAGTGGATTTAAAGCTAGAATATAGACCATATATTTTAAATTTAGGCTGGTATGTCTTGAGACACATATTTGCTGCTAATTTATATAGATTTTACTCGATTTTAAAATAATAAGTATCGGGAATGCGGGTGAAAACTGATTTAAATACATAAACAAAACATTTAACGCACTGCAAGCGAGATAGTTCCTTAATCATAATACAGACCATATTCGATACGTACGCTTTAATTTCACCAGCTGTGAGATCCACGTAAAAAATATTGCGTTATTAATGGTGCAATAACACCTGATTGGCAATGTTTAGCCAAAGCCGGATTTAGCCAATAACAGGCAATATCTAGCCAATGTTTTACATTGTTTAAATTGTAAGTAATCAAATGAAAATATCTAAATAAATCTCTAACTTTACTCACTTTTTCACGCGGTACGTTTGAAACTCAATCAAAACGGAAGGTTTATTCTGATCCCGAAGGCAATGTTTAGCCAAAGCCGGATTTAGCCAATAACAGACAATGTCTATCAAATGTTTTACATGACAGAAATTGTAAGTAATCAAATGAAAATATCTAAATAAATCTTTAACTTTACTCATTTTGTTCACGCGGTACGTTTGAAACTCAATCAAAACGGAAGGTTTATTCTGATCCCGAAGAATTTACTGCGGTGACAATATGATTTATTTACAAAAATGATTGAGAAAACACACAAACTACACACTGTTGATTTTTGACGAGATCTAAGTGTAGGGAATGCCTCATTTTGTAAATTATGTCTCTCTGGAATGCCTGAATGTACCATTTCCCGTATAAAAGGGCTGGTATTTTCTGGTAAATATAGCGGAAAGTAATGAGATAAGGGGTTGAATTTTTGGTGTCATTGGCAGGGCTATATATTTTTCTTTAAAATGAGACCAAATTCTTACAAGGTAAAATAACATTTCGCTCAAACTACCTTAAGGAGGATGCATGTTAAAAAAGTACGCGCAAGCTGATTTGTAATAAGTTATCGATGGTAAACACAGTCAGGTTGCAAAAGTAGTGCGTTAGCCCGCCTGAGCAAACAGGAAATTGAGGGCTAATGAAGATGACGGATTGGGTTCAGGTTCTAGCATTGGCCAATATAGGAAGCGCCCTCTTCATCTGCCTGAATATATGTAACAATCGAAAACCACTGGGTGGATAACTACTGATTGACAGAGGAGAGCGAGGTGTGATGAAACAGAATTCTGATTTTAAAAGGAAATTATAACTGTGTGCTGTTTACTTGAACTTCTTATTGAGCCTAAGATTTCAACTTTTATCGCCTCAGCGCCATCATCAGACTTGCCATGGGTTCCTCGAAAACTTCAGTAAACCAGAAAAGTGAATGGATTCGAGGAAAAATGCGTCGTAGACAAATTATGAGGTTGTTTTTGACCGGGATATTAAGAGCAATAATTATTTAATACGGGTGAAAAGTAAAATGAGTGAGTATGTTTGATGTACCTAGGCCGAATGTTCGTGAAAACCTTGTGAACGGAAGATTAGAAGAGGCATTAGACATTAGAAGAGGCGCAAAGAGACGTTGAAAGGTCATCAAGGTGATGCGAAGGGCAAACCTTGTTGAACAAATATGTTCTTGAGACAGTTTCATCGATTTTCCTTCATTACTCGCTTCCATACGTTCTACAGATATTATTTATGTCTAGTTTGAAATCTTAAGCTTTTAATTTGCTTGTTATACCTCTTCTTTTCCGTACTTTTACAATTAAAGCGTTCCACACCGTTTGAAAATAAAGTTTTTCACTCATTTTAACTGCTCTTCGATGCCATAATGCCGAGTTTCAATCATATCCACCAGAGGGATGAATCATTATTTCACTTCTAATATATAACAAACGGTAATTAAATTTAAAAATAACAACCAAACGGGCGGGTTGGGTTACGAGCATTCAGAAGGTTATTTTTCGAAGATAAAATCATACATCGGCCGCGCAAAAAGAATCTCGGGAAAATGAAAACAAAATATCGCGTAGTCGTGGTATGGGACTGAAAAGCTCAGATATGAAATCTACTCTACCACTGCGCTACCTGGTGTCTATTCTTATAAACTATCCGAAAACGCAAGATGGACTACTTCGAAAACCACGTTTCCGGAATGTAACACCTTCAAACTTTTAAGGTGGGTCAGTATTTAGTCAACCAAACACATTTGCATTCTGTGCACATTGCTCTTCCAGTTAATGTTGAAAAGAAACGATATTTAGGAGTGGAAAAAATGTTTATCAATTGACCTGTTTCACGAATATTTACCCAAACTACCTACATAATTCAGATTTAATTAGTGACATTCCTCAATCCTAAGGAGCCTTCATGACAATACCTTTGCAAAAGCTTGCCATAGCAATAAATTTTAAATGATGTGCAAATGGTAATAGATCGTCAATGTGATATGTTTCTACATCTGATAGAAATAATGACATTATAGAGATGCAATGCCGAATAGATAGGTATAAAAATTTTTTCTTTATGCGCGCAATAAGCGACCACCATAAAAATTGATTTTACATAGCAATATCCACCTCGAGAAACTCCCAGCTCATGCGAAATGGAGGTAAAATGATACCTCATAAGGTATCATTTATCCTTACAAGATTCACGGAAACACTGTGAAGTAGTGGTTATGATAGTAGATATTTGAAAAGATCTTTTACTAGTTAACCTCGACAACCTCCTGCACTCCGCAAATACTGAGCTCCGCGCTACAAGTTTACTGTAAAGCCCTCACTACATCTCTACGTCCGACAGATGCGATAAAATAAGAGATATACACTTCCAAACTGATAGGTACAAAAACTCGTTCTTTCCGCGAGCAATAAGCAACCACAATAAAAATTGAGCTCCACCAGATACACTCCTATAACACATGTTACCATTCATCTCCAAAAAACTTACTCCTTTACACGGCTGGTCACCTAACACCCCCTTCCACACGCCCATGAGGCGGCTCACGGGGTATTATGCAGATGTAGATGTAATGTTTGCCGCAATTAGTGCCATGAAAAATTGACTGTGGTTTCAGTTTAAGGAGTAAAGGGGGAGATTGGATTTACAAAGCGATATTTAATTTCACGGATCACTATTGCACAAAGTTGAGCCTGAAACTTGTGAAACCTATATCCGTGGAAAATGACGGGCAAAGATAAAGCTAATAACTAAACGGACAAGGAATTGAATCGGAGTGATTTACATATTCATGGGCCATTCGTCTGCGCATAACATCTGCACCGAAAGAAAAATATTCTAAAAGGTAGAGGACAGTTCCTCTTTCCAAATCCTCTCAAAATTTCCTCTTACTTAGAGAATATTCCTTTTCCCTTAAGAGGATCTATGTTTGCATTCTAGATGACGTTCCTCTCCCAATATTCCTCTCAATACAAACTATTATTCTTGGATTGAGAGGAATAAAAGGATTAAAAGTAAGATGTCACGATGAAGTGGAAAGGAACACAGGGTTGGCATCCAGAATCAACAGAAGTGCTGTAGTCTTTTAAACCGTAATTAGGGGAGATGAGGCGAGAGCCGCGAGCGGCATTTTGTGCGTGCAAAATGACATCGTGCTTTGTATTTGGCTCCCAAAACAGAATAAATCAGAAATATAAACAACAGTTCTAGAGTTCTAGTTCCAGTAGAGAAATTTGTGAGAGGATTGCTCTTAAAAGTAGAGGACATTTTGAGAGGAATCCTCTGGTTTGTAGAGGAAATTACCTTCTATACTGAATACGATCCTCTAAGTATGAGAGGATTCCTCCCTGGAGAGGAAATTCCTTCTAATACTTAGAGGAATACTTTGGTTACCATATAGTAGCAGAAAATCCGCTAATATACAGAGGATTTCGCTAATTTTTAGAATACTTTTTTTCGGTGTGGAATGAAAATATTGTAGCAGCTGGCAACAGAAGGACTCCTGGCAAAATGGACCATTCCAAACAACCTGCGCGGACGAAGATCCTCAGATTTCTGAAAACTTATGAGCAGCACCGTGGAGATTCAAGTTTGCGAACGAATCCAATGATAATGTCGGAGGCAGGAAGTTCTGGTTCCGTTTACGCTGCGTCACATGTTCCAAGGGAGAGGTCCAGCTGGTAGGCCTGCAGCTAAGCAATCTTTTGATAGCGGATGCAAATAAGCAAAATGCACATAGATAAGCAGATCTTATATACATTCTGAGAGAGAGCAGAAAATTGTAACAGGTAAAATGACAATCCTAGTTTTTTCCTAGAATTTCGAATAGGCACATTGGAAATAGCACAAGACTAAGTTCATTAGTAATAGTGCCACTACTAGTAATAGTAAACTAAGATCATTAGCAAGTTCACCACGAGGTACTGCATTAACGACGTTATGTTACGCAATGCAAAATACATAAAAACTACGTTATCAAACCAAAAAAGCCTATTTGGATTTCAAAAATGCAAAACATCAATATAGTATCGCATGTTAGGCATGGCCTTCGTTGAGTATTTACGGCAAATTGAACAGATAAAAAATTATTTCACCCTAATTACTTACTCGACTGCATTAAGAAGTAATTTAACAAACCTTGTCCGAAACGCAATCAGTTATAATTTTAATGGATAACGAAGCGAAATTTTAAGTTCAATTATTTGGTATGAGGGGTGATAAAACGCCTTATCGGATCGCAATCATTAGTTGGTAATTAGTATTGGTAACCAACAGCTCAGGCAATTTGCGTCGCTGAGGATAGGTAGTTTGGTTGATAAGGGAAAGACATAAATAAATGACGAGAGTAAAAGGAACCATTGGCACAAAAGTACGGGAAAATATTGAAGGCATGATAAAAAGCGTCACATTGAATGGATCAGCAGCTCAGCCATTATGCCGACACCATATGTATTAGTAGCGAAAATTTCAATGCGCCGTAACAATCAATTATTCACGAAAATTATAACCGTCACTTCAATAAATAATACAATATCTACATGTATATTTACCCGGTAAAATTAATTTCCATTAAATATACACTTTATATCGAATATCCGTTTTATTGCACACTTATCTTTTTTAAATATAATAGATAATCTTCATTTTATCATCAGATCATTTATAAAATACATCGATTTTTTATTAAATCATTTACATTGATTATGTCGTCCATAACTCGACCAATGCTGAGTCTTGATTCCGTATTTCCTTATTAGTCTACTTTCTCTACGAGTTACACAAAGCAGGAAAAGAAGGTTATAGGGTATTGAAGAGCATCGGGAAATTATGGCGTCATTTTTGACGGCATGGACTTCAACTATATCATCCGCGACAGTCCAAAATGAGAATAATTTCTTCAAAATGAACTGAATTGTCCATAAAAGTTTCGTTAAAATAATAAAACTCATAGCCATGTTAGGTAGCCATTTTAAGGAAAAAAATAAACTTTACATTCCTGCGTCCAGACTCCATCGATTCCTTTTCTAAATCCATGAGGAATGGTTATTAGGGAAAGAGAGGAAAGGCAGAAAACCTGGCCACGGTATCAGCCCTCTCTTTAAAAGCCGCTTTACACGGTACATTTTATTGTACAAACGAATGTATCATAGAATGTACAAGAAACTGAATGGAATTAGAGCAGATTCTATTTCGGGTTAAGTCATTCAGACAATCATACAATTTTCCGCTTTACACGGTACAATTTCCTTCATGAAGGAGTTTGTACATTCGTTCGTATGTACAATAAAATGTACAGCATAAGGCGCCCTTACGCAGCTCATATTATAACGCGTCATTGGACGGTTGGGTAAGAGGTCCTATCAGCTTTATTCTCATTCTTATAAGCCTATATAAGTTAGATAAAAATAAAAAAATCGACCAAATGAACGACGACGAAGTATTATTTATGACCCTTGGATAGGAATTCGATTCCTCCCAATCTTCTTCCAATAATGGGAAGCTGAGTGCGGCTCATCAAACTGAAATTCGAGATTCCTGAACCTACCCTAAAATAAAAACGACCCTATACACACTTCAGCTGCTCCCATCGCGAAAAAAACTCTCACTCGAAATAAAAAAAATACCCGAAAAAATGGCTGCAAATGAATTCACATCTGTGGCACTGGTTTACAAGAAGATTGCAAATATGACTCCATATGTGTCGGTATGGACTTCTGCGGCACTTTGCGTCGATAAAGTTATAAATAAGTGGTATATAAACACTTCTGATCACTAATCGAGCTTTCACAAAATTAGCCTCATAACTTTGCTTAAGATAGGCATTTCCATTCCGCAATAATGATGCAAAACATCTAAAGCAAATCCTGATCATATAATTAGAATTTTGGATAACATATCTTAAAAAATGAATAATTAATATACCGGCGTGATATTCGCTAGAAACATAAATATTTGTATTCTTCTCTGGAATAATTGGGAAAGTATATAACTTCAACACAATGTTCGTATATGAACATATCTATTTTTTCAAGTATAAAATACCTTCCAGAAAATACATAAATATTTTTGACTGTGTTATTGAATTTAATATAATTTATAAATCCCCGATTTGCTTAGGTAAGTCTAGACTTTTTATGGACTGAATGCCGAAATTTGTCAATTGTAGTATTTTTCGGGATTATTTATGTTTTTTGTCATAACATTTGGGCATCCAGTTCAAAAGAAGATAAAAAAAAAATATTTTCGAAAAATGTCATTTTCAAATTCTCCATCTTACCTATTAATTTGTAAAAATGAAAAATAATCAACCCTCTTGAAGAAATTTTCGTCAGCATATCTGTGGCTATACTTATATCCTGATTATAAAGTGCGTAAAACACCTTCTTTTCCTCGGAAAAGAACTGCCGTTGACAGAACAAGATCTAAAATTGGCAATGATATTCCCGCCAATCGTAATATACACTCCTCTTTTGACGGGGGCATAATAGGAAATGGAAAGCAACCGTCAGTTCCCATCAAATCAGTAAATTTTGATCAAAATCCCGCGCTTCATTGCAATAATTGTACAAAGAAAACTACATTTAAAATAAAGAAAAAGCAACGTTGAAAAAAAGAGCATTCGAATCGTACGAAAACGGCGTAACGCGGAGGCTTAAAGGTAAGCGCAGACGGATCTTCTCAGCTCACCGCTACTGGCGGGAGCCTATTTATAGGAATTGAAAGAGGTCGCCTCGGACTCCCCCCGAGTCATATTTTTACCTCCGCCTCTACTAAAAAAAAATTTAGAATAAAGAAAGAAAAAAATAATAAGAATAAGAAAAGGCGAGAACACCCTTTTTTCTCCGATCTCCCGCGAAATGAGTGGACCCAAGTTTTACGGCTCTGCGCCACTCTCTGCGCAGCCGCCTCTTCACGAGGGGATGAGTAAACTTTTTTACGGCTTTTAATCTGCTATTCGCGCATTATCGTCTCCTTTGGTTCCGAGGGGCGAAATTTCACACCCGGAGATATGCAAATAATTCGGACGCGGAAATAAATTGAGACGATGATTTAAACGAGAGCATGAGAATCTTTCTTTTTATTTCCAAACGATTTCCATCTAAACCCAGTTTTACTCGATACTTCCCTCACCACAATCCACCGAGCCCAATCACTGTTCAATAATATCTCTAAAGATTCTCGAATTCTTATCTAAAGTAAATCCTGATGATATTATAATGATAACATGATCAGGATTTCATCCGGATTCTATAAATAGGCGCGCACCAGTGCGGTGAGCGGAGATATTCCGTCTGCGTTTACCTTTAAGCCTCTGCGTTACGCAGTTTTCGTATGATTCAAGTGCTCCTTTTTTTTGGAGTTGCTTTTTCATTTTGAATATGGTTAATCACACAATTATTTCAATGTAGGGCGGGATTTCAATAGTCGTTTACACGATGCTCATATGTGAACACGTTTATTTTAAAGCGTCAAATACCTTCCAGAGTACTATTACTTCATGATAGTCAACTGAACGACGAAAAACGTAGACATTTTTGACCTTTAAGCTCTTAATAAGAGTCCCAAGGCTTGATATAAAATAGCATTGAATTGCCAAAAACAATACAGAAAAAGCGGAAGTCAAGATATTATAAAAGCTATTTTACTTAACAAAAACAAACCACCAAAATGAGCCGATGCGCGACTCATCTTTTTTACCAATGGAATTCCCACAAAAAATGAGTCGCGCATGATGTGGCACTTGTTTGCTACCAGCACATATTCGGACGTAGCTGCCTTTATAGTGCTCCTTTAATTTTGGACAAGATTTTGCACACAAGGGAGAGATGACGCGATGGTTCTCACGGACAAAGTTGCACCGGAAGCGAGAGTATTTCCGGAAAGTCAACAAAAAATAATCCAGTTTCCCGACGCTTAACCAACTGCCGTCAACTCGTATATAAAGGGCTCACGGCTCTTTACGTTAAAATGACTCGAGCAGTAACCTTGGGTCACTTACTTCACATTTTCTGATAACTTGTCAAGTAAACAGAAAATTAATAGAACCACATTTATTCTTTCGGCTCTGATTTCTACTTTTAAACAATATCCATAAAAAATATGTTTTCTCGGATATTAAACTTGGATGTGACACCTTCATTAGAAGCCTTTTCGGTTATATGATGTTTATTATTAGGCTATTCGAGGAACACATTTACTAAAAATATTGCAAAATGTATCCCATGACCCGCGAGGCAGAGTATTAAAACAGCATTTCCTTGCCAAAAAATAGTGAAGAAAAAATGACATCATGGGAACTTGAGCTCTACAGCCTCGTTATGCAACAAATTTAGGTATAAAATTTCTTTAATGGCCGTAATTATTGGCACCAGTCATCAAAAGAAAGGAAATTAATATTTGCTGCGTTGGTTCAACGGAAACGTCAGTGACCAACCACAGCCTCTCAATGATATTTTTTCAAAACTTCATTGTTGCAGGCTACACTTACTAGAAGTTTTATACGTTCGTATTCACAACAGGAAAAAATTCAGTAACATTCTATAATTTTGTGAAACCGTGACGAATTTAACCAGTATGTGACATCTTCAGGTAGTTATAGCTGGTATTTTATATATATTATATAATATTAACATAATTTTACTTCGCATATAAACAAAAAATTCCTATATCGGGCGATGTTGTGAATCTGTTAAACGTGCCATGCTATCTAAATAATGAAGAAAAGTACCGAGTAAGTATTTCACTTACTTATGAATACCAATGTGTAATTCTTTCACTAGTTTTTAAATACTGCTAATACGAAAAGGTGTGAAAAGTTAAACACAAATCTGTAGGTATACAGGCATACAACCGTATAAACTAGTTTTAAGGTAGTTTGAGGGGAAACATCATTTCACCTATGAATCAATCAATTTGATCTCATTTTAAAGAAACATATATTACCCTCCCGATGATACCAAAACATCAACCCCTTTTACCGATCTACTTTCCAAGATTTTTGACGGAAAACACCAACCCTTTTAGATGGGCACTGGTAAGTATGTGCTCTCCGAGAGATCTCATTAAAAAAAAGAAGGAATTCCTAACGCTTAGATCCCGTCAAAAAATTAACAGTACGTATTTTGTACGTTTTCTCTACCATTTTTGAAAATAAATCATATTACCACTGGAGTAAGTTTATCAGAACCGCTTAAAAAACCCGTCCGTTTTTGAATGATTTTTTTATCGTACCGCTCGAAAAAATGAGTCAAATGAGAGACTTATGGTGATATTTTTAGTTTAAAAACTAGGAATTTCAGTCGTATGGATGTACATTATTGCACCTCAAATCATTCAATACTTAATTAATGCTTCCTATAGCTGCACAAATGAAAACGGGTAAATCGAATGTGGTCACCATTTTGACTTGGGGACTATCTCGCTCAAACTGCCTTTAAGGTGACGTGACGGAAGAGTCTCGATGGAAGCGGAGAAGAGATAGATGGTCAGGGGCCGGCAGTCAGTGATTGGAGGAACTGGCCGACGCAGGTAAACCCAATTAACCCCGTACGGCCCGTCGGAAGTTCGATTCCATTCATTTTCCAAACACGAGACTGCGACGAAGCTGATGGTGTGCCTCCACACTCACTCACTCCATCACTAAGGCGAGCCGCCTAAAAAAAAATCAACGGCGTCGGGCGTAACGGATGTGCTGCCCTCACGTTAAAGGATCGGCCGTAACTCGGAAATTCTACCCTAAAGAGAGCTGCTGGACTTTGCCTACCCGAGGCATGGAACGTAATCAGGAGGACGCAGATACTGTTTCTAAGGTGAAAAGGAAACAGGTCTCCAATGCAGGAGAGTCTCAGAATTTTCTAGCGAGAATAATGATTTGATATTTGATGTCTCATAGCAGGGTGCTAGAACATTTAGTTATGGAATCAATTGTTATGAGATACAAGATGTCATAGATCTCATAATAAGATTCAGGTTGCTGTAATACAATAACTTATTCAACAGTAGTTAATTGCTTCGAATATTTAATCTAATCTTCTACCGCCGGATAAAATGTATGAAAATTTAGAATATGAATAATTGTTAATGCACTTATAGTTAGTCATTAAGAGTATAAAACTGGTCATTTGTCTCAAAACAACTCTTTTATCGAGTAATTAAGTCTCCAAGTGGTTCATTACGCATCCGCCATCTTGGCTACTTATGGAACTCATAACTCCATGCCATAAGTTATGAAACCAATATATTTGTCGAATGTTTCTGCAACACTTATTGGATGGTCACTATGGCTTATGGGTCCCATAACTTATACTAACATATGTGCCATTCCTGCAACTGGCCATTAAATATGTAACACAATACCACTTCCAATCACTTGGTATAGCAAGTATAGTAGTAATTAAATCTCCAAGCGGCTCACTGTTCAGCCGCCATCTTGGCTACTTATGGAATAAATAACTCCGTGACATTAGTTAGGAAACATATTTATCAAATGTATCTGCAACACTTATTGCATGGTTTCTAAGGCTTATGAGTCGCATAACTTTAAAGAATACATATGTATTGTTCCTGCAAGTGGCTAACAGTCGTAAAAATTTCAAACTAAAACCCGTATGAAGTCGTGTTTTGCCCCAAATGCTCGCGGTTTGTTCTATATGTGGCCCTAATCACATACTTCTATTCTATTTTCATCAGAGGACTTTTTTATCACTCGCGTTGAGAAATTTTAGTTTCTTTGGTGCCATCGCCGTAAATATGTGCATTTCCCCAATCGACTACAACTATTGCAATTCTACTGCCCTAGTGTGGCATCTCAAAAAAAATAAATAATTCAATTCAAAGCAACAGTAAGTACACATCTATTCCGTTTCATTTAACGATTATTTTAATTTTCAAGCCTAAAAATCTAGACGGTAAATAAGATGAAACCTTATGACACTTCTATTGGTAGGATTACTTGTCAATCAGAAAAAAGGAAAATCCTTGAAGATAATTTATAAAACTGCCGGTTTCGAACTGCTTCAAAACTTCGCCATTTCGGACAAAACTGCTGTTTTCGAAGTTTCCACATAAGGCATAAAACTCTTTCAAGACAAAGTTGTACTTCAGTTTAACGAGCTTCGGCTAAGATTATTTCGCACGTATATCATCAGCCTCCTGCCGACCGAGCCAAGAGCTTTCGGACTAAAAGTAATATCATTCCCCGTTAGCTAAGCCAGCCAAGCGATGTTTACCTTCGGCGACTGAGTTTGTGCACCGGTGTTTCCACCGAGGTAGGCCGTTGCCCACAAACTCTCATTAAAAGCGGAGTGGATACTAAAGGGAGATTTCTTCATCATCCCAGCATCCTATTTCAATGGTGAAAATCACTTTTATCGGAATAGCAAGCTCATCAAACGTATTCCGCCTCCAGTTTGCGAAACACGTGGAACTTGGCGTGCAGTGTGAGGGGCGGATACTCAAAATAGTTCTTCGGCACCGAGCGATTTGGATTTCCATCGCGACTTGAGCAGCTGAAACGTTAGACGTACCAACTCTTCGACTGAGTGAGTTTCGTCGGACGCCAGCCGGGTTTTGAACCCGCGATCGATTCAAAGGGCGTCGTGCTCTCGATGAACGCAGGTCTCGCGAGTTCTACACCGTTATTTTTTTTTTGGTCCTCCTCCTCCACATCTCACTCCTTCTCGTGGGGAAATAAAATAAACACTCGCAGACACGTCGGGAAGTGACAGTTAAAATGCTGGGCCAACAAATTCAGAGTGGATGCTACTTTTTTCCACCTCTGAGCAATATGCCGCTGCTTTCAAATAAACTCGAATATGAGTGTATAAATAGTCCCACCCCCCGCAAGTGGCTGATCGACTAAAGCCCTCTTTGGCACGAATCCAAGAGGCAGGACATGCAGGAGACGCAGCGAACGAAAAACGTGAATTCGAAACAGCTGAGAACGAACGCGCTGGAAAGAACATGCCAGAATTTTACAAAATAAGGTAGTTTGAATGGAATATCATTTCACCTAGAAATCAATGAATTTGGTCTCATTTTAAAGAAAAATATCTCGCGTTTTCAAAAATGCCCCTAAGTGAACTACTTTCCGAGATTTATTCACGAAAAATTCCATCCATTTTACATGGAAAACGGTACTTATATGCACTCCAGAGAGACCAATTTTTAAAAAATGAGTAATTTATAACACCTATATCTCGTGAAAAAATCAACAGTGTGTAGTTCGTGTGTTTTCTCAGCTATTTTTGAAAATAATCCATCAAGTTACAGCAGAAATTTTCTCAGAATCACAAAAACCTGCCATTGCATAGGAGTTTTAAACTTACCGCGTGAAGGAAATGAGTCAAGTTAAAGACGTATGATCATATTTTTATTTAATTACTCAGAATTTCAGTTATATCATGTATATTATTTCTCTAAAGGAGTTTTTTTGTCGCAACGCCGTAACTCTCATAATTCTTCATCAAAACTAATGATTAAAACATAGTTTGAAAGCTTATGTTACCCGCTATTGTCAAAAAATAGACAAATGGTTTAAAATTAAAGTTTTTGTTAAAAAAATTTAAATTAATGTTTTTGTTAAAAAACTATCTCCCTTACTCTGCCTTAAATTATGAGTTTTGAATTCCAAAAACATATTTGTTTTCCATTTCAGTAAGAAGGGATTGATTTTCTTAGCAACTGCGCCCTCGGCTATGATGCTATATTTAATTCACGCTTCCAACAGCTTTCTAAATTAAAAGGCATGATTTGAATATAATATCCGTCATGACTAAGAAACTTTCTCGCTCAAACTACCTTAAACGTTACATCGTGATTTTTCCGAACAAATATCCACTGTTTTCGATTTTTTTTCGGTAACCTCATAGCACGCACTTTTCAGATAAACTAAGCAGCTAATTCGTCCCGTTTCAAATACTATTGAATTGGAAAGTACAGCAAGGTATAAACGTACATATATGGATTCTATTAATAAGATTACAGATCATCATAATTCATTATCAATAATTAATCTGAATATTGTATTTCTTCATCTATTCACTCAGTGCTTCTACCAATTCATCCCTTCATCTCTACTCAATAATCCTTCAAATGTTATGTCCATGGTAACCACCTTGATATACTTCAGGCTTGGTCTTCCTCTGTAATGTTACCCTTCTTATTCCCTTTCATTATATTTTAAGCGTGTCACAATATATGCCCAATAATTGTTTTACTGTTAGGCCCATTCAAAAGTTCAGGAATTCCATAGACTGTGGGCGAGAGTATTGTCGTATTAACGCAAAAATGTAAACCCTGTTCTTACGTGAAAAATACTTACCTAAACTAAGACGGCAATCGCTCGCAATATTTCCTTAAAAGTATTGATTAACGCAGTAATTACTTTGGAAATTTGATCAATTTCTCGCAATTATATATGAATCATTACGCTACCGTGATAATTCCACCACTGGTACATTTGCCGATACATTACTTGCTCGAGTAATCCATTCAATATGGTAGATTGAGATTTTTATGGCATCTATATTCCTCACTGTTATCGTTATCTATCCTCCTCTTTATTGCTTGTAATATTCTAAAGCCATACCTACACTATCTCCCTAGTCGCTCTCTTCTCGGAAGTGATACGGCACAGAGGCGGGCAGAAATTCATTCAGATGATGCTGCAAACAAACTGAAGCATGGAAACCACGTTCGGAATATCAAATCATATAAGTATTGCCTGCCATTCCCCTTTTTATATTTACGATTCGGATTACGGTTCGCGCTGCAGGAAACAGAGACATCTCTGAATGATGAGTAGCTTAAGAGCAGAACGAAGGCACCAGAGAGACAGGGAAAAGCGTATTGCGGCACACGAAGTAAGCGTCTGACAGGAGGCAGGATTGGAGAGGGCTAGCCAAAATATTATGTATTCCAGCCGAACAAGTCGGCATATAAAAAAGGAGGGATTTTCCACAAATGCGTGCAGGGATATGAGAAGAGGCAGGTGCGGATTCGATAAAAGGAGCAAAGGAATGAAGCGGGTTCCGATTGGTCGTTTTCTTTTTTTGGCAAGAAAAATGACCCTCATTCCGGAAATTGGCGAGATACAAATGGGGGAACATTTAATGGAAGACGAAGAAACACGAAAAATTTGAAGCCGCGCACAAGAAAGACTGAGAAATACTTCGATAATAGTGCTCCATTGGAAGGAAAAGAACTGGGAGCATTATTTATTGGTGAATATCTAGAAAGGGAAACTGAAAAAGATGATTACTTAGAATTTGTTCATGATTTAATTTTACCATAAGTTCAAAAATTGATTCAAATTTACCAAATATTATCTTACCATTGGAAAATCTGTTTGACAAAACTTTATTTGTAAACGATTATATTAGCGCGAAACATAAAAACTATAGACAAGACCAGCATGACATGAAACTCAGAATACAATATATTTACGACCTGCTAAAATTTAATAATGTGTAGAGCGAAAGAGGACTGCGTGCTGTGGTGCCAAGGATATTAAATATTTGGTGGGATAATCTGGCACAGATTAATGGTGTGACTACATTGAAAGGAAAAGCAAAGAAGTCATTGTTAAAAGTTGACTTTTGATCAAACAGAATTTGAACTATCGTGTTTATGTCGCCATCTATAGCGTTGGTCTTTTTTTTCTAAATGTGTCTACGAGGTTACAACACCAGTGTATTAGCGCCTCCTGACGAGAAATGTTTGCACAGGACTAAAAATGTATTCATTTTCTCAAAATTTTTGTAGAGAAAGTAAAAGTATTTAAGTATTATTAAGTACTTAAAATTAAATTACGGGTAACCAAGGACTCTGGAATTTGCAGGTTTTAAAATATACAGTGAAATGGTATATTAAATTCTTAGGAAAAGTGTTGTTATTTTATTGCTTTTGATAACGAAATTTTCCCATTGCTTCTCGCCCAAAACTGTTTTCTATATACTTTTACAGATAATAGTATCCAGTGTTATCCAATGGTAGCCAAAATCAATATTCAATGGAAGTAAGTCTTGTCCAGCTCTCTAAGATTAAGGGGTTATGGCATCATATTTATTTAGGAAAATGGTGATAACAGCAAATCATAAATGAAAATCATAACCGCTGCTACTTTTTCAGAAAATAATCATTTCGGATTGTTTCCCCACTCTTTTGAACAAAGTTCATTATACGTATTATTCCCACAAACTTAATTAATTTAACACAAGCAATCCTATTGGAGTTATTATAAGCCTTTATAACTCTCCCGGCAATATCAATTATTTTTTGATAATTCTGAATTTTTTTTAAATTCTCCTCCTTAATAATCCTCCCCATGTGAATCAAACCTGATAAAATTGCCTAAGCCAAGCTAAAACTATATAATAACAGCCAAGCGTGTCATTAATCCAGCAACTGTTTAGAGTGATAGCTTTTTTCTCTCATATATTTTATATTTGGGAGCAAACTTTTTCTAGAATCGTTCATGAAAAAGATGGTTGAGATTATTAGAGGCCTTTTAATGCCTGATGTTTTTTCCATGGTGGTTTTACTTCACCGTTATATGACGAGAGAAACCGTTGTTAATCGGATTGCCTTAGTATATTCTGTTAACATTTAAGGTCGGAGCTCCTGTCTCAAGGTCTGACAAAAGAGATAAATACGAGTGTTACATTGCGGAACAGATAGGCACAAAAACTCGTTTATTCCGCGCACAAGAAACGACCACAATATAAACTGAGCTCCACTCAACACGCACACATAATACAGGTCACCATTTCACCTCCGAAATCCTTATACCTTACATCTTTACACGGCTGGTGTCCTAAAAACCCCTGCCACACGCCCATGTGGCGCTTCGCAGGGTAGTATTTAGATGTAGATTAAGATTACCCTTTTTCACTGGTGTTTTCTGTCACTTCCTCCACACAGAATTCAATTATTATTAAATTTTCATAATTATTTTACTCTTGAGAGCACGAAGTTTCACATATTTTTACCTAGTCAATGTCAATAAATCTGCGAGCCTCCAGTTTTGATCACACAATTTTGAGGGGGAAAAAACGGAAAGCCGATGGAAGAAATATACAGGGGAAATAGCGGAAGTTGGAGAGACGCAGGACAGGACACTCAGACGACAGAACGGAAATGGGACCAGCGGGGAAAAAAGGAATGAGTTGGGGTAAAGAGAGAGGGAGGAGATAGGTTGGGGTGGGGAGTAAGAAGAGGGTTGGGGAGTGGGGGAGAAGGGAGAACTTAGCCCATCCGCGTGCCTGGTCATCAATAAAGGGGTCGCCGGAGAGGCTAATGGAAGAGAGCACGGACGGACCCACGATGCAGCATCGCATGCTTTTAAGGCCTCTCTTGCAGGAGAGTAGGTGTACCTACCTACCTACCTTCCTCTCGACCGGGCGGGTCACATTGAGGAGGGGAAGGCGAACCTAGGGTGAGTGGTTTCTCTAAAGGGCCAATCTTCGAACTACTCAACTGACTTTCACTTCATTGCAATTAGAAAACACCTTCTTTTTATTAAATAAATTATAATGGGACTAACGAGGAAGTGCTTGAGATGGTGGGTGAGGAAAGGAAACTTTTGAATAAAATTCGGGATCGGGAGAGTAGGTGACAAGAGGATGTCATGAGGGGCGATGGGTTGCTTAAGAATGCGATAGAGGGAAGGATGTTGGGCAAGCGGGGAAAGGGAAGAAAGAGAATAGATTTCATGGATGGGAAGAAGAAGGGTAGTATGAATACTGAGGCAAAAAAGTATTTACTAGAGCAAGATAGGCCGCTGAATTTGTAGATAACAGACAGGAGATTCTCTGACATTCAACAAAACCTAACTTAACCGGTAGAGTTCTTAAAAAATATTGCTATCATGGCAATACTAATAAAAGCTAGGACGTTACCGCAACCCAAATAAGTCCGTTGTGTCCACGACATCATCCGGGTGACAAGAGCAGTGAAATTGGATAAAAACTACTCCGAAATGTAGGATTTAGCCATCCTGGAATGGACTCAAGTAGATATTTGCTTTCTTAAGTACTATTATACAATACATTTGATCGGTTATACAATGAAACCCCACTTAATGGCCACTCCTATCAAGCAACCAATCCTCTCAATGACCATTTATCTGTGGAGCCATCGGTGGTCGCTAAATTCAAGTTTCACTGTGTGTGTACATCAAATTAATATGAATTTAAATTTTCCAGGAGATAAATGCAATCTGAATAGGCTTTAACAAAACCGTCGCTTTAAGAGTTTATCCATTTTTTTTTCAAACCAACCATCCATTCATTTCCATAATATGTACTCCTAGAAACTGAAACCCTGTCGCACGACCACCCCTCTGAACGACCATTTTTCGGGAGAACCGTCGATGGTCGCTTGATACCGGTTTCACTTTAATTAGTAAATGCGTAGGTATTTTGAAAATAAAATCTTGCTTACAGCGGAAAATATTTCTAGCAACTAAAAATTTACCATTATTTAAATATAAAACTCTTACCATTTTTAACATTAAAGATGTTTTAAGCTAAGAACAAATTCTCTCCTGGTGAATCATGTGACTAATTTCTCCTCGGGATACACACCGCCTTGCTAGAGCGGCAATCAAAATCCGCCTGGATGAGATGAATTTCGACCGTAATTCGGACTTTCAACTCATGGAACCCCATTCCTGGAGCCATGAAGTAGCCTCGGGAAAGCAAGAATAGATGGAAGCCAAATCGACCAACAGCGGTTACCTGAACTCTCAGCGGGGTATATAAGGCGATACAGCTGGTTAAATAAGGCTGCCAGTTGTTAAATAATTTTCGCAGCCCTGATGATGTTAGGCGAGGCGCTTGCCGAAACGTAAGCAATTATGGAAACGTAAACTTAGCGTGTGGTCCGAGATAAATGTACTCTTTTTAAAGTTGTATTGTCTCCGTGTAAGTTATCTTCCCTCACACCTTTGCTCGAACAGCTATTGTATCCAAATGCTACAAACATTATGTAAAAGAGGTAGGAAACGATCATAAAGATAATAAAAACCAAATACAATAAACAATATAGAGATATAAAGGCCATAATAAATAATCAGTACAAAGGCAGTGATAAACAAAATATAGCAAAAATCTATGAGACTATGTGACGTTCATATCTGGTTTTAATTTAGTAAACAATATTTTTGTGCTAAAACTGATTCATTTGGGAAAAATATCATTCTCCTATCATAAAATTTTTACACATAAATCCACCACAACAGACGCAAACAACCTCTTCGCCGTATACGACATGAACACCAATAAATAGAAATACCTCCAGGAATAGGCAAGGTTTGAGGATATTTCCCTCGTAAGAAAAGAAGGAAATGTCTAGTTTCTGCCTCGCAGCGGGGATTCGGTTGAACGGAATGACAGACTCTGGATCGGGAGGGAAAGGAAGAACTAGGAACGATGGAAAAGTAATGACAAGAGATTCGAAGCGCAAGTGAAGGGGACAGCAGGCAGTAAAAGCGGGAACGCGGAGGGGACATAAAAAAAGCGGCGTAATGCAACGGAGAGATGTCAGAGTGAAAGTGGAAGGAATTTAATAAAGTAAAATGAAGCGTGGGAAAGGAAGACGACGCGGTGAGAGGTGGATGCGAGATTAAAGACTTAGGAGATGGGAATATAAATAAGTATGATCGCACAGTAACGCGATAAAAAAAATGTGCATATTCTAAAGCAAGGCCTGAATTTGTTTCGGCATTAATACTACAAGGAATCGTTCCCGTCACAATCTTCTTTCAAATTTCATTGAACATGCGGCAAAAAATATTTTTCAATAAAACTGTATTGCATTTAATGAGCTAGAACGGAGAAATTAAATCATAAGACAATGCAAAAAAGTTACCTGTGAAAAGTTGGGGAGACACGGTTGCGCTGCTACTTTGGACTCAGAGATAGTTGATGTTTCAACTGTTATAATACTGCCCTTACAAATGAAATAACCAAATTTCCAAAGAATTGATTAAACAAAATTTTTAGATTCGGAGCTTGGAGGAGGGGACATGGCAACAAGAGAATTAATAGGAATGGAAAGAATGATGTTTATATAAAAATGGACTTGGAGAAAAAATTTCAGCAAAGAGAGACTATCGGAATATATTTGATTAAGAAGCTTAAAGGGGGTAATTTGTCGAACGGCTTCTCAAAAGAATGTTTTAGAATTATAACCGCTTTGCGGTTATAATTCTAAAACATTCTTTGCGGTCTTTTGAAATCCAATTAATTTTGCCATCAAAGCATTTTTTTAATGCAATAGCAAATACAAAAATAGAAATCTTAAGGGAAATGAATTAACAAAATTTACTTAGCGAGTATTTTAAAGAAGGAAACGGTAATAGTGCATTACGATGTCAGTGACTAAAGTGGTTGTGACACGTCCGAAACCACGACCAGTTTTTAAAAATTCAGATATTGGTTTACACTTACAAGACACAACAGCTGTAAATTCAAAAAAGTCTCCTGTTTTTGATCATTACAATGCTAAAATTGATGGTGGCCCACACATTCAATATTTTATTTATGCAAAATTACTAATAACACTGTGTAGTCAGAAGATAAGGAATGAGTCGAAGGAGAAGAAGTTAGCAGAATCAGTTGAAATAACTGACTATAAATCAGGTTCGTTAAGATTCAATTTATATTCAGCTGCCCAAATGCAACATGCACGAGGCACTTAACTATTATTTTTTTCTAAATTATGCTCTAAGTAATCAATATCTGTCAGTTACTCCTGCGTGACTTAATTGAAGTCTTGTTTAATAATAAAATTGTCGTCATCACAATGTAATAATGAGCTACTTATGCCACGGATAAGCGTGAATTGAGTGCGAATTTAAGAAACTCAGTGCTATAAAAACATTCGCTAAAGCGGGGGACACATTCTTTTGCTATCTCTTGCCTGAAATCTAGGGCCTGTTGTAAATAGAACTTCTGATACTCTGTCGCAACAAATGTGGCAGCAAATAAAATAATGGCTTTAAAATTTGTACACATCGAAGAGCGCGGGAAATAAATACTCGTAAATATTATCATACTGTAACGCAAAAGCCATAGGTATCTATTATTCTATCCTCTACCAGAGCAAGAGACGCAAACCAAAACACTCTGCAAGAATGAAAGCCAAGACAAATGAAATACTGATGAGATGGTAAACAAAAGAAGACGAAATAAGAATCTCAATTTTTCAGTTCTTGGAAGCCTTAACGATGTTGGCAGACGATTGTGCTCAGAGTATCTGAAGTCAACAATTAACGCACCCATCGGGGGAACTAATTCCTGTCACCATAAAGGCAATCAAGAATGGGCGGAGAGTCTCGTAAAGCTAAGGGATCGGTCAAAGGAGGTGGGCAGGAAATTTATGTTAAGCGTTGGGCCAAGAGCCGAAGGAGAAACAGAAGAGATAAAATATTTAAGCATGCATACGACAAAAAGATGAGAGATTGAAAGAGACAAAACTGACACTGGAGGGAGACGAGGCGAAGTCGAAATAGATGCCAATAAAAATCAGGTCAGAACTCGTAAATTTAAACAATTGAAAGGCACGTTGGATTAATTTCGTTCGTGATAATAGAAAAAAAACTAGATAGAGAATCAAAGGCAATGCGTAGCATGATGATACCACAAAATATTTTCCAAAAGTTGAACACGGTATTAAAAATTCACATTATTAATGCCCGGTTATTATAATGTCGAGGAAAGGATTGCTGCAAGATGACGTAGCCATTTCGTTAACTTCGAGTTTGAGTTTAATGTTCAACATCAGGCTCTCGGTTATTTGACGTCAGTATTAACCCTTTGAGTGTGGCATGACGTGATATCACGTCATGTTGTCTTTACACTGGTGTTGATGACGTGATATCACGTCACGGGTACCGTGAGTGTACCAGCTTTCACTAGGGGTCCTAGTGAAAGTTCTCTTGTGAAAGCTGGAACATTCACGGTACCCTTGACGTGATTTCACGTCATCAGCACCAGTGTAAAGACAACATGACGTGATATCACGTCATGCCGCACTCAAAGGGTTAACAATGGAAGAGCGCAATAACTATCGATAAAATATTTTTACATGAGAAAACGGCATCTCAACAGTGAATTTCAACTCCATTAAACTACATTCTTTAAATATTTGTTAATATTGCTGTTTTCAGGTATTCTCGTCGCGTGTTTAGTTTTTCTGGCTACAGTTTCTCCCCTCTTCCTGGGGGCGTATTCAGGTCCGTTGGACATTTTGTAATTATTGAATACCTGAAAACAGCAATATTAACAAGTATATGAGTCGCGGAAGCCTTCAAAGAAATTACACTCTTTAAAGCTCATTTCTCATTTCTTAAAGTCCGTTTGTGATTATTGGTATCGTTTGCTTCTCCTTAAGAGATATAATATTACTATAATTTTCGATGCTTCAGCAGATGACAATGTATTAAATAATTTTAATTGTGTTGATAACATGTGATGCAGGTTCATCTTTTGTCTTCATATCAGGTGGAGATATCGCAGCATGGGTAAACAATCAACTTATATTTTCAAATATACGTGCTATACATTAAATAATTAGAAATTTTTCAACCAGAATTGTTATTAATAAATAATATTTGATACAAGAACACCAGTCTCGTTCATTCTGCATTATCAGAGTTTTAACTGTCCAGTGAGATTATAAGGACAACGACGCCAATGCTAAATGCCGAGGACCTTTCGACTTGAGCACACCTGTTTCCTTCGATTTCTGGCCGGCGAATTCCCCGATGCATGCGCGCGCTTCCCGGGCGAGAGTGGACCAACCTGACAGAGGAAGGGCAAGGTAAGGGAGGTTTTATATGGCGGTCGGCTGGGATGTGGCTGCGGTACCGGGTTAAGGGTTTAAGCGACAGGGTTGTGAGGTAGGACGATTCCCTTGCGAAACACACTCGAGAGGGTTCCAACTGGTATATGAAAGACAGGCATGGCCGTGCGATTCTCGGATTTTTTGCATCAAACTGGGATTTCGTTCATTAGTCGTTCAATCCTAAGATCAAGTGGCTGCAGCTCTCCACTCTTCCCTCTCCATCCACCTCAAATTCTACAACCCTCTACTTTGACATCACGATGAAGAAAAGTTGGCGATGTGCAGTCCCTCAGAAATGAACGGTAGGTGCGTATGATTTTCACACGATCAAATGTTCGGTTCCTTTCGTGGGTTTTTTTATACAAGCATTAGTAATGCAGGCACATCTGGCACGCAAAGATAACATCGGTTTATTTCATATATTGCGCCATAAAAACGTATGGGGTTCGTAGCCAGCGAATGCTGTATTCTTTTATTGAGCGCTTTACAGTTAATAATTAATAAAAATAGGTACCCCTATAATCTCCAGTAGTAATGCAAATGGCGGAGCGTGGATAAACACACGAGAGGCTCGTATTGGATGATGGTACGTAATCAAGCCGAAAACCAAGATAAGATTGAATTTATTGACGACTCGATTCGCATTAATGACAACCATAGTAGTTCATTTGCAGATATTCCATACATCCCTGAGAGAAACAGGTCAAATTTAGAGGCTCAAAGCCATAAGCGCGAAAAGTTTCGGCAAGATAGCTTGAAAAAAAGGTTGGTTCTGATCTGAATATGAAACAATAAAAATTATTAATTGGATAAAAACAAGATCAAAATATTGACACGGGTAGAAAAAAACTGCCTAATTCCATGGAAAGAACAGCACTTTGTCGTTACCGAGAGGGATTAGAGTTAGGAATCCGAACTTTATGGTCAGCTGCTGAAATATCCCCGTTTTTCATAAGTAACGAAGAGTTAATTCTGCAGCAGGGGCGTAAAATGTTCTTATTTTTACAAAGGAAATGATTCCAGGCTTGACTTTGTGGAAGTAATTCATAGTAACTTAAATAAAACTTTGTATACTCCACTATAGGTTTAATAACACGACCCGGGTTTCGACACTTCGTGTCATCTTCAGGTCAAATTGGACCTGAAGCCTAAATTGGACCGATCAGGACCTGTAGTGGAGTATACAAAGTTTTATTTAAGTTACTTCTTATTTTGAATTACTTAGCGAGGAGCCATAGCAAGAGTGAAATACATCGCCATGCTAAAGAGCTTCCAGTGGTGCGTGTCAACCCCAAAAAATCGTAAAGGTTTCAGCGCCGACATCGTGGGTACGGTTGCCGCAATGGTCGTCGTTAAGACCCCAAGGAAGGATTAGCACCCCGTAAATGAATTCAGAGAGGTGGCTCGGAGCGAGTTTTACGAGTGAGCACCGTCAACAGACGTAATTAAACCAACCGCTTCAAAATAAAAAAGAGCAATTGGTAATACTTTTTCCTCGACTAAAAAGGACTATTTTTTTTGACTAAGCAACATTTCGCCTCCATCATAGATATTGTGAAGCTTATGTTTCTATGCAATACTAACAAAGTCAGGAGTCAGGAGTTGGATCATGATCCCTTCTTTCGCGTTGTCGTTATCGTCATCCAAAACACAAAATCACTGTAGGAGGGAAAGGCTCAAAATTTCTCTCATGAGGACCCGATCCATTGGTTATCTTTTGGAATTGATAGCTAATGTCAATACTTTAAGAATGGCTGAAGCATTTTCATTCTCATTAGGAAAATTAAAAATACCTAAAACGCGAAAGGACGCGTAATGGAGGAACGTGAAGGCATCTGCAGGTTTTGTAATTTCGGAGATTATGACAATAAGTTTTTTAAATTATATATTGCCCTATGATTATCCAAGTATTAAATAATGAAAGTTGTATTCGAAATTTAGTCCTCGTCGATGACAAAACTTGGCTACTGAGTGGTTGAGTGGACTCCATAGAGGAAATCGCTCATCTTTTGTCACTAATACTTTCTACCGGAGAATATTTCAAGCGTGAAATTTTTCTCTTGTGACAAACGTAAATGACAATGAAGAATTAAAATGACGCTGTTAACGTGGTTTAAAAATCTCAGTGAAGTGAATTTAATAACTCTGTCACTTCCAAGTTCTTTGTCTATCTCAGATTAAACTCTTCGTCCAAGTTCGTCTTCGCCCAAGTTCTTGGTAGTTAATAGATATATAATATGATTTATTTATTAATAATCATTCCATTACCATTTTATTGCTTCTGCCAATTGCTTATACACCCCTTTGAATCAGGGTATTTAACTTTACACAACGGATTGACGAACGCAACCTCACCCTGTGTGGTAAAAAATCCAACTTATAGGGACTTGAACCTATATTCCTTGTTTTAGCGGGGGAGGAATTGACTCGCCACCTCCGAGGCCGACAGGATTCCGAATAAAAAAATATGACGGATGGGTGCCTTTCTGTCATTTGGATTCTCCTACCAAAAGAGTATTGTTTGCTAGTCATGACTGATAAGCCCATGAGATTTTGGTTTAAGGTATGATATAAACCGAAGAATGGTTTGGCGTAAGGAAGAAGAACTGGGATTGAAACAAAAACAAATAAGAAGACGTGACTAGTAAAAGAATACAGTTACGATCCTTAGAAATTTGTTCCTCTCCATCTACGGTTTGTTATTTCCCAATCAAGTTTTGGTGCGCCCCTTTGTATTCTCGTGCCAAGGGCCCACTGAGAGAACCCACAGGTCAGTCGTACATCTCCACCGTGTATTTCTCTTGTCTTCCTTTATTTTTTACGACTGGTCCCGCCCCCGTAAATTGGTGGTCAGGGCATAGCGTTGGGGGTTTGGACAGGGAATCCTCGTCGTAAAGTTTTCTCTGGGTTCTGTTTCTATCCTGCGACGGTCCCCATCCTAATTTGGAAATAAAAAAAAGTAGGAGAAACGACATTTTTTTATCGGAGCTGTTTTTCGAGAATATAGCATCCTGTCTTAATGGCTCTGCCACTGTTTAGCGAAACAAGCACGTGTAACTTACCTGCCGGATACCTAACATACGCTGAAATCCCCCTGAACATGGTCTATCTAATATAAAGTAACGTATTTTCTTCAAGTTTTTGTTCCATCTACATTCCATTTATACGATTTGTCATTATTTGTGATCGTTTCCGTAGATTTTTACGCCATTTAGACCATTTGCTCGTAAATATTGATTCAGTTTCTAATTTGAGATAACTCTCTAATTTTTTAAATTAACAATCATAATAGTGTAGTTACACAAAGTATAATTAACAATCGACAAGTAGGACGTTGTGTAAACACGTAATTTCGAACGTAATTTGCCTGTGTTTAGGGTACCCTTTGAGCATTTCAAAATTACTAACGTGTCTTAATGAAAAACGAAACATTTGGCATTTAATTTTTTTTTCTTTTTTTTCTTTTAATTTTTAAATTTTAATCAAATATTTCAACGCAAATAAAGTAAAACGCATGCCAAGTTTTGGACCCACCCATCATTTCCAGCCCTTTTATGTGGCCGTTCAGTTGGCTGTAAATAACATCCTAATCCAAAGTTCGACTGTAATTTGTGGAAAAAATATTGCATTTTGTTACCATTAGTTTCATTCGTTCCTTGAGATACGGCCAAAAAATTTCCTTTGGCTAACCTCGTCCTTGAGGTGGTGTTAGTTACCAGTTATTTGTTTGAGAATCAACCCTTTCATTTTAAAAACCACTTTCATGGATTTGGTACGCCTCGTGATAATATTTTTCGCCTTAATCCGGAGTGATGAGTTAGGTTGGGGTGCTAACTAATGCCCTGGTTGCCTATATTTTAGTTTATCCGCTTTCTTTAATGGCAGCCGTGTTGAGCTTCTGTGCTCTTAGATTACTATCTTGGCTCTGAGCCGGGATTCTTTTAGCTTTCTCGGAGTGAATTAAATTTTTATGGCTCATCATTAAGAGACCTGAAGACAGCTACGGTTTGTATTCATTTCTACCATGCTAAATAATCTGAGATATTTTTATTTGCCTAGATAAAACTAAGATTTAAATTCTCTTTTTGGATCAATCTATGCAAGCATTCTCGGAGTGAATTAAATTTTGATGGCTCATCATTAAGAGACCTGAAGGCAGCTATGGTGTGTGTACTCATTTCTATGATGCGAAACAATCTGAGATTTGCTTATTAGTCTAGATAAAACTAAGATTTAAATTCTCTTTTTGGATCAATCTGTGCAATATGAGCTCCAACGATTAATAAAAATAAATCTAAAAACCTGTTTTTGGTAAAATTTGAAAAGCATTTTCGTTTCACCTTTCCGATTTTGTACCAGGGTGTCAGTTTTATTGCATGAAAATTAATGAGTTCTAAGGAGCATTTTAGTGTAGTTGTATTTTTCTTTAAATATTGTGTAATATTTATTTAACGTGCTTGGATGTTTAAGGTTATTTTGCAAAGTTTTTACGCCACAAGTCATTCTCCGGATGCATTATAAATCCTTGAAAGATACGAGCAGCAGTGTTTTGTCATTGTTTCATAGAAAATGCTGATTGTAGCTCAGTGTTCGTCAGTGCATTAGCATTTCCTATTCAGAAGATACATGAAGTTATGCTCTTGATTTTATTTGCTTCCAGGGGCATTTTGAAAAAAGAATACCACTCTTATATAAAGCAAGCATTGGATTGGATATTTGGGGAGGCGACCAACAATTCAGGTTGTTTGCGCCGTAGGGGACAGGTAATGAAGGGTAGAGAGAAACCCGGTGTCGGCATTAGCCTGCTCTTTTACCACGGTTTTACGACACAAAAACGGTGTACTGTACTTGAAGTGCCCTCCACAAGACACTCAAATTAGGAATCGAGTTTTCTCTGAAAAATATCCTCCTCTGCAGGGGAATTTTGAACCCTGGCCGTTTGTATGATTAGCCAGTACTCTAGCCACCACTCCAACCCGATCTCCAAGCAAGTATTTTCGTCATGCATGCATAGGGTATGATTCAAGATATGTTTCTTATGCTGTAAATGAATAATGACATGGCTTAATAGATCTGCCAAGAAGTTAAGGCAGCGGTTACTTAAGAGGCAATGCGGCCCTTCGATTTTGGCTTAATTGTATTTTGTACCTGGCTTCGGTATCACCGCGCGCTCTTTTCCATTTTCAGTTCAAATACCTTTTAAATGATTGACTGGCATTTACTCTGCCCTTATAAGTCTTATTCTCGACACGGCTTGGTATTAAACACATCTTCATCAAGGTGGCTGTGGTATCTAATAATAAATGAGTGGAAATCACTATTTTATTTTTCATCATCAAATAACTACATCAGATCGAGCTCAAAACAGTTTATTATATTTCTATAATTTTCCTGGAATACGTTTAGCAGCTTTACTAAAACACTGGTAGAAACATGCATCTATTATTTGGTGCGAGTGTTTCAGTATACAATAATAAAATCCACGGAGAATGAGGGAAATACAAAATCAGGGTATGTCCCTGAGAATCACGCCTAATCATTGTGACTATCATAATGAACTCACTAAGATAATTTTTGGCTTAATTTCTTTCACTCAATACATCGCACCAGAAAGGATTCCGTAAGTGAAAATTTTAACAAGGTCAAAATCACTGCTAGTATTACCGGGCTGATTCCGCGTCAATATTCTCTACGCCAACAACTATGATGAAGTGCTACGCTTTCCAACGTCAAAAATGCCCTTGATCCCTCTGCCCTAAAAACAGTGATTTATATTTTTATTGTAACGAATGAGAAAACCAAAGGCCATAAACTTAATATGCACTAGTGTTCTTTTCTTGTCTTTTCGTTTCTATTTTGTTTTTTTCTTTTCACCGGAGTGATTGAGCGATTGTAAGCATGTTTCATTTTTATTCGTTCATTGCTAAATTTCCTATGCTGTGTGATTGCTGGGTCCTTGGAATAGGAGAAATCCTTGCAAACCCTGAGTTTGCGTGTGATTACCATTCAAAAGGGTCACTGTTTCTCAACACACCCCAGTGTCTGAGCGTGTGTTTATCCTTTTCCTTTTAGGTTGCTAACCCCCTTTTTTATTTTCCTCCCCCAAATCCAGTGCCTATCAAGTTTATGGCTTTTGGTTTTCTCATTCTTTCCCTCATTTCGCAGCCGAGGGGACGTTCGTTTTACATTCGATTTGCAAAGTATTTCGTTAAGTGGTGCACTCCAAAATCCGAGGCATTAATAAGCAAGGTAAATATGGCCCCAACCGACGAGACAGTTTGGCTGTATAAATATCCTTTTACGCTATTTCTTTAGGACGAAAGTTCTGATTAGCCTTAGCGAGTTGGACGTCTAATTAGTAAGTATGCCTTCAAACAACTTTCAAATGGGTATAAAGACGAGGCAGCTAATTTTGGAGTAACTTCGAAAAAGTTCCTAATTAGAGAATAGCAAACGGATTATGATCACTCATTAAAATGATTATGACAACCTCCTTACTTTTCCAAAATTAGATAGAAGCGGTCTAATTATACACCGGCATCTTTGTTAACGCCTTTAGGCGTTCCTTCTTAACTACTCAAGTTTCTAGGAATATGCTTCCAAAGACGATGCTTCTCATTAAAATTACGATGACTAATAAAAATATGAGCTCTCATTAAAATTACTATGACAATCTTCTCTATAATTTTTGCAAAATTAGACAGAAGCGGTCCAATTACTCTACGGCATCTTTGTTAACATCTTTAGATATTCCTTCTTAACTACTGAATTTCTACCAATATACATTCAAAGATAATACCTGCATAGGAAAAGGAATCTCTTCAAGGTTTCTGGGAGCGTTCATACGACTGATTTACAAAAAGGGGCAGAATGATCTATCACAAAGGCGAACCTCAAGCTATTGCGTTCTATTTGCAACCATTTGGTCGCAAACAAAACAATTTTTTCATACAGAGAAACGTAAAAGAGTTCGCATATTATATGGTCGACTATGTTTCTTATTATCTTCCACTATCGATTCCTACCTTTCGGCTAAACTTCGTGAGACGGAAGGACCGTTCGATAAAAGTTACATACACGAAATAGCAAAGAGCGAGAAGTCCCGGGCGAAATACATCACGGGTACAGATTCTGCCAATAGGTGCGAGAAGTCAAATACAAAATATTTGGGTTCGAATCAACGTGACACCATGTAAATGAGTCGAGGAATGGACTATGATGATGATGTGGAAAAATAAAAAAATTATTAGAATCAGGTGAAGACTGTTAAAATGTCCAAACTTTGTACTTATTTACAACTTTAAGTGATTAATTATCTATTAAAATTAATGATTCACAATGCATAAAGTAAAGTTGTGCACTTTTTGATCAGCATCCTTTTAGGCTAGTGGCAGGAACGACAAATATGTATTCAATAAAGTTATGGGACTCATAAGCCATGGAAACCATTCAGTAAGCGTTTCAGAAACATTAGATAAATTTCATGATTTCATAACTTATGGCATGAAGTAATGAGTTCTGTAAGTTTCAAAATGGCGGATGAGCGATGAACTGCTTGGAGACTTGATTACTTGATAAAAGAGCTGATTTAAGATAAATGACTAGTTTGCTTACCCTTAAGGACTAATCATTGTGAGCATTCGCAATTATGATGGACGAACTTTCATGCATTTTATCCGGTGGTAGAACTTTAGATCAAGCATTTGAAGAAATTTACAACTGGTAGATAAATTATGTAAATATTATATGTGTTCCTGCAACGCAAATGCTCATGCGAAGTACATTTCAAAAACTAATTTTTTAAATAAACCAGTGTCACCGAAGTAATTTTTCCAGGATTACATAAAACCTCCCGTTGTGAAAGAGTTTTAAACGTAGCGCGTGAAAAAATGATTCAAAAGAAAAAAATAACTTGGTTTTCTTCTACTGATTTATTTTCTAGGTACAAACGTTTCAACACAATGTTGCCATCATCAGGTACTCCGTTGGGTGGAAACATGTTTTACCAAGAAAATAAATCAGTGAAATTAATCTAAGTTATTTTATTTAATTTGCGAAAGTCAACTTCCACATGGATTAATCCAATCCATGATTGGATATTTGGGGAGGCAACCGACGGCTAAGGTCATAAGCGCCATAGGGGATAGTAAGGGAGGAAGGGTAGATAGAAACCCGGCGTCGGCATTAGCCTGCTCTTAACGAAAGGAGTCAAGGGGACCACGGTTTAACGTCTCATCCGACAGACGGAGTACTGTAGCTGAAGTGCCCTCCACAACAGAGTCAAGTAGGGATCGAGTTTCCTCTGAAAAATATCCTACTCTGCAGGGATTTGAACCCTGGCTGCCCGTGTGGTAGGCGAGTAATATAGCCACCACACCAACCCGATACCCTTAACTTCCTCATGAACCTGAAACTATGGAACGTAAAAATGAGTCAAGGTTATGGCGATAGTTGTACTTAATTATATAGAATTTCAGTCTCATAAAAGAATTTAACTTAGCCATTGGTAATGCAATATTAAATTCATGCTTCCAACAACTGCTGAAATTAACACTTATAATTCGAATATCGTCTCCATTATGACTAGAGAAATATCTCGCTCGCACTACCTGGACGATTAGTGGATGCAGCGGAAAATTGAGGGAAGTGGGACGATGCACCAACACCAAAAATTTTGAGGATTCCGCGATCGCAGAAGAGTGCCTCCGAGGGGACTGAGGAAGGAAACGAGGGTCGGAGAGGGGGATGAAGTGTAAAAAAAGGGGGAAAGGGTGGTAAGGATGGATGGAAACCGAAATCCTCAGGAACGCCGTCCAGTCTTTTTGGCGTCTCTCGACGCACAGGAATTCATCACAGAGCACGAAGGAGAGGCTTGTGGAGGGGGAACAATCCAAGCGGTTGAAAGGGGGGGGGGAGGGACTCTCGTCTCCGCTGCTGGTCCACACGCACAAGTTATCTCCAAGATTCATGCTATAGGAGGACGAAAGGTGCCGACGCGCGCAGACGACTCCGGGGGGAAGGTTGAGGGGGGGAAACCAGGAGGGTGTTCCGGGGTGAAGAGCCGACAGAGACGTGGGCGGCGGCCCACACAAATGTGGTGGGGGGGGAGGAAGACGGGTTTGAAGAGGGGGTCGAGACAAGAGCTGCTGCGGAGCTTTCAGGCGAATTAGGACGGGAAGAGGAAGTGGGTAAGGTAGCTAGCTTGCTGGAGCTGGATCGCACCCTATTTTGTCGGAATCACGGCGCTGGTTTTCGGGTCTCGCGGATTTTGCGGGCATTGTCAAGGAGGTCTCCCGAACGTAACCGGGATGAATGGGAAACAAGGAGTCCGCAACAATGTAGGGGGAGTCCCAACAATAGGACTCCCAGAGTCGGGAGGAATTCCCCGAAGGTATTCCGATTTTTTTTTGGAGAGCTGGCATGTGTGAGTGTATATAAATCTAAAATTCCATTCAGGGCAGAGAGTTTTCAAACAAAGGAGTAGCTTGTTCAAGTAAAATTACGAAAGTGGGTCAGCATCCTCGCATTCATCCCTTGAAAAGGTTATTCCCGGAGGATAACAGTTGGTTGTCCCGTTTTTACCTAGCTCTCAGTTAAATTAAAAATGCGTCTCTAAATATAAAATTAAATATTTTTCTTTCCTTGACAAAAGCCACGTGAATTATCCCAATTTGATTTTAAAGATTGCAAAAACTGTTTATAAGCAAATGCAGTTGTCTAAAGATCACTTCGAGTAATTTTAATGCATAAGGAGCATTTGCAAATTTTAGCCTGCCTGGTTATTTCGCAATCGATGACGTTAAAAAAGAGGACTGCTCGCGACAATTGAAGCATGCATCCGAACAGATCCAGATCAACGCTCAGGCATTAATTCCAGTGAAACAAAGTTCCGCAGCAAAAAACTCACACGCGATCGAACTTCTGTAGGAAAAAGCTAACTATTTTAACTACTAATTTTAAAAAATGGTCGACAGGAACATCAATGCTTCAAATGAAAATTGAATATTTAACACTAATATTTTTATAAATCCGTCTTTAGTATGATTAAAAATGGGTTTTATACAAGATGGACAAGGCTTAAATAAGCAAAATAGTATTTAGTGCACCAATTAGTACTTGTTTGAGCAAAAGAGAGTTATTAATTATCCACCTACGATATAACTGCAATGGAGCTAAAGATACGGTAAAGTATGGTGATACAAATTATGTTAAAAAACAGAAGCAGTAAAACATTACACTGAAATATATTCAATAAATTACATAAAAAGACAAATTCTGAGATTATTAAGTTTTAATGGTCACGGACAACGAGCTAGCATTTACTCAAAAACACCGATATATTTCGCGTTAAAAGGAATAGCTTACATACATCTGGACAAAGGGCTGGAAAAAATGCTGAAAGGTCTTGTTCCCGAACAAAAATCCATCCAATTTGCTCAGAAAGTTTAATGAGAGTATATTCACAGTCAAAATATGAGTCCTCAGATAAATGAAACTTTTCTCTGACGGCCAGATACACTTTTTATGGTACAATGCTTGCGACGAGATGCACAAGACAGAATTCTAGGACTGACCGACGGTACTTCAAGAGATTAAAGGAATGCTTTATCACATACAGATAGGGACTTGGTCAGCACAGTATGTTTTGTAAAAAAAAACAATCCCAACGGCAAGTTGACATGAATTTCGTATTAGGAAGAGCAAAATCTCATGATTTACGTCAATAATACCAAAAAATGGATAGGGGCAGATATCCACCATATGGAAACACCATGAGATTTGGGCAGCAAAAACTTTAGTCAGTGGAAGACATTCGCTCTCTGGATAGTAGGATCTCACCAGTCATGTAAGGAGTAATTAAGGTAGAGTTAGCTGAGCAATCCAATCGAGGACGGCCAGAACATAAGACGAGTTTACTGAATGCTGAAACAAGCTTGAAAGTAAGGATGCACTTCATTGCGTGTTTAGAGCATTGTCTCATTTTGGTCATTGTTTCATTGCTTTTTTTCTTTATTTTGGGTTTGATCAAATTTGTAAAATTATAGGATTAGATTGCATGACGGAAATGCAAAAAAAAATTATGCTTCCAGCGTATGATTTTGAACCTCAGTAGCCAATATCGACACCACCAATGGCGTTGATCTTAACGAAGGTAACGTTTTTTTCTCTTTTTTAAATTTTATTTATGAATAGTTTTCATTTTTGTGGGATTTTTATGAACTTTATTTCATGTGTCTGTAATTTTGTAATGAGTTTTGCTAGTCAGCCTGACTGAGCTCAAGCAACTGGTCCCCGTTAAGTATGAAGCCGCCATTACCTAGGATGAATAGAATGATGGTCAAAAGTCACTTTACTTATTTTCTGACATAAACGCTCATTTAGTAGAACAGCTGATAACGGAATCACACCCTGTCATATCCCCGCGGTGGCTGGTAGGATTTCGCGCAGATGTAGATAAAGCAGTGAAGATTTTACGATAACTTCAGCAGGACAAAGACGGCCGGAGCAAAGTGGTATTATCTAAGAACGATGAAGATCAAATAGATGGAGAGTCTCGCAAATATTTATTATTCAGCAGTATATAGAAAGGGAGAGAAAAGTTGAACGAAATATCTGGGAATTAGATGCAAATTTTCTATGCATATTCTGTCACACAACAGTCTCTCGAATTTAACACTGAAAGAGAAAATTAATTGGAACATTAATAATAAGAATATGAGTCACTTGCAGCCCGCATGCAGAAGGCCGTTTTTCTTGGATCCCTCCGTCTACTCCGTACGCTACGACCCAACCGCAGCGTAGCCACACATCCGATGGGCGTCGGACGTGGCTGCGATCACTGCCCAACCCCTCTCGAGTCCTCAGCCATTATGACAGCAATGAAACCCGATGCTTGCCGAGAACTCGGAGGGGAACGTTCTACAGTAATCTACATATAATATTAGTTTATTATTCACAGTTTTAGCATAATACTGTGGGAAAATATCAATGAGCTTTAGGCAAGTTCAAAGGTCACAGACCTGTGTGGAGACTGCCTTCCGTAAACGAAATTCATTGCAGGCTTTAAACAAAAATTTATATTAGTATAAATATTAAACAAAAGCTTAAACAAAATTAACAAGACGATTTTATTTTAGCCCAATTTTGAGCAAGGGAAGCAGAGACAATTGTAATAATTCCATTTGCAACAGCAATAAAGCACTAATTACTTCAAGTTATCTTCACTTACTAATTACTTCAACTTACTTCAAGTTATCAAGTAACTAAGGAATCAAGTAACAGACTAAGTAACTAACCAAGGATAGAATGCATATAGCAGAGTGTAACGGCCGTGAAAATGAAGAATTATGACCAAGTGGGTCGGCTAACTGACATGGAGAGTGGAGCGCAGACCTGCAGCAAACCAATATCCGAATTGATGACCGATGTTGAAGTTCACGGGAGACGACAGAGGCATTCCAGAATCAACTTGACTCTGGTTGAGTGCGCTAATGCAAAACCCTTGTCTTCCATGAGTTGGAATTTTGACAGTAACGTAGTTATACTGACAGCGCGCGCACTAAAAGAACGTCTCACTTCATCGCCAGATGCCCAAAAAAAACGGATATTCCGCGCACACAGTCTCCGGCTAGGAGTGGATCCCCTCAGCCATCTGTCTGTACCTCAAATGGCGATATTCAAATACTGCTTCAGCGGTATTGCTTGAGAAAGATAGAGAGAGAGAGGTTAGATTCTCCTCACAACCATCTTGATAGCTTAACAATAAATTTGCTGCTATGTGGACTGGATGAAAAAATCTCGTACATGAACGCCCAATGGAAAATTTAGCTTGAAAAAAAATATAGCTTGGAGGTGTAACTGACTGACACACCCTACTGGCAAACGATACATCCGAGGTAGAGTCCCGGTCGAGTGAAGTTTTTCAGGGCAAAAATTAATCCTGTTGGTGCACCTATGAGCGTTGATACGGTCCATATCATTTGTGCATTTTTCAGCGTTTTGGAAATTTCTAGAATATGTCTTGGGACGAGGGATATATGAGCCAGAAATAACCTTACGCATATTTTAGCCAAGGTTGAGAGTGTATTCGTATGCCCCGCAGAAGCTAAATTTATTTCAGATTAGCCTACCTCCGGTAGTTCACGGAAAAACTATTCTATCGCAAGAAATATTTATGAATTAGTTTTCCTGTAAAGAAACTCAGCTAGACTACTGGTTGTGTCAGGCAAAACTTTGTGGAACTAGCTTAACAAGGTGAAATGAAAAGCTGTAACTTAGAAATTACACATAAACTTTATTAACGACCTAGGTTTCGACCTCTGAAGTCATCATCAGGTACATGCATAATAAAATTGCTCACATATAGAGTAGAAGAGTGGGCGAAAGCCGGTGAGGGAGAGAGGGGAGTTCAAGCTTATTGGTGGTTTAGAAGGGGTGGGGTGAGTGGGGGGAAGGACGAGAAGCTCTGCAAGGATAGGATATTCAATGTTGGGTTAACCTGCATTGAGACGCCCTCCAATGGAGAGCAATAGCAGTAGACCTTCCACGCTTTCACTCACTTTGTGTCCACATAAGTGAGCACTATTCTTATGAACATACTTGATAATGACTTCATAAGTTCAAACCTAGGTCGTTAATAAAGTTTACGTGGAATTACTAAGTTAAAGCTTTGATTACACAGCTAGACTGTGGGTGGAGTAAACATAAAATCTTCAGATACAGTACAATATCTTTGAATTCCCTTAACATATGATACATGGTGGGGAACAACCATAAACACATTTGCGGCACAGCATAAACGAAACTAGGTTTTGCTAAGCGTATACATAATAGGAAGATCCTCGGATGAAAAAGTAAAAGAGAGATCCTAATTCGCTCTGGTTAGGCCACACCTCGAATACGCCGCGAGCATTTGGGACCCTGGTCATAAAGATTTAACCAAAACAATTCAGATGAAAGCAGCACACTTCATTAAAAACTGCTACGAACGAAAATATAGTGTTACACAACTGTTAGAGGGATTAAGGTAGATAGATAGAAGGCCTTAAGATACTTGGAGGCTGCACGCTGGGCTTAGGCTGCTTGAGAAATTCACAACTGGTGTGTTTCAGAGCGACACACAGAATATTATCACGACGCCTCACTACATTTCTAGGCCTGACCAATGCGATAAAATAAGAGAGATACACTGCCGAACAGATAGGTACAAAAACTCGTTCCTTCCGCGCACAATAAGTGACCACAATAAAAATTGAGCTCCAATAAATACACTCCTATAATATATGTCACCATTTCACCTCCCAAAAACTTACATCTTTACACGGCTGGTGACCTAACACCCCCTGCCACACGCCCAGGCGGCGGCTTGCAGGGTATTATGTAGATGTAGATGTTGACTAATCCGAGAGTAATTTAAGTTTCTGGGATATGCCATCGGTGATCTATAGAGCTCAAGCTTATTACGGCCATTGGAGTGTTTTATCCTTAATTTGCTAGGTATGAGAGTGTATAACTCTTAATTCCCGTATTTTCGGCGGAGATGGTTCGATTTTCAACAATAAAACAAGCACAGTGTTGGACAACCGAAGGGGCGATAGCACATAACCATGTCGATACAGCCCTCATAGGATTGAGATGTCTTTAGAAACCCTTCCTCGATTACTCATGCAATGGTCCCAGACCTAATCGATGAAAACCTAATGATCTATTAACTGCCTTCGGAAATGTAAGTCCGAATGATCTGCTCGCGAGAGCCGAGACTCCGGATGAATGCCCACTCAACAGATGGCACGAAGCAGATGCGCGTACTTGAGTTGGAAACGGAATTGCGTCGGAATAGAGGTGTATTTTTGCCTCGGAGAGAGGTGGTTTATGGGCCGTTTATGTCAGGGGGGGCCACTTTTTATTCCCGAGTCTCAAAAGACGTCGACGGATGAAAGACTAACAAAGATGAAAGAAGGAGAAATGGGCAATCCCTGCAGGCTGATGTAAAATCGGAACGATTCCGTTTGCGCACGGGTATAAGGACGCCATTACAACGAAATAAGGGAAAGTGCGTGATTTATCGCCAAGCTCTTCCCTCCCATAATTCATGCAAGAGTGACCGCTTAGCACCGAGGAGACATGACTCTCTCGGCGAAAATATCGTCCCAAGGTTAAACTTTTATTTTCTTCATATCATTCTGAACGCAATATTTGTAAATACTTTTTTTTTTTAATCGGAGATTTATGTCCAGCACATAATCGCAGAAAACCTTTCTTCCCTTATTCTTTACAGGCGAGGGTTTACTTAAGGTCGTGCTAGCGTGATAGTTCCCTAATCATAATAGAGACCATATTCGATATATACGTTTTAATTTAACCAGCTGTGAGACACATGAATTAAATATTGATTTTTTAACCGTGCAATAAAATAGATTTACATGACGGAAATTGTAAGTAATCAAATAAAAATATCTAAATAAGCCTTTTACTTTACTTATTTTAGCGCGGGACGTTTGAAACTCAATGAAAACGGGAGATTTATTGTGATCCCTAAGAATTTACTGCGGTGACAATATGATTGATTTAGCAAAAATAGTTGATAAAATTACAAACTACACAGTTGATTTTTTGACGACATCTAAGGTTCGGAAATGCCTAATTTCTTAATATGCATACATGTACCATTTCCCTTATAAAAGGGCTAATATTTTTTGGCAAATATCTTGGAAAGTAATGTGGTAAGGGGTTTAATTTTTTATGTCGATGGAAGGGTGATTGATATATATCTTTATAAAGTGAGACCAAATTCATTGATTTATAGGTGAAACGATATTTCGCTCAAACTACCTTGAACGAATTGGCTGAAAAACATGTCGAAAGAGCAATTCAACTTGGGAAATCGTGGTTATAACTGTGTAAAATCATCGCAAATACTGATTATGCCAATTTTTATGCAAACTTGAATTCAGCAACGACGAATTTTGTGTAGAAAGGAGCATAAAATGAAGTATGCAGTAGAAAGCACTGAAAAATATTTAAGGAAAATGAAAATCATTTTCTAAAACAAAGTTCAAATGTCAATAAAGATTAAAACTAACTTTTGAGATTAATATCCTCGTCTCCCATCACTCCGCCCAGGCATTTTAGCCATGACAGAATTATAGTCATTTACTGCCATTCAATCACAAATATCATTCATTGGCGATTAGTGAGCAATAGAAGAAAGGGGAACTGTGATCTATTATTAATAACCGAAATGATTCCTTTACAGGATATGACTTGCGTCTGCAACATACGTACCTTGATGTTTAAAAAAATACGCAGTTTAAAGATCTATAGCTGGGAAACAATTCAGCAAAGAAATATTTGGCCATAGTCAGCGCATTTCTTCATGTTAATAAACAAAGTTAAGGCTCTTCTACTTAATTGCTAATAAATAATTCTTTGAAACATTGAAAGGAAATTTATGGAGAACTAAATATTATTTTTTTAAATTCATACCTTTACCTTTCAACTATCGATTCCGCCCTTTCATTTCGATTAAGTAGAACCAGTTACTAACCGGATATAATTTCATAGTTTTGTAATCAGTTTTTCCTCTACTCCTAGACCCAAATGGATTAATGACAGCTTTTACTATTGAGTGCATTGAAAAGCTAGATTCACCTATGCAATAGATTTCAACGAACTTTATAAAATTTTCCGATACCACAGACATAATCAATTATATACTGAATGCAAACGTTTAACCGTGACAAGTGTGTTGTGGTAGCAAAACATGGTACTTAGTAAGTATTTCCAGCTCCTGGACTCAAAGGGAATAATGACAGCTTTTACTGTTGAGTGCATTGAAGGGCGAGAGAGAAAGGGGAGAGTTCAGCACATGGCATCAAAACCTCCAACGTATTTGAATTTTTCTTGAGGGGGCGGTAACATATTTTAATCGCGTTTCAATAAATGTTAACGATTCAAGCAAAATCAGATCAAAAGACGCGGGTATCTCTCGTCAGCGGAGAGGCCCATCCAAGCTATTGGATTAGGAGCTAGATACAATTAGGGAGTTGAAGCTTTTTGAAGTTGACAGTGACGGCTTAGGACCTTGGAAACCCAGGTTGTTTAACAGTAGACTACCTTACAGCCACAGCTACAAAGTGGAGCCACTTCGTAGGAAATTTGACTTCGCAGGTCTAAGCCACTAAAAAAAGGTCTTCTGCGCATATACCTACCACTATAAGGTTTACTACCTCAGCTACCCTACCACTATGAGGTGTACTACCTCAGCAGTAAGTCCAAATTTGAACGTCATTAACCACGTGCCACCATTTTCCCTACCACTATAAGGTTCACTACATCAGCTATTCTCATTTCTACTCCAAGCCTGGACTTCATTAACCACATTCCACCATGTTTCCCTACAACTATAAGGTTCACTACCTCAACTATTCTCATTTCTACTCCAGACTTGGGCTTCATTACCCACATTCGGGACGGTAAAAAATTGCCGATGGCTATTATGAGGACGCATTTACGGGGGTCATTAGAATAAATGAAGGGGAATAAATGGTCTCTCACAGTCTCGGGAACGAACAATAAAATACGACCACTGCTACCGACCTCTCCTGATAAGACCTGACCATTTATTCCGGATAGCGTTAATACGAGGCGGCTCGCGAATCGAAAGGGGAAACAGTGGCTAGGGTCTTCTGGGGGTAAAACAAACCGGGGCAATAAACTGCGGCCGCTGTTAGTGGAATATAAAAAAAATCTCGAAACACGAAAAAAAAGGAAAGAACCTGGGAGCAAGAAAATAAAATGCAGTGAACTACCCGCTTAACGACAAGGTGCAAAAAAGGTGAGAAAAATATGAGGGAAATAACGAGGAATGAATGCATGAATATCCTTCTGGTATATCATAAATATATCCTTCATTATGTCAGTACTAATGCAAGTACTTGGATGACTCAGGCAGCAGACGACTCGAAAATTGACTTACGAATATTAAATGAAAGCTCCAATAATGTAGTCTATACGGAACATATTTTTCATCTACAGTTACGAAATATGTAGTTTGAAAATATAACTTATTTTACTTCGGAAATAATCACAGCAATAATTTTTTTAACGAATAAATGTTGCAATAAAAATCCATTTCCCACAGTTGCCATTTTCAACCTTCAAGTTGTCCAGTTTTTTAAGAGCTCTTAAGTTACAAAGCTTTGCACAGTATTAAAAGTTGCCACAAAATGGAACACTGGCCAATCTTAACAAACCTAAAGCCTTTGATTCGACTTCAGATCAATCTCATTATTTTCCAGAAGAAATTTATGGACCCTTCATTTTTATAAGCTATATATTTCTTTTGCTAAATTATATCAGAAATAAGAGACGTGCGAACTCGAGAGAGGTGTCAAACGATAGAATTAATGTCGAATAACATGTTTTATCACTTTTATCATTGAATTTTGTTTTTAATTCACATTTGTGAGAACTTTTACGAAATGTTCCGAAATTTCCTCAAATTTGAGAGATATTTTGAAAATCGTCCCTTTAGCAGCCAGTTCCATTGTTGCATTCCATTGCATGGGAGAAAAAACAAAAAAAAAATCAATGTAGAGATCAACTCATTGTCTGGAGACTTGAATTATTTTCATATATTTGTACATTATAAGGCTACCTTTTCATTATCATGGTCAGCTGTACGAAACGCTATCAAATGTCGATCAAAGACTGGTATAGGAATATATATTATGATGATGCTAATTACACTATGGAATTTTCTTATAGAAAGAAGATCTTTAAATGATCCTTAAATTCTTTCCTGCAGAGTATTTTTTCCTTCCTCAGTATTAGTCAAGGCGGAGCTAACGAATCAATGGCTGTAAGGGTATTTTCCCCTTGGTACTTAAATAAATTCGTATCTTTTTGCGACCCCAATCTTTTTGTCCGAATCCCTTTCGATTTTTTATTTCACATAAATATTTTTTTTACTTCTCACCATCCCAAATTCCAATCGAGGAGATACCCTCCTACTAAAGCCAACCTCTCCCCTAAGGGATTCCGGGATCATTAAGGGGTTTTCACAATTGGCAGGGTGCCAGGAGTCTCCTAAGCGCCTCGAGTCCCTCTCCACGGCAAGCCATTTCCTCTTTCGTTTTCCCTTCTCCCCGAGACTTAAGTCAAAACAAAAGAGATTTTTCCACCTTTTCGACTCCACCGCATAAACAGTTTTGTTTTCACTAATAACTCTACCACGAATCTATTCATCGGAGAGTGAAAGAGAGTAAATGGAGATAAAACCGGACGGGATGAACCACCGACAAAGAGGAATTACGAGGATTTGGAGGGAAAAATTTGTAATGGAAACTGAGAAGAGGAGACTAACTTTTGGTCGCCTTTGTGAAACAAATTCCTATTAAAAACAATAATAATAAAAATGGAGATGAATGTAAACAGTGAAATGAAACACCAACCATCCCATTCCCTTATGACGCCAAAGTGAAGAACTGAGCAGGAACAAAGCGATTGGCTATTATAAGAGCAGACTAATCTTGAATTGATGAAGGTGGTAATGGTACGGTTGAAAATCAAACGTAACAAAAAAGGACATTGTTCGAGTAACAAGCACTAAAGTTGATGGTCATGGCCAGTTATAAAAAACTGCCAGGAAAATTATAATCATTTCCTCATTGATAACGGACATTTTTTTTAGATGATAACATTCTAGTAGCGGCTCAATTGAAAATAATTCGGCGCTTAATCCACTTTCTGTTATTAGGTTATCCACCCGTTTGGATAGGTTTTAGTGGAAGTATGTATAAGTCTATTATATTTTAACGTGAGTACACTCGCTACCAAAGAGATTAGGAGATTCATACTTCCTCCCGCCGTTTACCCGTGCTTTCTTGAATTTCCTCACTTTGACACTCAGAGCACTGGGCAGAAACCACATTGCGTCAACGCCCGCTGGGGCCATCACAATGCTTTGTTCACTAAATGAATTCGTACCATGCATATTCCTCACTAATTTATTTTCAATCGTGGCTTCATCACTAAGTTTCATGGTATTTATCACCCTGAAAATGACAATTGTTGTCGAAACCATGATTCAAAATAAAATGGGGTATATAACACATACATACCTACCAATCACGCCGTTCCCTTCCGGGGTAGGCACAATCACAAAGTTTCAGTCATAATAACATATTTGTACACCTAACTCTGCTTCAATAATTTCTTCCATACTGACCTATCCTTGCAAACCTCTTTTGCCTCACTTACCCCCACACACTGCTTCATACACGCCCTCAACCACCACTTTCTCGGCCTACCTCTCCCTCTCGCACCATTCATTTCACCCTTATACATCTGTTTCGTTATTCTACTCTCATCCATTCTCTCAATATGGCCAAACCAACCAAGCACACTCCTTTCATACATGTCCATTACTGGAGCATCTAACCCACATTCACTTATTACCAACTCATTTTTGACCCTATCCAACCTACATTGGCCGCAAACACTCCTCAGATAACTCATACCAACGGTGTTTAGTCCACTCTTATGTCTATCCTGACATACCCATGTTTCACAATAAAATTCATTTATTGACGTGTACTAACTCCATAAAGGTACGCTGGACCAGTTATCTTTTATATCTTGATCTCAGGATGAGTCTTTCCCTTCTTCATCCTCTTCTTTCATTCAGTAGCTGGTATTTATTGATGATGTAGAATCGCCACGCACACCGCTAAGTTTTCTATTTAGATTGTTATGTGGTCCTCTCTCCCATCCCCTACAGCGGATGCCACCTCTATTATCCGGACGCCAAATTGCACCAATTATCTCATTCCTTCCCCTCAGCAACGGGGTGAGGGGGGGAAAATGGGAGGGGAAACACTCACCCTTAAAAACTCGTTTGCCAAGCCCATATTCAACAGCGATAAATGGATTCCTCAGTCCGTCCGTAATAAAAGAAATATCCTCGAAATATGAGGAGGATTAATACGAAGATATGAAGGAAGGCCAAGGAAGTCATTATCGCTTCATTTGTTATTCAAATTTGTAAAGGTAGTGAAAATTAAGAAAAACAAAAGAACCGTGCGGTCAAATAGTCCCGGAAAATACTGTAGTAAATAAACTAGTTAATCAGCCATATTGACAAGACCAACTAAGAATTCTACTATTCGAATGCAGCAGTATTCCTTAAAATATTTCAACAATTCTAGAGAAGATTTATGGAAACAATCGGATAGTGATATATAAAATAGAAAATTAGTAAAGAAAATAGATTCCACTAATTACAAATATAGTAGCCATTTATCTATATATTTGTGCGTTAATGGAAAGACAAAAAATTTTCACAAGAAAAACGGGGTATCATTATTATGTAAAAACTTGATTCTTTACTAAAATGAACTATCCACGATCTATCCTCTCGTTAGAAATTGTTCAGAGAGTACAAAGCTCATTAATATCACTTGAGAAAAACGGCATAACTCGACTGCCTTCAACAAGCAGAATGAGAAACTTTTCCGGAATAACCATTTTCAAAAATAGCTTACCATTTTTATTATTTTCTTGCTAGACTTGGAGGAACTTCGTGATCAGCATAGTAATTTAGATTTATATAAACAAAAAAATTAAAGAAATTATGTACACTATAACTAGTAGAGGTTTTTTTAAAGGCAAATATCATTCCTCTATTTTTGGCTATAACTTTCTCCGTTCAAATTGGGATGGTATTTTCTTCTTTCATTTTCCTAAGTTACTCCACCCTGTATAGGGTGTCCTCTCCATCTCCACCTTTTCCCTCTTAAGTCTTCCTTCACCTTATCCTTCCATCTCGCCTTTGATCTCTCCCTCCTCTCCCTACCACCAGCCTCCATCTTAAGGTAAAGGAAATTACAAACAGTAATAAAATTAAAAAAAAATTTCGCCAATAAAATGTACTGCGTTGGAATAAAAAAAATATTTCACATTGTATCTCAGTTGATAACTTTACACTACGACGATGTCTATCTCAAAACTTGCCTATCTCAAAACTCAAAACAAATATCTCGTAGTTCAAAGTCTATTAGCTTTCAGAGAATCTTGATGATGTTAAAATCTCCATCAACAAGGGAGAAACTTAATAGGTACGCGATAGCCTAGACTCTGAAGCCTTTAAAGTTAATCGGAAATCACGAACAGGGAAATTTTTAACGAAACAGCTTCCCAAGTAACAGATTGCATTCACGAAACAAGGCACAGTTTACGGAAAACTCATTTAACTTCCAAGAGACCCGTTTACGCTTCGAGCCTTTCGCTTCCCCTTTCCTAAAAAGAGTTCAACCATGCTCTTTATCCTTGGCCTTGTCATTCACCTTTTCAGCAGCAGCACACGCCTTGCAAGCATATACGTAATCCTTCAAGGTTTTTAACCCAAGAGAGAGCGCGTCTTGGAAGGAGCTCTTTAGGTTAAATGGAGTTCCATGGGTGATAACGATCGGAAGGATACCTATCCGATCGTTTATTGTGAAGGACTATTTTTTACCTTTTCATGTAAATATACCTCAACTTAAGAAATCGCCACAGCAGACGTTGGCCCCGCATACGGGGAACGGGTGATCTGGCGCTTTCGCTACATTCTGTTGAATACACTAATTTCCCGAAATACCTGTACGCTATCTTCATTAAACTCTACTCTTCCAGAATTTTACCCTGTCTTCCAGCACACGCGGTCCGATTTAGAAGTACATTACACTTAAAAATGTCAAGTTAATTGTTTTTTATGTCACAACGAATACAATGATGTTGGGAGAATTTTGCGACAGAATTCTTATCTTCGCCTTACTTGGCATCAGTAAAAACATTAAGCTAAACATTTTCAACTCTTGTACTCATTATCCAAAAATATTGAAGCGATGATTTCTTTTTCAAAATATGTTGTGAAGTTTACCGAACCTGGGCATACACACAAATGAATTTGAAAGAAATACAATGAAAACAAAAAATTTTCATTTAATTTCTAACTTTTCAAAAAAATATGAAGGGCATATCAACTGGATACAAGCGCTAATATTTTATGAGAATTTTACATGGCTATGGGATGGGATCAAAAAACCGTAATCGAAGTCATGTGGTACAACAGACCGCGGAAAAACTATTAAACAAATTTACTCGAAAAACAGTTACAGAAACATCAATTTTAGAGATAGATTTCTTAAATGCTACCTAGTTTCAAGGTACAAAATTTGGATAGATTTACAAGTGAGGCAGAGAGAGAAAAAAGGCTAGGGCAAAAATCGAAGCGGTCAGCGAATCCGCGTGTCTGTGGTTAGGGACTATGGCGATTCTATTGATACAGCGAAATATTCATCTTCATCAACATACTACCCTAGGACCCGCACACGGGCGCCTGGCGGCTGGGTATTTTGACATCTGCTGGTATTCTGCCATCAGCTGGGTAAAAATGTAAGGGATAATGTTTTGGGAGGTAAAATGGTGACATATATCATGGGAGTGTATTTAGTTGAGCTCTGTTTTTATTATGGTCACCTACTGTGCGCGGAAAGAGCAATTTTTTGTACCTAGCTGTTCGGCAATGTACCTATCTTATTTTATCGCTTCTGTCAGACCTAAAGATGTAGTTTGGCGTCATGATAATATTCTCTGTGTCGCTCTGAAACACACCAGTTCTGAATTTCTCAAGCAAGCCTAGCGTGTAGCCTCCAAGTCTGTGGGGGCTCCCATCTTAAGTCCTCTACAAGTTGTGAAAAACTATTATGTTCGCTCGTATCAGTTTTTAACGAAGCACGCAGCTTTTCTTTGTATTTTATAAATTATTTTGGTTAAACCTTTATAACCAGGGTCCCAAATGCTCGCGAAACAATGCAGTCAAATTAGTCTTTCGAATGAGGAGACTTTTGTAAGTAAGAATAATTACGATCTATATTAATTTCATCATTGCCACGGCAGTGAAAAGTTTTGAAAGGGTCCACCTGCAAACGTTTTATCATGTTTCCATCGTGGTGGGTGAGCTGGAAACATGCCGGCACCAATGAACACAGAATGGTGTTCGTGCCTGATGCAGTATTCGCATTACGCGTCAGACATGGGTTCTATCTCTCTCTGGGGACAAGCGCCTAAGGTACTGCGGAGTGACATAACCATGGAATCGGAGCATCAAATGTCAAAGTTTACAACAGCTGTAAATGACACTATTGCCTATATATAAGAAAAGAAGTAATGAAATAGTAAAACAAATAAGTAACTTAGGTGGGTGTTTGTTTCTCTTCACCATTTGTGATTCATTTCAGTCTCTTTGAATCGCTTTTACCGCTTTGATTGAAAATTATACTCAATCTTTTATGTAAATTTAAATCAGATATATTTTCAACCGAATCTTTCAATATCTTACAAACTCCTACATACTACGGTAGATCAGATCATGAGAATAAAATAAGGGAAGTGGATTGTAGAGCAGTAAGGTTAAAAACATCGTTTTTCCCGCGATAGATAAGAGACCATAATGCCTACGTTTAAGACTTTGAATGAGGTTAATTGACAGTGTGTGTAGCTAATTAATTCATAAGCACTCTAAAGCATGATTTAAAATCTGCCAAGAAGTGCAAACACCTTTTTTTGCATGTTCCCTGCAGGACTCTTGTGTCAAGTTTACATAGTTACATTACAGATTATTTTAGTGGTTTTTGTAGGATTTTAGCATACCTAATGTATGGTGCTTGTTGATGAAAGTAAATTCATTTACTCTAGTTCATGTTGGTGATAAGTCACTCCCTACCAAACATCCTTGTGGTGGCTTGAAGGGTAATAAGTAGATGTAAATGTAGATCCCTAGGCGTTACAAGTGACGTGAAAGAGACATAGCAACCATCTTTTTGCCAGATTTGCTACATTCTTATTACTACGCGGCAGTGAACTTATTCCTCAGGACTTGGATATTTTGTTTTTACACAATGGTTACTTTGCTACCATCCACAGTGCCACACATTCCAACCTCGTTAAGGGTACCGGTAGACTACCCTAAGATAGGTTGACCGAAGTTGTCCATTCCTCACAGTCCTTTAATGCCTCTGTAACTCTTGTGCTTTTATACATTTTTAGTTGGCTTATATGTTTGCCCCTACATCTTCCTTAAATATTGTCCTCAAAAATGAATGAACTCAGAAGATAAGAAACCATAATGGCTGCATTTACACTTTGAATTAGATTAATTGACAGGTAGTGTAGCTGATTAATTCATATGCCCCCAAATGCATGTTTCTACATCCACCGAGTAGTGCTGACACCATGTTTTGTATGTTCTCTGCATGACTCTTATGTCACATTTTCATAGTTACATTATAGATCAGTTTAGTATTTCCTGTACAATTTATAGTATATCGATAGTGTGGTGCTCGAGAGTGAAAGTAAATTTCTTCACAGTAGTTAATGTCGGTGATAAGTCACCAAGCACCACACCACGTCAATTAGTCTAATTCAAAGTGTGAATGCAGCCATTGTGGTTTCTTATCTTCTGACTTCATTCAGTCACCCTGTGAAAAACCCTTGTGATGGCTTGCAGGGTGATAAGTAGATATAGATGGATCAGTAAACTAAAAAATTTATTGAGTCTTTGGTGCGTTTAAAACCCATTTTAACATACCACGCAGTTTAAAACCCTCAGTTTAAAATCAACAGATTATTACAAAATCGAGTAAAATTTCTACATTGTGAATAAATAGCACGGGCAAAGTTCCACACACAAAAAATAAAATTTACTCCCAAGTCGGATTTTTCCCTAAAAAAATTTAAACTCGGTTTGGAAGTAAATTTTCCCAAGAATTTTTCTGAAAAAATTGAATTAAATCACGGGTGGGAAGAAAATTACATCTTTTACGTAGCATGTTTTATTTCTTCATAGATATCAAGCAGAGTTTAATATAGTGGATGCCTAGATAGACTTTTAATCACACGCCTAAAGCATCTTGGTGATGCTTAGTGGCAGAACTATGAGGACAAATTGAAATATGCATTAGGGAACAAAACCCCGACTGATGACGTAACACTTCAAGGGAGGACGACCAATGGGGGATTCCACGGTTAAGTAACACACGGAAGTCGCATCCGCCGAACTGCGTACTGAGGTTTAATGTAGCCTCAAGAGATAAACAGGTAGCGAGAGGGATTTCTATGGTATACAAAGTGTCTATCAACACAAGAATCGCATTGAAGCGCAGGACCTCAAAAAGCATCTAGTTCTCGAGCAAAACCAATCTCGTAAATAAAATATCGTCCTCTACCTATTATGATTGACGATTTTTAGCCAAGGTGCGTAATAAACATGAACGCAGCAACTTTATAAATTGAGGAAAAATCAGGCGCATGCTTGAAAGCATCTTAATTTGTTTACAAATATGCTCACCACCAGAGGTCGACAAACGCTCGACTAAAGGCTGGGACACAATCAACGTGTACGTGTAACGTGAGCCATTTACGGGAATACGCGAAAAGATGGCTGACGGGAAAGTATAGCAAACGGACACAATCAACGGGGAGTACATGTACGCGAGAGATGGGCAACTTCCATCTCTTCCCGTGTCCCGTACACGGAAAACCAATCAGAATAGTCCTGAGAATCCGGGAATGGGAGCCATCTGTCGGCAGATTCATCCAACTGCTGAAGATAGCTCTTGGCAAAGACGCGAAGACAACTTATTTACTTTCACACTTGTTTACACCTGTTCTCTTAGCTGCGCCTGCGTTAGTCAATTGTTACTCCGGGCCGCGTTAACGTCGATTGTGCCCGCTGACTTGCGTTCCTCGTCTCCCGTTGGGACAACGTTTACGTCTCGCGTCACACGTACACGTTGATTGTGTCCCAGCCTTAACGCTCGAGATGAAAGATCCAAATTCATCCCTCACAACAATCAAAGACATAATTCACGAGAATTAGTATAAATTATAATTTTACAAAACTAGAGCAAAAATACGAAAAGTTGCCTGCCAAGGAAAGCGAAAAATTACAGAATACAAGAGTTTTCTCCTTCAGGCATTACAAAGTGGCCACGAAATCTAGGCATATCATAATGAGCATACAAATAGGATAAATGCAGAGGTAGTTGGGCATCTAAAAGGTTTGAGCAGCAAAGGTAACAGTGAATAGGGTCAGAAATGAGTGGGCGAATAAGAAAATGTAGGTTGGAAGCTTCAGTAGCGGACACACACGAGGGAAGAGTGATTACTTGTTTTTTTCATGTTGAAAGAATGGATAAGAGTAAATTAACGAAGCAGGAGGGCGTGATGAACCAGATATATACCATGACAAGTTAGAATATAAATCATTTCTCTTCTTTAAGCAAAGAAATCATCGCCATTACTCAAACAGAGTTTTGAAGCTTAATCATTGAAATGATAATTGCTCTCTCCTCATTTTCAATTAACTGGATGGATTAGATATTTGGGGAGGCGACCGACAGCTAAGGTCATTTGCAACATAGGGGATAGGTAAGGGAGGAAGGGTGGATAGAAACCCTCATTAGCCTGCTCTTAATGATAGGCACCAAGGGGACCACGGTTTAACGTCACAACCGACAGACGGAGTATTATCTTTGAAACGCCCTCCACAAGACACTCAAGCAGAGATCGGGTCTCCTCTTAGATATATCCTCCTCTGGAGGGATTTGAACCCAGGCCGTCAGTATGGTTAGCCAGTACTCTAGCCACCACACCAACCCAATCCCCTTCAATTAACTTCTAAGCCAAATGTAGCACAAATAAGTTAAAGGTCTAGTGACTCACTAGTCACAATTCTCTCAGCTATTCTTCAATGACACAATTCCGCCATGGCGTTTTTTTCTCCAAATGGTAAAACATTTTTCTTTTCCATTTCAAATGGAAATACAACTGAAGCTAAGTTTTGCCTTCTTGCACAGAGGAGCGGAAAAGGAGGGGAAATGAATGAAAAAATTTCACTTGGCCATAACTAGACCGAATTTGTCATTTTTGGGATAACCGATGTAGTCTGCACAACGCAAAAACACAAAGCAATATTTCCACACTGCTCGATATACCATCATTGTTCACTCAATTGCAACACATTGCAGTCACGAACAGGTCAATTCTGTAACTTTGAACCATTTGATCCAAACCACCACCCGTAATTCCGTGAAAGCAAATGTGACCCGATCGCCAACAGGAACAGTCTCAGTTGATTTCAAAACGCTTCCCTTTCAACCTCCTTGGTGATAAATGTTTGGATATTTTTTTCCCAGTACCTCATTCAACCAGCAAAAGTCACGTCTCATCCTCTCCATACCTCCGCTCTTTACCTTTCCCGTCGACTTCGGTAAACGTAAATCCTCTTCCGTGTTGAATTCTCAGAGGTGGTTACAACGTGAAAAAAACTAGTTATTTATTTTTTATACAGACTACTCCGGAAAAAATGGCCACTTTTTGATGAAAATAACAAAATAATCCCTTTCTATGAAACTTTCTCTACAAACTTAATTTGAAATTACAAGGTGATGAATGCAAGAATGGGGAAAAATGGGGAAAATAGTGTATATTAACCTTATTGAAGCGCCATTTTTGCAAAAAAAAACTTTTAATGTGCAAATTTAATCCAAAAATTGAGCAGTGATTACTTTGAGACGGCATACAAGGTTAGTTTTGAATTTTTAGCGCATGAATCGAAGAATTTAGGTAAAATTTGGGAGCACAAATATAATTACTCGCAAAAAAAATATTTGTGATAAGCAACTTCAAATAAATATTTAGTGGTGGTAAAATCGAGACTTTCATGCAACTTAATGGTTTAATTGTTTGAGAATGATTACAGGAATTTACGGAAAATTGCGTAAGTTCGACAGAATATAGCACAGCAGTGAGCTCGTATGGCTGGAAAGCGACTTCATGAAAAATATTATCATGAATAACCCCCATGTTTAGTATATTAATCTTATTTTTATTTAGTATTTTAGTCATACTATTAATTTTTATCTGTGTTATAAATTTTGATAATTTCATAAATGAAAACTGTTCAACTTTCAATTATTTTTAGAAATAATCTTTTATGAAAACCGAACAGAAATTTTAGAGAACAGATGGGAAATTTAGTCGATTTTGAGTACATATATTCCCGTTTTTTCATTGATAGAGAGATTGACTTTTTTTTTAATTTATGCTCACACCCCCGAAAACAGCACAAAAAAGGCCTATCATCGGGTGATTAATAATTAACAATAGACGAATACCAACACCCATGTCCCGAGTGGTGAAACACCACCCAGGCGGGACTCGAACCCGCGACCCTCGGACTGGCAAGCGAGGACTTAACCCCGCCGCCACCGGGGCCGAATTGATTACTACATTGGAATAATTTGAAGAAAATCGAAGAGGTTTTCAATGATTCGGTTTAAAAAAATTCAGTATTCGTCCCGCCCTCTAAGAAAGTGCTTTCCATTGAGAGACAACTCCAGCCATTGGCGCTCATCCTGTCACGAATCAACCCTTCTTTGGCTACAACCTGACTTGCCCTCTTGCTGTTGCGGATAGTGCATTAGGAACGCAAGCACGGACCGACCTCACGTCGTCCATATCCTCTTCACTTTCTTCAAGGAGCATTCTGCATCGAAATGGAAGAAGTAATGTCGTATACCAGCGTCGATTCATTCAAAAGACGTCGTACTTTGAACATAATTCTGATATCATGTGCAAATCTTGAGGTCTATCTAGGTATTATGCAGCAGTGAAGAAACTGAGTGTTATATAATTCTGACACAGTGAAAGGAAGTGCGAAAATAATTCCCCTTTCTCTTCACATATTGTACTCATTTTTAATATTTGGGGCCCTCAAAATTCCTTTAAAAAACTAATACAATAACAAAGTAACATCAAAAGTGTATTATTAGGAAACAGCGAAGAAAACGAATGTTATAAGTCGTAACGCAGTTAATGGAAGAGACTTTCTATTTCAATATTGATCCTATTTTTTAAATTTTGAGTAGGTATTCCAAAATCTTTAATAAATACATAGAGTAACAAAAATACCAGTACAATTATATTATTAAATTTGCGCATATTACTGAAAGACTAAACAAAAATGAACTGCAAAAAAAGTTCAAAGATCAATGAAATGATGCTTTCAAAGATATACCTTTCTTAAATTACGAAAAAAACAACATGCTTTTCCGCATGCATGATGAACTTAATAATTTGTGTGTAAATGATAATAAAGGTTATATCCATTTACCGAGAAAACTTCTGGCTTTATCACATTATCGTAAAGCAAAAACCTAGCGACTATCTGGATGAACTTAGCGACACTAATTCGATCATGAATTGGCATCTAAGTTCACTGCACAGAAACTGCCTAATTTATGCCTTATCTTCAATTAGACAATCACAGGCGAACTGAGGTGGAAGCATTTATCCTATTTCCATTTCATTTTAAATAGAATGATCCAAATATAGCAGCATTGCCAGTTTAAAGTGTTTTGTGTTTGTATAGACTTAAAATCAGCATTTAATCCTTCCAGTTAACCCCACATCTGCTCACAGTTTGAAAAAGTATTTTCCAAACTGCATTGTCAAATGATTTTTCCACGCCTACGAAGGCTGCTAAGGTTTTTCTGCACACTTCTATTCTTCTATCGAAAATCTGTCTAAGTGCGAAAATTGTTTCTCTTGATCCTCTTCCTGTTCTAAACCCAAACTGGTCTTCGTCTATAGTTTGTTCCATTTTCCCCTTAAGCCTTTCCTTCATCACCTGTTATCCATCCTGAATTGCCAAATCTCAAATTATTCCCATGCGTTCAGTCTGGAGCAGCACAGCAATCCATCTTTCCTTGCGAAGCGGAGACCCTCCGGAAATAAAAATCATTCCATTGAATATCCCAATCCACGCTTTGCAGATTTCCCATATCTCTACTTCTATTTGCCCTCCTCGTAAATTTCCCCTTGCGCCGGATTTTCCATCAATACCCTCTTCCCCTATTCAATAAGTTAATGCACCACAGTACTTCTCTAGCGAAAGTCATCACACCAATGTATTATCTACATTTTAGATGAAGTATACATAACGTCCTCACATTAAGTGAAATACCTTGGAATTATTTAACTTCAGACATTTGTGGAGAGCACACGCACATATCATGTGCGGCACAGCATTTAAAGCATTGAAGAAACTAGTATTTATCAAACGTATCAAGGTATGTTCGATTGATATTGAGTGAAAATTAAACAAAGTATCTGTTATTGTGAGAATGTTGCCCGCACTCAATTTTCAAAAAAATATCGCCAGGTACTAAATTCACCGTATTAGCATATATCTTGTGGAAATAGAGTACAGACGCCATGTTTTCACAATAAATGTTTTTGTTCACTTTCCACATAAATTTTATTTCACCGATCAAGGCTTCGAAAAAACTATACCATTTTCAAAATGACACCTGGAAAATGACATAGTTTTGTAGAAGCCTTGGTCGGTGAAATAAAATTTCTGTAGAACGTGAACAAAAACTTTTATTGTGAAAACAAGGCACCGCCGGGTACGTTTAACGTCAGTACCGAAAATGATGCACCTAAGTAGTTGCTGGAATATTTTGACTTGGAAATCCAAATTTCCAGTTAAATATTTTGTTTCACACAGCACCTACACTGTATGTGGAGTAAACATAACATCTTTGGATACAGTTAAATATCTTGGAGTTACCTGAACTTCTGATATATCGTGGGGAGCACACAAAACACATGCGGAACATCATTAAAGAAACTAGGTTATGTTAAACGTATAATAGGAAGGTCCTCATATGAAAAAGTTACAGAGAGATGCTCCTTCGCTCTAGTTAGGCCACACCTCGAATACGCCGCGAGCATTTGAGACCTTGGTCATAAAGATTCAAGCAAAATGTAGATTTCTATGTACAGACCATGCATCTTAGGGCAGCAATAATACGAGTGAAAATACTAGCTCGGGACGCTCCTACTAATACCATAATCCTCTCGAGACGACGAATGCAATTGACGGGGAGACCGAATTTGAAAGGCAAAGTATTATCTATTAGACTCCGACAAACATTCACGGATTTTATGACTCTATACTGCTCAACCTTTTCTGAATGAGGATTTTCTCCGGAAAGCTTTCATTTTTCCCGTCGTATCTCTCCTCTTTCAATCTCGCTAGCAGTAACGAGTCCTTCGTTGCATCGCGAGGACGAGAAGTCATTTTCTCGTCGGTATTTCCTGGAAGCGGATGAACCTAGATAGCTTGCTCTCTCTAATACGAAGGCTCCGTAACACATCCGGTTTTACCGCTCGGTTTTTATGAGTTTTCTTAGCGCCGTCTTAAAAGCCTTACATGCGAACTACATTGTCTTTTATAGGAACAGACGTTTTAGCTCAGATTTGAAGGACGGCTTACCTACCTGCGGAGGATGTTTCTAACTTAGGCATGATTTGACGACGATTTAAATCCTCAGAATTCGAGTTAACCGGCATTTCACTTTGTGTATAGCCTCTAACCACAGTTAAAGAGCGTTAAACTGTATATGTTAAACTATTAGAAACCATTCGAAAACAGCAAACCATCCAATTAACGAATGTTTTGACAACGATTTAAATCCTGAGAATTCGAGCTAAACGGCATTTCACGTTGAATATAGTCTCTCACTACCGTTAAGAGCGCTCTGTATATCAAACCATTAGTAACCATTCGAAAACTGAAAACCACCAAATTAACAAACGTTTAGGCAGCGATTTACATTCTGAGCATTTGAGTTAAATTTCATTTCACTTTGTATTCTCACCACAGCTAAAGAGCGTCCTGGAAATGAAACAATCAGTAACCATTCGAATATAGCTTTCCACCAAATTAACTGAAATGCATTTTACAAACGATCGTATGAACAGAATGCGGCCTTTATGGTAAAATCGATGGTTCGGGATAAAATTTTATAAACCACTGACCGAACTTATAGTACCGAAGGACCTGTGGTATTATTCCATTTCATCCCTAATTTATTACAAGGAAGAGGCATAGTAATCAGTTCATTGTTTAAGGAAAATCCATTTATGGTAGTTACATGCAACCATGGTAATTTTTATCATGCTTCCAAAGACATAATATCAAATAGTTGTACTGATATATGTCTTATTAGCACATAATAGCATTAATATTAAGTACGTTCCCACACTACCTTTTTATAATACATAAGTAGAGCAATGATATTAAGCTCCATTGACTGAGCTTGCACTGATAGAAATTAGCGAACAGTTCGCCTCGAGAGAATATACCTACAGTGCTGGGCGTTAAAAATACTTTTAACATTCTGGTATTAAAGAATTTGGAAAGTAAATATGTACACAGGTCGTTTTTTATTAATAAAACATTCAGATACTATACCAAAGAATATGTGTACGGATTCTAACCAAATAAATACAATACGTTTTCTTCTGGAGTGATTGCCTTATCATAAGGTAAAGTCCCAGCATGCAAAGCGACCACATCCGTGTTACTACATCCCGCGAGTGCAGTCTCGCCAGAGCTAGTATCCTCTCGACACACACCAGAAAATTCAGTTACCGCTTATGACATTAAAGTATTACGACATTCTACAAGCAGACCTTGGAAGTTAACGACATGATTTGGGGAATTTGAAAATATCCGTTTAGTAACAGGAATTAATGAGTCCACGTTGATGTGATTCTCGTACGGTCGCGTGAAAATATTGCCTGCACTCAGCCTGCGGTCATCCTCTCCGACAGGACAACTACTTCCTCGAGAGGACTTATCTTCGGAAGAATATCCTTGACCCAATTCCCAAAGAATTGTCACGGTCGGAAAAAATGGGATCTCTTTCCGGGAAACGTACTACATGCACCAGATCTTAGAGAACAAAATGCTGATTAGTCCCTCCTGCGTCTGACTGGTTGGTAGACGTCCCGAATGAAGCATAGCCAATCTGCATACAAGAGGAATTAAGGAACACACATAGAGCAGCATTTAAACATTTTAAGATCAACTCAGCATTATTGACTACGGTTCATAGTTCACTCGCAACCAAGGTTGAAATTCCAACTCCGAAAAAGACAGAATGAAGATGTGTAGTCCAACAAAACTCCACTTACTGTTTCCCCAATAAAAATTCGGATTTCAAATAGAAATTCATCAAACTGTCAATAATTCTTTGCAACATTTTTGCACCAATAACTTCCTAAGGCAGTTTGAACGAGATGTTTCCTGAGTCTTAAAGTGACAGTGTTACCATTTTATATATTTATAATATATAAAGTTCTGTTGAAGGCTTCCGCGGGGCTTTGATAGAGGTTGATTCCTTTTTCCGGGTTCTCCGCCGCGTTGGTTCATGCTTGGGGACGATATTTCGCCGGCTGTCCTGCTGGCTTCCTCAGGTCCATGTAACCCCATGCTTGGGGACGATATTTCGCCGGCTGTCCTGCTGGCTTCCTCAGGTCCATGTAACATGGGCCTGAGGAAGCCAGCAGGACAGCCGGCGAAATATCGTCCCCAAGCATGAACCAACGCGGCGGAGAACCCGGAAAAAGGAATCAACCTCTATAATATATAAAATATAATATATAATTATATATATATATATATATATATATATATATATATATATATAATTTGAGAATTTTTGCCACGGAGGGTCATATATCGAACATAAATATTTCGTGCTAATGTATTGGTAGCAACTTAACTTTGAGTTCCTTCTTTTTTCTGAGGAAGGCGGTTGTGTCCGCCGAATATATACAAAAATATTTGTGAGTTTTTCTTTTATTGTGTTCTATCGTAACTGCCAGTCACGCCTGTGACATTTTTTATTGTATGTATATATATATATATATATATATATATATATATATATATATATATATATATATATATATATATATATATATATATATTTTTTTTTTTTTTTTTCACTGATTGTTCACATATGGCTCCTAAATGCAGATTACAGATGCAGATTATGTAAAAAAAATCGTCAAATAATATAATAATAAGGTGAAACCACATATAAAAAAGTTTTCCTTTAGTTTTTGAATATTTACTCTTCACTTGCATTTGAGACATAATTTTCTTCCTAAACTACTGCAATATCAGCAAAAATGCCTCGGAAATTTTAGCATAGTACCTAGAAAATCGGTTGGCACTCAAAGGGTTAAATAAGAATAACTGTATAAGTATCTCTATGTATATGTATGTATATAGTAAAAAATATCACAGACGTGACTGGCAGTTACACATAGAAAACACAAAAAAGAAAAACTCACAGATATTTTATATATATCCGGCGGACACAACCGTCTTCGTCAGAAATAAGTAGGTACTACTTATTAAATAAGTATTAAGTATTAAATATTAAATAAATATTAAGTATTAAATAAGTATTAAGCAATACCTACTTATTTCTTATTTTATTATATATATATACACACATATACCATCAGCCATTAGTGCGGAGAAAATCATTAAAAAAAAGGATGACCTAAGAAGGGCAGGATAAATAAAGTTCTTCGTAATAAGTATATGACTGAGATCAGAAAGTGACAAGCAAAGCAGCGGTAGTCTCCGAAAGCATCGCAAAAGATAAATGTACGTCTTCAAGAAGAAAAGTATTGCAACATCTTCGCAAAGATGTTATGCGTGAACCCAACCAAGCTCGGACCAACTACAGTGCACCCTTGTATTCACCAACGACTTTTTGACAGCTTAATTGTTAATTCTATTCTGACTAATTATCATGTTCAACAGAGAGATCACTGTATTCAGGCAGACATAGGAAGCTGGAGAAGAGAGATGCATACAATTTAAAGAAAGGCCAGAGGAACTTTGCTCGCTGATAAGTTTAAAATATGCTTCTCGAGCATGATTACCTGTCAGATAAACTTAATAACATTTTCATCATGTCTCATTTGCAGCACCATCAATGAATATCCTTGTGTTTCAAAATATGACGACGGTTGGAAAGCCGCAGAGGGGAAGAACCAGCTGCACAGTAGCAACCACCCATAAAAAGAAAGCCTTATTACCCTCAAAGAATTCTTAAGCATCATGCAGAGATTGCCACGATTACCTAATAAAGGCAATGTGCTCTCGGAATGGTATCTGTAGCGAATACTTTCTCATTGACATAAATAATACAGTAATTCCATAAAATTCAATGTTAACTAATTTTATTTCATCATACATGAGGCCTGACGATGTCCACTGTTGAAAAAAACCGGTCGTAGTCTCATCGAAAGATTGAAATTTTTTACAGGTGTTTTTACTCAGCGAGCAAACTCTACAAAGTTGAGTCGACTCTGACTAAATAATAACACAAATACTGGTCGATTAAAAAAATACAAGAAATACATCATAAGGTGTTTACGTAAGTGATTTTTAGTATTTTTGCTTGGCTTTGAAATTAAATATTATTTTAAAAATATAGATATTAAAAATATAACGTTTTAAAAAGCGTAAACATTATAAAAAATTAAGCTCTAAAGGCTAGCGTCTTTAAGGACCCATGACAGACAAACGCGAAGACTACCTTACTCCTTCATGAAGAGCCAGTTCTTTGAGAATGGCGACTGCGACTACCACCATGTTATGCTACCACTAAGCCGTGCCCAATGAGCTAAGATTAGGGTTTCTCTCTAGTGAGAAGAAACCAGTGGATTTCGTACAGTGACCAATCCGCAGTTTTGAAAAACACAACTCATACCAAAAAAATAGAACTTGATTCCCCAAGTTTTACCATTATATACACTGCGGTGGTATGGCAGAACGATACCGAAAAGACGAATGACGTAGGCAAGGGCAATAAAAGAGAGGGCTTTCCTTGGACAGGTGCAGTGGCTTTAAAAAAAAGGAGGCATTCTAAATTATATACGCCGAGTAAGTACGTGCAGCTGGCCACTCTCGCGGAAGAAATAGAGCTTTTCTCCACGTCCAGAGCTTTTATCAAAAGACCTAGAAGCATCTAATTTTTTACCCGTTTGGAGAGCAAGATGGGGATTCAAAACAGGGCTGCTGACTCCTGTTGAGGGAGGTGGGGGGAGGGGGTGGTAAATGCTTATATTTGACTTCCCCCAGGCACCGCGGTACCAACAGGGCGTGGGAGGGGGGTAAGGAATCTGGAATTTCAAGCGTATTTTCCATCCGAATCGCATTTACCTGAGCGATTCTTAGAGTGACCGCCGCTCACGAATGCAGTCGGTGCCGTCACTGCAAACCAGTGAACCACACCTGCGAGACCACACCGCCACCATCCTATCTGTTTCTCCTCCCGGCTCTCCCCCCCCCTCCCCTACTCACACGGCCAATTCAATAAACCCGGCACGCAAAGACTCATCGTGGTGGTAAAATACAAAGTGCACGTACGGGATAAAGGCGGGAAACGAGGGAAACATTAAAAATCGCCAAGGCGAGACCACAATGAAGAAGCTGCAGGAAATCAAATTCCAACATTGAACCGAGATAATGAATGATATTTAATCCCCTTCGCAACGAATGAAACACGGAAACAATGGGCATGAATATTTCAACTTCCGGTCAGAATAAAAATAAATTAATACATATTAATCAACCGTGGTTTGGATCTGAGAGACGATGTTAATGCCACCTCTTGCCGAGACCAAAGAACATGAACCGACTGGATAAAACACAACCTTATATCCACGAGGAGTCAAACCTTCTCTGAGTCACAACAGGGTTTTAATTTTAATTTAGCTTCAACCAATGAGACGATTCCCAGTCTAAACAGTCATGTGGAAGGTATTTTTTTTGAAGGGAGATGAATAGCCGCAGTGCAGTAATTCTTTACTCTCGAGCTATAAGCTTTACTTGGAATTACCAGGACCATTGATCTCACACTGTAATTAGTCGATGAAAATGTCAGCTATTTATACCCATATTTATCTACCCTGATTTTTTACAATGCTTCTGCTAAACAGTAAATAAAATCAGAGAGGATTGATAAAGAGGAGATTTGACCAGCTTTCCGAGCTTCTAGCAGCTTCTACTCTTCCCACACCGTTGTCCATCCCTGAAGTACAATGCACTCATATGCTCCGCTGTCACTAAACGCAATGGAACAAGACCTCATAGACCACAACATAAAAATACATAAAACGAAGACCAAAATCGTAGTTTGCGAAAGAGAGAAGCTGAATATGTATAAGTCACCCTCAGAGTAATGAAGTTAGAGCAAGTGGATTCCTTCACCTATCTCGAAAGTACAATCACATGGGACGGAAGAAGCACTTACAACGGACATCAAGCGGAGAATGCCCCAAGTTAAGAAAGCGTTCATGGGAAAAAGGCAACTGCTGTGCTCTAAGAAGATAGGAATACAAACCAGGAAACAGTACGTGAAACCATTCGTGTGGAGCGTAGCACTCGATGAGTCGGAAACATGGACCATTGGGAAAGCTGACCAGACAATACTGGAAGTCTTCAAAACCTGGTGCTGAAGGAGAATGGTGAATATCAAATGAACGGAAAAATTAAAAAATGATGAAGTGTACAGAAGAAAAGAAGAGGAAAGGACCATACGGAACACCTAACAGAAATGAAAAACAGGAGGGATTGGGCACACCGCGAGACACCATGGGTTTGTGAAGGACATAATTGAAGGTAAAATAGAGGGAAAAGTCCCCAGAGGAAGACCGCGGAATAAGTTCATGGACCAAATAAAGAGGAAAGTAAATAGGAAGAGCTACCAGGAGGTAAGGGAACTAGCATTAGATAGGGAAGGATGGAGGGCTGCAGTCGACCAATCTTAGGATTCAACGACCAATAATGATGATGAAGCTCCTGTGCACTCCGGCGATGGAACACGTGTACGGAGAGTATTTCATTGATTTTGCCACGTAGAGAGAATGGATGCGAGTCGAATGGTGAAACAGACACATGAAAGAAGAGTGCACGGCGTGAGATGAAGTGGAAGAATGAGAAAGTGATTGGTGAACGTGCGCTTAGCAGGAGAAAATTAGAGAACAGGATGGCGTGTATGAATCAATGCATGATTGTAGCTGAAGCAAAAAAAGGTATATAAGGATACGGCAGTAATAAAATATTATAAACTTTTTTCAGCGAGCAAGTTTTTTACACTCAGAATTAAGCTCTTTTGACTGTGCCTACACCATGAGGTAACAATATAATGGGGAAATATTTATTCAGTCAAGAGTATTTATCTTTTATCTTAAAGAAACGACGTCAAAATTGAAATGCGAATGCCAAATAACGTACACACAGGTGATGGTAATGCACCACATTTCCGCATAATGTATTGCACAAATTGAAGACAAAGTTCCATGGGTCTGAAGGATGACAGTGCGAAGCAGAAGAAAGAATATCATTTTTTCTCACATAACTTTAATTTTTTGCTTCATTTTGGTCATCTTTTGGCCAGGAACTAATTAAAACTCTTTATTTGTCGTCTGTTTATCCTAAAATAGTCTTAATCTTTGCTCTCTTTCCCTTTTTTGATTTGTCGGACCAATTTGAGTCTGTTTTTCTCTCTTTTTTCCTGGTTTCCTTTACCTTAACACCTTTTCTTTCTCTCCTCCATCTTCAACACATCCTATCTAAAAATCTCACTTTCTGTTGTTTCTGGCTGTCACCTTCTAAATCTTTTTTAAATTCTTGAATCAAATAAGTGACGACTTTTTTCCCAAAGCCACTTTTATTGCCTTTTTTGAACTTGCTGCGACTCATCTTTCATAACCGTCCTCAAAAAATTTCCAACTTTTTACTTTACTTCCTTTAAAAAAAATGTTTTTTTGCGACAAACAGTGTCAAGGGCCCAAACTCTTTAAAATTGAAACGGTATGTCGTCTGGCACGACTCATTTGCAGAGGCTACTGCCTTATTTATAAACAATGATATGATTTCCTCTTGTACTACCTTACGTTAGGCCAAGGTGAAATGGCTACGCAGAAGGCGCGATGGTACCGTCAGCTGCCGTCGAAGGTACCGTCGAAAAACCGGTTGCCGATGACGTTTGACCGATTTGCCGATGTTTGTCGAAGTTTGACCGGTTGCCGATAAAGAAGAACCACCAAAGACCGTTGGTAAGTGAAGGTAAATTAGTATGAGAAGTGTTGTTTGCGTGAAACGTGAAAAAGACGATTATAGTCAGAAAAAAATCTAATTCTAAGAGGACAGTACAAAATGGGAGTAGAAAAGTAAACATAGATAGCATTGTATTTACAAATAATCATTTTTCAATCATTGATTTTTTCAATTATTTTTTTCCCATTTTATGAATTTTTTAAACTTTTTTGTCTACATTTTTTAGCATCTTTTTTGTCTATTCTCATATTTTTGTTATTCTTTCCACTTCATCATTTTTTTCCAATTTTTTAAAACTATTTTTATTTTTAAACTACATTTAAAACTTTTTAAAGTTTTTAAACTGGGTTTTTAAACTGGGGTTTTAAACAAATTTTCAAGACTTTTTTTCCTTTTAAACTGGTTTTTAAACATAATTGTTATCTTCATCAAAGAGTAAACGGCACCCTTTTGTCCCTGTAATGCGCACTCCGCCCCACTCCCAGAGCGGCGGCTTCGCTGGACAATAAGGGGAGATGGACCGAATATTAGACCGCAAACCGTTGCGTCGCATGCACTCTCCGAGTCGTTTCTCACCGCCGCACAGTGGTCCTCGGTCCATGTATTTCTGGGACATGAAAAGATTTTCTCAGAGAAGATGAAATTTGGTGTACATAGGTATTCGTGGTCGCTGAATACGAATATGATGCCAAAACAATTGAATTTTTCCATTAAATGAGAAAACTTGCGGATTTCATTTTTTGCAATATTTGTGTGAATAGATTTCAGTTGGTGCAAACAGGACCAAATTAACAAGTAAAATTTATTTAGGCAAATGTCGGCAGACACTTATGAGTTTTTTGTATACTTAGTGATGTTAGTTACACTTTCCAATAGATTTTTTAATGAAATCTCTTGAAATGAGTGAATATTTCACTAAGTTTAATTATATTTCGCGGATTAAAGTTCTCTCATTTTCATGATTTTCAATTTGAAATCGCATATAATGACAACTTAGCAATAAATTTTTACTTGAATATATATAAACAGTACATACTTTCCGGAGATGAATCTAGTTCTTTGAATTACAAACGATGCAACAGTCTTCTATGTAAGCGACTCCGAAGTTAACGCGCATTTGACTTTCGATTATCAATAGAATGCATTCCTTACCTGAGCGTTCTCTTATATTACCTCTAACAGTAAAGATGCGTGATACCGGTTCAGGATCTTCGAATTCTGATGCGCCATCACTTACTCTATACAAACGTACTGCGCAAAAGATTTACCTGAATACTTTATTTTTCTTACCATGTCCCATTTTTCCATATGCTGGGACCACTGTGCGCCGCGCCCCACGCACGACGCAATCTTCGAGAAAAGTCCACGGCAATCCGCCGTCGCCGATCCGTATAACGCATTCCGACTCCGCTTCAGACAGTTAAATAATATCGCGACGGAAACTGGAAGCATCTTGCCGCTATTGGGGGGGGGGGGGAAGTTGGGGGGTGTGGAGAGGGGGGAAAGGGGGAGGGAGTTGGAGAGGATTTCATTTCTCCGAAGCAGGGGAGGATGGCTGGACTAGCGTAAAAGCGGCGACGCTGCTCGTCGTCGCGTTCACGATGCGAGAATAACAGAGAGAGAGAGAGAGAGATATGAGGAAACGGTCGGGGATTCGGAATCCGCGCTCCTCGGCGATATTGCAATGTGCCGTCTACGACATTATAAATGTTAGATGTAGTGGCAACTTTACTTGCGAGATATGCTAGATATGATACAAATGTTAGATGTATTCACAACTCTACTTTTCTGTACATGCGTTTCATCATGCAACTACCCAAATATGTAATGAGCGCTATTCTCATGAGTTTTTCTTGATTATTTTACTAACAAGTTTTTGGTTCCTGATTGGGTAAATATTATATATTTCTTTTCCATACTGTTGTTGTTCGATATATTATAAACAAACCTTTGTTCAATAGGAGTAAAGCTCCTAGAATAATAATTAAATTTATTAAAATTATTATTATTATATCTAATTTCGATTTTCAGAGCCGTGCGAGAAATTTTCCTTGCTATATCTAGGCTTGCTGAGGATATTTTATAGCTTTCCGAACGCTTCTAGCTATGAATATATGCGATACATCGCCTCTCAAAGTCACGCACTGTATTAAGCCATGCAGGGCTCTCCCGTTATCCCGGAATATACAGAAAATATTGAAGTCCCATATGGACTAGACCTTGCGGAATACACCGCAAATATTGAAGTCCCATATTGACCTGACCATACGAGTATATAACCTTGCTATATCATAGCTTCTCGGGGATGATGTCTTGCTTTTCCAACGTTCCTAGCTATGGAGATATGCGATACTTCTCCTCTCAATATCACGTCATGGATTAGGTCATACAGGGCTCACTTGTCAATATCCCGTTATTACGGAGTATGCCAAAAAATATTGAAGTCCCATATTGTCTCTTAGAGCTATGCGATACATCTTTTTTCGATACAATGTACTTCGTCCTCGCAATTCCCGTTCCTGAATGGAATTGGATGTATTTACAAATTGTTTATATTTCTGTCCGCTGCCCTATTTTCTTGGAATCACTGTAATATGTTACACCATCCAATTGGCAATGCCATACAAAATTCCATACCAAGTTGACCTCATTTTCCATAGGCTGAAAGTATGGAAAACAATGGGGATATGCGATACGAGAGATGTGATGTGATGCACTATATAATCCGATAAGGCGGAGTGATGATATTCACTATGCCATATCATGGCGGCCTATCTCGGCTGAGGCGGGGATTCCTCAACATAGATATGCGATATGTCGCACGTACCGCATTACAATGTTGAGCCTATGCGCTATGCGATATACCCTTTCTATATCATCCGATATTTTGGATGTATCACTTTGCTATCCTGACTCTCAGATCCAAGCCATATCTCGTCTCGTGGAATCATACCCACCTCGGTATCATTGAGATAAGGTCATCACCAGCAAATCCGGAGGGCGTATTTCCTATGGCTGGTTTTTCACCAGCCAAGGAATGGGAAGTGGTGGACGTTTTCCTAGGCACACTAGGTAGGAAGCTGCCTAGGACATGAACCTGGAGGAGGCCCGGGATTGGGAACGATATATATTGACGACAAAGATTGGGTATAATCTTAAAGCATGAATTCAATAGAGGGCGCGTGGGCTATCCTCGCAATGTATTGTCAGTGGAGCCAGAGCAAGCTGGCACGCGTGACGTCAGGCATATCAACCGACTGATGTTTATAAGCTTGAGCCTGGAGAATAAGTATAAGTAATCCTGAATAATTATTTTTAGTGACGCCTTCTCGGTCAGGAATGTCAGAAATTCTAAGTCAGATATTAAATATTTATTTATTTATTTTCACTGCCCCGAATACAGCACATTAGGCCATTTTACGTCGGGTGAATAACAGTAACAACGGACGAGACATAATCACCCATGTCCTGGGCAGAAAATATTCTACCCAGGCGGGACTCGAACCCGCTACCCTCGGGTTGACAGGCGAGGACTTTACCCCGCCGCCACCGGGGCCGATAATATTCGTTTCAAATTGCAAATTAGCATCAACAATTTATATAAAAATACAAAACATGCCATTTTAAAATGGGCGCTTTAGCGATATTGGCAGCCTCGTCTTCCCTGACGTCATACACCTGAGGGTTGCTCTGGTGACAGTTCTCCTCGCCCACAGCGTCCCTACAGTATACATTCTCTAAGGTTAGAATACGCTTTCTCTACTTGACTTAGTTTCAGAAATAATGCTGTAGGTGGAATATAGCGAGATCATCAGCTCCTTTACAGGCGAGACAGTTCACCGCTTTGTAATATATATTCTAGCAATTATAAATCTAAAAATTATAATGTACAAAAAAGTGTAATTGACATTAGTCTATTTCATTTTTAAGTCAACTTTTCTATTTTCTTAGGATAAATTACGCACAGTGAGTTAAAAAGCGAAGTGACTTTGTTTTCTACCACCTTATCTTCCAAAGGCAAATACTGCATGGAAGTTTGAAAGATTAGTATAGAATTGGTTACTGAATAATAAAAACGTAGATTTTTTTACAGATAAATAAAATTTTAAAAATCGTACACACCACGAAGTAAAATTTTTTGGCTAAATAAATTTAAACAAAACATTATTCACCAGTATTATTCAGTTATTTTTCATTCAATTGTTCAAGTAGTTTAAAGGCATAAATTATTTCGTTTTTTTTTTTAACCGCATCGTCCGAGTTGAATTTCTTCACTGTAGCATGATTTTGTTCACTTCACGCATTCGTATTAAGGATTACGGCTACTCAAAGCAAGTGTTTTTTACAGTATTCAAGGCGGCCGCAACTACGGGGGTGAGTGCGCAGACCACTAAGAGTCCGTAGTCTGGGTAAACACAGTGGTCTGCGCGTCGGTATGGCAGGCCAAAGGTCCGTGGTTCGATTCCAGGTCCAAACCGATTTCTTTCTCACGACGATATCCACGTATGTTTCTACTCAGGAGTGCCTATACTCCTGATACTGTTTGCTGAAACGAAACTACTTACATTCCCTAATGGTATGTTTAGTAAGGAAGAAATTGACCACTATGATTTATAAAGAATTTTTCCTAAATTAAAGGAAATGAGCCCTGCTCCGTCAGATGCTTATGGTATCTGGGTGTCTCAGTCGCGGCCTGGATGTCTGTGCAGTTGACAAGCTATTTTTTACTCGGTTTCGCGATTTACGTTGCAATTCATTGCTTTGTTTGAACCAAATAAAATAGATATTGAAAATCCACCATTGCACGATCCAACAGCGCGGTCCAGATGCCTCAGGTCGGACTCCATCTCGCCAGGGTTGGGTAGGGTCAAGCGAGAGAGGTCAACTAGTAGACGCCCGGCTGGCGAGGCATGGAGTGCCGGCGGCCGAATAAATAACCCCCACAAGCCTCGAGTTCCAATTCGGCGGACCTGGGAGCGGGGGTTGGGAGGGGGGGGGTGGTGGTTGCGGGTGGACGCCATACGAGACAGCTGAGGCCGGCTCTGCGGAAGCGAGAACGGGAGGAACTTCATATATGTGTGTCTCGCTCACTCCTGGACTACAACCGAGCCAAGGGATCGCGACCCAGTGGAGGGAAGCACGTAACGCGCGATCAAGGGCTCGAAATCAGGGGAGAGAATAGCAGGGGAGGAGAAGGAAAGGGGAATGTACAAGACATTTCCCACACGGTCGGGCGTGACTCCCGCTTCAAAAATGGGAAGGACACGCTTCGAATACAATACGAGAATGTTGCTTCAAACCCGCCGAAGGGAAGGGGTTAAACTCTCGATGAAAACCGAATGACAAAGAAAACCTGTGCGAATCGTCGGTGAATTTCAACGAGAACAGGAGTATGAATATCGTGAACGATGGCCAATTAGCCTCACAAGAAAATCGCTCATCACACCATGAGAAGAATGAAAAAACTAACGTGGAAGTAATGGCGAAATAAAATATCACTCGAGTGCTAATTTCTGATAAATAATTCAGCATACTGGAACGCAGGAGAGGAATCTTTTATCACTTACTAAGTTTTCAAAAGGAAATAAAGAAAAATACACGGAGATTATACTAAAGCTACGAGATAATCAAAAATCATGTTAGAAAAGTCTTCTTCGGTTTTCCACCAGGCGGCGGGGGGTTTGCTTGAACCACATGAGATAATCTCGATCACGTAACTAATGAATCACGTGGTACAACAACGAATGGTGGGAGATTTAGATGAGTTTTACATGCTCCTCGGATATATATCAGAAGCATCTGATTTGTTGTTTATTGTGTAAATAATCGGAATATGGAATCGGAGACTCAATGGGTTTTGTGAAGAACACAATTGAAGGTAAAATAGAGGGAAAAGTCCCCAGAGGAAGAACAAGGAGGAGGGAAGTACATGGGAAGAGATACCAGGAAGTAAGGGAACTAGCATTTGATAGGGAAGGGTAGAGGGCTGCAGTCAACCAATCCTAGAATTGAACGACCAATGATGAATTGGAATATAAAAATAAATAGACAACAATACAGCGAGAAAATCTCGATCGGGAAGGCTGCGTGAGATTTTTATGAGTGGTTTGAATTCATTAAAATCTTGAACCCTTCGTGATAATAGGACGTGACTCCTTAGTTATGTGCTCGAAATAATCTCGAAGAGCACAACCCCCAAGAGGAACGATATTGGTAGGTTAACATTTTGGTGACAGCCCTCGCGATATTCCCCAGGGTATCCTCATCATGCTCGGAGGACGATGGCGTAGGAAGTCGTCGAAACGTCGACCAACCAATACCTGGCCTGGTGGAAAACCAAAAAATAATTTATTAACATTATACGCCGGAAATGTACCGACTCATTAATCAAATATGAATTCATTATATGGAAAGGTTATCCGTTTTTCTATCACATATCAAAACTAATTTGTCGTTCATCTAGCATGCATGCAGAAAAAATGTTCTTAAAACGTACCCGAACAAATACTCACAGTGTTAGGATTTTTTTCCAATGGCTCTGCCCTGAATATTTTCGCTACTTGCATCAACAATAGTTAAACAATAACGGCATGCTCTGTCAAGTATTTAAAACAAATCCATGGAGCTAGAGAAACGAATCTTCCAGTGGCTGATAAAGTTTTCTTTTTAGGTCTCATTATAAGTAGCGCGCGTCGGATGTCACTCATATGCGTGTTCTCCCATAATTGAACATTTTCAATGAATAGCTCAGACATTTTCTTCTTCTCATTTTATAATTCCATTAAACAGTAATATAAAACCATATTATACTAAATTTTCAATAGGTCCTTAAAAATTTCATTAAAAATAAATTTCCTTAAAAATAAATAATCAATTTGGCGCACGAAAAATGCCGTATCTTAAATAATGAAACATTTGGAAATAAAAGAATCTTTATCATCATAAGCTCAAATATGTGGACTAAACAAAAAGGTTTGCTGATCTGGAGAGAATTGCATTCATAAGAGTGGACCATGAAAATATGAAAAATATGGGTTTTAAAAATTAAGGATCGCTTTTACAACGTCTTGTTAGCGTTAAACACAAGATTACGAAAGCTTCTCGTTAACTTAAAGAAAACTGAAAGACAGAGTTTCGTATGCATATCAAACAAACCGTTCAGTTAGAGCAGCTTGAGCGAAATATATCAATTCGCCTAGAAAGCAATGAATGTAGTCTCGTCGTAAAGAGACATATCAAACTCTCCCAAAGATACCAAAACAGCAGCCCCTTACCGAACTACTCTCCGAGATTTTTGACGAAAAATACCAGTCCTCTAACATGGAAAATGGTGAATTTATGCACTCCAGAGAGACCTTATATTAAAAAATGAGGAACTTACAGCACCTAGACATCGTAAAAAAATAAATCGGGAGTTTTTATGTTTCCTCGACTATTTTTAAGTTGAATCATATTGTCACCGCAGTAACTTTTTTAACAATCGGAAAAATACCTACTGTTGTGAAAGAGTTTTAAACATACTGCGCGAAAAAAATGAGTAAAATTTAATATCTTTGAAAATATTTTTATTTAATTACTTAGAATTTATGTTATATTTATATAAAAGTATATTATTGCACTATTAATATCTCAATATTTAATTCATGCTTCCTAAAGCTGCATGAAATTAACACGTATAATTTGGAAATTATCTCCAGTATGACTAGGGAACCATCTCGCTCAAACTACCTTAAGTGAGCGCTATTGATTGGAAAATGTATTAACTTTGGTTTTCATACAGAGAAAAAAAATATTTCACCATATATTATAAAGCCGCGCCTTGAATGTTTAATCTCGCTCAATGCCAAAAAGATGACCTTTCTAAATATATTACGCTTTCGCCCAATGACGCAGGCGGCTTATGGTATGCACGGGTAAATAACCTCTTTCCCTACCTGAGCCTTATCTTTTTTCAATTGACCCTTTACGCGCTAAAATGATTTATGGCGGCGGAAAATAATCTTGCTCCCGGAAGTGCAGCATTTCTGTGCGTACAACCTCACAACGCAATGGAGATACCGTTTTTCGTGATGGGAGAACAGGAAGTGTTAATTAATACCTTTAAACCCGTCAAAGTCTGGGATTGGATCATAAATCTCGGCTATAAATATGCCTATCCCCCTCTCTTCCTCTCTCTCCCTCGTCTCTGATGCCAAGTAGATGTGTGTATTAACTTACAGACTGCAGACCTCTCGAGACACCTCGAAGGCTACATCTCAATTCCTCTGAAATGCATGATTTACCAAGAGCCTATTCATGAATTTCCACCTATACTAGTGAAAATCCTCCAAATATCTCACAAAGATCCGAAAGTAGGTTATTTTTTTCATTATACGTAATGCCAGCCAGTGTTTCTATCACGAAATTATTCCATTTTTTTCAACAGAAAGTTGGGCTTACACTGTCAAGTTCATTGCGCAAGTTACATGAAGCAAGCGACTTTCGACGTGACGTTTAACGAGAAGTAAGAAACTGCTCACCAAGTACACTGGCAGTGCTTTTAAGTTTCGACTTCATTACAGAGGCGTTGTTTGTAGGAGTAAGCTTAAACCTATTTTCCTCTGTATCAACTTGTGAAAAATTTTTGGCAGAATAAATTAAATCTTTCGCCAGTTCTTGCAGAAGAAACTCGCCAGTATATACACACCTATAGCGAGTGACGCTTGCTTTTAGAGATAAATTCTACATTCTTATTCATCTCAAATACACAATACCCCGGGAGCCGCCGCATGGACGTGTGGCAGGGGGTGTTAGATCACCATCCATGTAAAGGTGTAAATTATTTTGGAGATGAAATGGTAACATGTATTATAGGAGTGTATTTAGTGGAGCTCAATTTTGATTGAGGTCACTTATTGTTCGCGGAAAGAACGAGTTTTTGTGCCTATCTGTTCTACAGTGTATCTCTCTTATTTTATCGCATCTGTCAAACCTAGAGATTTAGTGAGAAGTCATGATAATATTCACTGTGTCGCTCTGAAAAATACCAGTTCTGAATTTCTCCAGCAACCTAAGCCTGGCGCGTGCAGCCTCCGAGTCTTTAGGGGATCCCACTTTAATCCCTCTGAAAGTTGTGAGACACTATATGTACGAACGTAGCAGTTTTTAACAAAGTGCGCTGCTTTCCTTTGTCTTATATTAATTTTTTTGGTTAAATCTTTTTATCCAGGGTCCCAAATTCTCGCGGCGTATTCGAGGTGTGGCCTAACCAGAGCGAAGTAGCATATCTCTTTGACTTTTTCATACGAGGACCTTCCTATTAAACAGTTGGTGGTTTCCGACGATAATTTATGGAATTTACTAAACAGTCTGAATGGATAGAGTAAACTTTGTTATTCCACAATACATTCATTGTGGAAAAACAAAGTTTATTCATTCAAAATTCCTATTATACGTTTAACAAAACCTAGTTTCTTTAATACTGCGCCGCGTATGTTCTGTATGTGTAATCCCCACGATATATTATGCAGTAACGATGCCAAATTCAAAATCATGGCAAAGAATAACAAAATCCCATATTTTACCTAAGAGATTTAGAATCATTTCCGGCTAATTTCTCTCCCGGCAATGAATTGTAGTTATGAAAGTGACTGTTTAGCTATCTACGGGTATCACAATCTAGAAGAAAGTTTAGCTCCAGTAACTTAAGCCTACATCATGTGAGCACAGACTATTATAGTCTCACCAACTGCATTAATGCACAGTAATCTGGAGATAGAATGTGGGCAAATAGTCTTCAAATTTCCCCAGAAATTAGGCATCAGCATTTCTTATCTTGAGTGAAATGACTTTCTGCGGCAAATAATAAACTTATAGAATTATGAATTAAATTTACTTCAACATACATCAAAGCCAATTATTTTTATTCCCACCTCGTAATTACCCGGCAAAATTGCATCCAGGCTCTATCACTTATGAAGTTTTTGGATAAGTGCAGTAAATGACAATCTCAATTCCAGCATCTTCCATTGGCTACGATGACTACCTGCACCAACTAAAAATTACCATCCGTAATGAGATCCGTTGCGTCTTGATCCAGTTAACTAGGAATTTGAGCATAAGAAATTAAATTACTTTTCGAAAATATTTTTTGCTGTTATACCGTCAACACAGAAAAATGTCCTCCCAATTGGTACTACTATTTGCTAACAATTTTTAGAGGTATTAAGGTGGGAGCCCCTAGAGACTCGAATGCTAAACGCCAGGTTTAGCTTGGTTGAAAATACAGAACTGGTGTTTTTTTAGAGCGACAGAGAGAATATTATCATGACGCCCCGCTTCATCTCTAGATCTAACAGAAGCATTTCCGTGCACAATAAGCAATCATAATAATAACTGAACTCCACTAAATATACTCCCATAATATATGTCACCACTTAACCTGCCAAAACCTTATTCCCTGTATTCCTACACACGGCTGGTATCCAAACATCCCTGGCCACACAGCCATGCGGACCATGGTGGTATGCAGATGTAGATTTAGAAGTTAAGCTTGCCTTAAAGATAGTTTCTAAGAAGACTTGTATTGTTACACAACTATAACGACCCCCGTAGTAAGCGCTTTTCCTTCTAGCGCAGAAAAATGCCAATGCCCAACAACGGAGCTCCACCAGCCATGTGTTCCTCGGTGCAGTTATTAACCCCATCAAGAGTAATACGCTCTATAGCCTATCCGTTGATAAAAATGAAATGTTTTAAAACTGGGACTCTTGGGTGATAGGAGTCAATTCGACAGTTCGACTCCCCTTTAGTGGGGCAGCTGATTGTAATCTCGATTGTAAATGATTAACGCACAAAAAAATGCTTCAAAAATACCTAAAGAAAAAAGGTTCGATGGTATAAACGGTAAGAATATCTGACCAGCAATCGAGAGCTCCCGATTCGAATCCCAGTCAAATATAAAGAAATTTTTTTTATATCGCAATCTCCAAATAGGTGTCATGTCTCGCAGCCGTGAGCGTGACTGCAAAAAAATTATCTTTTATTCATTTTTGCAATGAATATGGCTCAAAATTCCCATGCTTATTTTGATAAAATGAAAACCCAAGGGAGGAGGAGTTAGTAATATTTCACAAAAAAAACATTATTTTCCGCGTTATATCACTATTTCCACGATGTGACAGGACAAATCCGTCAATGGTGGCAATGCATTGTTTTTAATCTGCCAAGAGGGTGGCGATAACCACGTTTGTCCCTCGAAATTAATTCGAAGCGAGGCTTCTCTCAGCGACTTTGCTGAGAGGCCACTTGGTGGAGGGTGAGGGTTGTGAAGTGCTCGTTGCGGAAAATGGAGGGGGAAGAGGGAACTAGATTTGGCGGCAGGGAAGAGGGGGGGACTGCGGGGAAACGAAAAAGAGATAAGTGCGGTCACTCCGCGGGCACCGAGTGTCACTACTCAGCGAAAGCATAAACATTCCCACAAGCGAGCTGCACAGAGCGTCTACCAGCCGAGCATGTTCTCTCGAGTGGATGCTTGAATCACAATTACGAAAAGGCGTTTTTAACCCTCTTCGTGCTACCCTCTTCCGGCGGAACTGGCGAGATATGCAAAGGGTAAAATTATAAAACCTATCGTTTAAGGAAAAAAATCTGTGGATTCATTGTTTTATAAATCGAATACGGGGTTCATTTAAGACCAGTGGTAGCGTTTTCGACCCCCGTTCCAAGAGTCGCAGGTTCGAGACCAAGAGTTTTGGTCCAAAAAAATTTCAAAATTTATAATAAACAGGCAAAATATTTTCCAGGGTTGCCAACCAACTTTGCACGCTACCAAAATTTGTCCCCAATACTGAGTAGCAGCAGTCCCAACAGAAGGCATCGATGGCATAGATCAAGGAGATCGGACACGTATCATCAGCCAGAGCTTCGGGTGAGAGTGGATGTCCACGGAATCGGCCGGGGTACTGCGAAGTGGGAGGCAACGGGGAAACCACCACATCTACATCTGCATACTACCCTGATAGCCGCCGCATGGGGGTGTGGCAGGGGGTGTTAGGTCACAAACCGTGTAAATAAGTAGGTAAGGTTAGGTAGGTAGGTAGGTTTTGTCAGGTAAAATGGTGACGTGAATTGTGGAAGTGTATTTAATGGAGCTCAGTTTTCATTGCGGTCGCTTACTGTGCGCGGAAAGAACAATTTTTTGTACCAATCTGTTCGGCAGTGTATCTCTCTTATTTTTACCCTTCTGTCAGACCTAGAGAAGTAGTGAGGCATCATGAAAATATTCTCTGTGTCACTCTGAAACACCTCTAGTCTCCCTAGTATATGCAGCCCTGCATTAAAACTATACGTTTATGACGTGATGGCACTCCTCCCAGAAAAATATTCCGGAGGTAAAAATAGTCCCCCAATCGGATCTCCGGATACACTATTTTATTGGTGCTCTTTCATTTTCTTCACCAATGGAAGTCTGGAATAGTTCCTGCTCACATTTATGCGCTGATGGCCGACGGAATTCTGGTCTTACCGTAAATATTAGTAAAACTCGATCTCCGCTTACTTTATGGTACTCCATCACAATTTTATTGACTTGAAACTTTTACATACCACAGAAGGTTTCAAATTTCAACACAACCCGGGTTTCTATGGCTAAGCATCATCTTCAGGTGATAATGCAAGTATCTCATTCTCTCATATACTACCAGTAAAGGGAAAGAGGCTTTCGGTGCTACCAGTACTACTTTTGGTACTAATACGATGGTACCTGAAGATGATACTTAGCCATCGAAACCCGCGTCGTGTTGAAATTTGAATTATTCTGAGGTCTGTTAAAATTTCAAGTTAATAAATTTTAGAAAGCGATTTGAAGTTTCATTGATTGTGTTAAAATTTAATTGGCTACCAATGACACTATTCTAATATATCATCGGAAAAATGAATACAATTTTTCAGTACAATTAATTGGACAATATCTTCTTATGAGCCGATATATCGGGTCGCCGCTCATTACACACGAAATGCAAAAGCCGACATACCTATAGGCCCGTCGCGCTAACATGGTTAATTTTTTGAGATCCTCATTGTTCTTGAAGGAGAAATAAGAATTCTCTTCGACTTCATTAAGGAACGCATAGGAAAATTGCATCAACCGATGGTAGGTTACTCGGGAAGGTGGACTTGGTCATTCCCGTCAAAATGCACAGCCACGATGATCGATTAAGAAAATATGGAGGAAGAGTGGAGAAAAACCTTGCGATGGCAGCAAACCCAGTTCAAGTTTGTCGTCAAATTTGCAAGAGATAACAATTGACGTCTCTTGACGGACGGGAAACGGACAGTGACGTCAATTTTACGTGGTCCTCCCATCGGAGAAAGAGAGTTTAGACTGATAAGAATTTCAGCGCCCACTATTGACCGCTTTACCAAACCTAGATATCGGTAACTGACCAAACCTTAGATAACGGTCTGTCACATATGTAGTTCTTTGTTTCCAAATTTCATCATTAAACATTAATTATCCGCAAATTACTGACAAATAATACTTAATTAAGTTAAATTATCTTGCCTTGTGAATGAAAAAAATTACGGAGGACAATCAGAAAATTAGATATTTCGTAAATATTGAAATAAAAGCCCTTCTCTGAACGACTGTCGTTAGCGTAGCGTGACGGAGGAGTCAAAATATTTAAGATCGTTTAAAATTTATCGTTTCTTGTCATCAACCTTCAACGCCCGGCCATCGTCATAGGCTGAACTAACACACAATCACTTTGCTCCGCGACTGCCACCGTCCTTTTACATCAAGTCAGGGTACGTCGATCGTAATCCCAAGCTTAGACATCTACTTTTATTTCTATTATAGCATATAAACTAGCATTGAGCAGCATTAATAAAAAACAATTAATGATCAAAAACATTTATCAGTTCATCGACAAAAATAGTCATCTACCATATTTATTTTTCTGAAATGATTATTTTGTTTTATTTTTAATTTCTCGTGATGAATTTTCCAACATTTATGCATAGAAAGATATTAACGTCAAAAGTTGAGCATTTTAATTAAATATATTTATTTTTCATTCCTCCCAGTAATATACGATCGGAAGCATGGACCATTGGAAAAGTAGACCAGATGAGACTAGAAACCTGCGATACCTGGTGCTGGTGGAGGATGCTGAAGATAAAATGGACGGACAAAATAAGAACTGATGAAGTGTGCGGAAGAGTAGAGGTGGAAAGGGCCATATGCAACACCATACAGAAAAGAAGAACCAGATGTATTGGACACACTCTGAGACACAATGGGTTTGTGAAGAGCTTAACTGAAGGAAAAATTGAGGGAAAAAGTCCCCAGAGGAAGACCCAGGAATAAGTTCGTAACGAGCCAAATAAAGAGGAAAGTACAAAGGGAGATATACCAGACGGTAAGGGACCTAACATTAGATAGGAAATTGTGGAGGGCTGCAGTCGACCAATCTTAGGATTGAACAACAAATGATGAAATTTAAAATGTTTAGAAAACAAAACGAAATAAAAGAACCAAATCCCGCATCCAAAACTTCCGGAAGGGAAATCCGGGTGGAACGAACAAAGAGGTATTTATTCGCTATTTAAACACGTTTCCCACAGAGCAAGTTGAAGGATGGATTCCAGGGTAAAAAGTGATGAATGGGTGGAAAAACCTAATGATGCCATCGCCTCGGGAGACGATTACTGGGAATCGCGTCTTCTTCAATCGAACATAAACACGTTTCAAGGAGAGAGGCCCCGGGCCACGAGCATCTCCAACCCCCTAGCTCTAGTCCCCCGCCCAGTAAAACCCTCAGCGCGAAAGGAGACTTCGCGTTAACCCACTCTCGGGAGTCGGAGAGTAGTTCGCGGAAAGGATTCCATCATCCAATAAGGAGCAGAGCAGAGCGAGCCTTACCCTTCGAAATTGTAATTCGAGCGCCTTTGCGATGCACAGAAAGGTGACTAAAAAAGGGCTATGGGGATGGAAGTGAGGGGGAGAAAGGAGAGAGACATACAGTAATTAGACCAAAGGATTCGTCACATAAATTCCCGACGAAAATCTCAGCCCGCTTAGGACGTGTCAGATAAAAATATCAGGGAGAGATTCAAGGTAACAGAGAATACGGCCGGTTCTCACCCGAGTGTAAGAAAATTACGTAAGGACTTAGCACAGAGTTGGAATTCATTCTCTTTCATAAGGCCTAAATTCAATTCTCTAATATGATTCTCAAATTAAACACCAAAGATTATAACAGCAATATACATATAATACCATGTTAATTCAAATTTTATCTGTGACTAAAATACGGCGCGGAGGGGTGCGAAAGTTTTTCTGAAGGTACACAAAACATGAAATAAACGGCATATGAGTCATACTGCGTTGGAATCACCTTGAGGTTGTTGGGGCGATTTTCGTTCCAATAACATATTTTTGCCAAATTTTTCATGGGCGCAACCGTCGACAATATAAATGGATAACAATTAACAAAACTTTATGTAACGTATTGTTTTTTGTTGTAATTAACTTCTCCTTAAACACGAAGCCTCATGGCACTTGACATAAATTTCAGAATTATTCGATGACCTGGAAACAGATTTTCTCCTAAAATTAAAAACGTACGTTCCAAATTTCTAAAGTGATTCCATACATGTATCACGGTATTATGCCGAATAAAAAAATGATTAAACACGGTTTTTGCTTGAATTTCAAATTTAGAGCCCTAAACTCAAGTGACATCTATGCTTAAATAGGGACGAAAATTTTAAAATATAATTCTTGAAGTATTAATATTACGACATTCATGGTTATTTACATTTTATGAGTAAAGGGACTCAAGGGAGTTAGAGCAAAATATCATTTGACATAGAAATCGATGACTTTAGTCTCTTTTTAAATAAAAAATATCTCACCCTTCCAAAGATAATAAAATATCAGCCCCTTACCGAACTACTTTCCGAGATTTTGGACGAACTATAATTGCCATCTTACATGGTAAATGGTATATGTGTGTACTTCAGAGAGACCCAAATTTTAAAATGATGAATTTCTAACACTTAAATCTCATAAAAATATTAATAGTTTGTATTTTCTATGTTTTATCAACCAGTTTTGAAAATAAATCATATCATCACCGAGCTAATTTTTTTCCGAATCGCCAAAAAAACCTTTCCTTGTGAAGGAATTTTAAACGTACCTTGAGAAAAAAATGAGTCAAGTTAAAAACTCGTGCAGATATTTTTATTTAATTGCTTAGAATTTCAGTTGCATTTAAATATATTATTGCACCATTAATAATGCAATATTTAATTCATGCTTCCTACAGCAGCAGAAATGAAAGCGTCCAGTTCGAATAGGGAAACATCTAGCTCAAACTACTATTGAGGTAGTTTGAGCGAAATAGCATCTCACCTAGAAATCAATGAATTTAGTCTCATTTTAAAGAAGCGTATATCACACTTCCATTGAAACCAAAAATTCAACCCCTTACTACAAAAATCTCCGAGGTATTTTCTAGAAAATGCCACCCCTATTACATGGGAAATAGTACGTGTATGCACCCCAGAAGGACCATATATTAAAAATGAGGCATTTCCAACTCTTAGATCTCAACAAAAAATCAACAGTGTGTAGTTAGTATATTTTCTCAACTGTTTTTGAAAATTAATCATATTGTCACCGCAGTAAATTCTTCGGGATCACAATAAACCTTCCGTTTTGATGGAGTTTCAAACGTACCGCGTGAAAAAAATGAGTCAAGTTAAAGACTTTTTTTTTTAATATTTTCGTTTTATTACACGCACTTTGTGTCATGCAAAACTATTTATTACACATTAATAAATCAATATTTAATTCGTGTATCTCACAGGTGGTGAAATTAAAACATATAATTCGAATATGAACTCTATTATGATAAGGGAACTATCTCGCTCGCACTACCGCAAGATTTTTTTTTCGACTTCCTTGAAAAGTTATTAAAATGTGCACTCAACGATTCATGATTCGCGCTCCAACAACCCCATGACAGAGGGTTTAGGTGAGGCAGGAAAGCAACCTTTATCGGGCAAATGCGGGGAAACAGGGAAGGATAGAGGAGATGGCTGGGGAAAGCGTCAGATAAAGAGGAGGAGAGGGGGAGAATGAAGGCTGAGTCTGAGGCGTGGGCGTCGAGAAGGGGCGGGAGGGCATAAAACGTCACACGGGGAAGTGTCTCAATTACCGAAGCAAAGGCCTGGGGCGGCGGGGTGGGTTTGAGGGGGGAAGTAGAATATATTGCTGAAGAGGGTTGGGGGGGTGGTGGGTGAGGAAGGTCTGTAGGTTGAATGAAGGAGGCTTCGGGGGTGAATTAGGGCATTGACGAAATTGAACGTTCACTCTCTCCCTCTCTCGTTCGCGAGAGTGTACCTGCCTTGCACCCTTGTTGCGTGCCCCTCCGGCCCAGGAGGAAAGAGAGGGGGATAGAAAAAGATTTCTTGTTTCATATCCAACTTCGGGGTGCTGTTCTATGCATCCATTCATTGGTCGTTCAATCCTAGGATTGGTTGACTGCAGCCCTCCATCCTTCCCTATCCAATGCTAGTTCCTTTACCTCATGGTGTCTCTTCAAATGATTCCAAGATTTCCAGTTCTAGGTGTGTTCATCTCTTTATATAGACAAACGCACGTACTTTGTGGTTGCTGGTTGTGGGCGGAAAAAAAAAATTTTTTTGAACCCATCTGTTCGGCCATGTATATCTCTTATTGTATCGCTTCCGTCAGACCTATAGATGTAGTGAGATGTAGTGAGGCGCCAGAGATGTAGTGAGGCGCCATGTTAATATTCATTGTGTCGCTCTGAAACACTCCGGTCTTTAATATCTCAAGCAAACTACGCACACCCTGTGGCCTCAGAGTCTCTAGGGGCACCCACCTTAATCCTCTTCAAGCTGTCAAATTATATGGGTTATCCCTTGAAAACCAAAGTGAAGGTACAGAATATGCAGATTATTCCATGGTTATACTTTTTATGACCAGCCTCATGAGCCAACTGCAGCGTCATTCTCATGGAACTACCGCATTGTGACTTCACTGGATTCATTGTGCATTGTGAATTATGACAATTGTTCGCTGATGACGAAATTGGAATTAAGATGCCGAAATTTCATTTTATTTAATTTCCCAGGACTTTCCGTTTTTATGAACAGCCTTAATTTAAAATTTGATGATAAAAAATAAAACTTTTATTGCCGTAGTCCTTCACATCGGTCTTTCAGACTTTTTGGTACGTAAATTTAATGTTTACATAAGATAAAATTTGAAAAATAATTTATTTTTAATAATTAAAAAACAGATAATGTTTACAAAGAATAAATTTAAAAAAACCACAATTATATGATACGCAATATTCACAAAAACAGATCGAATACCCCACTAATTTCAAATGTACAACAACTATCTATCTTCACATTCTCAGCCGAAAGTTGTCGGAAATGTGGAATAAAATAATTACATTTTATTACACCTATTTTATACACCTAGATTGGTATATTTTTATACCCTCTCATACTTTTGAGCACATGTAAATAATGTTTATAAAAATTAAGAGTTTGAATATGCTTTCTTGCTCAGGTTGGCATTTTCTGCTATAATCCGAGCAATCTACATTTGATTCCACGCTAAAACTTCCACTTTCGAGGATTAATTACAGTCAAAATGGCATGTAAACGCAATTGTTTTCATTAACTCAGTTTAAAAACGTAGTTCAAAGATACTCAGTTCAAGGTTTCTGAAAACCAAGTATGAATGACCCTGAGGCCAGAAACACTTTAATGATTTTGAGGAACAACGTGGCTGAGACTTGAGCTCGAGTTTACTTTATATTTCAATTCCAAGTCCCCGGCTCATCAAACAATTGCGGCGGGGATTGGATTTAATTTGCAGCCGAAAAAAGGACGTTGGATTTGCCGAGGAGAATAGCAAATTTGACGACGCCAAATTGCAAAATAGAGTGTCACTTCATTATTGGTTGTTCAATCCTAAGATTGATTGACTGCAGCCCTCCAGCATTCCCTATCTAATGCCAGTTCCCTTACCTCCTGGTATCTCTTCCCATGTACCTTTCTCTTTATTTGATCCATGAAATTATTCCAGTCTTTCTTTGGGGACTTTTCCCTCCATCTTACCTTAATTTACGTTCTTCACAAACCCATTATGTCTCAGGGTGTGTCCAATCCATCTGGTTCTTTTTAGTAGTGTATGCAGAGTATATAATTGCTGGCACTTGCCTGTTCAGATCAATACAATTTGTTCAAATTCGATACCTCTTGCCGATTAAATTCTTCCAAACTGAACCGAAGTACGGAAGGCAACTCACGGGAGTTTGGGGAGAACGCCTAGGAATCGATTGAGTCATTATGGATTCGGAGCGCAATTTGTATCCTTCAAGGTTAGTTCACCTTATTTTAAAAAGCATGTCCATTTGCAAGCTCAACTCTTGTATTTTTATTGAGAGAGTGAATCAAGGCCACTGACTTTGGATTGGATTTGGATTTGGATTTAATACATTTTTAACCGAAAGATGACAAGATACATTTTCAATTTTTCATCTGGTGATTCGCATTCTGGTGTTCGTAGCTAACTCACTTCAATTTTGAATCTCGTTAACTCCGTTAACCGCACGCGTCTTCAGGTCAAAAGGGCCATATTACGATAAAGTAAGCCCAATAAAATGTCAGAAAACTTGAATTGAACTGCCGAATTCGTTAAGCAGTGAAATATCCGAGAAAATGTTACCACTTAGGAAAGACATACACCGTAAAGTTTGAGGCAAGACGATACATAAACACAACAGAGGAAAGGAGCAATATTTCTAATACCTTCGTCATATTGACGATTAAAAACGCTATTTATGCCACAGAAACAGTAATATCCGTCAAACGAACAACAAGAGATACGTCGGATAGTATGAGATATGCATTCCCAAACGGAGAATTATTGAAAAAGGACGCTTGATGAATTCCTCCTTTTTCCCAGAGCCTAAATGACAAAACTACAGATGTGAACGGTAATTTTCGATTTTATTGATAAAAATAAAACCACAATGAGAAATAAATAATGAGAAGACGAAACACACGCACTTCACAAGAAAGGACAACTACAATGGAGGTACAATGGATGTAGATGGGCACAGTTTTGGAAAATTGGACCCTTTCAATTACTTTGGAGTAATAATACCAAACAAAAACAGCGAAGAACCCGAGATACCTGATAGAATAAAACTAGCCAGTAAATAATTATACGTGTACAACAAGATACTAGCTTCAAAGAGGATATCTCAGATGACAAAAATAAGGATATACCACTCAATATTTCACCCAGTGGTCCTGTATGGCACAGAAACATGGATGAAATGAATGAGGAGGAAGAAAGAAAACTTCTCGTTTTCGAAAACAAAATTCTAAGGAAAGTCTTCGGCCCCACAAATGAAAACGGGATTTGGAGAATCAAGCACGACAAGGAAATAAGAGATCTTTACAAGGACCATGACACAGTGGCATGCGGTAAAACGAGAAGAATGATATGGGTTGGCCACGTGACGCGAAGTGAGCAGGGTACAATACTGAAGGAGGTAGGCCTGGGAAGACCAGATGGAAGAAGCCCTCCAGGAAGACCGAGAAGATGGTGGTGGGATTGAGTGACGTCAGATATCAATCGGCTGGGGGGAACAGTGGAAGAAGCAGCAGACAGAGAAAGATGGAGGTCACTTGTGGGTGAGGCCAAAATCCAGCTTGGGTATAGATGGCCATGGGAGTAAGTAAAACAAAAAATGGAAACTAAGTTGGATAATCCAACATTAATTGAATTAACACCCAAATTACAACTTGGATGTAAAAAAAAGCAACGCAGGAATAAACGCGTCCTTTGGTTGGTAAAAAAAAGAGGACAAAGTGAGACATAATAATGTTTCCCACACAAAAAATGTTCGCCGAGAACAAAATTATTATTTTCATCGAATCGATGCCACTAATTCCATCACGCAGCGAGGAGATGTTTTGTTTTTCAAACACTTCCGCAGGGAGGCGATGACCGTGTTTGCATGTGGCGAGTTAATTCAACGCGGAAGTTATTTTCCCAGAGACAAAATTTGTGAATGTCACAGGGGCAGAGAGCAGGGGAATATAAAGTGAACCGGGAAACCACGGGGGAGGCAGGGGGGTTTATGGATTCGCCGGGAGGGGAGAAAGGTTGCGACAAGCGTTACCAAATGTTAGGCCTCCTCGACCCGGAGATTTTGTGTCGTTACCTGGAGAGTCTTATCAATGTAGCTACAGCTATAAAACCGTCTGTAACATATCGAATTATGTGAAATTAGAGTTACTTTGAGCAGCTGAAATTTTCTTTATGATTCAAAAACATAAAATCTATAAAAATGTATTGCAAACGATACATTATTGAAGTCAAAGTGACTCTAATTTCTCTGAAATTTATATGCGTATGTTATTTCTGCAGCTGATGAAGCTGAAGGGGGAGAGCTACAGTCCTACAAAGACTTAAAATCAAAATGAAATAGAATATTTCGACCAAAACCTCATTTTTTAGTTCAAAAAAAGAGAGAGACACTCCATCGAAATAGAGGCACAGCGTGAAATGGACATCACACACAGCATGATTAGTTAGACATTTTTACGAGCTAAACGAAAATGTAAAACACCCAATAGAAGGGCTATGCTCGGAGCCTCGTTAAGGCTTGAATGCTACAAGCTAGGCTAAGATAGGACTAGAGAAATTCAAATCAGGTGAGTTTCAGGGCAACATTGAGGTATTTATTTAAAACAGATGTCTTGAGCTGACAGCAGCGACAAAATTATACACACTGCTCAACTGATAGTTTCACAAAATCCTTTTTTCCACGCAAAAATAGGGATTTTTACAAATACAGCGTGACATTACTTCATTCACCATTATCCTTTCTCCCTCTCCTGTTACGTTTCCACATTCCTTTACATGACTGTCGCCCGAACAAATCCATGAGAAATATTTCATATGTGGTGAACAGAGACAGAAGTAACAGAACACCAAAGAGAAATATTGTCTATGGCAAAGCAAACTATTTACCCAAAGGTTTTTCTGTACCTCGACATTAAGCTGCTCAAAGTTACGCCATATTTCATTTTTAAATAAGTTCCTTGATGTGGTTTCGCTCTTAGTTGATTAACCAACCTTGATAATGGCATAAAATGCCTAAAGCAATTACGAAAAATTGGGGAATCATACCTATTTAATGGTTTCAATAAGAATGTAATGAAAATTTTCGGAGTAATGGCAGAGCGAATGTGTTATTCCACACACGATATGAAGGACGAAGAAATCATTGCAAACCATTTATTAAATACTGCAAAAATTGGCATCAACGGTTTGATGTATGGATGTAGAACATATATTTTGAATAGAAAACGTGACTACTTATCACTGCTATCATTACAGTTTGTACGTAAATTCACTTATCTTGATTTCCGTTTTTACATTTTGTTTGTGTCTAAAGATGGAGATATTAAAAAACATACCCATTCGTTTTTTTATATCTCTATTCTAAATAACTCGGAGAAAAAATTAAACCATTAGATACACACACACAAAATTAGGGCTTTTCATTTATCTATCTCGTATAGCGCAGCTAAACTTAGAAGCCGTCTGATGTCCATAGATTTGTTTCTTCAACATTTGACCTGAGTATTCCAATTTCCTCATAGTATAATGCTAAAACATTTATTTCGAAGTCGTTTGACCTCAAACTCTTTCACAAGTCGTTCCGAAATGGAAAAAAATTGGTTTAAAAAAATTTCGTACTTTCGGACATCACCTGGGTTCGAATTGATGATCACCGCCCAGTGAATGTTTTGTAACAACAAAAGCCATAAGGAACTGTCATTTTCGGTGGTATTTCGTGTGGAAAAAAGGAGGGGTCGCGGTAATCTTTAGATTATTACCCATTGGACGTAGGTAGGCCTGGCGAGGGCTTCTCCACCTTGCCGCCTCCCTCCCCTCCCTCCATCGCGACCACTCTCAGCCTAGCGCTCCAGTATCCGCGGCCACGGACCCCTCCGACAATACACCGCGTTATCAAGTCTTTTAACTCGCTGCGTATATTTTATATAAGAGAGAAAGGTTGAACTTAACTCCTTAGTAATCATTTTAATTCCTATTTTATTTCGGGAAGTATAACATGATATTGTCGTAATCATTAAAAATTTCTACATCACCAAAAATTATTTGATACAGAGAAATTGGTCGTGTATGTTACTTTCATTTCCGAAGTAATTTGAAATGCTGATTGACAGAAAATAACTAACTGCGTTCCTTAAAAATTTCTTATCCTTATTTTGACCTCTTAAAATTCACTCTAAGAATGTATTCAATACATTCCACTTACTCATATCTCTCTACACGTCACACAGTCACTCTATCGGGTGGCGGTTGTCATGGAAGCTACTCATTGTCAACGCCCTGCTTTCAGAAGTTGCATTTACGTGATTATATTGAATAAATAGGTGATGGTAACCGATGAAACTGAAGTGGAATAAGAGAAATCTTAAATCAACGCGTAGGATTTAAGAAACCCCACACGCAGGTGCCATTAACCCAAACCATAATATCCTCAAGCATTGGATCCCGTAAGTCCATGCCGTGGTTGTCAAGGAAATGAAAATATCTATTTTAGAAATGGCGAATAAAATGGATATTTTTTAGTTTAAATTTTGTTTAAAAAACGTAATTTTAACAAAAAGTGAATCAAAATCGAAAATTTTAATGCAAAAATAACGTATTATTTTCTTTCGGCCTTATTGAAGTGGAAACATTAACCTTGCACTTGGAGTGGAGTATTTTAAATAGCAAAGTAATAAACCCCTGCACTGAGTTAATTGCTTTCCTTATGGAGTATTTCGCTGACACGTGGTAAAATAAACCTGTTCAAATTTATATCAGCAGTTTTTACCTTTGCCCAAACTTGCATTTAGTTAGCTATCTAATGGTATACATTTCAAACCTATATCTTGAACTCTAGCAATGCAAATAATTAAATCAAATAACCCTTGCAGCGATTTTAAGCATTTATTACAGGAGTAAAAGTGAAAAATCTATGTATCAAACAGCACATTTAAATTATTTGCCTAAGGTTTAACATTGAAGAGGATTTTTTGGTCGGTTTTAGTCTCCACCTCTAATTGTTCAAAGTTTTAACTTTTTTTAGTCACCTAGAAGTCCTTCAAATAGGCGTGGATGACTAACGGATGGACAGAATTTTAAGTATTCGTGATATTGCCTATTGGTAACATTTTAGCTGGGATTGTTTCCTGATAATCAGGCAACATTTATTTCAACAAAAATAATAATTGCCATTCTGCGATTTGATGACGTAAACCCTTCGTGAAACGAAATCTCAAATTGAAGTGTCAAGTGCGCAACATAGCATCAGGCCAGAAATCGTTGACAACATCGATTGATATTTTCATTCACCCTAAGTAATATAATTTCACTGGCGTTATTTTAATGGTGGTCTAAATTGTATCCGTCAAGATGCTTCCGTAAGCATCGCATTGTGCGTTTTCAGTCAAGCAATCATTTTGTAATGGCTCGCTAATATTTTCTTACGGGGTTACACTATTATGTCCCACTTCGCCCTCTTTTTTGAACCAAACTCGAGTGCATATGAGGACCCCAGAAGTCAAGGGGTCTAAGTAACAAAATCGTTGTTTTGAGAAAACTCAAGTCGAAGTTGAAAATGTTTGGTACAATCCAATAAGTAGTTAAGAGGCATTACCTTAGACAGCATCACCTGGCAATAAAATCACTTAGGTCCCTTTACCACCTAAAAGATTTATATTTTCACACTCCATTCCTGTACCTAACTTATTTTTTTTAATGTCACTTAGACCCCTTGACTTCTGGGGTCCACATATATTATCTGCGCCGACAGCAGTAACTCTATTTTTCTACATAAGCTCCTTTAAGTTCTGTTCCCTTCCTGCAACGATTCACTAGGACGTGTATGCCCTGTCAGTGTAAGTCCACAGTCTAGTTATCGAGCCAGGTTTTCACTAAGCTAATTGTCTCTTCGTCGTCCAAAGTAGTAGTGTGGATAATTACTCAGCGTCATTTTTTTTAAATAAATTAGACGAGAAGAGAAACTAAGCAGCAATTTATATTCTTTCACGTCTTTAGTTTCTTGCCAGACTGGTATTTCGAAGCGAAACCTTGCAGTCTGTCCTCTGAAGAGACCACAAAATTGGTCAGAACACTCAGATGTGAGACGCGGTAGCGTTGTGATGACCTGATAAGGATTTACAACGGAAGGAGATGAGTTTCTCGATGATCGTTTCAACGCATTGATTTCTGTAATTAGGGCGTTTGAAAAAATGTTGGAAAATACTTCTTAGGCAACCCTCGTTTATTCTAAAATAATTTCTCATTCACCTCAACGACTGCAACACTTTGACTGCCATGGACGTAATGGTATGTCCTCCAATAATTTCTGAGGACAATAGACGTACTAGGACGTCCATGAAATATCATTATTGAACGGCAGCTCGACGTAATGGTATGGTTGCAGTCTTTCCGGTAGACGCACATGTGATCACAAAGTGCCAAAATAAATTTTTATAGTTAATAAAAGTTCGTTAATAAAAGTTCGTTAACCAAGATTTAAGTGTGTCTTCTTTCACAATCCAGGTAAGTGTGTAAAATCTTCAGTTTTTCTGGGAGGGTCTTCATTTTAGATCCCAGCACGCAGCGTTAGGTCTAAATAAGATTCAGGAAGGTTATTTTCTTGATATGCACTTATAAGATAATAGAAACGTTTCCATATAATATGAAAAGTGCACTTACGCCGAAACTCATGATCAAAGAACAAGGATCATACGCCAATTCATTCTTTCTTTTAAAAAACGCAACGCTCATGGTAAGTTCTACCTATAGGTCGATCTCTTCATACGCAGTACGTGAGAAGGTTGAAATATCGAAGAACTTGATACAGCGGCACCACACTTCTCACGAGAGTGCTACGTTTTCATAAAGATGAAGTGGTTTCGTGCAGACCTCCGAAGCCCGGAAACATCTCGATAATACAAAATCCACTCCATCCGAAACATGATTTCGCGCTGAGGCCATGATAAATTACAGTCATATGTTCATTCAACCTGTTTACTCAGGTAACCACACGTATGCAATGTTTCACAAGTCACAATCGTCGCTTTCTTCGGCGAGTGGTATTTTTTTACAAAAGCAAAGCGTTCTCCAAAGTAGGAGAAAATATCTGCCATGACCGGGCCCCGTCGCGGGACGGCTACATGGGTTAGCCAAATTATGACAACAGATCGAAAGGACCCGCTTGGCCCGACAGGGCCCTACTGACCCAACAGGGCCTTACTGACCACTGACCATCTCTCTGTGCGATTATATAGCAAAGCCGAGACATGTTTTCGGCAAGGTGACGATTGACGTCAAGGAAAGTGAAAGGTCACACTTCCGACACAGTTTCCCTTTGGCTATCCTGAGCTCTGCCAAATAACATAATAGACATATAAAGAGAGAAATCCACCAGATGCACATTTAAGAAAAGAGGAAATCCAACTGTTTCCATCCTGAAGAGATGGGAAATCGACCGCCAATACCCAGGTCACAACATATGAAACAGCCTTACAATGTATTTTGCTGAAACAAAAAAAAAATGAACTGAATGGCTCAAAAATATGATTTTCTGTAAAAAAAAAAGTATTTACGTGCAATTATAGGCGTGCGTAATATTTATACCGACCTGATGAGAGGAAAATGGAAAAATAATCTGTCTGTGGGATTGTGTAAAACTGGTTTCTTGGCATCTGGACCACTCTCACATTTCTTACAGATAATTTGCATTGAATATTTTTTTATTATCAAATATCCCGAGGGGAAAAACTATCGGAAGACAAGGATTGTGAATTCAATTGGCCGCCACAACGTTCTCTGAAACCGCAGGCCTTACTTCAGATGGCCTGCGGTTTCAGAGGTTTCAGAAAACTAAAATGAGGTTTTGGAAGGGGAAACGGTGAAGTGCCTTATGGGAATGTTTTGAGTGGAGCTCAGTTTTTATATTGTATTTTTAGTGAGCGCGGAAAGAATAAATTTTTGAACAATTCTGTCCGGAAACGTACTCCTCTTATTTTATCACTACTCTCAGATCTTGAAATATTCTAACTGGCTGTTCCGCCCTCATTATACGAAATTTTGAATTTCCCATGTCGTGCCTTTGTCATAGAGTTCCGTTGTCAACTATTATATCAACAAGTGCAGCATATCCATAAGGATCGATGCCGATATTTCAGGCGTATAATGGCATTTATATATCCGATATATTGGGAAATGTGTGGTGTAACATTCGGTCTTTTTCCCTTCGTCAAGCATACGCCGTTTAACACTTTCTTGTTTCATGTATTATGTTTTATTTAACGATAATATACTATGGTATTCTTTTGTTACCTATTATTCAAACTTACTTACTTCTTGAATTGATTTGATCGTTAAATGTAAATTTTTTGTGAGGCAGTTAAGGGGTTGTTGATTAACGTAAAAGTTTTGGTTGTGAAATGGTGACATGTACTACGGGAGTGTATTTAGAGGAGCTCAGTTTTTATTATGGTCGCTTATTGAGCGCGGAAAGAACGAGTTTTTGTACCTATCCGCTCGGCAGAGTATCTCTTATTTTATCGCATCTGTCAGACCTAGAGATGTAGTGAGGCGTCATGATTATATTCTCTGTGTCGCTCTGAAATACATCAGTTCTGAATATCTGAAGCAGCCCCTTCTAACAGTTGTGTAACACTATATGTTCGTTCGTAGCAGTTTTTAACAAAGCGCGTGCTTTGCTTTGTATTTTCGTAGTGTATGGTAGTGTTTTGAGCGGATCTCAGGTTTTAATATGACCACTTGATGAGAGCGGAAAAAATTAATTTTTGTGCCCATCTGTTCGGCAATATATCCTTCTTATTATATCGCTACCGTTGGATCTAGAAATTTCCTATAGAGGCAATGACCATTTTCCAACTAGAAAGACAACTACTACCATTTTCCATTTGTTCGTTCGTAGCAGTTTTTAACAAAGCGCGTGCTTTGCTTTGTATTTTCGTAGTGTATGGTAGTGTTTTGAGCGGATCTCAGGTTTTATTATGACCACTTGATGAGCGCGGAAAGAATGAATTTTTGTGCCCATCTGTTCGGCAATATATCCTTCTTATTATATCGCTACCGTTGGATCTAAAAATTTCCTATAGAGGCAATGACCATTTTCCAACTAGAAAGACAACTACTACCATTTTCCATTTGTTCGTTCGTAGCAGTTTTTAACAAAGCGCGTGCTTTGCTTTGTATTTTCGTAGTGTATGGTAGTGTTTTGAGCGGATCTCAGGTTTTATTATGACCACTTGATGAGCGCGGAAAGAATGAATTTTTGTGCCCATCTGTTCGGCAATATATCCTTCTTATTATATCGCTACCGTTGGATCTAAAAATTTCCTATAGAGGCAATGACCATTTTCCAACTAGAAATACAACTACCACCATTTTACACCATTGCTACTTTCCACCATCGTAACTTTTCACCATTGAAATTCCTTTTCTCCCAACTCTGATGCAAGACTTTGGTGATGGGAGTTTCTAGATGAATCCAGCAGAGAAAAAAACGAGTCGAACGCTCTATCTAACTCGGGAAATGTTTCAGCGGCACAATTCACGAGCGCGTGAGGGGTGAGGGGGGGGGGGTGGGTGGAGGAAGGAGGAGTCGAACGCAAAAGAGCCGCACCCACGACTAATCGGAAATCGTGACGGTGACCGATGCTCACACAATTCACCTCTTCCCCATATTTCGCCGTTTCCAGCTATTTTTCAGCAGATTGCCCGCCCTTCACGGACACGCATCTACACCTGTCGCTCCGTTTCCCGAATGAATTATTACCGCCGCGTTCCCATGGATAAATAAATAAATAAATAAATACGCGAAATGCCGCCTTAAAAAACAAACTTGTTTGCAGAGTATTTTTATTTTCCCTCTTCTCTTCCTTTCTTTTCTTTTTCCCGGATCCTTCGCTGAATATCTTCTTGCCCGTAGTCCTATTCTCGCTTGTCTTATCGGGAGAGATAATGGCCAGGGCTTATGTGTACCGTGAGTCACATTTTCACCCTCTAAAAAAATGGGGCTGAAGGGGTGTCTACCCCAATGCTCCACATAGGGTTTTGGTTAAATTCACCGATAAGATTTCTCACTGTCATTTGTCCGCGTGATAACTGTTGTTGAACGGATTGAGGGTATATACATTGGAGTAGGATTGTGCGCTACGCCATTCATATCTACATATACTATCTACATTAATATCTTACATTAATAAATCTCCATTACAGCATGCTCCTGCTCTTCTTTCACTAAAGGCTCCGCCTTGTTGCTGCAACCAAATGGTCCCGTTTTCTGCTAATCTCTTAAACTGCCGATAACTTTCCGTCCCCATTCAGTTCTTGTGCCCTGTTCAGGTACTGTAACCTTAGTCTTCCTACACCTTTCTTCCCGAGCACCTTCCCCTCCACCACATGGACAAAAGATCTATTGTGTCTGGGAAGATGTCCCAAAAATTTTATATTTCTTTTTTCCATGGTGTTGAGTAGGTTTTATTTACACTTATTTCCATTAAAACCTCTTCATTAATTTTCTTTTCCGTCCAGCTTATCTTAAGCATCCTTCTCCAAATCCACATCTCTGCTGCTTCCATTTGCTCGTTTTCCCCGTTTCTGGAGAGTCCAACTCTCGCTTCCATAGAGCAATGTACTCCAAAGGAATGTTTTTGCAAACATTTTCTGAGTTTCGATACTCTAAATCGTGCTACAACTCGCCAATTTACTGTAAATCAACCTTATTAGGAATAACGAATGCAACCTTAATAGAAAGGATGCCGGAGTTCTGAGATAATGTTAATTATTCTTTCTTTTTCTTGTAATATTATTTCCGGGCTTATATTTTAAGGCATCCGATGATATATTAGGAGGAAAAACCATAAGTTCAATGGATTCGGGCTTGATGCAGAGGAAGCTAGTCATAATCAAATAGACACAACCATATTTTCCCACCAATTTTAAACATATATCGCACAACGCGTTACAACTACAAGAGTTATCATCAGCTACAAGACTTTGAGCCTCGTAATGACCCAATACGTTGAAACACGTGGTACATTGCATATGAAATTTGGTGGAAATGTGAGATCCTGTTCGATTTCATAAGTTAGTCCTCGATGTCGGTCTCTCAGACCGGAAGTTGAAATATAAAAGCATTTCCCCGAAGCTAAAGAATTTAGCCCTCGGAATAAATATTTCTTTGAAATAACTATAAAAGAACAGAAGGGATAAAAGACTGCAAGGAAGAAGAGAAATGATTATCCATAGGGCATAGTTCATACTCCAATAGGCCCGAATTTATTTACATTTTTGTCTCATGATAAACCTCCTCATCTAAAAATTTAATGCCAATCTCAAAATCTTAGTAATTTTACCCATAAATTAATCTCCTTAAAAGCATGCCACCTACTTGCACATTGATTGTGAATATCGATAACAATCTTAGCAGGAATGACGCCAGAGTAATAGCGTAAATTTCTCAATTCTTGTTCTCACAATACTATTTCCCGCCTTGTATTTTAAGACCTCCACAAAGCATTGGGGCCGACGTAAAGTTTTTGAAGGTTAAGCTTCACATTTTTAGTTGATAAGCGAGGAAACTTTCATTTCCCGCCTGTTTCTGAGTGGCAGACGAGGGTGCAGGGCTTGTCGCAAGTCCAGCGGCGCGTGAAATCACGCCTTCTAGGGGGAAGAGCAGAAGCGCCGTTCCGCCATCGTATGTAACTCCGGAAAAAAAAACACAGCAGGCACTGAGAAGATCACGAGACTCGCTAGGATTGAACCTCATTGTTGTTGGGAACGGATCTCTTCGTCCCAACTTGGTTTGAACCCGGGTCCCTCCGGCCGGCTGCCAAGATGATCACTCAGGCCACAAAACGCCTAGCATCAGATTCTGGAGACCAATTTCTATCAAAAATCGAATTTTTCGCCACCATTTAAGAGAACAGCAAAAGCACTAACGTAATCTGGGAAAAATCGCGCTCCCGAAATTACTTCCAACGAACAAATACAGAAAACAGCATTGTGTAAATGTAATACCTGCCCGATTATACGATACTTATGCATATATGATGGATATTTCAACTTTCCTCACATTATATAATACATCTACTAAATACTCTTCAAACCGCCACCAGGGTGTTTGACAGGGGGACCTATCACCAACCTGAACAACAGAGAAGAGATTTACTTTCACCAACAAGTACCCACAATACCGGGTCTCTACGTTAGAACTAAACACAAGACCATCCAAAAAGTAATGGAGAAACCTATTCATAGTAATAGATATATACACTACCTTCCACAAAATTGGCCATTTACACGAACATTTCCGCGGCTTGAAACTCAACCTTATGAAATCTGTCGTTGCTAAACTAAAATCAATATTAATCATACTCCTGTGAAATAAAAGCTGTAACTTAGTAATACCACATAAACTTTATTAACGATATAGGTTTCGACTTATGAAGTAATTATTAGGTACATGCAAATGACAACTGCTATCATATATAGTCACGAAGTCGGGGAAAGCCGGTGAGAATGGGAGGGGAGTGCAAGGTTATTGGGGGGGTCGGGTTGGCTGCATTCTTAATTGGTCGTCAATAAGGTGTGATTAATATAAATACATATCGGTCGCTGCGGATGCATGAATTGGTAAATATCATAAACACGTACGAATCACCCAAGTCAATGGGAACGTTACGAAACATTGCACATTTTGTATATAAAATCTGTATTTGAAGTGTTAATCCTTTTATACTGATCGATCAGTATGCCTGACATAATCCAACTAAACTGATTCTGGGAGAAAACGATCACAAGATTACCCGGAAATGAGGCATATTCTCTCTCCAATATCTCCTTTTATCTTAGAACCTAATATCTGGACAAACATGAGGTGTAATTAAGAGAATGGCATAAAGCCGTTATTTCCTCCGATCCAAACTATAGGAGAATAATCAACCAGACTGGATGTGTTAGGCGAAGCTTTGTGGAACTTGCTTAGCATTGTGAAATAAAATCTGTAACTTAGTAATGCCACATAAACTTTATTAACGACCTAGGTTTCGACTTATGAAGTTATAATCAGACACATGCATATGAAAACTGCTGACATATATAGTCATAAAGTGGGGGAAAGCAGGTGAGGGGGGGGAGAGAGGGTAGTGTAAGTTTCCAATCCGCCAATAACCTTCCATTTTTGCCACTTTTTTCAACACTTTTTTCAACATACAGCATGAAAATAAAATTCAATCGTACCAACTCGAACGAGTCATCGACACTCATGCTAAACATTACGAAAAACCACCTCTGACTTTTGTGAAAATGAATGAAATTAACTTTATAAAACTTATGGTTAATGGTAAGCCCAACAATATCAAACAAATTTAGCAAAAAAATCGAAAAAAAAAAACCTTTTAGTGTCTTGGGAATAATTTGGTTAATGTATATTGACTTAAACCTAACTCCCAGACATCAAATACATTTCTACTTCATTTGTATGGCGTCCAAGTATGCGTCGGCTTGTGCAAAACATAACCAATTAAGCGAATCATCTACAAGTATGCGCACTACGGTCATAATCAGCCAAAGATGAACTAACTATGGACAGAAAGGAACTAAACTAACTATGAAAAGGAACATAACGGAAGTACTGAATTATGCACAGTCGGCCATGCTTCCTCAATCACTCTCCAGAAAAGGATTGAAAATGATGGAGAGTCCCAGCTGTCATAATTCCTTATTTGTCCATGCGTCAAGGGTGCCAAGTCTTTTGTTGTTGGGAATTATGCCTCATGAATACGCGGAGAACTCAGTCGCGCCCATTTAAAGACGACCCAAAATTGGGGACGAAACGATTTCAGGACGAATGATATTATGTTTAATCCTATTGTTCTGCATCCTTCAGTTATATGGTCCATTCGAGAGTGAAGAGGCGTGATAATTGGACACCAATGGATGAGGAATCCAAAGAATTGTCGCTCAATGGTTATAAGAAAGTGAACCTCGAATGAAAAGGAAGCGATGATATGCATGAATTTAACTCAGCTGCTTCATTTTTCATGTGTGTGACAATATAATTTGATAAAAAAATGCGCCACCTTTTTATATTTGGGAAAGTTGGAATTGATTGGAGCACAACATACAACCAAGAACACATATAACAAAAAACACCTCTTAATAGCTACAACATTAAGACACTATAAAACAGTTGCCTAACAGGAAATGACATATGCAAGTGAAACCATCTTCAAAACAACCAACAAAATGGCAACAGATAAATTACTCAAGATAGAAAGGTGCATATTCAGGACTTGCATGAATAAAAAATACTAAAAAAAATGGGCACTGGAGGTTAGCGTCATATCTACATCTACATACTACCCCGCAAGCCGCCGAATTGGCGTGTGGCAGTGGGTGGTAGGTCACCAGCCGTGTAAAGATGTAAGTTTTTGGGAGGCGTAATGGTGACATGTATTATGGGAGTGTATTTAGAGGAGCTCATTTTTTATTGTGGGCGCTTATTGTGCGCGGAAAGAACGAGTTTTTGTACCTATCCGTTCGGCAATGTATCACTCTTATTTTATCGCATCTGTCAGGCCTAGAAATGTAGTGAGGCGTCATGATAACATTCTCTGTGTCGCTCTGAAACACACGAGTTATGAATTTCCCAAGAAGCCTAAGCCTAGGGTGCAGCCTCCGAGTATCTAGGGGCACCCACCTCAATCCCTCAAACGGTTGTGAAACACTATATGTTCGTTCGTAGCAGTTTTTAACGAAGCGTGCTGCTTTTCTTTGTATTTTGTTAATTTTTGTGGTTAAATCTTTATGACCAGGATCCCAAGTGCTCGCGGCGTATTCGAGATGTGGCCCAACCAGAGCGAAGTAGCATCTCCCTTTGACTTTACAAATCAAAAATTACAAATGAAACTGTCTTGAGAGAAATAGAACCTGTGACGATCACGATGAGAAAGAAACGAATCTCAATCTTCGGACACTTAATCAGAACACAGGAAAACAGAATAAGCAAAAAAATAGTAGTAAAACTATGGAAAAGTAAGACCAGCAAAAGATGTATTTCATATATTAAGGAAGATATGAGTGAATTACATATTACAATGGAAGATTTGACAGAAAAGACAGACACAATCATGAAACTCTACGACAAGTAGACCTGACTACAAACCAGAATTAACAAACAGAGAATAGGAAGGGTGGTCCCAGATGAAGAAAGAGAAGAACGATCGGAGCGAATGAAGGAATACTGGGCTAGCAGAAAACAGAAGAATACCAGATGATGACTGAAGTAGACAAATTAAGGCCATAAAATAAAATAATAACAATTTATGAAAATTTGCACCGAGTTTACAAATAAGGATAAATTATTCCGCGCGAGTAATAACTGATGAACGAGCCTCGCCTAAATTCGCTTTGGGATAGTTAGCATAGCGAATGAAATGGGAGTATTAATCTAAACAAGCGTCCATTACTAGGATAAAATAAGTTTTTCCTTACGTTAAAGCCGCTCATGTTAATTCCACAACACTCCCCAAATCGGAGGAATAACAAACCAATTGCTACCACGCGTGGAACAAATCCTTTTACTTCAATCCCCTCCTGTCGTCGGGTCAGGTTAAAGCACATAAGGTAGTTTGAGCGAAATATCATTTTACCTATAGATAAATGAATTTGGTCTCATTTTAAAGAAACATATATTAACCTTCCATTGACACTAAAAATTCAACCCCTTACCACAATACTTTCCGAGATATTTGCCAAAAAATACCAGCCCTTTTATATCGGAAATGGTACGTGTTCGCACTCCAGAGAGAACTTATATTAAAAATGAGGCATTTCCTACACTTTTGTCCCGTCAAAAAATCAACAGTGTGTAGTTTGTGTGTTTTCTCAACTATTTTTGCAAATTAGTCATATTGTTACCTCAGTAAATTCTTTGCAATCACAATAAATCTTTCTTTTTGATGGAGTTTCAAACGTACCGCGCCAAAAAATGAGTCAAGTTAAAGACTTATTTAGATATTTTCATTTGATTACTTACAACTTCTGTCATGTCAACTATATTATTTCACCATTGCACCATGCAATATTTAATTCGTGTGTCACACAGTTGGTGAAATTAAAAAGTATAATTCGAATATGGTCTCCATTATGATTTGGGAACTATCTCGCTCTCAATCCCAGAATCGGCGCATTTTTTTTCGCGCATTTCGGATGAGTTTGTAGGTGATATAACTCGTGGCTGAGATATTAAAAAAATAATTGCCCGCGCGAAGAATGGGAACTATTTTTAGGGATCGCGCGGGCGGATGAGAGGTTCATGAGATGGCGCTACAGGGGTGAAGTATTCTCACGCCTCTCCTTCTCACGATCTTCTTCGCTCTCTCACACGGATGGAAGTTCTTCCTTTCGGAATTCTATTAGACGGGCCTCTTTTTTCTTTTGTTTTAGCCGTCTCCGGAAACTTTGCCGAGGAATGTCGACGAGAAAGAGGCGTGTAATTGAGTGGATCTCCGATGTACGAGTCCTTTCCAGTCACATTCTCTTGTCGCAGCAGGGGTTAATTTTTATTGGTTTGTACTCACTCCACTCTCACTAATTATTGTCGGTAATTAATACGAGTTGTCAACCCTAGCGCTTCTTTGTCAGTTGTATAACATAAAGACTGTGTTGAAAGGTGATTTATTGGTTATTTATTAGAAAATTAATTTATTAGTTGTTTATTAGTGAATTGAAGGTGTGAGCCGTGGCCCAAAAATGGGTGACCAGGGACGCGGAAGTAAAAGAAATATTGAAAGAGAAGAAGAGAGAGGGGAAGACGGTCACGAGTAAGGGGACGAGAGACATTTTGAGTGAGTGTTTCATGAATTTTTCTTTGTACGTGTAATAATCGAAGTGATCTGTGAAGTAAAATGAGTGTTGTCATCAACCCTCCGGCTACCAAGGGGGTAACTCAGTTACCCCAACGCCACATTTTTACAGTTTTTATTTACAATTATTTTCTGATATTTTTATGCTTCCATGAGTTTGTTTTTAAAAATTTTACAATACGATTCCATGTGAAATCTTCATTGATTGATTGTTTTTTTTCTTCTAATTTCTGAAAAACTCGTTGGGGTTACTGTGTTACCCCTTTTGGGATAGTTCGTCTCAGCTTCACCAGCCCGCTTTCTGAGGATCTGTGCACCATTCACAGCACAGTTTACCGATATTTAAAATGACAATGGGATTCTATGCGTGCCTTCAGATGTATCAAACCGCGCCGTGGACGGCAATCGTGGTCATCACGACGCCTTCAATCCGACGGGGCGCGGCGCTGCGCCGTCTGCGCCGTGAAATGTACATGACACCTGATTTACTTGTTCGACTTCCTTGACTTCTGTGCATGTGTGGAAAGAGCAGCAAATGAAAAGCCAAATGTTGTGAAATATCAGGACATCCGATCAGACCTAGACAGGACATCCGATTAGATAATTGTATGCTCCAATCGGAGCCTACAATTATATTTATGTGTTATTTGATTAAATATGAATCATATTTATTACAATTTTGAATAATTGTTTTTATTTAAGATTTATGTCACGCCGAATCCATTTTTTGTATAAATTAAGCGAATAAACAAAAAAAAATACTGTGGGGTAACAGAGTTACCACCCTTGGGAGAGGTAAGGTGAAAAAATACCTTGGTAGCCGAAGGGTTAATTTAGAAATATGTGACAGATAAAATGAATGATACAGTTGGCAATTCCTCTTTCATTGTCGAAACCATTAATTGACCTTTATTCCTGTGCATTTTTCTTGATTCCCAGAGTTCAAAACATAAATGGCACGTACAAAGTATTGAAACAGATAAATTCGATGGTTTCGGGCATTACATTATGAAAATCCATAGAAAAACTTCCACGCAGTTTTATTTCATACGTACTGTTATGTAACTGACGGAAATTAATGACGAAACTAAGTGTTCCGGGTGCCAAGAATCACTTTATTCTCGACGAGATACAATACAAGACACGAGTTTCAACCTTCGCCATGTTATGCTCAGACATGAATCGAGAACTGATGTAGCGTGTTCACAGTTCGGACGACACATCTTGACAGTACATGGTAGGAATGTCACATTTACATCGATACATCGGACTCTGAAAAAAAGGCTCACAAAATGTTTGAGAGTAGAAAATTTTCGCTCAATTCCATTTAAACCTAACTCACACGACAAATTACTTACTAATAATAAACGTCATAGATTTATGGGTGAAATGCACTCTAACTTCACACCGGCTTGAGTATTTGAGTGCAGCCAACGTTTCTACAGAAGACTCTTCTATCATCATCATCAGGAAAATTATTCTTTCGGGCTTCACACTGGATAAAATATTTTACTACTGCCAACGTTTCTACAGAAGTATCGAGGCCAATTGGTCAGCAACAGGGCCATTCCGCCATCATCAGGGCAATTATATATTGTTACGATAAACTTAGGAGTGCTAGTGAATTGTTGGGGGAATTTGGGTGGGAAACTCGATCCGATCGAAGGGAAAATAATGGATATGAATCTTTCGCGAAAGTTTGATGTAGACTATTTTTTTCCGGGTGTTCAACATTTTTACTAGAGCCAAACTATTATGTAGAAACGATTACGGGCATAATATTGAGGAGGACTATCAAACCGATAGATTTAAAATGTCATTTTTTCCTTGTACATACAACAAGGGGCCATAATATTTTAGATAGATCAGTTTAAGGATACTTTGACTCTAACTAGGTGACATAGATCATTGCACTTGTGCTAAATATCTTACCATCATAATAAGTGAATAACCTTGCATGAAATTTCTGGCAAAATATACTCTTGTATGATTGAGTACCTTGTAGTGCTCTTTACCTGTCGCACATATAATACAAACCAGTAGTTACATCTTAAGTAGTATACTTAATGGTAGCATGTTCTTGTACGTAGCACTCTCCTAGTTTCTAGTCTGACCGCGCATTGTCATCTTGACTGCTTTTGGCCTTCGCCTGGTATCCTGGGGAACGTGCGCGGTTCTGATTTCAGCTGGTATGAGGGCTTCATGCCGGGTGTTGAATCACCCCGTGCCACACACCCTAGTAGTGGCTTGCACGGTGTTTCGTAGATGTAGATTATTGCCTTGATGATGACGGAAGAATATTCTGTGGAAACGTTGGTAGCGGCCAAATATGTAACCCAGTGTGAAGAATTGTATAGGACTTTGGGGAGGTAACCGACAGCTAAGGTTATTTGCGCCATAAGGGACAGGTAAGGGAGGAAGGGTGGATAGAAACCCGGCGCCTGGCATCTCAACGAAAGGCGTCAAGGGGATCACGGTATAAAGTCTCATCCGACAGAAGGAGTTCTGTACCGGAAGTGCCCTCCACAAGACACTTAAGTAGGGAGCGGGTTTCCTCTGAAAAATATCCCCTTCTGCAGGGATTTGAACCCTCGCCGTCAGTAGGTTAGGCCGTCGTGTGGTTAGCCAGGACTCTAGCCACCATACCAACCCCGCCCCCTCCCGGTGCGAAGCCCGAAAAAATTGCACATAAATTCTTTGCCGGGAAAGTACCAATTTTTTAACATAGATGTAGTTCGACAATTTCCCCGCTTACCCCTTTCGCCTCTCGTACCACGTTCCGAGCCGGCTCGAGTCGTTTACCGAAAGGGGTTGTGAGTGGCATGAAAGGAATCCCAAACGGGAATAAAGCCGCGGATGAAAGATGTTTGGAGCCCGTATGCAAGCGCCTGCACCTGTGCAAACATCCGGTGCGGATTCCGATCGATTGAATAAGAAAATAACAGAGCATTCCCCACAGAGCCAAAGAGAGAATTGATTTCGTTTCCATTACCCAGTCGTGTTACTGCAACGTTGCCACACGAAGCTCTGTCATAACAAATAGATATATTAAAACGCTGTCACGAATGTTGTCAACCTCCGCGTGAACTCAGAAAATATATTTTCTCCTAGCAAATAAACACGGAATGGAAGCAGTAAAAAAAAGGTTATTTACTACTATTGAAACTACAAATCCGTTTATGTTTCCTTGAAATTGAGAAAAGTAGAGGTCTCTTGCAAATAGTCATGGAAATTAAGCATTAATGAGCTAATCAAAATAAAACCTGGTCAGAACATTCCATAAACACGTATATAACGATAGTGATTTATACTACCACCTTCAAATACCAAAAAACTTAATTCTTCAACATTATTTGATGGAAAAAAATTGAAATCTGACGTATTTTTAATTTTTTTCAATTTCATCTTCATGAATACCCTGAACACACTGCATTTGGCCAATTTATGTCGGGTTAATAACAACAACAACAGACTAACACACACACTCATACCCTGAGGGGGGAATAATTACACTCGGCTGGGATTCGAACCCGCGACCCTCGGATTAGCAGGCGAGCATTACCCCCTTCCCGCTACTTGGACATGCCCTATTGTGCAATCTAGGAAAATTTGTTAATGCTATCTGAATACTTCTAGCTATAGCTAGATGTATTTGCACACCAATTCCGAAAAATAAATTTTTACAGTTGTAGAACTTCTGCACACTTCACAATGAACACAAAAGTTTTCGTCGCACCGTACCGCCATCAACAAGTGCAATTTGTAAAATATAAATATTATTCCTCGTGGTGGTGAAGTAATACACAAAAAAATAATTTGTCATTGTGTAATAAAGGAAACGGGCCTAAATCTGTTAATTCTCAATTTAAGGGAAAGGAATGGTGATTGAGAATTTACGTTACTCGTTTCCAGATTTTCCATTCAATACTGTTAGACTCATTAACATAAAATAATAAAGAGTCGATCACCCACTCGGGGAGTCTAAAAAAAGCGTTTCAATCGTATTTTATATACTTTTGATGATTGAAAAAACATATTCACGCATATAGTAATGATCGCGCATTTTCGGAGGGTCATTGCCATTTCATTACTTAAGGCAGTGCGAGCGAGATAGTTCCCTAGTCTTAATAGAGACCAAAGTCGAATTTAACGTGCTAATTTCACCAGCAGTAGGACACATCAATTAAATATTGCATCAATAATGGTGCAATAATATAGTTTTATATGACAGAAATTGTAAGTATTTAAATGAAAATATCTAAAAAAAAGTCTTTAAATTGATTTTTTTCTCTTGGTGCGTTTGAAACTTCCTTCAAAACGGAAGGTTTTTTGTGATACCCAAGAACCTACTGCGGTGACAATATGATTAATTTTCAAATATAGTTGAGAAGACATACAAATTACTCGCAGTTAGTTTTTTTACGACATCTAAGTGTTAGAAATACCTCATTTTGTAAATAATGTCTCTCTGGAGTGCATACACGTACCGTTTTCCATGTAAGAGGGCTGGTATTTTTTTGGCAAATATCTCTATATAATATATATATATATAGCAAGGGGTAGAATTTTTGGTGTTATTGGATAGGTGAGATATTTTTCTTTAAAATGAGACCAAATCTATTGATTTTTTGGTAAAATGATATTTCGCTCAAACTACCTTAAAAGGGCGTGTTCATACGATGCTATTACGTACCGACTAGTTCTATCAGAAGAGCGAAGACATGCACGTACTTTGAATTGGGATTTGCTTGGTGCAAACATGACAACTTGCGCGACTGAGCGCACTGAAACCGAAGGCTTTCAATTCCAGAAACGTATTCTCACCAGCGCTCACTCACCTGCTCGTGCCGAGTGTGCACTTACGTCGTGTATACAGATCTTCATCTCAGATTACCGAGGAGCATAGACCGAACCATTCTTTTCGATAGCACGAGGGGAACATTAAATTGCGCTAACGGCCACGTTGAGGGGAGCAGTTGAGCATTCAATAGGCCGGAAACACAGATTGGTATTAGCTGTAATTAATCAGTCAACAGTTAAAGATCTTGGGTAGTTCGTTCGGAGTGTAATACATTTATATATTGTTACATTTATTTTCATAGTATAGGCAAAAACCATTTTTATGCCTTTTGTTCATAAAGACATTAACTCAATTATAGTGGGCGATATGTTGTTCACTTTAACAGCCCCTAGCAATCGAAGTATAATCTTTAAATGCCATATTATGATGTATGTGACTTATTTCATTCATAAGCAATAAGCTTTAAAAATAACATTGCCTTCTAAATTGTTGCATAAGAATGGGACGCATTTCAAGAAGTGATCGACCTCAATCACCCACCAAATTATGAACACGGGAGGCGCTTTTCGCATGATTTACGAGATTATGGCCGCATGATGACTCTTCCATCGTAGAACGACTACGAAAATGTCAATGAGGATTTCACTCCGTCTGCATAGGGATCAAGATAACTTGATTGGAAGATAACTATGCGTTAGCCATGTTCGATAACAGCCAATGAATCGCAATATGGTACCATTATGTATTATTTATATGGGTTCCAAAGTTGCAACTTGTTTGCCACGAACAATAAAATCTACAAGGCATGTAAAATCTTCTGCTAAACACTTTGGCTGTTAACTTCAAATAGTTTAGTGAATGATAATTTCTAGAAACCGCTGTAACTACCTTTTGGTACTCCTTATATTCATAAATAAAATTCTTGTAATAAATTCTAAGCTGCTGAATCTCTAATTTGTATCAATTGTTGGCAACAACCAATAATAACTACAAAACATAGTAAATATTTCTTAAGTTGGTAAAGCTCTGGTTGTTGACTTAAAACAAATTAGTGCAAGCACTTTAGCAAATTGTTGTAATCTCCTTTCTGAAATCTCGCATTTAAAATATTGTGTTAATTTTCATACTGTTACATTAGAAGTGATTATTTTGTTACGTGTATTGCGTCATTGTCTTGATGGTTCCCCCGGAAACAGGCAAATGTCCTATGGGTCACCTCAAACTCCTGTAAACTATTTTTGCAATGTGATTAAATAGTTCTTGATAATGTTAAGGAGGAATAAATCACTATTATTTTTATCATAAATTTTCGGAAGAGAAAAAAAATGGTAATATATAAATTATCACATTTATGGGCGATCTCCGCGCGGTAAAAAGGTTTACTGTAATCATCTTGCGAATTAACGTGCCTATTTTTCGAGCGTTTATATAACATTGCTCTCCACTTTAACTTCTGATTGTGAGAAAGGGAGCTCGCGAGGTTCACACTGACGTGCAGAAAAGATAATGGAGGGAACAACTTGAAGACTTGTAACTCCTCCCAAGCTATGACCCACTATTTTTGGGAAAAGGATGTAAGGAATGCTAATAGCCCACGTTCTTTCACTTAACAACCATAAAGATTCCATTATCAATGATTTTAACATGCATACATCGAGTGTCAACCAAGACACCCGAGGGAAACAGAGGTGCTCATTCTTGGAAGATATTTTCATTTGAATTGCTTTAATTAGGGCTTCTTAGGCGTTACGTGTGCAGATAAGATTATGGACAGAAAGCAGATCTCAGGAAGACTGATAGCCTCGGTAATCCCGAGAAAATTCTTTCAACCATTCCCTTCGACTTTAGTCCATCTCACCAATATGTCCCTGTGGCGCAGAGGATAGCGCGTTGGACTTCTAATCCAAAGGTCGTGGGTTCGATCCCCACCAGGGATGAAAATTTTTGCCAGCTCTATATCTTTGGAATGTGATCCTTGCTAGCCAATTCTAATAAAGCCGGTACGAGTTTCTCGGCAGAGGATTTTTCGCCATTGATAGACTTCGCACACCTTAATAGACTATTTATCACTAACAAATCTTTCCCTTCTTATCATCGCTAAAACGACTTTTATTAACAAATTTTTAACAAATTATCCGGTCATAGAATTTTGGTAACCTCTTTGCATCGCACCCTCACAAACACGTATTCAGGAATTAAAAAAAAAACGCTGGCACGAGAAAAAGTAACTCGCATACCCTATAACTGTTGATGCCTTAAAAATAGTCCCAATTACACCACAACAAAATAATAAATTGCTCTAATAAAGTCGTACACTACCGCAGAATAATTATGGCAGAGAGGCAGTAGACAACCGAAAATACGTTCTCGGTGAAATAGGGAGAAATAAAAAAGATAGAGGAAGGGATAAGAAAAAATATGAGAGAAAACATGGAACCACTGAAAACTAGGAAAAGTTTAGGCACAGGAAAACTGACTGTCTCTTCAAGAAATAAATGGAAAAAAATGTCCGATAAGACATAGATAGTTAAGTTCTTCGGCCATAGTATGAGTTTGGGCGACAGTAGACTGAACAAAGCATTATTTTAATCAGGTTTGTTAGATTAATAAGGGGAACCATTGGGCTCAAGGTATAATAAAAATGTATAGAAATGATACGGATATCGGAGGGTATAATACAGGATAAAATTTCACTTAGAACGAAATCACAAAACTTCCGGGGTTTCCAGAAGGAAAAAAGGAAGACCAGATATAACACCTGGACGGAGATGAGGAGGAGAAATCATATCATTCAATGCAAAGAACGAAAGAAGAACTAATATTACGCTCCATATTACATACGCATTACGAACCAAATATTGCGTTAAATAAACTAAAGACGGCTTTAAACTCAGCTACTAAAGATATATGATAATGAGGACCGAATAAAAATACAGCATATTAAAATCCCTTTAGATGCTAAACACCCAGGCAACCGTACTCAAGGGTTACACAGCAGGAGGAAACGAGGATAATGAGAAAGGATAAATAAAGCCATCGGATTATTTTACGTTGCCCTTATAGTATAGTACAGAGCGAGATAGTTGCGAAACCGATTGCAAAAAATAATTTTAAAAGTTACTTTTAAAATATTGGTTTAAAGTTTATGTCAACGTAAAAGCAACTTTATTAACTTTAAGTTCAATCAGTTACTTTTTCAAGCAAGTAACTTTTAGCCTGAACTGGTAACTTTTTACAGAGATTAACCTTAATCGGTTAGTTATTTTTGGTAACTTTCCAAACTATGCTTTTGGTAGCTTGAGCGAAATGTCATTTTGCCAATAAATCAATGAATTTGGTCTCATTTTAAGGAAAAATAACTTTCTCTTCCACAGAAACCAACATATTATCCCCTTACCGGACTACGTTTCGAGATTATTAACTAATAATACCAGCCCTTTTACATGGGAAATGGTAGGTATACACACTCAAGAGAGACCATATTCAGAATATTGTGGCGTACTGCCGCGGAGTCCGCACGACATTTGTTTTGTGTTCGTCAGCCTATCTGGACACTGGCGGCGCTGACGGATGGGGAAGGTACAAAAAGGACGGGCATCGAAAGGAGAAGAGGATTCTTGGTTTCAAAAGCTGACATTGCAGAAGTGTGTGAACTGATTTTGTTGTTTTTTTTCTGTGATTCAAGACTGTTCCGGAGGGCGGATGAGTATTGTATTTCTTTTTGCTCGTACTTTCTGTTTAAATATACTTTTCGTTTGGAAGCAACTTCCCCGAGTGCATGTGATATTATTATTTTCGACGATGTCCTTCCAATTTCTCGCTCAGCCGGCGGTTGTCCCCAGTAACATTAGTTCTCGCTCTCTCTCTTTCTGTGTTTCTTCCACCCCCCTCTTCCCCCACCAGGACCTTTAAACCAGTGAAGTGGGGTTACAATATGAGGCATTTCTAGCACCTTGATATGTGATATTATTATTTTCGACGATGTCCTTTCAATTTCTCGTTCGTCAATTCGTCATAAAATTATCAGTGTAGAGTTTGAATATTATATCGACTATTTTTTTAAATAAATAATTTTTTACCGCAGTAATTTTTTCAGAATCATAAAATAAATTCCATTCGGAAGGAGTTTTGAACGAATCGCGTGAGTTTTATGAGTCAAACCAATAACATATGTAGATATTTTTATCTGATTAACTAGAATATCAGACATATAAAAAGTATATTATTGCACTATAAACAATATACTATTGTATTCATGCTTCCTACAGCTGCTTAAATTAAAACGTATAATTTGGATATGGTCTCAATTATGACTAGGGAACTATCTCACTCAAACTACCTTAAGCCAAGCAAAGTCGAGGGAAGAAGAGTAGACAACAAGCCATTCTAGTGTTGTTTAAGGCAAGTCTTACTGCAATGGAGACACAAATTAACGTTTCGTTCAACAATGAACGTCGGATCGACAGCACCGCCAATCCAGTCGGCTCCGTAACGAGAAGTGTAATAGAACTTATAGAGAACGCCCACTAGAAACCAGCGCCCGCAACGGATTCCCATCGCAGTAGAAACCCTCCGTCATCCGGCAAAATCCCGCAGAATGATTCAATTATGAAGTGGATCCCGCCTTACATAATCTAACGAGAAACGCACTTCCGTGGAATAGAGCGTCAGCTGGCATATCGCTCGCTTTACGGCCGTATCAAAGGTCGTTTCCCTCCCTTGATTACCCGTGGATAGCGCGGTGTCAAGGAACCTTGGCGAAAACAGTGGGCGACTTGAATCGCGCCTCTATGGAGCGGAAGCGAAACTCGATGGCGGCAATCCTCGCTACTCAATAAGTTCGAGATCCAATTAGGAAGAGTGAGAAGATAACAGCACATTGTAGGCCACGCTGTCTGCACACATTCAAAGGAAACGGTTGTCGTCTTAACATACACGTGGACAACGGAGGCGTTTAGGTACAGAATAAACTGACACCTCTTCAAGAAAGAGAGTGAAAAAATGTCCAATAATACGTAGAAATATTTGTTTTCCCACCACAATATGAATATGGGCGATAATAGACTTACAAAAAATGTTTTCAATCATGTTTGTAACGGAGCGAGAACTTACATATAAGTCCTTTCTCCGTTGTGAAGGAGTTTTGAAAGGATAAAAAATGCAGGAGAACAAGCGATGAAGAGGAATGAAGTTAATTTTTATTACAAAATGGGCTCTTTGAGGAATTTTTCCATCATGGAGGAATAAAAAATCCTAGTTCGCGTCCACTCGTGAGAATTAATTTTCACGGGGCCCGGGTTTCGACACTTCAAAGCTTCAAAACCCGGGTGGTGACAATTTTTTCTCACTAGAGGAGTGAACAAAGATTACTTTACACTTACATTCAATTGGAAATGGCGAGAAAGAGTCAACGCGGCAGAGTTTACTACTTTAAAAAAATCTGGATCGAAATGCGCTGATATTGTTCGGAACTCTTCGATAATATTATAACTAAATAAATGGATTATTGCAGATTGAGAGAGATATCATTATGCCTTTGAGTTAACGAATTTGATCTCATTTTATAGAAAAATATTCCACTCTTCCAAAGAAACCAACATCAGAATCTTACCGCACTACTTTCCGAGATATTATCTCAAGGGGTTCGGGTTGGTGTGGTGGTTAGAGTACTCGCCTACCACACGGGCGTCCAGGGTTCAAATCCCTGAAGAGAAGGATGTTTTTCAGAGGTAACCCAATCCCTACTTGAGTGTCTTGTGAAGGGCACTTCAAGTGGAGTACTCCGTCTGTCGGATGAGACGTTAAGCCGTGGTCCCCTTGGCGCCTTTCGTTAAGAGCAGGCTAATGCCGGGTTTCTATCCACCCTTCCTCCCTTACCTATCCGCACCCTTCCTCCCTAACATATGGCGTAAATGACCTTAGCCGTCGGTCGCCTCCCCAAAAATCCAATCCGATTATCTCACAATTACTAGCCATTTTACATTGGAAATGGTACGTGTGTTCACTCCACAAAGACATTACTTAAAATACGAGGAATTTCTTACACTTTGATCCCGTTAAAAATTAACACTGTGTAGTTTGCTCGCCTTTCTCAATCATTTGGTAAAAAATAAATCACACCGCCACCGAGTTATTTTTTTTTAGAATCACAAAAAAACCTTCCATTGTGAAGTAGTTTTTTAAAAAAGTTCTGCGTGAAGGAAATGAATCAAGTTAAATATTTATAATTATATTTTATTTTAATTCTTGAGAATTGCGGTTATGTAAAAGAAAATTATTACACCACTAATATTACAATATTACCCTTTTACTACTGAAAAAACATGCCGCCAAAAGTAAAACGTCAAATATGAAGATTGCCTCAATTATGACTAGGGGGAAGAACTCGTCCTAACTACCTTAAGAGCAATGTGGAGGGAAAAAGCTGATTTTTATTACAAAATGAGCGTTTTGAAGTTTTCAACAAAAGTTTTCAACCTTGGGAACCTTACGGTAGTTGCGAAGACTACGTTAATATGTGAATATTTGCCGTTTTGTCAGTCATTTTATCGTTACTGACATCTTGCAACAACTTGGATGGGAATCTCTTTCACACCCTCGATTGCAAATTAGACTCAATCTTTTATGTAAATTCAAAACCATTTTATTTTCAGATGAATTTTTCAATATCTTACGAACTCCGACATACTTCGGTAGATCAGACCATGAGAATAAAATAAGGGAAATAGAATGCCGTTTTTCTCGCGATCGATAAGAGATCATAAGGATTGCGTTAAGACTTTGAATTAGGTTAGTTGACAGATAGCTCGGCGGATTAATTCATATGCATCCTAATGCATGTTTCTTTATGTGCCGTGTAGTGCTATCACCATGATTTGCATGTTTGCTGTAGGACTCTTGTGGCACGTTTATAGAGTTACATTCTAGAATAGTTTAGTAGTTTCTGTAGCCAGGGTTGAAATTCGCTATGAAAAAATCATTTGACTTGACCGGGATTCGAACCCGGATCTCCCAATTGCCGGTCAGGTGTGTTAGCCTGTTACACCCTGGTGTATATGCATCCGTGCGAGTGACTTCGTACCACATCATTTGTTAAATGCAATGTTTGGAAAAAAGTTTCTGTAGCATTTATAGCATACCGATAGTGCAGTGCTTGTTGGTGACAGTAAATTTATTCACTGTCGATCATATTGGTGATAAGGCATCCTCTGATAAACACCTTTGTGGTGGCTTGCATGGCAAAAAGTAGATGTAGTTGTGGAATACTACAACACTGCTCCGAGCGGATGCAGATCGTACGCAATGATATGCACCACTGAAAAGGTTTTCCACACAGAGGCCACCACACTTCTCCACCGCTCTACTACTCCACATAATAAGACGACCACATGAGGTAATTATATAGTCAACTTATCATTTAGAGTAGTAGTAGAATAACAATGCCGAAGTAGACCAAGGATTCCCAAGTACGGAATACTCAAGATATTCAAACGCGGAGACTATCACATTGTCTAGTATGGCGACAGTTCATAGGCAACGGACGTTTTCAAACGAAAAGTGAATACTCGCACAAAAACACCAACATATTTTGCTGACGCTGAACTCCACTTGAATGAGAAAGAGAATCGCTTTGAGTCGGTTAAGGTAGTTTGAGCGAAATATCATTTCACCCAAAAATCAATTAATTCAGCCTCGTTTTATGAAAAATATCTCACCTTTCTTAAGACACCAAAATATCAGCCCCTTTCCACTCTACTTCCCGAGCTATTTGCCCTAAATATACCGGCCATTTTACATAGAAAATGGTACGTGAAAGCACCCCAGACTTAACTTTAAAAAATTGATGAATTTCTAGCACCTGGATATCGCCAAAAAACTAACAGCGTGTTGTTTGTATGCTTTAAAATTTATTTTTTAAATGAACCATATTGTCACCACTATTTTTTTCTGAATCACAAAAAACCTTCCGTTGCGAAGGAGTTTTGAACGCACCGCGCGAAAAAAATGAGTCAAGTTAAATACCTACACGGATATTTTTATTCAATTTATTACAATTTCAGTCATGTGAAAGTATAATATACCACCAATAATAATGCAATATTTATTTCATGCATCCTACAACTGCTGAAATTAAAACGTATAATTCGAATATGGTTTCCATTAAGAATACCGAACTGACTCGCTCGAACTACCTTAAATAACACCGCAGCACGGAAATGGCGCTCTCTCGCCGACTCTCGTCACCAGGCCACGTGCCTCGGAGCGTTGACAACAACAAGCGCGGGAAAACTCCGCGGCAGCGCCACCTTTCGAGTGAGATGGGGCAAGAGGGGAAGTTGCCTAGAGAAACCGCGCAAATCCCCTCAGATATGGGCGTCTACTCGGGAGGAGTTATGAGAGACGGGAAACAGGAACATTAAGAGAGGGAGATCAGCGGAAATATTTACCGCGCTATTCTCATCCGCTCCCTTCTAATCACATTCCGGATTGCACAACGTTTTTATATGCACAACCCAGTCCCCCAAAAAAAATAAACTACATCCCTAAAACGCGCACATCGCTAACCTAGGCAAAGCATACGAAAGAGCTTCCCGAAGCTGGAATCAGGATCTGGTAAATCTATGCTGGAGGCGGTTTGCAGAGCTTAATAACTTACAATCGCAGAGAATGTGCATTAAAATTTCTACCCGGCTGATTGGCTCAAGATTACGACGAGAAACAAAGATTGTATGGGACGAACATATCCATTTTCTTTACAATCGACACATCTTTCGATTAATGGCCATACACGCTATTTTACACTTGTCAGGCCTCATTTTGAATATGCCGCTAGTATATGGGGTCCGTGCGAGGAAGGTATGATAAAAGAATTAGAGCGCGTGCAAAGGAGATCCGCTAGGTTTGTTAAAGGCCTTTATGACATTTGTATAAGTGTTACGAGCTTATTAGAAGAACTAGGATGGGAATTAGTATAAGAACACAGGTTAAAATTTTGGTTAAACCTTTTAAGTAAATTCGAAACCGATTTGTTCACAGATGACGTTAGATATATATTGAGAACCCCTGCGTATTATGCTAGGTTTGATCAGATTAACAAGATTAGAGAGATAGACTGCCGTACCGATAGATTTAAAATGTCATTTTTCCCTCGTACTATAAGAGAGAACAATAGGCAGCGTAGCAGAGGGATGGGTAGGTGAAATATAGTGAGAGTGGTCTGTAGTGCATGATGCATGTGAAAACAACCGATAATCCCTTCCTCATTATGTAGATACTAACCATCTAGCTCCATGTGACCCTATTTTCTAGCATGCCCCATTTAAATATCCTAGTTGCATGTCAATATTGCATGTTTGGTGATCTTCACCACCTGCCACACACCCTCGTGGTGGCTCGCAGGGTATTACGTAGACGTAGACCTAGACACGATTATGTAGAGTTTATCTCTAACGATTGTGATGCCGTAGAAATACAGAAAAGAAGACCCGAATATATATACAAACTCTGCCTAAATATTCTTTTTTAAATTTCTAATAAATAGAAAGTCATACGTGTCACAAAGAATGCTAGGGATATGAAATTAGATATTGGAAGCGATATGACAAGTTTAAGGAATAGCAACCACTGGAATTGTGTTGGACCGATCAATCTGAACTATACGCCATTAGATGAGAACAATGATCAGGTCGTCCTATTATTTTTCTCTAACTCCATCTGAGGAGAAGTACTCTATTTTGACCATTCAATTCCATTTTTGTCACACAACCGGTATTGTACTCATTAATCAGGCATCCAGTGTTATGAGGAAGAGGCTACGAGACGGTCAAATGAAATATACGTAGGAAAGTGTAATGCTGGTATCAGGTTAAACCAACAGAAATCATTGGATAAATATGGCTTTGACTGTCTCGAATCGGATGTATTCCGTTAAACTCCGATCCATTGAAAAAAAATTATCGGCAATTAGCGGAAAAATGACGAGAAAACTAAAAGAGACAGACGACGCAAAGTTTAGCTAGTGACCAGGGGGTGAAAACATGTACGAGATGTAAACTCGTCATATTTTTCTTCCAATAAATATCCATACTAGATTAAAAACAAAACACCCAGGGCAGCCGTGACGCCCGGAGAAACATTATTCCTTCACTAGCTGGATTTTAAGGTATGACCACAGGTATCACAATGACAGCCATATGGCATCCTATGACTTATCATTTTTATGACAAGGCTAAACCAGGTGAAAAAGACGATCGAAAATCACCCAATAATATCAGACCGTGACAAACTTCTCTCAGCAAAGCAGAACGGAAAAATCACCAGAGAGTTGTCGTATCTGATTCTTTTCCTCAAAAACAAATTATCCGGCAGATAAGACAGCACATGGCACTCCAACGCATAGAGCATTTGATTATGGCCACTTTTGCTGATGGTGTTCAAGGTAAGGGCAACCAACAGATTGTTGCATAATGATAGCAAGGTGTTTTCCTATTGATCGTCAGTGCTCTATGTACGTAAAAAATGGATAAGAAACACCAAAATGACTACTCTAACGAATCATCCCGGGAAAAAACTTCGTCATCTCCTCATAAATAGCAAATCCGGCAAAAGAGACAAGGATTAGTCTGAGCAAGATAGAGAAAGTAATTCACGAAGGCCTTTACCGGCCATATCCACTAGGTTAATCCGGAGAATATTGCATTATGTTTGCAGAGATATTTTGGTGACTCATCACCGCTCCGACAACGTTAAATCGCCTACTAAAGGCGAAGAGAACCCACATCAAGCTACGTCTCGTCTAACTTATCAAAGCAAAGAGTTTTATGAGATTCCCTTTCTCAAAAAAGAAAAACACAAAATACTCGGCAGATAAGACAACAGTTAGTGCCGCCACACGGAGAAAACTCGTCCATATTCGCCTCCGAGTACGATGTCTTCAAGGTATACCCATCGACCTCTACATGATACTCGCCAGGTGCGTTGCGCATGAATCGTCAAGTGGCCCCGGGAGCGAGTCAAAACGGAAGGGAAATTACGTGGAACCACTTCCCCACTCACCAGTCGAGTCATGCTCCGACTAGGCCGCTTGAAAATCGCGTTCGTTCCTAGAAATTCACCCTCAACTGCTATCGTCGGGTCTATTTTGAGTGTGTTTTTGTTTTGTTTAAGTGGTAAAACGGCCGCTTACAGCAACCTTGGATACAACATAATCCTGGGGGAGCACGCCAATTGAACTTGAGAAAGTGCGGGTGACGGTTGTTGTCTATGAACAATTCGATAAATCGGGTCAAAAAAGACCCGAGGATAATGTATACGTGACCAAAAACCACGATAGTAGTAGTAAAGGGTTAAAACGCGTTACCTTTTTGCAGCGGAACAGCGCCACGATGGTGATGAGGTTTCCGGGGATGCCGACGAGTATGAAGAGAATGCAGCACACGACGACCATATCGAGGAGAATCGACGGATATCCCACGAACAGGTTCTCGTACTCGTCCACAGGAGACGTCGCCGAAGGCGGGGACATCGAAGGGGTCGCCCCCGAGGACGGCGACAACGACGGGTCCAGCGATGAAGAAGATGAAGGCGCGGACGAAGTGGGCAGGAAGGAGTAGAACATTACGACGGTAGCGGCGCCGGAGGCGTCTTCGCCGTCGGCCTGCGTCGTCGATATGCCGAAGACCGACCGACTCGGGGCGTCCTCGCGAGGATCGACGGTGACCTCCATCTGGGATGAGCGTAAAAATTTACTAGTCCGGGAGGCAGGGAGGTGGGAAAGTGTGTTGGGCAGAAGAGGGGGGCGGGGTCGTCGAATTACGAAGTCGGGAACGAATTCCTCGATGCACACTGCACTAAGTTGCGTTCTCCTTTCCTTCCGCTCTCAATGATCAGCGGCACCACTCCAGATCCCGCCTACTGCTCCTCCTCCTCGCTTGTCTTATCAGCCGACCACGGATCGCTCGGCAAACAAGAGACGAGAGACGCACGTCGGACACTCGGGGAGTTTTGAAGTCCCCCCGCCCCTGGATTCCAGACACCGCTTATCCTCCGCCACGGTGCCTTCCGGGCGTCCTAAAGACGACAAACAACATCCACAGAAGCGAAGACCGCTCGGCCATCGGATCGGCACGAACCTCCACGGGTCATCCGAGGTCAGGGGAAGAAGATGATGAGGTGTGTGTGTGTCGCCGAGGCAGGAGAAGAAGGTGAAAGGTCGCTTTTTTCCACGGGGCCGGCCGGGTGAAGACGAACTTTATCCGAACCGCGCTTATTTTTTTCAGCTGCGAGAAGACAGAAGAGGAGGTGAAGGTGAGGGAGTGTGAGGGGTGTGGGTAAAAAGAGAAAACGAAAAATATTTAGGTATGGGTTGAGGTTAAAAGTAGGGGAGGGGGGAGAAAAATCTTGTTATTTTTTTCCGGGGATCGGCAAACTTGGGTGCCCGACGGATCCAGAGATTGTGAGTAGCTTCTCGTCTTCTTGGGCCCCTCCCACACACACGAAACTGGAGAGCTGGGAACTTTCTTCTTCTTATTACCGGCTGCGGAGGCGACTCTCCCGATGGCTTTCGACTGCGTGGTGACCTCCCGCGTTGATGATGATATTCAGAGGCGCCCTTCGAGAGATTGGTGGTTCATTGGCCTCCTTGGCAACCCACAGAGGACCGTGCGGGAATCCTCGCCCGACTGTCACAAGGATCTGGCGGCGGTGGAGACGGCGACCGCGGCGGGATCTTCATAGCCGGCGAAGAAGGGGGCGGGACCCGGTCGCGGTTTGCATCTCTTGCGCACACGTATATCCCAACACGACCTGAAACCCCAGTCCGTTTACTTTCGTGAGACCAGGACGCGGAACGGTGAACCCCTCCCCACCGAGCGACACGAAAAGGAAGCGTCACAGAATGGGAACAAACGCTAAAAAAACAGCAGACAAGGGGATAGAAATAGGTTGAACATTCCGCGAACTCAAAAAAGGAATTGTGTGCGCGTCGTCGGTACTCGAAATGTTTCCCGAGTATTGCTGACGATGAGTGGGGAAAAAAACTGGTAAATCTCCGACTAACGAACACAACACCTCCGGAGGGTACACACTCGCAATAACGAAATAAAATTTCGAGGGAAAAAATCCTGACGCGATCTTCGGCGATATATCTACTTTAGTTTGTTTTCGATGGAAAAATTTCCCGGGTTCAATTGGCGGGTAAGCGGGTCTGTGCCCGATTAAAAACAGAGGAAATACACCACGCCTCAGGACGGTAAAACACGGAACAAAACAAAAACTTGAAGAGAGAGAAAAGCCGGTCGCGAACTCCGTTGGACTAATGGGTACGGTACGGTGTGGATGGAATTCTTTCCCGAGAATAATCAACGGGAAAACACACGGTGAAGTACCTAAAAATACACCACGCCAATGAAAAAATAAAACACTGAAAAAAACACAGGAATGAGGTGAAAAAAATACCAATTGCTATCTTCGGCGAGGCTGAAAGTTGAGGTTGGAATACTAGTATGGCGAATAGAACGTGGGGAAAAACCACGTTTAGGCTCAGACCGGGCCAAATCCCAGAGTTAACACCACGCCTCCGAAGAAAAAAGACACGGAACACAAAATATTAACAAAAAGAATTGATTCGAACGTCGAGGATGTGACCTTTCAAATCACTCCTAGTAAAATTAGCTTGTTCAAAACGAACGACCTCCGCGTCAATGGGGAACCCGTCCAGCTGACCGCGTACAAAATAAAAGGTGTCTTCCCGGTCGACGGGGCGACCGACCTCCGGCCGGTCTCTCTCCCGGAAGGCAGACGCACTCTTCGCGGGTGGTAGAGGCAGCCAGCGCCGGGGTAAGATGCTCCTCGCCGGGCGAGAGATACGAGAGAGCGAGCGCGGTGCCGCTGACGTGTGACTCCGGCGGAGGTTGCGCGAGCAGTGCCGGACGATTCCAGGAAGGCGGGACGGGAGTAGGAGAGCGAGTGTGTGTGCGTTTGACTCCGAGCAAAGTGTTGGTGTATGAGAGCACGCGTCTTTCCCCACACTCGCGCCACAGACTGCGTCGGTCTGTTCCCCTCCCTCCCCCCTCTTTGATGCCCACCACACATGCACCCCCCTCCCTTGTTTTCTACCTACCCCCCTGGCCAACATCATCCTTCTGTCCCTCTTAAAAAAAAAAACACCCCTCACCATACACCCACACCCTTTTTTATTATGTCCTATTCCTGCCGCACCTCCAACCATAGGAAATCCTACTCCTACCTCCTCTCCTCCCTCCCCCCTCTCCATTTCTCGAAAACCTTTGGTATAACCCAACGCATTCATGCCCCTCAACCCCCTCCCCTTTATTCCCTCCCCACTTTCCCTTCCACCCCCTACTCCACCCCTCCTCTCTGTCATGCGCATAAGGAGCCTCCTCGATTTCCCCTCCACCTTCCCTCCCTCCTTTCCTCCTCCCCCTCCCCAACTACGCTCCCCGATCCTCTTCTCTTTCTCCTCACGTGCCGTGAATCCCCGTCCGTTCATCTAAACGTTTTTCTTACCCCCCCCACTGATCTTCCCCCTCTCTTCACTAACCTTTTCATATTAATTCCTTTCCTATAGTTTCTTACCGTTCATCCTCTCATTCATCTCTCTCGTTTCAGTGTTGTGCAATTATCTTATTTGTTTCAGCACGCAATACGTGGAGAATCGTCAGCACACTCAGTTCAGCGTGCTCATTGTAGAATGGGGATACTTAAGAGCAGGTACATTATCCGCACGCCTTCGTGAATTTTGGTGGCCTGACGGTGGTTTTACGGGTTTTTCACCGTACTAAGGCAAATGCCAGGCCTGTGACTTCCCGTATCAGTGCCACAGAATTCCAGTGATCATATAATCAGTACAAACCCTGAAGAGGCGCCTGCCTAGAACGGGGTCCACACTTGTTGTTGGAAATCGAAAAAAAGCTGGACAACAGTCCAAAATGGCTTTTGTTTTGAGATATTTACTTGAAACTTGGCACATATACCCGCAAATGATTGTTAACTCTGAAATGGTAAGCCTTAGGTCCTTGCCTAAGATACGGAAGCTTAAACATGACCTATGTTCTAAGAAGTCGCCTGTTTTCAATTTTACTCGAAAATCTAATAAGCTGCACAGATGGTGGAGACGTAAAGGGATTTTTATGAAATTAAGAAAAAAAAATCTATCTCCAACTAGTGCGGTTCTTGACCTGTACTTAGCGTAAGTTTCAAGATGTTTATTATTGTCGATAACTGTGTGCAATTACGTCATAAAAAGGCGGACGCTTTTTTCAGGAAAAATATACATAATTATCCATTCTTGTTTGGTTTGATTTGTGCCCTGAAATACTTCATCAGAGTAATAGATGAGTGTAATTTAACATTATTTAGTAAAACTATTAGAAAAATGTTTGCGACGCTGAAAGTAAATTTTATTTTTCGATCAGACAAAATTTTACATTAAGTAGTCATCATCTTTGGTTTAAGAAATATGTGCACCGAGTACGTCATCAGAGTAATGGTGAGCATAATTCAACGCTATTCTGTAAAAATATTGGAAATACGTTTGCGACGCCGAAAGTAAATTCAATTTTTCGATCGCGATTCCGATGCATAGGGTTAACCCGAAAGGCAATCCGGGCGCCATGCAGAAATTCGCGGTTCCATTGTTCCGCCCAAATCACTAAAGAAAACGCTTGAAATAAGCTCTGTCTAACAGGTGAATCTATTAGTACACCTCAGTAACCACCTTTCGGTAGTCAATTTGTGTCATTGATAGTTGGGCTGATAAAAAATCTTCAGGGTTTGAAGAATGCGGCCAAGAAAACATTCATGGTTTGCACAAATGTGTTGAGGATGATCCGATACGAGGTGTCGACGTAAGACGAAATATCCCGCGTCCAAGAGAACGATGATCACGATGACGAAGAGCCATCGACGACGTCTGGGTAGAAAAATGACCGTCCAACGAGAAAGCTTTTCACTGTCCTGAGACCGCACTGAAGAGATCAGAACAAGATGAATGTGAAGCTGTTCAATTCACCCCTGCTAAGCGAAAAGACAGTTACTGCATCATTGTTGGTTCTGAAAATATTGCACTTTTTACTGTTTTCATTCATTTCCAACTATTAAGCAAACATATATTAACATTTTTTATTTATAACCACTATTTTTTTTAGATGGAATTTGACGAGGCATCATTTATATTTTAAATCTATTATTTCAGTTAAGTGCTCGTAGTTGCTGTTATTTGGCTAAAAACCCGTAGTTACTGTTTTATGACCTAGAAATCAAACAATTATGCAATCGATACGGTAAAATCAAACCATTAAATCTTGAAAACAGCTACAGATACGGGTTTATTGTTTGGTATTTGAAATCCTCGAAGTTGAAAATATGGAAATTAACACAAAATTCAAAGTTTGAATGTTAGTCAGTTGCTGTCTTTTAGCTTGATGGGGCAGAATCGCTGTCTGAAAAACGTTTGCTAGATCATGCGACAAGAAAGCGAGTCTCAGGAAGGAGGCAAAAAAACGACATTTTGGATTTTTCTTCCACAGCCAAAATAAACGTGAGAAAATAAATTTGTGCGAAAATAATCGTGTAAAAAATAAAAAAAACGGTGTAATTATATATTTGTATAGTTTTTTATTTGGCATCACAGTTGCCCTGCGACCCAACTCGTCTCAATTTTTCTGTCAATGGTCGTTTATACAAAAATCAGTTTTGCGATCAACTCCAGTACCTAGTGGTTTCGGATAACCGACGTTCTCCTGCACTTAGAATTGCGACTATTTCGGAGTGAAGAGCGAAAAGAAGATAAAATATACGTACAGAAGTCAGCAATCCAAGTGGTACATTGTTCAACCGTATATTGCAAAATCTAGCCTATGCTGATGATGTCAATATGATATCAAGAAGACTAAAAGATCTCGAGGAAGGACTGGAGAGATTGGAGATGGAGGCAGGAAAAGTTGGGCTAAAGGTGAACTCTGCCAAAACACAGTACTTGTTCTCTTCCAGGAAAAGTACTACTGTTCGAGATAAATATATAATATTAAATGGGAATAAGTATGAGAGATGTAACAACTTCAAGTATTTGGGAGTGCTGGTGACAAAAGATTACGAAATACATGAAGAAATAAAAGCCAGGATTGCAGCAGGCAATAGGGCTTATCGAGCTTTATTGAAAGTGCTCAAGTCACGCAACCTCAGTCGGAACTTGAAAACAAAGATTTACCGAACAGTGATTAGACCTGTGGTCATATATGGTTCAGAAACGTGGACCATGACCACGGCAGAAGAAGAGCTACTTAAAAGATGGGAAAGGAAAGTACTAAGAAAGATCTATGGTGCTACAAAGGAAGGTGGACAGTGGAAAATACGGAGAAACAGAGAACTCGAGGAACTCCACAAACACCCTAACATAGTGACAGAAATTAAGAGCAATAGATTAAGATGGTTAGGACATGTCGAGAGAATGCCTGAGGATAGGATGGTGAAAAAGATATTTCGTGGTCATCCTGGTGGTAGAAGATTGAGAGGGAGACCCCGGAAAAGATGGTTGGATGATGTAGAGGCTGATCTGAGAAAGATGGGAATTAAAATATGGAGAACGCATGCCGGGAATCGTGATGTCTGGGCTAACATCGTCGGAGAGGCCAAGGCCCTACAAGGGCTGTAGCGCCGAGGAGTAAGTAAGTAATGAATTTGATGCGCTGATCACTTATCGATAATTCATTCACCTCCGTATTGCGTTAATTCTTAGAAAGATTAAGATTAATGTGAAAACACATCAATTGTTTTACAGTTTAATGCGCTTTTGTTGTAAATGCGATAACAGTATACGCTCTAAAACATATTTCCAAAATCTCATCTAACAGTTTTTACTCTGTACTTTATAGTTTATGCTGTTATTCTTCTATTACTATACCCTCAACCACTTTGAGAGCTATGACAACCGGCGCACAAGTTAACAGCTCAGACAAATCAAAGGACATCTTTCAAATTGAGAGGTGGCATTACGGATTCATGGGCTGTGACAGCTCAATGAAGGCTTTGGTTCAAAATCTCGGGGATTTCGTGGCAGATGTTGAGATGAGTAGCACTAAATCAGCGAGCTAAACGTGGCGTGGACGGTGAGTTATGTGAAACAGCATATGTAATCGATATACTAATGAGAAAAATGATGCCTTTTTTAATTTTCGTACTAGCTAATGGTTTTAAGGTAAGCTATAGAAAAATTTCCAAACATTGCATTTAACAAATGATATGGTACGAAGTCACTCGCATGGGTGCATATACACCAGGGTTGAAAACGCTATGAAAAAATCATTTGACTTGACCGGGATTCGATCCCGGATCTCCCAATTGCCGGTCAGTTGTGTGTTAGCCAGTTACACCACCAAGCCATCTTTCTTCAACATCTAGTTCGCATAAACCCCCCTCGAAATTCGCCTTGAAGGAAGATGGCTTGGATGTGTAACTGGCTATTGGAGAAAAGAATCTAGCGCGTGACATGATATATCGATGAACGTCAATGTAGAAACCGTTAACACTCAGGTCGTTAAAAATTGACTCATCCTTATCAAACTAAAATACAGGTTACCTATTATTTTATGCTTTTATGCAATATAAAATCACAACACTTATATACTAATATGCCTAAGGCTGACCATCGATCGATCATCATGTAGGTGAATATGTATATCAACCAACCAACCAATATAACTAACTTTCCCGTCACGCGTATTCTAGAGTAAGAGATATCAAAGTACAAACAAAATAGAAATTCAAGCAGTCATTGGTCTTTTATATCTAACTGGGATAAAATAATCCTATCGTACCAACTTTCATGAACTGTGGAAAGATGGTGGTAAAGGTATAGAAATGTTTCGCGCTGTTATGTCTTACAAGAGATTTTTGTTAGTATTGTCCTGCATGAGATTTGACGATAAAAGGAAAAGACACGAAAGGAGACATAATATTAATTGGAAAAGTTGGTACCAATAAGATCTGTGCTTGAAAGATTTATAAACAATTGCAAAGATTCATATTCAACGGGTGACTTTTTGACGATTGACGGAAAATTGGAGCCTTTAAAAGGTCGTTGCAGTTTTATATAGTACATACCAAGTAAACCGGCCAGGTATGGGTTGAAGATATTCGTACTTGCTGATGCAAAAACATTTTATACATGTAACTTGGAAGCTTATTGCGGAAAGCAGCCCTCAGGACCGTATAGCGTAGACAACAGCCCTTCATCTATTGTTTACATACTGGTTGAATACTTAAAAGGTTCCAATAGAAACCTTGCATGCGATAATTGGTACACCAGCTATCCACTGACATTATCATTATTGAAAGAAAAAATCACTTTTATTGGTACTGTCAGGAAGAATAAAAGGGAAATACCAGCTGAGTTTCTCCCAAGCAAGAAGAGAGAAATCAAATCATCGATTTTTGGCTTTCAGAAAAGTGCTACGTTAGTTAGTGCTACGTTAGTGTCTTAAATGAGTAAATCTGTCATTGTATTACCAACGATGCATTGTGACAGTAACATTCACTCTGAAACAAAGAAACCTGATATCATTATTGACTACAACCGAACAAAAGGAGGTGTTGACACAGTCCATCAAATGTGTGGAAACCTCTGAAAGATGAGTTTACAGCTTTTTCTGAAATTATTGACTCTGGCATCATTGAAATGATAGTATCTCATACTAATCGGGAGATTCGAGAGAAACTTTCATCTGATTCATCTTTTTGATCTGTGAGACTTCTCTTTCATTACATACATGTAATGCATTACAGTTGACTTTTTCTGCGCATATTTGTTTTAGAAAACATCGCAAATAGTGAAGACATCGATTTGAAGTGAATAAATTCGAACGCATTTCAAGCAAAAAATCTTTTCATAATGCGTTTGTAATTTTTATTTAGGTCAAAAAGAAGTTTGGCAGAACATGAGATAGCACAGCTACTTGAAGCTTTACCAATGACGGACATCGACCGTAGTGATTCGGATTCCGAATTCGAACAACATTTTGAAGAGGAACATGGTTCAGAATCTGAACTGCGAGATTCATCGGAAGAAGAGGATCATCCTGACGGCAGTGACGGCAAATTTTACTTAGGTAGAAATAAAACGACGATATGGAATAAAAAATCTTCTAAGAGTAAGTTTAGTAGAACTACTGCATGCAACATGGTAAAAGTATTTCCCAATGCTAAAAAGAGGGGCCAATATGTGAAAGATGACGGATGACTTTCTACAAGCAGACGGTGGCCAACGGTGCTGTTTTTTGGATTGCTGAACATGGCTGGCATAAATGTCCTCGTGCTGTACAATGTGGCGCATATAGACTCCCCATACAAGTACAGGAGAGTATTTTTTGTAGAACCTTGCATTGAGCTTGGTAAACGATCACTTGAAAGAATGAATGAAACAGAATCTTCCGCTCAGCATAAAAACTATAATTTCAAGGTATGTTCAAGATTCCCAAATGGAAGAAGTGGAGGGAACAGGCGAAGCAGGGACAAGGAAAAGAGTGTGCCATGAACGAAGAAAAGAGTGAGGGCGTTATGCAAAGTGTGGTGTGAGTAAGAACAATAATACTTCATCAAAACGTAGCACATGTACAAAATTTAGTTGCAAAAATCACATGGCAACTATTACTTATACTTGCATGGACTGTATTGAGAGCAATGGCGACATTAGTGAATAGGTTTGTTTGCTATGCAGAATAATTCTAATGTCTTTCAAAATAATATGAATAACAATCCAATTTATTCATTTTACTGCTCACGTTTGAAATATACACTAATAAATAAAGGTCTTTAAATGAAAAACATAAATAATATTTATTTATTGAAATAGAATTTAGTTTTTCCCTTCGTAACCGATGGCGCACAAAGTGCGCCACGCGACCACTTCAGTGACAGAAGGGGGCGCGACCAGTTAAGGGTTAAAATTGTCCTTAGGCAGCACACGGCTAAGTTGTTTTTACTAGTAATAAAACAGTGTGGAGTATTACAAATTTATAATTATCATATCATGTCGAAACTCCACCAAGTCAACTCTTCAGCTATCTTGTATATTCTACGAGCAAATTTATAAGTTCAAAGTAATAAAATGATGATAACTTTGAATCCAATTAAGACTTGCGGGCCTTAGTTAAGCTCTTATTAAAATAGTTAGAAACGTCCAGCGACACTGCTCCAAATCTCGTGTCGCCATCCAAAGTTATATGGTAGCCGTGCGTACGTGATCGTGTTCAGTAAGTCAGTTATCTCAAAGCAAGTATGTGTCTGTTAATAACAGTGCAGGGAATGTTTAATGGAGTGCGAACAAATTCGTGAGTTTATTTGACACGGAAAACGTGACAGGGAAGCGAAGTGAGAGGACTGCGTAGCAAATAAGTCTCGTTGAAACGCTAATGGTCCAAGTTTTGGCGAGACTACCTAAGATACAACCCAAGCCTGCTCATTTCACATTACTATTCTACAGTTCTGGAGTTGTTAAAATGTTCGTGAATAGCCTTGGGCGCCTCGATAATTTAAACTTAGCAGAATTTATTAATTAGAAGACAACTCACGAGGTAGCGAGGCAATTCCATTTAAAGTTAATTGAATATACGTCATAAGTTGGTAACATGAAGACTGTCCTATATTTTTTCACAAAGAAAGCCTTCTGAAATTGATGAATTCGGCCTCTTTATAAAGAAAAACATCTCGCTTATCCAAGTAATACCAAAATATCAGTTCATTACCGAACTACTTACCGAGGTTTTTACAATAAATAATTGCCCTTTTAAAGGGATAAAATTATAGGTGGTCCTTCATTGGGCAATCGACATTGGCGAAAGATATGAGTGAGCCGTTGTAAATTATTACTTTTGGTGGTTAAAAACTTCCTCGAGCATTAATGAATCCAGATTTACACTATATTTAGCCAGAGTACAATGGAAAATCTAAATGTGATGGATAAAAATGAGAAGCTATAACGATGCATGCTAATAATGGAATACGGTTAAGGCAGATTGAGTGAAACATCATGTCACCTGGAAATCAATGAATTTGGCCTCTATTTAAAGAAAAATGTATCACTATTCCAACAAAATACCAAAATATTAGCCCCTTACCGAACTACTTTCTAAGATTTTTGACAAATAATACCCACCCTTTGAAATGGGAAATGCTACCACTTGTGTGGACCCCAAAGAATTATCATTTTTTAAATGAGGGATTTCGAATGCCTAGATCTTGTCAAAAAATTAACAGTATGTAGGTAGTTTGTATGTTTTCTCAGCTATTTTTGAAAATAAATCACATTTTCACCGCTGTAAATTTTTCAAAACCACGAAAAACCCTCCGTTACGAAAGAGTTTTGAACGTAACGCGTGAAAAAAATTAGTCAAGTTAAAGGTTCATTAACCCTTTGAGTGCGCCATGACGTCATATCACGTCCTGCTTGTCTTTACTCTGGTGCTGATGACGTGATATTACGTCAAGAGTACCGTGAGTGTTCCAGCTTTCACTAGGGAGCTTTCGCTAGGCCCCCTAGTGAAAGTTGGTACCTGGTGATATCACGTCATCAGCACCAGAGTAAAGACAACCATGACGTGATATCACGTCATGCCGCACTCAAAGGTTTAAGGTATTTTTAATTAGTTACTCAGAATTTCAATCATATAAAAGTATATTATTTCTCCACTAATCATTTAATATTAAATTCGTGCTTCCTATAGCTGGTGAAATTAAAGCGGACAATTTGAATATGGTCTTTATTATGGCTAGGGAACTATCTTCATTACATTATTCTATAGATTTAATCAATTTTTGTGTAATAATTATGAGCCTGTTAACTGTATTACTATTATCTTTGTTCATATTGATTTATTCCTGAACAATACATGTTTTTCTTTCTTTCTATCTCACTCAAACTACCTTAAGCTTGAATCAGAAATTAATATTATATTGCCTATTAACGTATTTCGATGCTCACCGAAGAACTGAGTACACTAAGTGATTTACCATGGTGATATATGTATGGCTGCGCCAATATAAACAAATATAATTTCCATTTAATTTTCACAAGAAATATGACTTGTAGTAATATTTCTAATTATTTCTTCACCAGAAAATGCACATGGAATTATTTCAAAACTTCGAGCTGTATTGTATTTTATTCATTTATAATGGATAACATATGCGTTAATTCCTTTGATATGAGTAGATTTACGCTAGTTTGAGTTGATACTGTATGAATAGGCTTCAACGTTCTAAGTAATATTTTTACAAGAACTGAGAGAAAGCTCTCCAACATTGTAGGTCGCCGAAAGTTTACATTTTTCATGCCAAATGGAGGCTTAAAATGTACGTCATCGTTCAAATCGAAAATTATTTTTCACTCCGCATACCTATGCAAAGAGCTATAATTTCCGCAACCCTATACATTACTTTCCGACGAAATAACCTTTGAAAACGCAATAACGTTTCCGGCTCCTTCAGTCCTTACATGGATAGACCCTTTTCTCCTTATACCTTCCCCGAACCTTGTAAATCTTCCCTACACTAGGTCAACAAATAAACAAAATTAGAGAAATATGCACTGAATTTCCTGACATACGATGCCGTAAGTCGGTGAAATATGCCTTGGCATTGAGAGAAAAACTGTAGATAAGGGATAATTATTTTATTTCAATTAGGAATACTGTAGATGTCATCTCCACGGCCTATAAACCTTTTGATGCCAACTAAACCTCCAGAATGGAATGCGCATAGAATATTAATTTGGTAATAGAATTATACATATTATAAAGAAAAGTAAAGAAAACTTTGTAATTCCACATAAATATTTAATGTACGACCTAGGTTTCGACGTGGCAAGTCATCATCTGGACCAGATGATGACATGCCACGTCGAAACCTAGGTCGTACATTAAATACTTATGTGGAATTACAAAGTTTTCTTTACTTTTCATTATGTTAAGTCGATTCCATGAAGTCACGCCCGAGACAATGAATTATACATATTATTATCATAATTATACTGCATCCTCCAGGGTAAGATGTTAACACTGCGATCTGACAGCTCATGTCCCTATCTGGGTTCTAGCCCTCAAAAAATACAGAAACCTCGATACCATAATTCGATGACACAATTTGTGTCGCTTTCTCATTAAGCTTTTCTTCTTTTCCCCACTTCCGTACTCTCGGTTTCAGGAAAACCTCCCGTTGTTCTCAGTAACTTACAGGAAGAAAGGAGATGACATTTCATTTTTATAATAATCAACAGACAGAATTCTCCATGATGACGACCAAAAAGGATTTAGTATGCGATATGTAAGGACAATCACTTTGGAAAAATTACTAATTCCGTTTCGTTTCGACCAGAAACCAATAGAAATAAATTACGCAATAAATAAAACAGTGTATTCCATATAAAACACTGCTTTAATCTCTTCATACCAAGTATCATGATCAACCATTCAACCGATTTTTCTCTTTGAAAATTTCAATTCGTTTCCACCAGAGATCAACAGAAATAATTACTCGATTAGTAAAACAATATATTCCATATAAAAAAACTATGTTAATCTCTTCATTAAAAAATAATGTTCCACCAAAAAGTCTGCTATTTGAAACGTGATTGGAATCCGCCTCCTTATGCGTACGTGGGGAATACTTCGCTCGCAAGGTTGGAATAACGTTCCGTAGCGGGCGTTTCAAGGCGTTCGATAAATATGTCTCGGGCAAGGTTGTGAGCGTTCCATTTCAGGAGCTTAGTCAATACAGATTACCTAATAGCGCCACTTTGTCCGATTACCATATAAATTACCTCAACTACTCGTTCCAATAAATAAGAGAAACTCTGCCCTACACGTTTGCACCTGTGATACAGCCTTATCGACTGCCACGACACTCGATTATAAAAGGCAAACTTTGGATTGTCAGAGAAATACGGGAGGGGAAATGATCGATAGTTAGTTTACTTAAAATCAATTGTAAAATACTCACGGGTATATACACTAGTCAGAGTACACATGTGCAATGCAGACTCGGAAAAAAAGGCAACGACACTAACCTTGTTCGATCGCTTAAGGAGGAACATGCGCTTCGATGAACTCTTTTCTTTTTTCTTAAGATACATAAAAGTCGCTGTAATGATTAAGTACATGCTTAATACTGCCTTGTATATTGTGCAAATAAAATATAAATACTCCTTTGGGAAAAATCTTATAGATAAAACCTTTCAGCTAGTAACAAAAATCAGTAATTATACTAACTGTCAGCCTTCATTGTTTTTTCGACAGGATTTGATAATTGATGTTTTTTTTACAAAATAGGAAAGGGTATAACTATCTTCAGGCTTAAAATTATTACCAATGTATATTTAATGCCTAATTTTGATTAATAAGGACTAGCTGACCCGTGCGAATATTTTGCACAGTATGCAGCTTCTTCCTGCTTCTTCCTTCTTTCTTCCTGTTCTTCTACCTGTCGAATATTTCGCACAGTATGCAGCTTCTTCCTTCTTTCTTCCTGCTCTTCTACCTGATTCTTCCCATGGACAATTATATGTTATTTATGTTTGGGTTAAAGTTACATAACGTAAACGGTAAACGGTCACACTGATTACATGTAGAATGTAAACAATGTAACTAAACGATTTGTTACTATATGGCGCCTCCTAGAGTCTTTTAAGCACGTAACCATAGCCATCATATTAGTTGATTATATTGTCAACAGATGGCAATATATCATTTTTTAACAAAAATTTCAATTTGAAATTTTTAACAAAAACTTTAATTTTTAACAAAAACTTTAATTTAAAACCAATTGTTTATTTTTCATCAATATCGGGGAACATAAGCTTTTAAACGATGTTTAAATCATTAATGTTGATGAAGAATCATGGGAGTTATGGGGTTGCGACAAAGAAACACCTTTGAGAAATAATATAGATGATATATGTATATATTTATAAGAACACCATATTTGCTCTAAAATTTGGTTAAGTTTCCCTTGACAACGTCGCCACGTTTATCGCAGTATGCATACTATGTGCTCCGACGCAAACCGGAAGTCAGTTTTTTTAACATAAATACTCGTTATAGTACCGACGGCCTACGGGAAATAAATGTATATTAGGTGCCTCTTTATTTATTGCTTTATGTCATACTTGTTTTTCAATATTACCTTTTCATATCCTCCAAAATGTCTTTCTTTTTCATCCTTACCTTACATATTCTTCCTTTTACATCACAGCCTAAAATATACCACTACCGCTCACTCAAGCTCTGAGTTCTCATGGAACATTTTTGGCATTTCATCAGTATGATTTTTCATGTATCCACCACCTAAGTCCTTCCAGCCGCATATGGCCCCTCAATGAACCCCATGTATATTTTCCATACATGGCTGCGTGCAATTTCCCAACATGGCTACCCCACCAGCATGCTAACTCCAATTTTTACGATATTATCGCTTGTTTTTCTCTGCGCGCGCGACTTTCGATTGCTTCCGTGAACCCCCAAAACGGAAACTTGCGAGAACCGCGTCTAGTCTTTTGTTTAAAAAAAGGCGAAAATTACGTCCATCGCGAATCGCGGAGAGGCCTATTTCCACTCCTTGTAATTCTCCGGCTGACAGGGGGTCGTGCAGGATTCGCCATGAGATGATGGGACATTGAGTCCTGCTTCCAAGCCTGTGAACCCTTTAGCCCATTCTATAATGGACTTAAGGCGTAAGAATTTTCTTTTAGAAAGTCATTCTCCAATGCTTAAGTAAGCCGCAACATTTCAACATGGACATCGAAGACAAATGAGAGTCGAAATAGTTTCTGCGTAGAACGGAAATTTCATTTTTATTGCATGTGAGTGTTTAAAAAATAATTTCTAAAATTGGCGAAAATTGAGATAGAAAACGTTAGAGAAAGGGATCTAATCACTTTGCCATTAAGACAGTGCATTTCAGAGTAAAAATTCGTAATATTTAAACCTAAACATTTCATTAAATGACCGATGCCCCAGTAATATTTTACACCATCTGGTTGCAGAAGTCTTAACTTACAATCAAAATAGGTTATCGGGCATACCCCAAATAAAGGTCCTTTCTTAATTCATTTCAGATGCTTCAACCTTGTACGCATAGCAAATGAGGAATGAATGCAGTTTGTCGCATTGGGCAAAGATTGCACTCGATGCATTTATTCAACGACAAAAAGAGCAGCCCTGGTTGACATCGTCAATTCAATTCCCAATTTAATTCTCCCAGTATTCGAACAATTTTAGCAGCAGCCCTCGGCGTCTGCAGCTAGAAGCGGGTTCCCTAACTGTCCGATTAGTTCTCACGTCGGCCGTCGAGCGCTGACCATTCATTCGCCCGGCAGAAAGTTGCTTCGGATTCCCAACTGTTCCCAACTCTCCTAGTTTCGCGACGTCAAGGGGTACAATATCTGATATGTAGAGCAAAGTTAAAGTTTTTAAACAAACGCAACGACACTAAGTATGAAAAATACGCCACTGAAAGCAACATTTGCCGCCCCAAAGGAGCATCGACTGATAAAATGAGAAACCTGCTGGGAATGCTAAAAGCTCTCAAATTTCGGGGACCTGATAACGAATTTCAGCAGAAAGACCAAGGAAGAAGAGGAGAAAAAGCTTCCTATCTGGAATTGCGTAGAAATTGAATCGTAACTGCGATCAGCCATCTTTTACGGCTATTTAGGCGTACCATATTCTTCACCAACACAATGTTAAGGTGTATTCTCAGGCCACCACGCAAATGCTAGCAAAGTTTAAATGCTACAATAATTACTTGTCCCACCCAGAAACCTGATTGACCTCTGCTGTTACACCTCAGGTCAGTACATGCATTCACAAACAAAACACAAAGGAGGAACTAACCCTGCATTGGCTGCAAACCATTCCTTAAAGCGAATCCTGAAATACAGTCTTTTCTAATATCATCCACATTGCAATATGTAAAACAGTACACTGATTAGGTTCCTAATTAATATGAACAAATTAACTTTAAAAATTTGTACTTAATATTTTGCAATTTATGACGAGGCAAATGGCGTGGGGTGACGTGGAGAATGCTCCACGGCAGATTGAACACCTTGTAGTGGCTCTAGCAAAATATTTTGAACGTCTGGCAAAAAATATTCTAAATCAAACTTTCGTTAAAGATTTAACCTGTATTTCTTCCTTCGATCAGATAGAGGTTCCCACCCTAATTCCTTCAACAATTTTGTAACACTACTATGTTTATCATAACAATTTTTAACAAATCTAGCTGCCCTTCACTGTATTCGATCTACATCTGAAACTAGTTCTACTTCGTTAGGGTCCCATATAGTAGCGGCGTACTCCAAGCAGGGTCGCCCACAGGGGGGATGTATGGCGCAAGTTGCGCCGTAGCAAAAAATTTTGAGGGGAATAAAAAATTTGGAGGGGGGCCCGGGGTGGCAATTGAGATAGAAAAATTTATTTGACCAAAATTCAGTAGTCCCATTCCCTTAAGAATAAAGAGTAATTAGGGTCAATTCAATTAATTCGTTAGGCGATTTTAGCCACTTTCCTTCCCCCCCCCCTCTGCCTTGTTGGACAACATAAGACTTTTTGAACTGCCTTCCTTCCCACTCATGCGTAAAACGCCATGCACTTATGGAACCATGCGTTTTTATAAAAAAATATAGACGGTTCCACTTTCAAGAAGGAATAATTCTGACCTCACTTCCTCCGGTGTTCTATTTTTTTCATAATCATAGGCCCTATAGGGTAATCGTCAGTTATATTCACATATAGAATTTTAATTTTAGCCGGATATCGGTACAAGTTTGTGAGATTTCGCAATTCTCTGCAAAAAAATGCTCTAATTCTCTGTAGGGGCAAATTCTTATGCACATGGTCTTTATAAGTTCAATGTCTACAACAAATGGACACAAATGATCAGTCAATACGTTTTTCCATTGTTTATTATAATTTTAAACTGAACACCGCGGCGGTAACCCAACAAAGTAAGATTTTTTTCCCTCTGATAATAAATTTAAGAAGCGACAAAAATATTATTTCTGAAGTTGCTACGATCAGACGTATATTTTTCTCGAATGACCTCACTCTCTTATGTTATATAACATAAGAAAACCTCGACATAAACCTCTTATGCATGGACAGATGCTCTGATTGAGAACAGAGGCTATTTCATGGCCATGCGTTCATACATTTGTGCAATTTTAATGAAAGTTTTGTGCAAGTGAAAGATGATGTGTCAATGAAAGTAATGTGCAACGTTATTGAATGTGTTCATGTATTTACCCGCTAGGGTACATGAATCGTGTAAATACGGCTTAAGCCTTTAATTCAACTAAAAAATAAATAAATAATTTTTCTTACTGCTGTTACAACCTCGAACTTTAATTTCTCATCCTCGGCAATACTTGATCTCATGAGAGTTCATTCGGCTTACTTATAGATGACAAGCTAAACCTATCTTTAAAGTTTCTCTCGAGCAATGTCTACCTTTGAAGTAATTTCAGAGATGCTCACCACTTAAAACATTCATAGCATTCACCACATTCGGATCTCTTAGCCTTTCCCTTTCACTTCCGAATTTCAACTCCAAATCAGCGCCCCTGAAAGTCACTCCGCGATTGCTCAGCTTCCTCCGCGCGAATTCTTCCCTTTCTCTCTCACGTGCCTTTTAAATTGAACTCACGAAGAGGAATGCAATAATTTACCCTTGGACATTGCGGATGAAACAGACCATTATATTAAATGGAACAATTATCTTTTTCTTTTTCAAGAGCAACGAGGTCAACTTAACCGCGGTGATTTTATTTGAATGGCATGCTAAAATATTGAGAGTCAAAAGACGTAACATAATTTACAAGAGAGTAGAAAATAAGGCCAAAATCATCGTTTCTGACTGTTAATATAGGTTTTTTAAAGATATTGCAACACATATATTTCATTGTGTTTGGTCTTCATCATAGATAAATATATGTGTCCTCTTTCTAATGGATCAAACGATTCAACCACTATTTGTTCGGTTATTTGCCCAAAAAAAGATGTTTTTTCTCCATGAAAATAGGTACTGTTATGCTTTCCCGAGAAATGTATACAAATTTTCTTTTGTCATCTTGAGTAAGACATCTCAAATGTTCTTACCTCATTGCACTAAAAATTCTTCCAGCGTGCCTTTCTTGAAAACAATGGTAGCCTTATGCGACATAATTCAACATGTACACACCCCTTTTTTTCTTCATCACTGAACTTATTCTTTAAAATCAAAATGCATCCCACCAAATTTGGTAATAGAATTAAAACATATAAAAGCATTAAATTGTCTAAATATACTCCTATTTTCACATGAAATTTTTTTCCAGAACGGTAATTAGGTCCATTTGGTTTCTGAGACAGTGATTGCAGACTGGCTGGTTGACAACCAAAAACACAGTGCTATTTGTTTCATGTTGAGAAGTTGGCCAATCATGGAAGCCTCGCACCTCACAACTATTTTTTCGATAGTGGTCAGTCCAATATCAAATTCTACCTACGTCAAAGGAATAGATAGCAGTCGGTGTCACATCGGATGGAAAGCTTCCAGTTTGTTAGAACGGTGGTGGTGAAGGGTGCTCGGATATGACGAAATTCGCGAACGAATCTTTTCTGTGCATGGAAAGTAATGTTTCCTATCCTTGAGGGAAATATTCAAATCTTTAAAAAAAATCTCCTTTACCGACTTCCAACGTGAAACTTATGTCTCGATGAAGCGAGTTCACAACACATATGAGAAAATCTAATTTTCCAAGGCTTCCATTGACAAACCGCGTCATCCACGCATCATTCATTTGTTTTTCAACCCTAAAATTGGTTGACTACAGCCCTCAACCCTTTCCTATCTAATGCTAATTCCCTTACCTCCTGGTATCTCTTCCTAAGTACTTTTCTCTTTATTTAGTCCATGAACTTATTCCTGCTTCTTCCCCTGGGAACTTTTACGTCTATTTTGTCTTTAATTATGTTCTTCACAAACCGATTGTGTCTCAGGGTGTGTCCAATCCATCTGGTTCTTCTTTTCTGTATGGTGTTCTATATGGTCCTTTCCTCTTCTATTTATTGGTGCGCTTCAACATTTCTTATTTTGTCTGTCTATTTTATCTTTCCATCATCCTCCAGCACCAGATTTCCAAGGCTTCAAGTCTATTTTGGTCAACATTTCTAATGGTACATGCTTCCGATCCATTGATTGCTACGCTCCACACGAATGTTTTCACATACTGTTTCCTGGTTTGTAGTCTTATCTTCTATGAGCGCAACAGTTGAGAGGGCTACCAATGGTTTTACATCTAAGTTCTCTTATTTGTAATTTTCAGTAATGAACTAAATAAACTTTCATAAGTTTTCATTTTTCACAATTTACGGTGAAAGAGCCTTCACAAGGAAAGGTTGTCGTGCGATTTCATAAAAGTTTACTCGCGTACCATTGAAGATACAATATAAGTTATCTCGAGTACCATTTAAGATATAGTTCAAGTTAACTAGCGTGACATCAAAGATACAGTATAGGTTAGGTCCAGAGATGGGGTTGAGAAAGGTTCAGTCGACACACAAGGTTTTCACAGAATATATATGATTTCCTTGACACTCGTGCTCCATAGAAGGAAAGGATTCGTTATATAAGTAGGACATATATATGCGTGTGGGCCATAAAACTGGATACGTTTTAATAATAACTTCCATACTGCTTTCCCAAGAAAACCTCATTTGCTTCAGTTATATCCACACACTCACACACTGCTCCCTGCACGTCCTCCCACTTTTAAGGTGGCTGGTGAGCGAAATCGTAAGTCGTTGAGTGCACATTTTAATAACATTTCCAGTGAGTCCAAAAAATATTCTTCTGTCACACTTAAATACATACTGCCATTCATGCGTCGGAAACAACCTTTGTGATATAGATGATGCAAGAATTATGTTTTAAAATTTTCGTCTCAATGAAAGCATTGTTATGACTTTTTATGACTTTACGGCGTGGAATTCGAAATTTAAGCCGTAGAAGACCGTATGTAAATAATAGTTTTTTATTTGACCTAATACCTTGATGTTTAATAGGCATCATTATATGAAAAGTATGTTCCCGCGCTTTGGAGAAAATCTGTACATGTTCCATCGAATCATTTCGACATATATGACAAGTGCCATACGGCTACGTGTTAAAATTCCTTCAAAACGTTCCAAAAGCAATTATAAACATGTTTGCACGAATTATATATTGGAAATTCATGGGTCTGTAAAAATTCTTCAACTATTTATGATTTATTGTTGATGACAAAATGTTATCAACGCTTCATTCTTTAAACTGAATTACAGTTTGATTATACAGTTATACATTGAGAGATGGATGATTGGTGACATGAACAGCTATGGTCAATTATGAATCAAAAAGGACTCTTACGAGCATGGTTCATTTGTCAGTAGCCCCAACACAGGATTATCTTGAGGGGTTATCTATTGTATACCTCTCTATAATTCCTGTAAAATAATTAAATTATTATTATATCATCATATAAAAAAGTATTTTTTTTGTTTAAAGGTAAATATTTAAATTAAAATGTGATTATTATATTTATGAATGATTAATGACCAGAAAAAGAAGTATACATATTCCTTTGTTAGTTGTCAGTTGTAGTTTTTAGTTAGATTTTTAGTCTAGTTAACCCCCTTTCTGCCAAACGTTGCGAAAACGCCACAATTTTTTTCTGGTTTACTATAATATTTAAAAACAATTGAATACTATGTTTTGTTTATTTACATCCCAAGTGATTGTTAGTAATATAATATGGAGATAAAACATAAATCTCGATACCCTGTGCAGATATAGGTTAAATTGCCAGGAAACCAAATGGGTAATATGCAATTTTTTTCGCTTTCATCTATGCATATTAATAAAAAGGGCAAAATAATAAGCCTTCAAAGGTTCACGCAAATCCGAACGAGAAGGAAAATCACTCCAACCGCCTTAAGACTCCTGATGACCCTTTCTCTTCAGAGTAGGTATCCTATACCTAATTCACCCACAACTTCCTCGGTCCGTCCCCTTTCTCTGAACCCATTCACTCTTCTTCCATAAATTTTCTCGGCTATCTTACCATCATATCTTCCCTCGGCTTAGCCAAAACGAAGAAACACGCTCCTTTCTGCATGCATAGAGCGCTCGTTTATTGAAACATATCTCCTTTCTTGGCTGGCGGATGTCACAGTAAAATCACACAGGTTAATGCCAGCAAGAAAATTCCAAGCGCGGGAAAATTTTCCCACTTGCACAAGCGGTTGAAGTAGTATACGTGCAATAAGGAACCATGAGGCTAAGCGAAGAGCTTTACTTCCTGGTGTCCATTTCCTATTTCTCAAGAGAGACACTTCTTTATAACAAGTCTCTTCATCCCAACTTTCTCCCCTTCCACCAAACTCTGACTACACTGCTACCCTCGAATTGTAGCAAAACATGGTGGCAGTTGAAGGTCATTTTCCGCGGAGTTCCAACGGACTGACTCGTCATCGGGGAGAAAAGCAGCCTTCGCTTTCGGCCACAAGGATTCCTAAGGTCGCAAACCCTCGTTGCCAATCGCAAAATGGTCTGTTATTGAATAACAACCATAGAGAGCTAGAAAGTTGATGTAAATACCAATTATGCATGTTGTTGCATACCGCTAGTATATGGGATCCGTACGAGTAAGGTATGATTAAAGAATTAGAGCGCGTGCAAAGGAGATCTGCTAGGTTTGTTAAAGGCCGTTATGATAATTGTATTACGGGCTAAATAGAAGAACTAGAATGGGAATTACTATCATAATGCAGGTTAAAATTTAGGTTAAACCTTTTGAGTAAATTCGAAACAGAGTTGTTCACAGATGACGTTAGATGTATATTGAGAACCCCTGCGTATTATGCTAGGTTTGATCATATTAACAAAATTAGAAGGATAGATTGTCGTACCGATAGATTTAAATTGTCATTTTTCCCGCGTACTATAAGAGAGTACAATAGGCAGCGTAGAAAAGGGATAAGTAGGTGAAATATAGTTAGAGTAGTCTGTAGTGCATGATGCATGTAATAACAACCAATATTCCCTTCCTTATTATGTAGATACTAACCACCAAGCTGCATGTGACCCTGTTCTCTAGCATGTCTCCCTTAAATATCCTACTTGCATGGCAATAGTGCACGTTTGGTGATCTTCACCCCCTGCCACACACCCTCGTGGTGGCTCGCAGGGTATTACGTAGATGTAGATGTAGATGCTGACTGGGGGAGGCCAGGGAGATACCATGAGATAACGGGACCTAAGCCCCACTTCCAAGCCTGTGAACCCATAAGTCCATTCTACAATGGACGTAAGCCGTAGCGCTTATGACGTAAGGCTTTCCTTAAGGTAGCGCGAACAAGATAGTTCCCTAATCATAATACAGACCATATTCGAATTATACGTTTTAATTTCACCAGCTGTGAGACACAGGAATTAAAGAGCGAATTATTAATTTTGCAATAAATAGTTTTACATGACAGAAATTGTAAGTATTCAAATGGAAATATCTAAATAAGTCTTTAATTTGACTCATTATTTTCACGCGATACGTTTCAAACTCTATCAAAACGGGAGGTTTATTGTGATCCCGAAGAATTTACTGCGGTGATAATATGATTAATTTTCAAAAACAGTTGAGAAAAAACACAAACTACACACTGTTGATTTTTTATGAGATCTAAGTGTAGGAAATGCCTCATTTGTTAAATAAGGTCTCTCTGGAGTGCATAAACGTACCATTTCCCATTTAAACTGGCTGGTATTTTCTGGCAAATATCTCGAAAAGTAATGTGGTAAGAGGTTGAATTGTTAGTAGCAATGGAAAGGTGATATATGTTTCATTAAAATGAGACCAAATTCATTGATTTCTAGGTAAAATGATATTTCGCTCAAACTACCTTAAGGCAATCACTCTCCAATGCTGAAGTAAGCCGTAATAGTTCGGCATAGACATCGAAGACAAATGAGAGTGGAAATAGCGTGCCAAGGAAATTTCATATTTCACATTATATGTTAGTGTTTCAAAAATTAACATTTTCACCGCGATATTGGCAAATATCCGACATTAACCTCTAACCTCAAATGTTCTTCCACTAAAGAAGTGGGCCGTGACTGACTCAGGCAGTAGTAATGGCGCGCTCGATTTAGCTGACATTTCGCCAGCCGTAAGACTAAAGCCGTCAAGATGGAGCATTAGCATCTTCCTTACGGCAGAGCCTTACGGATTACGGCATGGCCTTGTGGCTCTCCTACGGCTTACGTCTTAGGCTTACGTCCACTGCAGAATGGGCTTTACGCTCGCCCCTGGATGGGAATCACCATGTGTTTTCGTATGTTCACTTCTCATTCGACGTTCATTGTTCCGTGGTGTGTCTAAGGGAGCCCGTGTCTTGCTTGCTTCCGAGTGTTCTGTGATTTCTAGCGTTTAAATGTTGCTTTTAAATGTGCGTGTGTTTTACATAAAACACAATGATGCAACTGGATGAGTGTGTGAACTGTGCATGTTATACATTCTACCGACATGCAAATAAAGATCGCCTGATTAGCTTTAGATATCCGATATGTGGATTTAGGACAATATTATCTGATTAATTCTGTCTTTACAATGTTTATCTATTTACATTATCCTTCTAGAGTGCTCCGGGAGTTCCGTGTCACCTTGCTCGATTTCCTAAAGATGGTGGTTTCTTTAGCTGAGTAAGAATCGGCGCAGCGAAATTAAATTTCCTCTTTTTTTGTTCGCGATACCTTAGGTGCTGCAAATTGAGTATTTGCATGGGTCAGAAATTGAAGGAGAATGAATTATCAGTGTATCCTCTCATCATGAATAAGTCAATCCTGCGATAAAACTTTATTCTGTTGTGTTTTATAAATAACTTAAGCAATTAAAGTTGCACTTTTTCGCATCGATATCAAGCAAAGAAAAACACGCCCTAGTTGGCTCTGTCGTCATCGCCCTTACTTGCCCGGCTCATGTGTGTGTGATTTTGCATTGACAGGAGTGGCAACCAGATATTATTTCTTTGAAATGTAAGGGAAATATTTCGTCTCAAGAGCGATTTTCGCCATAATGAAGGTAGGATACTCCAAAGCGTCATGTATCATCCTGTCCGCGGTGGAAACATTGATGGTGGGAGATTTAACGAAGCGAAACCCACTCTTCATCTACATCTACGTACCACCCTGCGAGCCACCACGAGGGTGTGTGGCAGGGGGTGAAGATCACCAAACATGCACTATTGACATGCAACTAGGATATTTAATGAAGGCATGCTAGATAATAGGGTCACATGGTTAGTATCTACATAATAAGAAAGGGATTATTGGTTGTTATTACATGCATCATGCACTACAGACTACTCTTACGATATTTCACCTACCTATCCCTTTGCTACGCTGCCTATTGTTCTCTCTTATGGTACGCGGGAAAAATGACATTTTAAATCTATCGGTACGACAATCTATCTCTCTAATCTTGTTCATATGATCAAACCTAGCATAATACGCAGGGAATCTCAATATATATCTAACGTCATCTGTGAACAAATCGGTTTCGAATTTACTTAAAAGGTTTAACCTAAATTTTAACCTGCGTTCCGATACTAATTCCCATCCTAGTTCTTCTATTAAACTCTTAACACTTATAAAATTATCATAACGGCCTTTAACAAACCTAGCGGATCTCCTTTGCACGCGTTCTAATTCTTTTATCATACCTTCCTCGTACGGATCCCATATACTAGCGGCATATTCTAAATGAGGCCTGACAAGTGTAAAATAGCTTCTTTCTCGTACTCTCTCATCGCATTTGCCTAGACCCCTTTTTACGAATCCTAATCTACGGTTTGCCTCACTAGTATAGTGTAGCAAACCGTATTTCCCTGATGTGTTTCCCCGTGACATGTCTTCAGTGATGGTGAAGCCTAAGTGTTTAATAGATTCTACGTTGGATATTTTATTTTCTTTGTTGCAATAATTATTCCGGGGAAAGCCATTCTTTTTCCAAAAGTTCATTACCGCGCATTTCTTCAAATTTAATTCTAGCTGCCAACTATCACACCAATCATCAATCGCATCTAACTCCTTAGCTAAAGACTGGATGTTCTCTTCATTTCTAATTTCCTTATACACTACTACATCATCGGCAAAAAGACGGAGCTTGCTATTTTTTACTACTGTATTCTCTGTCACTCTTCGTGAGCTTCAAACAGCGAGGTGTAAAAATGTCCCGGAAAAAATGTCTTCTTGGCAACTACTCTTTTTATTTTACGCATTACATGCAAATAGCATGAAATTCACGTGAAATTATATTATTTCACTGTTCACAGGAGAAATTCCGTTCACTGGTAGCTTTAATGGCGAGGGAGTTTCCCTCCTTTCCTCGGTTACGATGTCATGGTCCATTGGGGCGATCTGATCTAGGGACTCTTGTGAATTGGCAGAGTCCTGCAGAATTTCAAAAATGCGTGTCTTCCCCACCACGGGTCGGTCACAGGAGGCAGGACTATTCTTAGATTGTCATTCAAATATATGTGGAGTAACTCCTTTTTATTCTTAAAGGCCCTCCTATCATTTTCTAATGCATGTTTAGTTTTAGTAATCAAATCATCTATATATGTGACAAACTAAGGTGTATTTTGTTTCAAATGTCGAACCTAAAGCATTATTTGCCTCATGAGTTGAAAAGATTAATGTATCAAGGCTTAGCTGAGGGCGTGATTCGTTATGGTTTGACAATATGGGGTAGCACAAACTCCACCTTGCTGAATAAGGTTATTACTTTACAAAATAAAATGGTTGCGCATTTGATGGTCAAGGAAAACAATGTGAGAGAAGTATACAAGAATCAATGTTTGTTACCATTAAAAGAATTGTATAAATATGTGTTAATTTGTGACAAATTCTTTGACAGCAAATTAATAAAATAACGTGCGATTAACACTGACATGCAACAGCGTCGAATAAATAGGTTTTCTGTACCTAAGTATTTTAACCTCCATGGCAAGAGGTCTTTAGAACATGCAGTCCCAGGGTTGTTAAACAAATTACCTATGTCAATGCATGATAGTAATAGCATATCTGTTCTTAAAAAAATCACTAAAAGAGTGGCTCATAGGCTAACATTGTTAAGCTCTTAATTGTCCAAAACGCTACAAAAACAAACAAAAAAAATTTTTAACTAAAGGCACCTGCTGACAAGCCGCTTTGGCTTAGCAGGACCTCAACTGCACTATTATTCTTTTTTTTTCATTATTTATAGAATATAATTTTCTTTGCGATTGCACCAAAACATTGTAAACTTGGATCCTGCTGATAAGCTTCAGCTTAGCAGGACCATGCTGGATAAAATCAACCATAATGACCAGAAAATGAAAGTATACTTGTAACTGTGTAATTTGTAATATATTTTGTAACCCATCCAAAGGGAAACTACAGCGTGTAAGCTATTTGTAAAATAAAGTTATTATTATTATTTAAAAAAATGTAATTATCAGTATCCTCTTTTAACAAGAAAGAGTCGAAAGGAATGAATGCAGTATATCTATATTTCAATGCTAATCATAGAAGCTACTAATGCTGTCGTGCGAGTCCAAAAATTAATTTACAACACCCTGGCTCCCATTTACACGCTATTTCTGCAACAAGAAGGTTCACACTATATAGCGGTTCCAATTATGGGTGAATACACCTCTTAAATAATGTAGCCTTACGAGCAATACATAATAAATTGCAATATACAAGAAAAAGTACATAGGCTTGGTTGTTCACTCTCGAGTACTTCATAATTTTTTTACTTACATTGAAATGGTCGGCAAAGAATCGTAAACGGGTTGTTACAGATAAAGACATCTTCGTATCGTCTCGTCGAGCTGCTATGAACCACTTCTTCCGTGCAGTAGGATTATCCGGGACGTTGAACACTTCATTCGGCGTTGATACTCGTGTACTTTTGAATAGTAGCGCGTAACAGTATTTTTTAGAGTTTTTTCTTTTTAGCAGTAATATTGCCTTCGATACTGTTGGACTGCTGACTCACGTTAGTCGGAAATATATAGCGAATTCTTCTTAACATTTACCACCAAACACAGAAAATATCACAGACTGCCAATATAAACAAACCCAATAGCCTTAGTGTGTCTGGATTGTTAGAAGAATTAGGATGGGAATCGCTTTCACAGCGTAGATAAAATTATAGGCTTAACCTCCTAACTAAATTTCAGGAAAATCATTTCTCTGACGACGTAAAAAACATACTATTAACCCCCTCGTACTACGGCAGATTAGATCGCGCCAATAAAATTAGAGAGCTAGATCTTAGAACCGATAGGTATAAAATGTCATTTTTTCCGCGAACCATTCGGGACCATAACAGCTGTGATCGTCGTCATGAATAGTTCGAATTGTGACAATAGGCAGACAGTAAATATTTTTCTTTATATTCTCTACGTTCTTATTTATGTATTATGTATGGATGTAAATATTGATGTTCTTATTTATGCATGATATTTTGATTATGTAGTAGTAGTCCTTGTACCCCTTGCACGTTGGAACGATTGACGATAGAATGTTTCTTGGTTATTAGATTTTTAATTGGCGCTTTGCATGTGTAGTACGCTGGTTTCAATGTAGTTTCGGTGTTCTGCCGTATAATTTTCTGCATGCCTGGTGTGGAAGCACCCCCTGCCACGCACCCTTTGGGTGGCTTGCAGGGTATGACGTAGAGGTAGATGTGGATGAATAGCGACGGCTGAGTAAGAGGAATGACGTTACGGCACAGGCAATATGGCCGCGGTCCGTTTGAGCCCAAGGCCTAAATTACGATTTTTAATCGCTTATTATTAAAAGTGTAGGATATGTACAACTCTCAAATGTTGTATTTAGGGTTAAAATGCCCTAAAGTAACATTTCCCCTTGCTTCCAAAAAGTTTTCAAATACTCTATTGTCGTAAGTAAATTTGAAACATGTAAGTGAATAAAGAGAATGGCCTGGCAAACTTCAATCGTTAACTTCTCCATAATTAGTCCCAGACGCACATTAAAGGAACCCAGTAATCTACATCTACATACTACCCTGCGAGCCGACGTATGGGCGTGTGGCAGAGGGTGTTAGGACACCAGCCATGTAAATATGTAAGGGATAAGGCTTTGAGAGGTGAAATGGTGACAGGTATTATGGGAGTGTACTTAGTGGAGCTCAGTTTTTATTGTGATTGCTTATTGCGCGCGGAAAAAAACGATTTTTTGTACTTATCTGTTCGGAAATGCATCTCTCTTATTTAATCATTTCTGTCAGACTTAGAAATGTAGTGAGGCCTCATGATAATATTCTCTGTGTTGCTCCGAAACACGCCAGTTCTAAATTTTCTGAAGCACATAACATATAAGAAACCCAAAGCTGGGTTGATCCTCTTGAAGCACACGACCGCGGGCCGAAAAATAGCTGTCCCTAGAAATTGATTTCCTCCCCTCCATCTCCGCTCCGTTTCTAGAGGATTAGGTGGGTGGCTGATGAATGCAACCATTATGTCAACCCTTACCAAAGCCACTTAAGACTCCTGTGTGCCACTGACCTCCCTCACCAGCAGCACACGAAGGGACACGGCGGCAGCGCTCGCTGCCAAGTGGCCCTGCGCTGGAATTAGGACCCAATAATAGCTTCCGGCAGCATTGCCTCTCCTCTTTTAAGCGCGTTATGTGCACCGGCCAGCATCATACATAGGGGGGTTTTTACACCATTTTCTGGGAATTAAGGCTAATGGTTATGGAGTGCCTCGAAAATTTCAGCAAACGACCGCCCATGTAAGAAGAAGTCACTCGTTCCACCCGGGAGGGTAAGAGCACAATTAGTAGTTGCCGTAAAGGCTGAAAACAGGGGAATTTAAAAACACGATTATAATGAAGAGTCATTGAACGTATGTTACTGCAGATTTTTTGTGTAAGTTTTGAGTATAATTAATTTCCTTCCTCTCTCACGCTTCTCCCGCTGACTTCCCCGATGTGTTCAGGCTTTCAAGTATTCGATATGCGGGGTCTAACATGGTAATAACACATATGAATCCATACAAAGTGTATTCATTTAAGCATAAAACAAAGTATATTACGGTAAACGAACGGTACGAACTTCCAAAATCTGAAACTAATTAGTAGACCTTTGGTAAGCTGTTAAGTCAGATATTATTTCATTTCAAGATCAACTTACCACTGTAACGTATGGTATTTTTCTATTCATCAAGCATGTGACGTTTAATACTTTCTTGTTTTATTTATTATTATTTTTTATCACAGATTATAAGGTTTAATTTAACGATGGATTGGATTGGATATTGAAAAGCCAATGAATGAATGATGAAAATTTGCTTGTAATAAGATAATGAATCGCGCCTGATAACAGCAGAAGTTCATTAGCCACTATGATGTGCTACTATCACAAGAAAAAGACACAATCTATAGAAGCCAATTCAAGATGAAAAAGACGTCTAGAACGTTTCAGCTGGATCGCATGCCTCTATAATAAATGGTATCTTGCATGTCATGAAGATGCCTTTTGGTTATTTTGCGAAGAGAATCGGTTTACGCGATATTTAAGTAAGGAAATAGCAATTGAATCGGCAGTAGATTACGACGAGGGGAGTTTTCACAAAATATCTAACCTTTTGACGGCCCTGAGAAACTTCGGGTAGTTCCCGGTGGATTCGCACGGTTGTATGAGCACGCATCATAAGAAATAAAATACTAATGTCCTAGAGAAGGTACTCAGAGTATCTACATGAACTACCTAAAGGGAGAGACAAACGGAATTGTGCGATAGGAAAAAGGAAAGCCATCCTTGAGAAGGCTATCCTTCCGCGTCTTGATGAATTTTAAGTTGCATTATTTCTGAGGTTTTTCTCCACGTATGTCCAATATTTTGGGACCAAAATTAGTGCTGCTGTCAGCTTCTTCAGATCGTTAAGGAGAAGATTGGATTGTATATTAGGGGAGGCGACCGACAGCTATGGTAATTTGCGCCACAGGGGACAGGTAAGGGAGGAAGGGTGGATAGAAACCCGGCGTCGGCACTAGCCAGCTGTAAAAGAAAGGCGCCAAAGGGACCACGGTTTTACGTCTCATCCGGCTGACGGAGTACTGTACTTAGAGTGCCCTCTACAAGACACTCAAGTAGGGAACGGGTTTATTCTGAAAAACATCCTCCTCTGCAGGGAATTGAACCCTGGCCTCCCATATGGTTAACCAGTACTCGAGCCACCACCCCAACCCAATCCCCTTATTTAACGATATTATGATATATTGTTTACTTTTCTTTATTATTTGTTATTAAAATTTTTATTACTATGTCAATTGATTGTTGAATTTTAATTTTTTCATGAGGGCGTTTAGGGTTTATTGATTGAAAGTGGAGGGATTCTTGAGGATTGGAGAGAGAGAAGATCAGAGGTGTAAAGGCGATCGCTCCAAAAGAAGTTTGGTTGAAAAGATTGTATCATTCGAAAATAAAGAATAAACGTTCTCAACAGGACGTCGCTCTCCGATTCCGTTTCACGACGCTCAGTCCTGCCCCTTGCGTCTCCTCACGATCCACGTCTGTCTGCGTTTCAATCCCGTGATGCGTATATCACATCCTCACCACCAGAAAAGTTGGTTTGCACTCTAAAAGAATTTTTGTAAATAATTATTTTAGTGTGCTTATAACTTATTGGACTTGATATCTTTCTACGGACTTTCCGTTATCTAGAGACATACTTATTCCAGGGTTGTTTCCATTTCGCCATAAACTGAAGACATGTCATGGGGGAAACACATCAGGGAAATAATTAGTGTAGCAAACCGTAGATTAGGATTCGTAAAAAGGGGTCTAGGCAAATGCGATGAGAGTGTACGAGAAAGAAGCTATTTTACACTTGTCAGGCCTCATTTAGAATATGCCGCTAGTATATGAGATCCGTACAAGGAAGGTTTTATAAAAGAATTAGAGCGTGTGCAAAGGAGATCCGCTAGATTTGTTAAAGGCCGTTATGATAATTGTGTAAGTGTTACGAATTTTATAGAAGAACTAGGATGGGAATTACTATCAGAACGCAGGTTAAAATGTAGGTTAAATCTTTTAAGTAAATTCGAAACCGATTTGTTCACAGATGACGTTAGATATATATTAAGAACCCCTGCGTATTATGCTAGGTTTGATCAGATTAACAAGATTAGAGAGATAGATTGTCGTACCGGTAGATTTAAAATGTCATTTTTCCCGCGTATCATAAGAGAGAACAATAGGCAGCGTAGCAAAGGGATAGGTAAGTGAAATATAGTTGGAGTAATCTGTAGTGCATGATGCATGTAATAACAACCGATAATCCCTTTCTTATTATGTAGATACTAACCATCTAGCTGCATGTGACCCTGTTCTCTAGTATGTCTCCCTTAAATATCCTACTTGCATGACAATAGTGCACGTTTGGTGATCTTCACCCCCTGCCACACACCCTCGTGGTGGCTCGCAGGGTATTACGTAGATGTAGATAAAGTCCTGGAATGCTTCTCTGGGTATCAACTCCCTTTTTCGCTCCGAATTCTCTTTTTATGTCCTCCATGATTTGGAAACGATGTATTTCAAGAACTGACCTTAATTGGGTGAGTAAAATAAGGTCATAAGGAGGAAGGGCAGGCGAGGAAGGCGGCTTAGATAGGACATTCATTTGATTTTTTTCACAAAACTGACGTATTTGCAAGAATGAGAGGCGAGCGAGTTATCGTGGTCGAGAAACGTCGTTCTCATCGACTGCCATCAAACGAACGAAAAACATAACTGCAAATTTGATGCATGTTCAATTTTTCTGTCAAAATGTCATATCATGTCTTGACCCGATCGAGATTTAAAACTCTCCAGCAAGTTCCCTGACAGCCAGACGAAAGGTTGGCGCCAAACTGATCCTCGATTTTTTAGTAATATTGACATCAGTTAATTTCGAAGGCCTTCCTGGTCCAGGATCGTCTTGAGCCGACTGACCACCAATTTGAAGCGGGTATACAATTCATAACAATTCGTGCGACAAAAATCAATGTTTCTGTAAACTTTTTCAAAGAACCACGGAACTAGCCGCGCAGTGATTTTTCCACTGTGAATTTCACATATTTGTGTGATCACTAGCGCGTGACTCCGTTGCAGTAACTGCGGGGGCTAGTTCCATGGTTCTTTGGAAATATCCACAGTAAACACATTTTTGTTTAAAGCTAGGCTTAACCCCGTGGACTGTGGCTCTTAGCGCTCCCATACGGGGACCTCTGACATTATATTCACGATACCTGTGAGGACAACTTGCTCCTTACAGCCCCCATGAGATTCACGGTGGAATAAGGACGCCTGGGTTGCTTAAATGGTTAGAGCACTCGGCGCGAAATCGAGGGATCTGGGTTCGATTCCCAGTCTAGGCGAATGAGTTTGCCACTGTGAATTTCACACAATTGTGTGGTCACTAGCGGGTGACTCCGTTCAACAAACTGCGCGGCTAGTTCCGTGGTTCTTCGAAAATGTCCAAAGTAAACACCTTTGTGTTTAAAGTTGGGATTTACTGTATTTTAGCGAAAAAATTAACCGCTTCCGTATTTAATCATTCATTAAAGCATATATTAGGAAGGTTCTCGGATGAAAAAGTCAAAGAGAGATGCTACATCGCTTTGAACAGGCCGCGTCACGAATCATTTGGGACCCTGGTCATAAAGATTTAACCAAAACAAATAATAAAATACAAAGAAAAGCTGAACGCTTAGTTAAAAACTGCTAAGAGCGAACATAATAGTGATTCGCAACTTTTAGAGGGAATTAGAGATTATACAGTGGGAGCCCCTAGAGACTCGGAGACTACACGCCAGGCTTAGCTTGCTTGAGAAATTTAAAACTGATATGTTTCAGAGCGACACAGAGAAAGTTATCATGACGCCTCACTACATCTCTAGATCTGGCAGAAACGATAAAATACGAGAGATATTTTGCCGAACAGACAGGTGCAAGAACTCGTTTTTTCCGCGCACAATAAGCGATCACAATAAAAACTGAGCTCGACCAAATACACTCCCATAATACACGTCAACATTTAATACTCCCAAAACCATATCCCTTTCATATTTATACATCTACATCTACGTAATACCCTGCAAGCCACCATGAGGGTGTGTGGCAGGGGGTGAAGATCACCAAACATGCACTATTGACATGCAACTGGGATATTTTAGGGAGATATGCTAGATAATAGGGTCACATGGAGCTAGATGGTAAGTATCTACATAATAAGGAAGGGATTATTGGTTGTTATTGAACTCTCGACCCCTGGTTTACAAGACCAGTGCTCTAACCACTGAGCTAGGGAGGCGACATCGGCGGCTAGTGTCCTAACACCCCCTGCCCCACCCCTATGCTGCGTCTAACAGGGTAGTGCGTAGATGTAGATTAGTTTTAATCCAATATATCCACGTAAAAATGACCGATGACCTAATACTATTTTTTACACCACTCGATGGTAGAAGTCTTACTTAATGAGATGCATCAAAACTGAGGTGGATAATGGGGAATCCGTAGAAAAAAAATTCCTCCATAAACGTTGAACGCTTTATACTAAAAACCGAGCAAATACAGTTTCACGTGAGCAAAGATTTGGAGCCGATCACGGGAGAGGATGGAAAAGTACTATTTTTTTTACTAATAGAAGTGATCACCACGATCGGTTTCAGATACGTCTTCCCTCCTCCTCCGATGCCCTCTTTTCCCACCAGGCAGCGCACAACGTCACCCGGACTCCTGTTGGCCGAGTGCCAGCCGCCTCCCCAACCTTCCTGGCCAACTACACCCTTCTTCACTTCCGTCCTTAACTCTCTCTCTCTGCCGATCTATCCAAAAACCACCCACTCGCATCAATTCCCATCACCTTGCAGTTTCTATCAGTTCTTCACCAGTTCAACCTTGGATAAATCACTTCATTTCCAAACGCTCAGAATCCTGGCACACTTTTATTATCTCACCTCGTTTTTTTTAACCAAATGAAAGCTACATCCAAATCTACATCTACGTCATACCCTGCAAGCCACCCAAAGGGTGTGTGGCAGGGGGTGCTTCCACACCAGGCATGCATAAAACTATACGGCAGAACACCGAAATACATTGAAACCAGAGTACCACACATTCAACGCGCCAATTAACAATCTACTAACCAAGAAACATTCCGTCGTCAATCGATCCGACATGCAAGGGATACAAAGACAATTATTAAAGATTCAAAATATCATGCATAAATAAGAACATCAATATTTACATCATGCTTAAATAATAACGTAGAGAATATAAAGAGAAAGATCAACAATCTAGCTAATCTCACTATTTGCACTATTCATGACGAAGAACACAGCTTCTATGGTCCCGAACGGTACGCGGAAAAAATGACATTTTATACCTATCGGTTCTACAATCTATCCCTCTAATTTTATTGGCGCGATCTAATCTGCCGTAGTACGAGGGGGTTAATAGTCTGTTTTTTACGTCGTCAGAGAAAGTATTTTCCTGAAATTTAGTGAGGAGGTTAAGCCTATAATTTTATCTACGCTGTGATAGCGATTCCCTTCCTAATTCTTCTAACAATCCAGACACACTAGTAAACTTATCGTAGCATCGTTTTACGTACCTAGCACCTCTTCGCTGCACGCGATCTAATTCCGATATCATTATAGTCCGAAAGAATACATATTAATTTTTTTCAGCAGATTCAGGCGAGATATCGCGGAAGTTCGACATATTGAAACAGAAAAAAAACTTGCACTATTCCACCCCCTTTTTGCCTTTCCGTTTCCCTCGTCTTTCCGGTTCCTTTATTCCCCGAGGATTCACAGAATTCCCCCTCCTTCCTTAGATTTTTCCATTTACCCGCCACTTCCCCACCTTATTTCTGTTCCTCAACCCCGCCCGCCCCCTTTTCTCAAACTTTAAAAATGTATAACTGTGATGTGTTCTCTACCAAATATGTCTTGTACGTGATGACGCTTTGTGAGCTGAAACGCGTCGTACGCATTAAAATTCCTTGTGAAATAGTGCAATTATTGTTTCTGTTTTATTTAATACATATCAACTTGAAATAATGCCAATAAAATTGAAAGGGTGTGACCGTCTCGGGACGGCCGACAGAAGTGGAACATTGAGTGTGGATACAAACACCAAAGCAGCCATGCAAATGCAATGACCTTATTTGTACGCAGCCATGTCAAAATCATGCAGAAAAAAAGCGAACTATGAATCCCTATGAGTCGTGCATTCGTTGCATGAAGAGTAAAACCATTGGAAGAATTAACCCTAAATTGACAAGCGAGTTTATTTGTCACTTTTCAAAACCATTACAATATCGGCCTTCTGAGAGACTTTTCCGTTAAGTTACTGAACTAGACACATCAGGGAAATAACTAGTGTAGCAAACCGTAGATCAGGATTCGTAAAAAGGGTTCTAGGCAAATGCGATGAGAGAGTACGAGAAAGAAGCTATTTTACACTTGTCAGGCCTCACCTGTCAGAAGCCGGGCTTTGCACCTGTCAGGCCTTGTTATGATAATTGTGTAAGTGTTACGAATTTAATAGAAGAACTAGAATGGGAATTACAATCAGAACTCAGGTTAAAATTTAGGTTAAACCTTTTAAGTAAATTCCAAACCGATTTCTTCACAGATGGCGTTAGATATATATTGAGAACCCCTGCGTATTATGCTAGGTTTGATCATTTTAACAAGATTAGAGAGATAGATTGTCGTGCCGATAGATTTAAAATGTCATTTTTCCCGCGTACTATAAGAGAGAACAATAGGCACGTAGCAAAGGGATAGGTAGGTGAAATATAGATAGAGTAGTCTATAGTGCATGATGCATGTAATAACTACCAATAATCCCTTTCTTATTATGTAGGCACTAACCATGTGACCCTATTATCTAGCATGCCTTCATTAAATATCCTAGTTGCATGTCAATAGTGCATGTTTGGTGACCTTCAACCCCTGCCACACACCCTCGTGGTGGCTCGCAGGGTATCACGTAGATGTAGATGTAGACAGAATCGTGACGCTTCGGATAAAGTGTGTGGAAAGTTGCGTCTCTTTCGGCGGTTTATCAAACAAGTTGAATAGATGAATATGTGTGACGCTATCCACTGACGATGACGTGCCTGGTGGAGCTCTGAAATCAATAGTTTCAGCTGTCATGTGAAGAGAAAATTGGGAAAGTTTAAAAAAGGTAAGTTGCGTAGGTAATCTTGAATTATTCAATATAGTGTGATTATTATTATGTAAATTATTATTTTCAATGAATTGTATACAAAACAAATACGTCATATTTCTAAATTAATACTACTATCAAATAAATTTCAATTTTTAATGCTTAAATAGCACTTTAAAAAAAACTAATAGCCTAGCTTAGTAGCATTATTTTTTTACATGCTGTTGTTTCATAATTCCATCCAATGTGTCTTAATTTTTTTATTCAAATCTTAAGTTCCTGGCGATAGGGCTGATAAAATTTGAACTCGGTGGAGCGATAACCCTTGTGAAATTTTCCAAAAATTGATAAAATTTTAATCAGGACCAAAGTGCCAGTGTAATTTGCGATTACAGCGTTATCTATCTGGCGAATATTGTTAGAAGCTTATCACTTTATGCTATTGTTTACTTAATTGCTTAATGAAGGTAATGTTGCAGTATAACATATTGTGTGAATCTTATTATGTAAATTATTATTTTATCTGAAATATGTATTGTACAAATTCGTCAACTTATTTCTTGGTCTTCCTGTGCTTCTCTTGCCGAGCACCCTTTCCTTCATAATATTTTCTAAAAAATTATTATGTCGAAGAACATGACCAATGAATTTAACCTTCCTTTGCTCCATCTCTTTTATCAGTCTTCTTTCTCCTTTTATTTCCCTCAGCACGTCTTCATTGCTCTTTCTGTCAGTCCATCTTGTTTTTGTCATCCTCCTCCATATCCACATTTCCATAGCTTCCAACCGCGACTTATCCATTTTTCTGAAATGTCCAGCCTTCACAGCCATATAATAGCGTTCTCCATACAAACGTTTTCGCAAAGCATTTCCTTGTTTCTACTTTAATGTGGCTATTTCCTAGAATACGTTTTTTAATTTCATATGCCTTCTTTGCCAAGGCTATCCTTTTTTTTTACTGCAGAGATACTTCTGATATCACTTAAAATTATGCTCCCAAGGTAGCTAAACTTTTCAACCTGTTTTATTATAGATCCCCCTATCTTTATATTTACATGGGGTTCGTTTTCACGTCTAGATCAGGTGATATTTCGTGGAAATGGGGTGCAGATGCCATGAGACGCCATTTTGTGAGATTATGGCATTATCTGAGTACTTTGCACTTTATGATGCTGTAAGTCGCCGAAACTTCATGTGCAATTTAAAATATTCGTAAAAATTAAAAAAGTATTCTAATTCAATCGAGAATACCAAGAGCTTCCCCAAGTATGAGCCAAAATTAGAAATTTTCATTTAAAATATTAGCCTTTAATTGAATCAATAGGCTGGAACGGTTAAGTTATTTTGTTAAAGAATGGGAATTCTTCGAGATACAGTCATATATTTTCCAATCTTAGGATAGAAATGATTATCGTAAACCGATTATTTAGTTACTTCATACGTGTTTCTCATTGGACCTCGGAGGTAATAAACTGACTTCATTCTTTTTTACACTAAGTAAGCCTTTTCCTTTTAAATGTTCTACCTTCTTCTTGCCTCGGCTCTTATTCTTTAGAAGGGAAAAAAATGAGAGCAAATAGTCCTCTCTCGTCTCCCAAGAGCCAATGCACTCTCCTCTGATAGCTGATTCCAGTGCGAAAGGAAACTTCAAATCTCCTCAGGAGGCGATTCTATCAAAACTTCCGCAATAGTTTCGAGTCTCTTCCGGGCTGAGGATTCCTCGTGCGCCATTTCTTAAGATTGGGATGACTTCATCAAACCTTTCACCAACCGGAATTTTTTATTCTTTTGAAAGTAGAGTTGGGTTTCTTTCTCCATTTTTAGACTCTTCAATCCAAGAAAAATCTACTCATGAGGGACGCCGCGAACGAAAACTTTATTTACCCAGAGAGGATATTGATTCAAATATAACTTAAAAATATTATATTCCAGTTCGAAATCACGACAAAGGCATCCATTTCTCATTATCTTTCTATTAATACCAGCGAGGCAATTCTGTCTGTTTTGATTTTATGAATGAATATGTGCTACTTTTTTAATGAGGCTGAGAATTATTTTTTCACAATTCCGAAAGCAGCCCAGGTGACTACAACTTCTCAGGCGGGATTCGAACCCACAACCCTCGGATTGGCATGTGAGGACTTTACCCCGTCGACATCTGGGCCGACAAATTTTGCGAATGAATACAATGATGGAAGAAGTATCTTGAATACCGAGCTGTAAATGAACCATAGACCAAATCATGCCATCTGTTAGTCTCTAAGGGCTTCGAACCTATCCTAGATAACTGTAAGTTTTTACAGTACAAAGATGTAGAAGAGTCCTTTCGTTTGACACTGAAATTAACACCTTAGGGTATCAGAGTTGCGAGATGTCCGACGCGGAAATTTTCGTCCGCGCTCAAAATGCTCTAAAAAAATAGCAAGCTCCGTCTTTTTGCCGATGATGCAGTAGTGTATAAGGAAATTAGATATGAAGAGGACATACAGTCTCTAGCTAAGGATTTAGATGCGATTGATGATTGGTGTGATTGTTGGCAGCTAGAATTAAATTTGAAGAAATGCGCGATGATGAACTTTTGGAAAAAGAATGGCTTTCCCCGGAATAATTATTGCATCAAAGAAAATAAAATATCTAACGTAGAATCTATTAAATACTTAGGCGTCACCATCACTGAAAACATATCATGGGGGAAACACATCAGGGAAATAACTAGTGTAGCAAACCGTAGATTAGGATTCGTAAAAAGGGTTCTAGGCAAATGCAATGACAGAGTACGAGAAAGAAGCTATTTTACACTTGTCAGGCCTCAGTTACAATACGCCGCTAGTATGTGGGATCCGTACGAGGAAGGTATGATGAAAGAATTAGAGCGTGTGCAAAGGAGATCCGCTAGGTTTGTTAAAGGCCGTCATGATTCCATTCGGGACCATAACAGCGGTGATCGTCGTCATGAATAGTTCGAATTGTGGCAATAGGCAGACAGTAAATCTTTCTCTTTATACTCTCTATGTTCTTATTTATGCATGATTTAAATATTGATGTTCTTATTTATGAATGATATAAATATTGATGTTCTTATTTATGCAGGATATTTTGAATCTGTAGTAGTGGTCTTTGTATCCCTAGCATGTTGGAACGATTGACGATAGAATGTTTCTTGGTTATTAGATTTTTAATTGGCGATTTGCATGTGTGGTACGAGGTTTTCAATGTAATTTCGGTGTTCTACCGTATCATTCATGCATGCCTGGTGTGGAAACACCCCCTGTCACACACCCTTTGGGTGGCTTACAGGGTATGACGTAGATGTAGGTGTAGATGATTGTACTGATATATACAGGACACCAAATATAGAAGATATACGGCTAGTTATCAAAGAACAAGCCAATAAATATTACAAAAAATTAAAAAGTAGTGACACAAAATAGAATTGGGACCTGGCGAGTACTAAAATTAGCCCGTGGGACAAATATGCGAGAACAGTGAATATTCTAACCATATATCTGGCAGGGTGAGCCAATGATAAAGCTAGAGAGCATACGTCCCCTTCTTTTGGGACACCCTCTGTGGAGGCCTGATGCGGAATAACTCCCTGTGAGTGGTTGTGTCTCCCCGCGTGAGGTGCCCATATTTTACGGCCATTTTGTGTTTTTCATGTTTTGTGAAATAAATGAGTCGAGTCAAGGACTTATGTAGATATTATCACTTAATAACGTTCTGTTACCCAAATATCTACTTCACTTTATCTTACTTCGTAAGTGCAAGGACCAGGGAGACTACTTAACTGCCTTAAATAATTTTATATGCAAGAGGAACTTCTTTTGCTGTGCTTAAAATAAATAATAAATATGGTGAACGTGATAGGCAGTATATTCTCCCAAAGTTATTAAATAAATATTTTGGAGAGTTGGAGAAAGAAAAGGAAGAAAATGTAATTAGTTTCAAAAGAATTATAAAAGGGGTTCTACAGAGAGAAACGCTAATGGAATTGTAAAAGACTATTTTTCATCCATGTGCATTTCTTTTGTTGTTGTTTTTTGCCTTTATTTTGGCTGTTATTCTTTAAGCAAGGTGCATTTCTGTTGAAGTTTTATTAAGTACATGAGCCTGAGCTGCTATAGTTTGTTGGTAAAAGAAGAAAAAAATTAAATTATCATGTTTAATTTTGCATGCCCCGTCGACAGGCATGTGCCTGACGGAACATCGATTTTAAATTGTTGAAAAATACATTAAATGAAATGATATTACTAATAATTTCAGTCATATAAATGTGTATAATTGCACCATTAATGACGTAATATTTAATTCACGCTTTCTAGAGCAGCAGAAATCAAAGCGTAGGTACAGTTCGAATATGGTCCCAATTATGACTAGGAAACTATCTCGCTCAGACTACTACAGACAGACTTCAGGTAGATTGAGCGAAATATCATTTTACCTAGAAATCAATGAATTTGGTCTCATTTTAAGAAACATACATCACCCATTCATTGGCATCAAAAATTCAACCCCTTATCACATTAATTTCGGAGAAATTCGGCCCAAATTACCAGCCCGTTTATATTGGAAATGGTACGTGTATGCACTCCAGAGAGATCTTATTTAACAAGTGAGGAATTTCTAACACTTATATCTCGTAAAAAATCAACAATGTGTAGTTTGTGTGTTTTCTCAACTATTTTTGAAAATTAATCATATTGTCTCCACAGTAAATTCTTCAGGATCACAATAACCCGCGAGTGTAGAGAACCGTAGATTAGGATTCGTAAAAAGGCTTCTAGGCAAATGCGATGAGAGAGTACGAGAAAGAAGCTATTTTACACTTGTCAGACCTCATTTAGAATATGCCGCGAGTATATGGGATCCGTACGAGGAAGGTATGATAAAAGAATTAGAGAGCGTGCAAAGGAGTGTTTTTTAAAGGCCGTTATGATAATTGTATATGTGTTACGAGTTTAATAGAAGAACTAGGATGGGAATTACTATCAGAAAGCAGGTTAAAATGTAGGTTATACCTTTTAAGTACATTCGAAACCGAATTGCTCACAGATGATGTTAGATATATATTAAGAAGCCCTGCGTATTATGCTAGGTTTGATCAGATTAACAAGATTAGAGAGATAGATTGTCGTACCGATAGATTTAAAATGTCATTTTTCCCTCGTACTATAAGAGAGAACAATAGGCAGCGTAGCAAAGGGATAGGTAGGTGAAATATAGTAAGAGTAGTCTGTAGTGCATGATGCATGTAATAACTACCAATAATCCCTTTCATATTATTTAGGCACTAACCATGTGACCCTATTATCTAGCATGCCTTCATTAAATATCCTAGTTGCATGTCAATAGTGCATGTTTGGTGACCTTCAACCCCTGCCACACACCCTCGTGGTGGCTCGCAGGGTAGTACGTAGATGTAGGTGTAGATGTAACCCTCCCGTTTCGATGGAGTTTCGAACGTATCGCGTGAAAAAAATTAGTCAAGTTCAAGACTTATTTAGATGTTTTCATTTGATTACTTACAATTTCTGTCATGTAAAACTATATTATGTCACCATTAATAATGCAATGTTTAATTCGTGTGTCTCACAGCTGGGTAAATAAAACGTATAGTTCGAATATGGTATCCATAATGAATGGGTAACTATCCTGCTCAGACTGGCTTAAATGTACCTCAAAGCATCATCCCTCGTACATTCGATGAAATTTTTCCTCTCTCACAGCAGTTATTCAAGTTCTCTCTTTTACCGAATATCCTCCTTAATGCTGCCATTCAAATTGCTTGAACGAGTCGTTGCCTTTCGTGATGTACAGGTGCGACAAGCAGTCAGGGTTTCTTTCTAAGTCGCGAGACTGGCAAGGGATATTTCCAACCTCCGATTGCCCTGATAGGTTTCCGCCCCCGTCTCATAGGCTCAGGCCACTTATCACGGCGAATCAAGTCCCGGTGCGCTTTACTTGAAGGGGGGAGGGAGTGGGGTGGGCATCGAGATTACACCCCTTAACGGCGGCGGCAGCAATGCCGCTAATCTCGGCGCAAGGCTTCGCCTTGGGAACCGTATACTCAATCTTCCCTCCTAGCCTAAGGTCAATGCACGTTGCAGATCCGCAAATCCCACATTCGGGATATAGTTCCACAGTACGTTGTGTATCCCGGACGGTGATCTGACTCCAGATTCCTCAGGGATAATACAGCCGGTGTTAAAATTATTCGTGCCAGGCAAACTGATGCGTTTTTAAATATTTCAGAAAAATGGCCCAAGAATTCAGCCAGTGTTTCTAAAATATGGTTCAAGTTTTCTCGGCCAAACGATTAAATGACAGTATGCGTCTTGAGAACCTAGTAGATGCAAAGAGTCCTACCATGGTGTTATCAGCTATTTTACAAAATGAACTTTATCTTCTGTATATTATCCATATTAAGGAAACAAATTTCCATTATAGTTTATACTGTCAATTATGGCGAAGCAGCGCTACAAAGTACTGTTATCTTTAGATACGTTAAATTTTCTGCAATGAGTAAATTTAGGCTTGGAGCTGCCTTATATATTTTATAAAATTTCATGTAAATACTCCTTCGGGTAAAATCTTATGGGAAAGAGCGTATAGCCGGAGCTTTTACAAAGTCACGAAAACCAGTAATTGTAACCAGTAATCAACCAGTAACTGTAACCAGTAACTTACCAGTAATACTAACTCGATGCTCGCTAGCTCTTTCGGCAGGATTTGATGCTATTATATTTAACGGACTAAAGGACGGGTATAATTATTAATATTATTATAATGATGGTATATGGGTATAGTTTTAAGACTAAAACAATTTTATAATGTCTACAAAATCCTTACTAATGTATAAAAATGTAATGGTGTATGTCTGTCTGTATGATTCTCCAGCACGCAAATATTACTAAGCCGATTGAGCTGAAATTTAGCACGTAGATATAAATTATATCTGGTGGTAAAATACTATTTTAAACAGCCCTCAGGGCCCCCTAAGGCCCCCAAAAGGCCCCCCTGGTGGTCCATGTTAAGAATTGGGTGCGGTACAGTGGTTCCATATCTTTCTTTTTAAAAGTACTTTCACTCAAGATAGAGGGCTGGAATTTTTTAATCGGATGGATGAATAATTGAAGTTTCAAATTCGTTCAATCAATTTTCTTTTACTTTTTGGATTTGTCTGAAAATCATGTCTTTAGCTGAAAATTTTAAGATTTTTCTCTAAAATCAACAATAGCAAATTTCCTTGGCAACCAATGATTTGATTTTCAATGGTTATTCACGCCTCTAGCATTAAAATATCGCGTTTTTCTGCAGGACCATGAGTACATGTAGAAATAAAACCAGTATGAAAAGGGCCCAGAGTCCCAAAGGCCCCATGATAGATAGCTTTGGGGGGAAACCGATACATCTACATCTACGTAATACCCTGCGAGCCACCACGAGAGTGTGTGGCAGGGTGGAAAGATCACCAAACATGCACTATTGACACGCAACTAGGATATATAATGAAGGCATACTAGATAATAGGGTCACATGGTTAGTATCTACATAATAAGAAAGGGTTTAATCGTTGTTATTACATGCATCATGCACTACAGACTACTCTAACTATATTTCACCTACATATCCCTTTCATATCCCTATAATGTTTCATTTTGAATTCAAGGATTGTTATCGAGAATGCCTAAAATGAAGGTCCCTCCTTAACAGACAAAGTAGCCACTAACCAACATCCCACTCTTGCAGGAAAGACACTGCTCTCATACACCAGACGAAAATGTTTAGTCCAGTCTTGACGACATGAAAAAACAATTATTAAATGGAAAAAAATTAATGAATGTATTCAAAATTAAGAAATGACAGAGAGATAATCATTTTGACGCCTTACTACATTTATAGGTCCGACAGAAGCGATAAAATAATATACATTGCAGATAATATACATTGCAGAAAAGATAAGTTAAAAATTGGTTCTTTCCGCGCACAATAAGTGAAAGAATTAACAGCCGAGCTTTACTTAAACACACTCATAAAGCAGTTCCCCATTTCACCTCCCAAAACTTTATCCCGTTCATATATATCAAAACTTTATCCCGTGTTGTGCTAGGTTTCATCAGATAAACAAGATTAGAGAGATAGATTTTCGTACCGATAGATTTAAAATGTCATTTTTCCCGCGTACTATAAGAGAGAACAATAGGCAGCGTAGCAAAGGGATAGGTAGTTGAAATATAGTTAGAGTAGTCTGTAGTGAATTATGCATGTAATAAAAACCAATAATACCTTTCTTATTATGTTGATATTAACCATCTAGGTGCATGTGACCCTATTATCTAGCATGTCTCCCTTAAATATCCTACTTGCATGGCAATAGTGCATGTTTGGTGATCTTCACCCCCTGCCACATACCCTCGTGGTGGCTCGCAGGGTATATTACGTAGATGTATATACACGGCTGGTGTCCTAACGCCCCCTGATTCTCGCCCATATGGCGGCTCGCAGGGTAGTATGTAGCTCTCAGGGTAGCTTGTGGTGCTAGGAGTGGGGGCTTGAATTAAATCTTAGTAAATACACCATAGTTCACTTACTGCGAAAGTCATCACACAAATGCCATACCTACTCTGTGGGTGAAATAAACAAGGTATTCACAAGGTTCCTCACAAAAAAGCTCATATATAAATTGCACTCATGCGGAGTTAATAGAAAAATAGTGAATTGGATAAGGGACTTTCTCAGTGATCGAAAACACAAAGTAGTTATTGATGGTTTTAGCTCTGATATGGTCGAACTCACATCCGGTGTTCCTCAGGGAAGCGTGATTGGCCATCTTTTGTTCATTCTTTATATTAATGACCTATGTTCTCGAGTTAGCAGTAAATTAAGATTATTTGCAAACGATACAGTTATCTACAGTGAAATAAGCGAAGACGTGGACTTTGAAATTCTGTCATCTGACCTTAACAACGTTCATTCGTGGTGCCAGGAGTAGGGGTAGGGATTAAATTTCAGCAAATGCACCTCTGCTTACTTCCTGCTAAGTTCATCACACAAATGCCATAACTATACCGTGGGAGGAGTAAACATAAAATCATCATATACAGTAAAATATCTTGAAATTACCATAACTTCTCATATATCGTGGGTAACACATGTACAAAATATATGAGGCACAGCATTAAAGAACTTTGGTTTTGTTAAGCGTATATATGGAAGGTCCTCTGATGTAAAAGTCAAAGAGAGATTCTACTTCGCTCTGATTAGGCTTCACCTCGAGTATGCCGCGAGTATTTGCAACCCTGGTCATTAAGATTTAACTAAAAAATAAATAAAATACAAAGGAAAGCTGCAAGCTTCGTTAAGAACTGCTACGAGCGAACATTTAGCGTTTCACAAGTTTTTGAGGGATTCAGGTAGGAGCCCCTAGAGAATCGGAGGGTGCACGCAAGGCTTAGGCATCTTGAGATATTCAGAACTGGTGTATTTCAGAGCGACACAGAGAATATTATCATGACTCCTCACTATATCTCTAGGTCCCACATAAGTGATAAAATAAGAGAGATACATTGCCTAACAGATAGGTACAAAAACTCTTTCTTTCCGCGCATAATAAGCGACCACTATAAAAACTGAGCTCCATTAAATACACTCCCATAATACACGTCACCATTTCATCTCCCAAAAAACCTTATCCCTTACATCTTTACACGGCTGGTGTCCCAACACTACCTGCCACACTTCTATATGGTGGCTTGCAGGGCAGTATGTAGGCGTAGAATGTTAGACATCATTCCATGTCAGTCTGCTCCACAATGTGGAGCCCGAATACTTGATTTCCACCGACAGAGATTTTATTTCAATCTTATAGTTTCGTTTAAAACTTATCTGAGTACTCTATAGTCTATAATTTTTTGAAAGACTACGACAATTCTCAGCCTGGCAAAGGAGGCACATTTTTTTTAGAAACAATTAATCCGGCGATCCTTGAGCAAATGAGCACTTTCTGGATTGGATCCGATTCCTGTACCATTTATCACCATCCGAGGATTTAAAGTGTGGCCTATAAAGGCATTCAGAGTTATTTAGCATGGTCCAGGAAATCACTGGGAGAAAATCCATCCCTCTTGGACGGATAGACCGTTCTTAACCCTCAACTGCTATCGTCGGGTATTTTTGACCCGATGTAATTTTTATTTTTGCTGTAGTCGTAAAACTGCAGCTCGCAGCAACCTTGGCTACGATGTAATCCTGGGGGAAAGGTGGGAGCAGGCCAGTTGAAGTTGAGACATTGCGGGTTACGGTCGTTGTTTGCGAGCAATTAACTAGTGCGTCCGAGGCCAAAAACCATGATAGTGGTTTAGGGTTAAGGTAGTTTGAGAGAAATATCATTTCGCCGAGAAATCAAAAAAATTGCTTTCGTTTACATGAAAAATATCTCACCCTTCCAATGACTTCAAAAATACAACCCCTCAACCACGTTGCAATCCGAAATAATTGACGAAAAATTCCAGCCCTCTTACATGGGAAAAGGCACGTGTTTACACTCCAGAGAGAGCTTATTTAAAAAATGAGAAATTTCTAACACCCAGATCTTGTCAATAAATTAGCAGTTTTTAGTTTGCATGTTTTACTCAACAACTTTCGAAAATTAATGATATTGTCACCGCAGTAAATTCCTCGGTATCACAAATAAAACCTTCCTTTTTGTAATAGTTTTAATCATACCGCGCGAAAAAAATTAGTCAAGTTAAAGACTTATTTAGCTATTTTCATCAATGCTTACAAATTCTGACATATAAAAATATATTTTCGCACCATTAATAATTCAATATTTAATTCATGTGTCCTTTAGCTGGTGAAATTAAAACGCATAATTCAATTCAAATATGGTCTCTATTATGACTAGGGAACTCTCTCGCTCATACTACCTTAAAATGAGGAGACGCTTGGCGCGGTCATTTAATTTGTCCCCTAGAACCATCATCCATTCCCTCTTCTCTATGTTTTCCCGAACGGTCTCCCCGGAAATTTACGCCCTGACCGTTGATCCCTTTTCCAAATGTCATTTAATAAATATGTGCGCGAACATAAACCTAATTATAATAAATACGTTTGACCGAAAACATTCGTCCCTAATGCATGCGCTCGCTCGCGGGTTCTCTAGGACAAAGAAAGGGAGACTGTGATTGAAATAAGAATGAAGTACACCCTAGTGCTGAGAGAACAATTTCATTGCCTGTGTACTGGAGAAAAATGGAAACAATGGTAAGGATATAAGACGGAGAATGACAATATCAATGGAAGAGTTCACAAATAAGAGTAAACTAATAACGAGGGCCTTGGGTGAAACCATTAAGGTAAACGGAGAGGGCGTTTGCTATTTGTGCATTATTTTAAGCTGTAAAGTGGGCGTGGTCCGTTCGCCATATGTGTAGATCTCGATTTTTCTGTATCGCTTACGTGCTAATGTACTAATACTGCAATTTAACGATGATTTCCATTGATAACTTACTAAAAATCAGTTGTCGTTACTTCCTTAATATGCATTCCCCTCACATATATACCTAATTTTGTTTATTTTAATTAATTACAATCCGCATTCCCGGTGAAAACTAATATAAGTTCGAGTATAACTCTTACCGATAAGTATTCAATAAATATAAATGTTTTAAGAGTCCTAACCAGTTGTTCCTATTTCAAGAGTCACTTGCCTTAAATTTCTTACAGATTGTGGATATTCTTGCATAACATCCGCTTATTCGTCCATTCTGTCATTCTATTCAATGGAGCGTAAGAGCCGGAATAATCAATATGTTGTTTATTGTTATTTTTCGGGTTCTCCCTGCGTTGCACCATTTTTTTGGTCCGTTAAATGTCCGTTGGGATCTAGTCGGGAGCGCTCTGATTGGCTGAGGAGTCGGACGGTCTTGGATTGTTGAAAAACCGTTTAAAAGTTGAGGCCAGTGGATAGCAATATGGTTATACATCCAGTTGTTAAGCAACAGTTTGATGACGTAATGACACCCTCTTCCTCTCTTCATCTACCTCAATAGGTAAACCAATAAATATAAGACTAGCGAAGACTTCAGTATGGATTGCAGAGCTGTACGGCGTTGAAGCATAGACTCTTAGTATAATGGACAAAGTTACATGGACAGAGCGTAAGAAGAGCGATAAAGTACTTAATACAGCTGATTAGGTTAGGATTTTTCTGGTTGAGATTAAGAGGAGGTCAAGTGGGTGGTTGGAAGGATTAACGAAGGGCAAATAGTAGGGTTTATAGTATGGGAGGATGTTGGGTCAGAAGGGAAAGAAGAAAGCGAATAGGCTCTATGGATGGAATGAGGACAGGTAGGGCGTAAAAACAAGCTGGAGAATGATATAATTTATGTAGACAGGGAGATAGGCGTTAGTGCAAGTACTCCAAGCTGATTAATCAAGATATAGAGCAAATTTCATGAATGCAATATAAATTACGACTTAAGTTGGCTGGTTATAGCATTATCAAGTCAATCAGCTCGTTATCGCATCATTTTCTGGTGTGCAATATTTGTTACGATTCAAATTTTGCTAAGTAAATCTGCTGGTTACAGCATTATCAAGTCATTCAGCTTGTTACAGCATCCACGTTATGAGTAAAATATTGATTTTGGCCTAAGTTTAGCTTGTCACATCATCATGAAGTAAATCAGCTTGTTACAGTATCCACATGATTAGTAGAATATTTATTTTGGCCTAAGTTTCGCTTGTTACAGTCCCATCAAGTAAACCAGCTTGTTACAGCAACCATATTATGAGTAAAGTATTTATTACGACCTAAGTTTTGGTTGTTACAGCATCATCAAGTAAATCAGATAGTGACACCATTATCAGGTACATCATGATTTAGGTCCTTATAAAAATTGTACTCCTGATGTTCATGCTGTAACACGCTGGATTACTTGCTTATGCTGTAACAAGCGAAACTCGTAATGTACATTACACTAGTGGAGATTGCACTATATATGAGGACCCCCAGAAGTCAAGGGGTCTAAGTAACAAAACCATTGTTTAGAGAAAACTTAAGTCAAAGTTGAAAATGTTTGGTACAACCCACTAAGTAGCTAAGAGGCATTACCCTAGATAGCAGCACCTGTGAAGAAAATCACTTGGATCCCTTTACCACCTAAAAGATTGATATTTTCACATCCCATGCCTGTACCTAACTTATTTTTTTCAAAAATGTCACTTAGACCCCTTGACTTCTGGGGTCTACATATATAACTGTCAGTGATGTTTCGGTTCCACAAAATATCCTCTGAGTCTTCCAAATTTGTATGCACTCCAACTTTCACGTCTCAATGAACCTTTAAACGAGGGACACATCTTGTAATAGTGGTTTTGATGTATATGAATGCGTGAATATTAATACACAGGATCATTTGTTAACACTAACGAGCGTCCATATAAGAATAACATCGCAGTTTGTCGGTTCACTTTTCTCCTCCCATCACCCTCCCCGTGTTTCCAACTTAATCCTCGGTAAGCTCGTCGAATTTATTTAGCGACAAACACACAGACAGTTGGGAATTCGGAGGCCTTTCGGGGGATGTTTTTCGTCGGCTCGCGCGGTAAATTTACTTCAAGAGATAAATCGCGAAAATAGCGAAACAAGGGGAGCTGAAACCGACGCGAAATTGATGGGAGGGAGAAGATGCGTCCAATGCCTCACCGCCTGACCGAATGTTTATCCGGCAAAATAAATTATCCCCTTTGGAAAGGATTTAATGAATCGAGGATAAGGGATTGGATTTTAAAAAGGGGGCGCCCGGATGAAACGCCAGGTTCGCCGCGAATTCATCTTTTCCCCTGCGTGTTTTTCTCCTTCCCTACGGCATTTTGTTTCTTCCGTTCTTTCATCGAGAAATCTTTCCTTACGGACATCTAATGGGCACAATAATTTAGGGAAATGCGCGGATCACGTTCACATCCTGCTATAGTGGCAGCGGAACATGATGGCAGTTGTGTCCCTTGGCATTGGAAGAGCCCATTTACTACAAAATTGCTCGGAACGGAAGAGCAAAGTTTCCCCTACGTTTGACTGCCGAAGTTCCCAAGGTCTCAAGGCCTTTGCAGTCAGCTTCAAAAACCTCATCATTAGGGTGGGACGAGATAACTCCATATTATCCTGTCAAATTCGGGTATCTCTCAAAAGTTGCCTCACTGGAGTGGGCAGAATTACATAGAAAATATTACGTGCTTGAAATTATATTTTCAGTCAGCGTATTTGTCCTAATTTTTTGAATTTTTACATTAAAAAAAAAACACATTTTCAATATTTTAAAAATAAATTTGTCGACCTTGCAGAAAGATTTGTTACCAACAGTAATTGTAATGTAAATAAATTGTACTTGTATTGTACTGTAAGATTATTAAATTAAATTTATAAAATTGTAAGAATATCAAAATTTAAAAAAAATCAATGTAATTACCATCTTTCGGTTACGCACAAGGCCTATATATATATATATGACTTTACCCTTCAGCGACAACGTATTAAGCGTTTTTCTGCACCCGGTATTTCTACTATGTACTTACATAAACTTATTCATGAAAATTGTAAAATTGTTCGTTGAAAAATTATGTAAAAAGGTTTGTAAGAATAAAAAAATTGTTCGTCAACAGTGTATTAACAGATTTTCTGTTGGTGACCAGTTTTAATACTAGGTCGGCAAATTATTTTTAAAAATAGCCTAAATTTTGTTGTTTTTTTCGTGAAGATTCAAAATTTAGACCAAAAGCGCAGACTATGGATATTATTTCACATGCGTAAAATTTCATGCAATTCTTCCCACTGCAGAAAGGCAACTTTTGACATGCACCTATTTTGATTGGGTAAAATTGATTTTTTTCGTCTCACCTCACTCTTACATAAACTGAAATTCTCTCGTTGTACTCTGTCCGGCTCATCGAGAAAGCGAGGTCATTGCAGACCATTAATAAAGCGCCGGGACCTTACAATAAGATAGTGAAAAGCTTCGTGGAAAAGCAAAAGTGCATTCAGACAATCATTCAACGTCGAATTCGACAGAATTTTCTATTTTTTAAAACTTCGTGCCATGTTAGAGTAGGGTCAATCCATACCAAGTGGTCCAATTTGGTAGCTCGACCATTTTAGAAAAAAATCATTTTTTGAGGGCGGATAGCCTTATGTTTCGACAGCTCAAAACAAGTTATATTTTATTTTTAGTTTCCATGGCAACCAAATGGCGGCCATTTTTCATTCGCGATGCAGAGCTTTTTTAGCATTTGCAAGTTTTGACATTAACTTCTGTTACTCAGCTACCATCGGTTATAGGAAAATGAAATAAATTTTTATGCAATACGCATACATGGAACTACAACTCTGTGTATGTCATAACGTGGAATTGTTATTTCTTCGTGATTATTTTAACAGCCAAACTTTAAAGTAAAAAACGTAAGGTTTCGTATATTTCGGAATTTTTTTGGGGAAGAAGAAATTTTCTTCGACCCGTAAAAATTACTCATAATATACGGTGATATTAGATCTCTATATTAAAATAATTTTAAGTCAGAAGCTTGCATATTTTTATTTTTACAGAGCCGGCAAATTGTAAATTTTTAAAATTTTGCAATATTCCAAGTTCAATATCTCTGGTGGGCAGTTGTTTCAAAATTTGAAAATTACAGAAAATGAAGATCTGTACATAATTTAACTATGATATAAAACTTGACTTGGAGACTTTTCTAGTTACGCAGATGTAGATGTGTGAAAAAAGCAAAAATTCAGCATTTGCGAAATGATGTAAATGCATTTATCATGCCCATTATTACACATCTCAAGTCTTAAAATGGTACTTTTTTAAAATTTAGATGATTGAAAAAAATAAATTTAATATAAAAATATGGTGTATAGAAAAATAGTCCATAGTTAATCTCTCCACAAAATTGTTGACACTTGGGTACCAATTGTACTTAGTTTCCTTTGATATTGTTAGTGTTATATTTTCATATTCATTTCAATGTACCGATAAATTACAATGCTGTTAAACAAGTAAGGTGATGAATACTATTATAGTATCAATAACTGACCTAATATTTCTTTCAATTTTCTTCGATGTATTTGGTGAATTATTTTTAAGTACCATACAATTGGTACCCAAGTGTCAACAATTTTGTGGAGAGATTAACTATGGACTATTTTTCTATACACCATATTTTTATATTAAATTTATTTTTTTCAATCATCTAAATTTTAAAAAAGTACCATTTTAAGACTTGAGATGTGTAATAATGGGCATGATAAATGCATTTACATCATTTCGCAAATGCTGAATTTGTGCTTTTTTCACACATCTACATCTGCGTAACTAGAAAAGTCTCCAAGTCAAGTTTTATATCATAGTTAAATTATGTACAGATCTTCATTTTCTGTAATTTTCAAATTTTGAAACAACTGCCCACCAGAGATATTGAACTTGGAATATTGCAAAATTTTAAAAATTTACAATTTGCCGGCTCTGTAAAAATAAAAATATGCAAGCTTCTGACTTAAAATTATTTTAATATAGAGATCTAATATCACCGTATATTATGAGTAATTTTTACGGGTCGAAGAAAATTTCTTCTTCCCCAAAAAAATTCCGAAATATACGAAACCTTACGTTTTTTACTTTAAAGTTTGGCTGTTAAAATAATCACGAAGAAATAACAATTCCACGTTATGACATACACAGAGTTGTAGTTCCATGTATGCGTATTGCATAAAAATTTATTTCATTTTCCTATAACCGATGGTAGCTGAGTAACAGAAGTTAATGTCAAAGCTTGCAAATGCTAAAAAAGCTCTGCATCGCGAATGAAAAATGGCCGCCATTTGGTTGCCATGGAAACTAAAAATAAAATATAACTTGTTTTGAGCTGTCGAAACATAAGGCTATCCGCCCTCAAAAAATGATTTTTTTCTAAAATGGTCGAGCTACCAAATTGGACCACTTGGTATGGATTGACCCAGTACGCAACGCTTATTTATCGTATTGTCGTAACCGCAGTAATGTCGGAAGAAACAGAATCGCGTTCTGCAATTCCCTCGCGCTAGCAAACTTAATTTTATCACCACTTTAAGGTAGCCAAAGTAGAAATAGAATAGCCCCCCACCCATGGCCTCTTCAACATGATTTCTCTCCAAAATAGCAATCCTTAAAGGTATATTTTTTCCTTACACATCCATTCTATATATTTTGAGAGCATAGTGACGATCCAGGCACAAAAATTTGACGGCTGACGATTGGTCTAAGACATTTTAAATAAAGTAATTCTGTTATTTCACATTAATGCTATTTGAGACGATTTTAAAGGTCAGGTGATTACGACTTACCACGTGAAAACCCGGATCATCTAAAATAAAATTTATGTGGAATAACAAGGTTACTTCACTTACAATGAAGAGTAATTCCATGAACTCACGCCTGAGACAACTGCGTACATGAGATCATGACTGAATGTTCACCCGGTTTGATAAACAATCCATTTAACAGAAGACTGAACGAATCAGGAAACAGTGTTTGGCCTGTTAGAAATTAGGCAAAGAGGGGAACGCTGAAAATATCAGTTTACCAGAATTTTTTTTTCCTCTTTCTCCCGACAATTTATATTCCACTCATTCCATATATATCCTTTCATTCCAGCCATTTGAAAGATTTAAATGCGTTTCAGTACAATGTATTTAGGCCAGAAGACAAACTGACGACGTCCTAGCACGAGATAAATAATATTTCAAAGAACTGGGCTATTAATTCATTTGCATCGAAATACGTGCATAAATTTCGAGGGCAGTGCCTTCATTTCATTTTTAATTCATTGCAAGCATCACCATTATTTTTTTACGTAAAGAGATACTCATGCATCGTTCATTTTATTAATAAATCTGCCATTCCCTCGTCATATATTCTACGCGCTCAGATTCTGAGTACGTGCACGAAAGGAAATAACTCACGAAATATAAAATGGAAACACATTACTTGGGAGTAAAGCCCTTGACGGCCATTAAAATTCTAAAACCATCGAATGCATTTCCTATGAGTATCGATTACGTCATAAATTATAAAATATTTCTGGAAACTTCAAATAATTTGTGCGCAGAGTTTGTATAAAGGTACCCACGTTATATTTTATGCAGGCCTAAATTCGTGACAGTACTCGACTAGGAGAAAAAAATCAGCACTTTTAATACTCATATCGCAAATGTCGAAACTTGAACAACATTCTTTACTTTAGGTCAAGTGCGCAGACAAAAGATATCGTTTCACCTGCGTAGTATTTCATCTAATTCTTTCCACTGCAGAAAGGCAACTTGTGAGACTTCTCCAACTTCACTCTAACTAGCGCTGTCTATCTCGGTAATTCATTCCTTCTAATCTCAACAAGAAAGGAATTGAGATGGGCAAACGATACTTCCCTAAGGTATCCTCTTCAAGGCTTTCTCTATTTGCGTAAAGTAAATGGGGCAAGTGCATTCCAAAATTTAGTACAGTGAAACCTATATTAAGCGACCACCAACGGTTCCACTGAAAAATGGTCGTTAAGAGGGATGGTAGTTCGACAGGGGTTCAGTTTCTAGGAGTATTATGCAAATGAACGTGCGGTGGATTTGAAAAAAATATGGACAAACTTTTGAAGCGACGATTTTGTTCAAACCTATACACATGGCGCTAATTTCCTCACAATTTAGTACCTCCTAGGAAATTGCAATGCATTTTAATTCGATGTAAACAGTGAAACCTGAATTCAGGGACTACCGGCGGTTCCGCTGAGAAATGGTCGTTGAGAGGGATGGTCGCTTGATAGGAGTGGTCGTTAAGAGGGGTTTCACTGTATAAAGAATCTTCAAGGAAATTGATCGTCCTTATCATGGGACTCATTCGAAGTAAACGGTGGAAACAGGAAACTCCTTATCATGCATCGCTTTTTTTAGGCAAACTGACACCACCTCTTCAGTATATATTTCCAGAAGTAATTGAGTCTGCAGAAACTCGATACTGATAACATTCGGACTGGAAGCAAGAACATCTTTTATTAACATCAGGCATCATATCTGAGGACTGGAATATTTTTCTTGGCCAGTAATTCAAAACTCGAAGGGATATATCTGTTTCATTCAACCTCTTGGCGTGAAGGCTTGTGAGACTCGATCCGTTCGAGTATACGAGACATCAGCCACGTAGGTCGGGATACTTTCATGCGGGCGGGGGCAACTTGTGCCAAGGTAACTCCTAACTTCATGACATGTACCGGCGTGATTCACCTGTAAGCCACACAAGTATGAATCATTACTATTAGCAAAGTAAACGCTCAAAAAGTTGGGTTTAGAGACCGTTGTCCTTTTCGGTAATTATTCCATCTACATCAATAAAGGAAGTTATTAAGATTTTTTGGGCAAAAAAGTTCAAAAACGTTGAAAAATTGGTTTTAGAGACAGTTATCCTTTTTGATAATTATTCCGTCTACGTCAGAAAAGTAAGGAATTAAGATTTTTTTGGGAAAACTATTCCTTCACAGAGTATCATCTTCAAGGAATCCTATGTTTGGGTAAAGTAAACGGGGTAATAGTACTCCCAAATTTGTGATAAGGAATCGTACGGGATGTTATTAGTCCTTAGGATGGGAGCAAACGTTATGAAGCTTGGGGTAATTTTTATGACCCTTCAGTTGCATCAGAAATTGAAAAAAAAACGGATTAACAATGATAATCTTTGCAAACAATTTATACCAGTGAATTTTCTTCCTTGTCGCTCTCCTTCCGAGAAGCCACCAATTTTTGAAATCACCAGCAATCTGGGTATTATGTATATGCCCCAAATGAGGGAAAGTCTATATTGGTGTTGTCGTCCCTGCATGTGATAATTGTTTGCTTTTGAGAAACGAAGTAAATAAGAAATAACGATGCACTACGTTGCCAATAAGTGTGGCACAGATAAGATGTAATATATGATTAAGTCCAACATTTGGGAGAGAGAAACGAGCCAATTTCCGTGTACACATGTGTGAATCTTTTAGACGTGTGTAGAATCGCAGCACACGTCATTTTTACTTCAGAAAATACTCAGTAAAAAAGTTGCACTGTTGGCATTGTTTCCCCAAAGTATTGGCAGAAAATGTGGAGAGATAACACACACCGGTACGAATGGACCAAGTGCGTTCGAAAAAGGAAAGGAGGGACACATGGTAATTCAGAGTGTACCACCGGAAAGACAAAATGACAGGAAACCTGAGAAAAAAAATACTCAAGCGTTTGCGGTGTTACTTGTGAACGATGAAAAGGCGAATATTTCAAATGTGTGACTTTTGCAACCAAAATAATTCCCACATAATTTGTTCTGCACCCTCCAACAAATTGTGAAAATCTTAGATAGATAGATAATATTTATTCCGGTAAATTTTGGTGGAATATAGGCACCCCTGTGGTAAAAAACCATTGTTGGAGTTGCCATCATATTAAGTTATGTTAACGAAAAACAACAGCTGGCTGGTGTGACCAAAAACAGAAGATTACAACATTGATTTCTATAAAGTCAAGAAACAGATTTTTAAATCATGTGTTTATTACAAGAACAAGGCAAGGGGAAGGCAAAGAGCAAAAAAATACATTAATTACCAATGGCGATGAACCAGATTATTAGCATACAAACAGATTTAAAAATCATACATTATTCACTTTTCACTGCATTTCAATATTTAGAAATATTTTTCAATATTGTCTATAGAAAATTACCATGTTTTCAAGTCTCGTAGAAACAAATTAACATGATTTGCAGAGGCAACGTGGATTAGTAGGCGATTAAAAATTGTAGTTGCACAATACAAGAAAGCCCTTCTAAAATCATAATTATTTGGTTTTGGAACAGGTACTCTATTCCATGACCTCAATCCATGGTAGGAGACATTAATAAAACTAACCAGTAGCATATTCGTCGATGTAGCACTCTTCTAGTTTTTGGTATGGCCCTGTATTGTTTTCCTGACTGCTTTTGGCCTGCGCCTAGCGGCCGTGGGAAAGTGCGCGGTTCTGATTTTAACTGGGATGAGTGCTGCATGACTGGTGTGGAATCTCCGTGCCACATTCCCTTATGGTGGCTTGCACGGTATTTCGTATATAAAGAGGAAACGAATATAGTTAGGAAGTAAACTTTGTTGAATGATTTCTTGAAATCGGTCATGGCGTTTTCTTTCCTAACGAGCTCAAACTCTGGAGCAAATAATTAAAAGAAACTGATAGAAACTCCGAGTTGTTTGTTCACTGCACAAAGGACGCAGACGCTATACACGCTGCACTGATCCGGCAAAGTGAATGCAAAGTTTACATTGAAGCAGCTCACAAAGTAAAAGGGTTCATTTGCGTCGTTGAGTGCTTGGATATAATTAGGGTCAAAGTAGAATTAAGGGCATGGGAAACGAATAGGAGTAGTCAGGAGGAGGCACTATCAGCCGGAACTCTATCACTTTCCGAAAACGCACTTTAACTGGGTTAATCTTTATTCAAGGCTTCTACAACAGGAGTGAATCTATTGCACTGTGTCCACACAAGAAAAAAATTGAATTATGTATACGGTAGTTTGAGCGAGATTGTTCCCTAGTCATAATGGAGACCATTTTCGAATCATACGTTTTAATTTCAGCAGCTGTATGAAGCATGTATTGAATATTGCATTTATAACGATGCAATAATATTATACCTTTATAAGACTGATTTTCTAAGTAATTTAATGAAAATATCTGAATAAATCTTTAACTTGACTAATTTATTGAGCGCGGTACGTTTAAAACTCTTTCAAAACGGAAGGTTTTTTGTGATCCTGAAAAAATTCGGCGGCGCCAATATGTTTTATTTTGAAAAATAAACGAGAGAACATACAAACTACACGCTGTTAATTTTTTAACGAAATACAGGTGATATAAATTTTTCTTCTTTAAATAGGGTCTCTATGGAATGCATACGCGTACCATTGTCCATGTTGAAGGACTGGTATTTTTCGTCAAATATCTGGGAAAGTCTTTTAGTAAGGGGCTGATATTTTGTTATGTTTTGTGCAGATGGCTCTAAATCGTATAAATATTTTAGAACGGGAATCCTTAAAGAACACTATCGAAATTCACGGGGTCCCTACCTAAGAAGGTGAGTTGGTTAGTGCTCTTGTCAGTCAAGTTGGGTTGGCTTTGGGAATCAAAGTTGACCAGCACGACATCGATTTTGCATATCGTGTAAAGTATAGCCAGTCCGATGGTGCTTCCAAACCCTCCCCCATAATTGTCCGATTCCTCAGATATGGAAACGCTGAGGAGTTTCTCAACGCCAGAAAGGTCAAGCGGAACCTTTACACGAAAGATCTGGGATGGAATGACCTTCCTAACCTCCCAATTGACGTCAACTGCCGACTTTCGGCCATGAACAGGGAGATATTCTCCAAAGCCAGAGAACTAAAGAAAGAAGGGAAAATAAAATTCCTCTGGTTAAGGAATGGTAAGATTTACGCCAGTAAAAAAGAAGGCTCTTAGACGGTTCTTATTCGTAGTATGTATGATGTTGTTAGGAATGTTAGTGTTGTAGCGTAGTATGTATGATGTTGTTAGGTGTTGTTGTCAATAGGAAATGTGCTACAGTCCAACAGGGAATGGTTATTCAGTGTTCACCAATACATTTCGCTTATGTACAAATATTCTTACAATTAATGGTTTCTCATTGTACTTGCATGCGGGGTTGATATCAGAGTCAGATCGCGTGCAGCGAAGAGGAGCTAGGTTTGTGAAACGATGCTACGATAAGTTGGAGTGTCTGGACTGTTAGAAGAATTAGGATTGGAATCACTATCACAGCGTAGATTAAATTATAGGCTTAACCTCCTCACTAAATTTCAGGAAAATCATTTCTCTGACGACGTAAAAAACATACTATTAACCCCCTCGTACTACGGTAGATTCGTTCGCGCCAATAAAATTAGAGAGCTAGATTGTAGAACCGATAGGTATAAAATGTCATTTTTTCCGCGTACCATTCGGGACCATAACAGCTGTGATCGTCGTCATGAATAGTTCGAATTGTGACAATAGGCCGACAGTAAATCTTTTTCTTTATATTCTCCTCTTTCTTATTTATTCATGATGTAAATATTCATGTTCTTATTTATGCATGATATTTTGAATCTGTAGTAGTAGTCTTTGTATCCCTTGCATGTTGGAAGGATTCACGATAGAATGTTTCTTGGTTATTAGATTTTTAATTGGCGCTTTGCATGTGTGGTACGATGGTTTCAATGTAATTTCGGTGTTCTACCGTATCATTCATGCATGCCTGGCGTGGAAGCACCCCCTGCCACACACCCTTTGGGTGGCTTGTAGGGTATGACGTAGATGTAGATGTATGTGAAATATAGTTCAATATTCTGTGCTACTGATGATCTGCTTCTTGTCTCATTTGGTTTGGCTTTTCGGATTCCAAATTTCCTTGGTCATATATTATTATGTTTTTGCTTTATTAGAATCTGTATTTGTTATCGTGCATTTCCTCTCAGAAATATGTTAACTATCTAGTTAATCACACTCAATCATTACTATATGATGTTGCTAAGGGTGACTGGAGATGCAAAATTTATAGGCCATTGTTATTTTTCCGCGTATAAGCCAGTGTACTCTTTCCATTTTTGGCCTCCTCAAAGGCGAGGGAGAAGAACGCTTAGCAATCACTTGTCCAGAAGATCTCTCTACATTCTCTAAATGAGCTCTGATCACAGTGTTTGGATAAAGGTCTGCCACGTGAACGCGCAATTGTTATTCTGCCACATCAATGAATTTAGAGGGCATTTTTCAAACAATCAATACCATTTAATTGCCGTCTCCGAAACCTGGCTGAGTGATATAAATACACTCCATCGCAGTAGAATTAGAAGGATACTCATTGATACGCAAAGACAGGACTGGAAGAGTAGGTGGTGGTGTTTGTGCTTACATCCTGAACTCCCTTACCTACCGAATCTTAAATATCCCCGACAGTGTCCCATTCAAACCTGAATACATGTTTGCCGAACTTGTCAGCAAGTGTGGAAAAGTTCTACTTGGGGTGGTCTATCGCCCTCCGAAGTGTGGTCATCTAAGTGAAGGCTTTGAGGCAGCTTTGTTGACCTTCTTACCAATTTATAATAATGTCATAGTGTGCGGAGATTTCAACTGTGATATGCTCAAAAAATCTTATGATAGTGCTTATATAAATGATTTGATTTCCTCCTGTAACGTGTCGCTGATGCCATTTAAACCAACTCAAAATTTGGTCGTCGAGTCGATAGAGACTCAGATCCTGCGCTCTAGACATAGTTTCCTTGAAAAACCCAGAACAGTTGTGATTCACGGCGACACAGAGAATCATTTTGATGCGATATTACATCTCTACGTCCAAAATATGCGATAAAGTTAGAGAGATACCTAGCCGAACAGACAGGAACAAAAATTAGTTCTTTCTACGCTCAGCAAAGAAAGGAGAAATGCAAGGAGAGGAAAATAACATACAAAACACCGACATCTTAAACTTGGTACTCTTTATAAAACAAAACCTACACCTGGTTGAATCCAATTCCAATTTCCATAATCATTATACCCCCACTCTTACTATCAAAAATAGGATTTTTCATTTCCTTGGCAACCTTGGCAACTTGGCAACGACATGAGTGAGCTTACGGGATCCAATCCTTGAGGCCATTATGTCTAAGTAAATGACTCCTGCTTCTAGAGGTTTTTAAATCCTGCGCGATGATATAAATTGTTCTTATACCAGTTGGATTTCAGCTGGCACCATCTAGTTGTCCGATAATACAACGTGTATGAAACTTGTAAAAGGAGAGCGTTAACAATGAGTAGCTTCCGCCACGCGAAAGGGTGAACGCGAAAATTGTAAGAGAAAAGCACGTGAAGTGTAATGAATACATTCTTACTGTGAATTTTAAGAGGCCAAAAAAAAGGATTAGAAAATTCTTAAGGGACGCAGAAATCCAATATTCATTTCAAATGGGCGCAGATATGAAAGTACAATTTTTCTGCATAAAATTATTCATTTAAGATATAGAAATTTTTAATGATTACGATAATATCAAATTATACTCTCCTGAAATAAAATAGGAATTAAAATGATGCTTATGGAGTTAAGTTTAATCTTTCTCATTTATATAAAATATATGCAGCGAGTTAAAAGCCTTAATGAACGCGGTGTATTGTCGGAGGGGTCCGAGGCCGCGGATACTGGAGTGCTAGGCTGAGAGTGGTCGCGATGGAGGGAGGGGATGGGAGGCGGCAAGGCGGAGAAGCCCTCGCCTGGCCTACCTACGTCCAATGGGGAATAATCTAAAGATTACCGCGACCCCTCCCTTTTTTTTCAACATAAGACACCATTGCACTTGAGAGTTATAAATGGCTTTTATTTCTACAAGACTTTGTTTGGGAGAAGGTCATCGGTTCGAACCCAGGTAATGTCGAAAAGTAGGAACATTTTTTCAAACCAATTTTACAATTTCTGACGACTCTTGAATGAGTGTGAGATCCAACAACTTCAATACACATGTTTAAGTATGATACTACGAGGAAATATGGAAAACTCAGGTCAAATGTTGAATGAACAAATTTGTGAAAATTAGACAGCTTATAAGTTTGGTTTCGCTACACGTGATAGATTAATTAATGGCCTCAATTCGTTGTGAATGTATCTAATGATTCAATTTTTTTTACTCCGAGTTATTCTGGATGAGAATATAAAAAAAGTTTATACGTTGTTTTATAATATCTATCTGCAGACAATAAAAAATCGCAAAAAACTGAAGTACGTGACCCTAAAAATTTTCATACAATCAGTAATAATGGCAGTGATAATTGACCACGTTTTCCATAAAAAATAAATGCCCTACCCTTAAGACGTTAATCCAAAAAGCCTAGCATTAAAAAAAATTATTTACAGTTTATTCCTCCCCCCTTTACACTGTATGGCGTAACTCATTGCCCCAGTCGTCATTCCGAAATTTTTCATTTAATTCATTGTGAAGCAAATAAATCGGTTTAGTTCCACTCACCCTTCACTAATTGTGATAGTTAGAGACATTTGGTGCCATTTCCAATCCAACCCATGCCAGTTAGTGAAACTAATCGTGGAGCCATACCGAGTTATTCATTTCAATATGAAGTAAGGTATAACTTTGAGCAGCTTAGGGCCGATGTATAGAAAAGCCCTTGGATAAATTGTTTACTTTGCCTCAGTCAATATAGCTCATTAATTCTTCATTATTCCTGCCTATCTTCACCAAATATAAAATATCTATCTAATCCTAGCTTACTTGGGTGAATAAAATATTACCTACATAAAAAAAGATCTCAAGTGGTCGAACATTACCTTTGAGAGAGTACAAAAGGGATCGGGGTTCCGCAGGATGGTTTGAATGTATGATTGCTGAATAAAATTAATGAAATACAAGTTTGATTTTGAGGTACATATTTCCAGGCAAGACACCGCTCTGAAGGAGAAACCAGCGATAGATGAGTCAGATTTTCACCAAATAACAACGAGAAAAATGACCACATATATACGAAACCAATACTTCTGAGGTGAAAAGATTCTATCATTAGAGCGATGATAAAGCCACGTCAAAAATTCGGTCAATGAGTATTTGTTTTAAAATGAGGCACCAAAATACTACATGTTGATTGAGATACCAAAATATTACAGATTAAAAGGGTAAAAAGCATGCTTGAACAAAAATTAAGATATACTTATACTCGAGAGAGTAGATGTACACGAGAAATGATAATGATATATGATATTACCCAGCTGAAAAGCATCATTTTCTGATCATTACAGCAACTAGCACAAATATTCAACGTGCTTTTTTTATAAGGCGCTATAAAAACTTAGAAGCACATAAATAAAAAAATAGCCGATATTTTTCCACAAACTATACAATTCTAAGTATAAAAAAAGGTTGATATAATAATATCCAGAAAATTTAACCAAATAAAATGCATGAACAACAATACAAGCCAACGATCATGAACATAGAGATAAAAATTGAAGTTCCCATAAAATAATGCATTATTAATTGATTTACATACAGCAGGAAATTTAGCAGTATATGTTTTCACGAAATGATTTTGCTTCTGCTATACTATAAAATAGTATCAACAATTTTCTCAAATACACTATGTATATAATATAAATCTCCTCACCTTTTTTTCAAATTGTTACAAAGGTGGCGTTCTTCAATGACTTTTGTTTCGGAAAATCCTTAGAATTCGAGGCAGTTCTGGCAAGGGTATGGCCATAGCGCATGCGCGCAATAAAAGGTCAACCATTGATCATGCTTACCCAAGAATTTACTGAGTTACCCTAATGACAAGAGACTCACAGAATATTGGCAAGCGTGGTCGGATTTTGAGAGTTGTCATGAATTTTTCATGATTTTACGAAATATTTTTCGTGGGACACCGGCATGAGACAAGTGTTGAGCGCGCTACATTAAGTTAAGCAGAGGTATCGCATCCATTTAAAAAAATTAGGAGCATGCTTGCGTAAGGAATTAAAGCCCTGACGATGATGCAGCGGAACAAAGAAAGACATTGGGTTGGTGCGGTGGCTCCTCCCATCCCGAGGACTCGGGTTCGAATCCTGGCAGGAAAGGAGATTTTCAAGTGAGATCTTGATTTCACCTTGGATGCTTTGTGGAGAGCATTTGAGAGCTTAACACTCCATCCGTAAATGAGACGCTGAACCCTGGTCACCTTGACTCATATCGTTAAGTGCAGGCTAAAGCCGAGGCCAGGTTTCTCACCACCCGTCATCCAATACCCATATACCCCCTGCCTTGAAAACCCACATTTAGGTCCTAAATGTCCTCAATGGCCTCAACAGATGAAAGGAAAGGTTGAAACTGTGGTTTTTTTCCATGAAGTGTGCCTACCTTGAAGTGGCCTAAAGGGTACTTTGTAGATATGGAGGAATTTCCGGTCGCCTCCCCAAATAGCCATTCATCCCACAAAAATGGCTGGAACTCTAAGATTGAGGAGGCAAGGATTGTCTGTTATAGTTTAGAAGATTCAATAAAGTCTAAGGTCTTTCTAATTAAAACCGTAAACACAGACGTACACGTAAACACAGATCGGGTTGGTGTAGTGGCTTGAGTACTGGCAAACCATACGGACGGCCAGGGTTCAAATCCCTGAAGAGGAGGTTTTTCAGAAGAAACCTGATCCCTACTTGAGTGTCTTGTGGAGGGCACTTCAAGTACAGTACTTCGTTTGTCGGATAAGACGTTAAACCGTGGTCCCCTTTGCGCCTTTCGTCAAGAGCAGGCTAATGCCGACGCCGGGTTTCTATCCACCCTTTCCACCTTACCTCTTCCCTATGGCGCAAATGACCTTAGCCGTCCGTCGCCTCCCCAAATATCCAATACAATGAACGCTGGCACAAGAACGAATTATACTTAGGAAAGAAGAGAATTAAAAGTATTTTTTCCGAGAGCATCCTGGAATTGTAATAGTTACGTTAATATTGTCAAAGAATAATGTCTGGGTTGACTAGAATAGGCTCTCGGAGATATACCAGGTCAATAATTTCTGATTATTTCCCGACAAAGTTATCAATATCTCACGAACTCCAGCATATTACAGCAGATCAAATCATGTGAATTACATAAGGGAGACCATAATGGCTGCGTAAGGACTTTAAAGTAGGTTAGATGACAGGTACTATAACTGATAAAATTATGTGCTTCCTAATGCATATTTCTAAATCTGACGAGTAGTGTCAACACCATATTTTGCATGTTCCCAGCATGACCCTCGTGTCATGTTCACATAGTTACATGACAGATTAGTAGTTTCTGTAGCACTTGTGGCATACCCAGAGTGTTCTTGGCACTTAAGAGCAGGCTCTTGCCGACGCCGGGTTTCTATCCACCCTTCCTCCCTTGCCTATCCACTATGGCGCAAACGACCTTAGCCATCGGTCGCCTCAACTAATATCCAATCTCCATCCACAGACATACGGTCTCACTGGATGCTCTGAGTTTCAATAGAGATTTTTTCCAACCCTGCCTCAATTGCAATTTTAAAAAAAAGTACCTTCAAAATTGATAATTCTCAAGAAATCGCCAAAAAATGTGTTTACTTCGGTCGATTTTTGAGTAAGTTTGTTTTACAGTTTTTTCCACGGTACTTCCTTCCGTATTTCCGTGATTACGTATGTATGTGTGATCCTATTCCATAAACAGTTAAAATAATATTACAAAATAGCTCATAAAATATGTATTTGATTGAAACTCCATATTTGCTAAATAGTTAGAAATTAGATTCATACGTTGATAAATCTTAATTTTTACTTCAAATACATGTTAAATGTAAGTCCATATTCGGCAAGTTGCGCTCTATATTTTGATAAAAAACATTGCATATCTATTTCACATCACACTTCACATGAATTTGACAATATGACAAAGATATGTTCAATTTAAACAAATGAGTTGAGTAAATTAACAAAATGTATTTGTTTAGGAATATGTATTTGTTTTTTTTAACAAAAACAAGTATTTGATTGTTCTGCTGCACCCATCTTCAGGGCTTCAGTACTGTATGCAAGAGTGCTTCTCATGGTTTTTATGGAAACGATATCCCTACTTGACCTTATGTATCCCCACTTCTATTTAAGTAATATTCTGGTGCCTCATTTTAAATGCATTTGTTTATTTGCCAAACGAATTTAAAAAAAAAATTTGGAAACAAAGATAAGCGGTCTGTGAGACGGCACATCGGCGTTAACATTGGAAAGAACAGTGTCTGTAGCTACGGGTAGGTCCTTAACAGAGTTTTGTAACTCAAAAGACATAGAAATCCAATCCAAATTCCAATCTTTTGGACATCCAAACAACTTTCTGCGAAATTTATGCGCAAGACGGTAAGCAATGATAGATCATTTTAGTTCGGGTAATATAGATGCTAATTTTTTTCTATCTAGATACCAACGCTTGATGCCCTCCCAATACTCTGAGAGGAAGGCGGTGAATGTTCACCACGCTGATAAGAAATTTAAGCACGCATAAATATAACGATGCACTTCACATCAGAAACGCAGAAAAAATGTACACCACGCTCGCTTTATTGATCAATCAACAACAAACTGATGGAACTTTCACTTTTTCCCATTCCCCTAATCCTAAAAATCGTTTGCAGGACACTTTCTCCGTGGTCCGTGTTAAAAAACGATTCACACGATATCAACGGGGTGATTCTGATTTTTTTCTATCCAAATACATGCAGCCTATACGCCTTTTGTCGTAGTTCACGCATCCAAGTATGAAGTTGACGTTCATTGCGGAGCGTAATAGCATGAAAAAAGATTTTCTTTAAATAAGGGGAGAACTTTTTGGACGGCGTGAAGCATATAGCACGCTAGATGTACCGAATTTTAGGGTGATGACAGAGTCAATGCATTACAGTGAATTGGTGAAGCCAGCTCTTTATGCCATCAAAGACCTAACACCCGGAAAAACGGCTCAATTCCAGCATTACGACCGAAGCTGCCATCTCCACTCTTCGAAATCGAAAGGAGGAAAATATAAGAATGAGTGCCATCATCATTTATTTACCAATCCTCGATTTTCTGAGGCGTCGTAAAGAGAATCGGTCTATAACCTAGGAGATGTGAATGCCAAGGAGGCAGATGATGTCTAATAACTGAGAATCATCGTAACTTCAAGGCCTTGCCAGCAGGGGGGAAACACATTTGAAATATGAGGCGCTGCACTAAATAGACTATTTAAACGGTATTCCGCAAATAGTAGATATGATGGCCCTAGAGCGAAAAAGTGGAAGGCAGGTGCAATTTGGCTGTATTTTTTGCCAAACTTTTATTATGTTGCGAGCTCATTTGGGAACTTGTTGATAAAGATTTGATTTCTGAAGGAAAACAAAATACCAAGGAAAGCATCACGCTTCGTCAGAAACTTCTCCGAGCAAACAGAGCGCATCATACGGATGATGGAAATCCGAGTTGGTTTGGTGCCGCTTGAGACTCAAGAGGCTCTAACCAAGCTAGACTTAGATTGCTTGAGTTTTTCAGGTAATGGGTGCTACGATATTAGGGTGTATTAATTCAGAATTGTTTGGGTTTTTCCCGCGTTTCAGCATATTGACAGACAACCGCTTCGCCGGCATTCCAGTCAGCATCATCAGATCGATGCTGACTGGAATGCGGAACTGGAAACGCGGAACATCTACATTTACGTAATACCCTGCGAGCCACCACGAGGGTATGTGGCAGGGAGTGAAGATCGCCAAACATGAACTATTGCCATGCAACTAGGATATTTAAGGGAGACATGCTAGAGAACAGGGTCACATGCAGGTAGATGGTTAGTATCTACATAATAAGAAAGGGATTATTGGTTGTTATTACACGCATCTTGAACTACAGACTACTCTAACTATATTTCACCTACCTATCCCTTTACTACGCTGCCTATTGTTCTCTCTTATGGTACGCGGTAGGAAACAGTAGGATTTACAGAATCAGAACCTACCGTTTCCCATGTAAAAGGGCTGGTATTATTTTTCAGTAAATTCGGAGAGTAGGCTGATAATGGGCTGATATTTTGGTTTCTTAGGAAAATTAAAATATTCTTCATTAAATGAGACCAAATTCATTGATTTCTAGGAAAATGAAGATTTAAAATATATATTACTCAACTACATTAATGAAAGGAGCAAAAGCTCCTAATATGGCCGATCATTCTCAGTGCAACACAGCCAACAAAGCTTCAGAAATAATTGAAGATATGGCTGTTATATATCTATATATGACTATGATATATTTTTTGGGGAGTTATAATATGCCTTAGATGAAGAACAGAAACAAATATTACTAATATCTCTCACTATTCCAAAAATATACCTGCAATCAAACATACATGTCTCGTAACTGGATCAAACTGAAAATAGTAGTTCAACTTTGTTAAGAAAAACTTCGCATTAAATTGTAAGCTGTTTTCTTTTTCATTAGAATGCCGCGTTTTGCAGTTATGGGCTAGGTTCTTCCAGTTGCCCCGATCTGGAGAATTAATTATCCATGACAAATGTAGGGATACGTTTTTATCGATCGAGTAAAGGCAGATAAAATACATTTCTCTTATCCGTTCCATAGTTTGAGGCTCAACTATGTGGAAGTTGAATTTCACGAATGAAAAAGTAACTTGGTTTTCTTTCACAGATTTATTTTCTTGGTACAACATGTTTCGACACAGCGGTGTCACCCTCAGGTACAAGCTCAAAAATTTTTTTCAGATGTCATAAGGGGTTTGGAGGAAGGTCGGAAGGGGGGGAGGTGAGGAGGGAAAAACAGGAGGGGGGTTGGGGAGGTAAAGGGTGGCGGTTGGGCTAGGAATCGGGAAAACCCGTGAGGGACCACGTGAGTAGTGGGTGGGGTGGGTGGGGTGGGTGGGTGGATGGGTGGGTGGGTTGGTTGGGGTGGGGGTTGAGGTGTGGAACTTCGAGGTTTTAAGTATTAAGGTAGCGGTGAATGGGGTGGGAGGGTCATTGGTCTCTGTTTTTCCGTGAGGGATAGGGACACTTCCAGGAGGGGAGAGGGTTTTTCAAAAAGGGTATCATTTACAGCAACAACATTTGTTGTAAGGGACCGTTCTTCAAGTTCCTTCTAATTTCCAACTCCTCCTTTTTGTCCACCTTCCCTTTCGTCTCTTACATGTAATATATCTTGTAAGAAATCGCTTCTGTGATTTTCTTCCTGTGTTTCTCTTATCCATTTACGCACTCCATCCACGCTAACACAGTCCCCGCCTTGTTTCCTTCTCTGGCTCTTCTCACCCATATTTTTCCTTTACCCTCCGTTTATTCTTTCACCCTTCAGCTTCGTCTTTTGCCACATTCTTTCATTCTTCCAGCCGTTCTTCAAGTCTCACCACACCCTCTGTCCTTCCACTACATTTTTTGTCTCCCTAAAACATCGTCACGCCCCCAAAAGCCAAGAACACCCTTTGTCTCGAAATCACATTGCTCCCTTTACTTTCAGCTATCAATCGTTTTCATCCGCAAGAGCCGGGAACATCATTTACTCGCTGTGCGAAGGGTTTGATGAATAAACTCTTTCTATATATTTTTTCCTTCTTTATGCCGTTTTAATGATTAAGTATGTTTAGATACGATAACCACCTCAGTGAGCGGAGTCCTGTAGTCACCAAGATTCAGTTCGTTATGATTCCATTATTCTAAGAAATGATAGTGAGGGGATGAGGTGGGGATGGATTTTTTCCAATGCTCTTCCCTAAAGTATTGTTCATGTGACACCATCTCGTGAAATACCTGCCGTCGAATACAAATTCAGCGACCTATCTGAAATGGGTGACCTAGACGGAAATAGCTATAATCGCTCCCACCAATTCAATTATACTTTGTTTGAAGTCCCCATGTCTAACTGAATTCCATGTTAATATTATTCTAGTAGAAGGGATCAGTCTATATGAAGGGACATTTAAGTGACACATTTCGTAAAATGTGTTTCTAAGCCAAATTCCTCGAATAATCCTCCACTTACCAACTGACCCACCCGATTTTCTAAGGCGCTGTTGACCTCAGTGGAAGCTTGTCTACTCAAATAAACAGACAAAAAAGAACATTTGACTCTGCAATGTTAGTCTACTGAATTTGCAGCATTGTTAACTGTGGTGGTGAAATGAGAAGTATTAAGATCGTCCACATGAACTGAAGTCCTATTCGCGGAAATAAATATAACTACACTTTTTTACATGTGATAGATGAGCAATCTACTCGCGGTACATCTAATCATCATTAAACACCTCCGCTCCGAAAACTAGAACAGCAGCTCCTATGAGGGACCAAGATCCAACACATTTAATATTGATGTTGATGCAAATGAAACTGTTTAATATTAACCATAATTGATGGGTATCAGATTTACATCTACATACCACCTTGCGAGCCGCCGCATGGGAGTGTGGCAGGGGGTGTTAGATCACCAGGCCTGTAAAGATGTAAGTTTTTGGGAGGTGAAATGGTGACGTGTATTATGGGAGTGTATTTAGCGGAGCTCAGTTTCTATTGTGGTCGCTTAATGTGTGCGTAAAGAACGATCAAGTTTTTGTCTCAATCTGTTCAGCAATGTATCTCTCTTCTGTTATGGCTTCTGTCAGACCTAGAGATGTTGTGAGGAGTCATGAAAATATTCTCCTAGCCTAGCCTAGGTTGCCTAGCGTGCAGCCTCCGCGTCTCCTGGGCCTACCACCACCAACTTTCGGGTGTACCTCCATGCTTGGTCTTTTTATGACAAAATTTTCTCCAGCTACACTGCTGGTGTCATCATGTCTTGATTTGTTGACTATTAGTAAAATCTACACGAAGTTGGCTGCATACTTTTTCATAAGTTTGATTCGCAACGAATTTCGGTGTGCTAATCCAATATAAACCTCTATAAAGATGTTTAACGTCGTAACGCGTCGAGAATGAAAATTAATAAAGTGAAAAATTTACTATTTCGTTTTTCGTTTATCGACAAGATAAAAATATGGGAGAGACATGGAGCACTTGAAGAGGCTAAAGTCACACCGTCCATAACATTCAATTCGATGGCATATTTATCGAATCATTCGGATTTTTTTTTCTTCTAACTGCCGGGATTTGTTGAAAGAGTACTTGAAAAGAGCGACGGCAAATTTAGACAGATCAGCTACTTCTCCCTTGTTAGACCACACTCAGAATACGCGACCACTTTTTGGGATCCACGTAAGGTAGGCTTAAAAACAAAGTTGGAACGCGTGCAGAGAATATCAGCAAGATACGAGAAAGGCCATAATTCACATGTATTACCATGTTACTGACCTCTAGCAACAACTTGGATGGGAATTCCTTTTAGACCGTCGATTAAAAATTATACTCAATCTCTCTCTTCTCTCTCTTCAGTGTTCAACCCTGGGGTTGGTTTGCAGCAGTACGCCATTCCTCTCTTTTGTCTGGTTTTTTCTTCACTTCTGTGTATGTGGTGCAACCCATACCATTCACAATCTGCTGCATGAATGACATCCTTGGTCGTCCCCAGCGATTCCTTCCCTCTATAGCTCCTTCTGCTATTGTTAAAACGATGTTGTCGTGTCTTAGAATGTGCCCTACGAGTTTGTCTCTTCTCGTTTGGATATGCCTCCAAAGGGATCTGGTTTCCTAAACTCTTTTCAGTACCTCTTCATTCGTGACTCTATCTTTCCAGCTGAGCTTCAACATCCTTCTGTAGAGCCACATCTCCAGGGCTTCTAGCCGCCTTCTCTCTTGTTTTCTTATTACCCATGTTTCGCTCCCGTATAGGGCCACACTCCAGACAAATGCTTTCATCATCCGTTTCCTTATTTCCAAACTAATGTTCTTGCTGGTGAGTAGGTTCTTTCTAAGATAGAATGCAATTTTGGCCTGATGTATTCTCCTTACAATTTCTTTCTGGCTTCTACCATATCTTGTTATTTCTCTTCCCAAGTATGCAAATTCCTCTATTACTTCTAGCTTCTCTCCTCCAATTCTCATTATTGGGGGTTCATCTTGTTCTTCATTACTGCAAACCATCACCTTGGTTTTGCGTTTGTTACTTCTCATGCCATACTGTTTACAGAAAAGCCTACCCATTGTGTAGAGCATCCTTTCTAGATCTTCTTTGGTCTCTGTGATCACAGAAATTCTCTCATACATAATATACTCAGTATTTTATGCAAATTCAAAACTCATTTATTTTCTGACAAAGTTATCAATATCTTACCAAATCCAACATACTACGGTAGATCAGATCATGAGGATAAAATATGGGAAATATATTGTCGAAGGGATATATCGTTTTTCCCGTGATCGAAAAGAGGCCATAATGGCTGCGATTACACCTTGAAGTGGGTAAATTGACATGTAGGGTAGCTGATTTATTCTTATGCCCCCAAATGCACGTTTCTAAATTTACCGAGTAATGCTAGCACCATGTTGGCATGTTTCCTGCATGGATCATGTGTCACGTTTACGTAATTACATCATAGATTAATTTAGTAGTTTTTGTAGCATTTAAAGATTACCCATTATGTGGTGCATGTTGGTGAATGTAAATTTCTTTACTGTAGTTCATGTTGGTGATGAATAACCCCCCTTGAGGTGGCTTGCGTGGTATTATACATCTACATCTACGTAATACCCTGCGATCCGCCACGAGGGTGTGTGGCAGGGGGTGAAGATCACCAAACATGAACTATTGCCATGCAACTAGGATATTTAAGGGAGACATGCTAGAGAACAGGGTCACATGCAGCTAAATGGTTAGTATCTACATAATATGAAAGGGATTATTGGTTGTTATTACATGCATCATGCACTACAGACTACTCTTACTATATTTCACCTACTTATCCCTTTGCTACGCTGCCTATTGTTCTCTCTTATAGTTCGAGGGAAAAATGACATTTTAAATCTATCGGTACGACAATCTATCTCTCTAATCTTGTTAATATGACCAAACCTAGCGTAATACGTAGGGGTTCTTAATATATATCTAATGTCATCTGTGAACAAATCGGTTTCGAATTTACTTAAAAGGTTTAACCTAAATTTTAACCTGCGTCCTGATAGTAATTCCCATCCTAGTTCTTCTATTAAATTCGTAACACTTATACAATTATCATAACGGCCTTTAACAAATTTAGCGGATCTCCTTTGCACACGCTCTAATTCTTTTATCAAACCTTCCTCGTACGGATCCCGTATACTAGCGGCATGTAATAAGTAGATTTAGATAGTTCAATTCAATAGCGAGGGTCCAACTTATGAGTTTACCGGAGGGGTTAGTGCTACGTCATCGAGAGCCACCGCTCGCATATTTTTTTTCCACTCAAAACCAGTTCCCGCCGGAGGATCACGTGCCATCTCCGTCATTCTTTTAAACTTCCCTTCGTCGGCGCTCTGGACTTAAAGTGAAAGTGAATCCGTAGGCGGCGGAAGTTTGTCTCCGGCGACTGAATTTGACGGGGGGTCACGAATACAAAGCGTCGTTTAGGCGGAATTTTTGCGTGGGAAGAATTGAAAGGCCTTCGGAAGTTTTCGGCTGATGGCGAGATACGACGACGAGCATATCAATTGAAGAAATATCATTAGGACTATTTCTTCTGAGACATTCAGAATATTTTAGATCTTCCAATGTATTATGCGTGAAGAATGATCACTAAATAAAGGTAATGAGTGGGTAGTAGAACAGAGAGATTTTAGATTCCATTTTTCTGAGAACTGAAAGTGCCGACAATAGTTGAGATACATACACATACATATCCATATATGTAACATACACCTAATGTCCGACGCGACATCGGATGGTCCATGGTTCGATTCACGCTCCAGTCCAATTTTTTCCCCTTGGAATTGGCCATCTTTACATACACCACTATTGTGATCGTCCATTTTATGTGTTCCTATGCCGCCGAGATATCTAAAATCTTGCGAGTTTCCTCTTTCTTGGGTTTTTCTTTACTTTTGCTAGTCACGCATGTGTTGTACGCATAAGTAAACACCACGCGTGTTTATTAATCGTTTAGATATAATTTTGGAAAGTTATAATATGCATTAGATGAAGAACAGGAACAAATACAACAAATACCTTTTACTATCCCAAAAAACGTACCGGCCATCAAACGTAGGTACCTGGCTCGTACCTGGATCAAACTGAAAATGGTAGTTCAACATTATAATTAAACGATTAAAAATCTCTAAAGTATCTTAAATATCCTGTATTGATCATTATGGTCACTCAAAAGGATAGATAAAGGATTTTTGGAGAATAATTTCCTACAGTTATAACTGAAAGAACAGTGTGAGAGAAAGAAGTTCGGCGTGAGCTAATAAACTGAGTTTCTGTAGCACAAACCAATGCATGGGTCATTGACAGAAAAGAATTGGATTCGCGTGAATTAGTATCGTGGAATAAGTAGCATTAATATGAATTTGCCTGCGTCAGGCGTCACTTCGTAGATGTATTCAAAATCAGTACCCACAATACAGAGAATACTTCATCCTTTTCTGTGAATATTTCAATTTGTACGACGCGTTTCACAGCTTAACTGCACTGTCAGCTACAAAGGAGGGAAAGGGACCTTTGTGCCTGGTGATGCGGCACAGCTGTGAAACACATAGTACAAAAAATTGCTGCTCCTAAGTATTCTCTTCATGGCGGTTACTAATATCAGTATCTTAAACCATAAACAGCGTGTTGTCACGTGTCAGGATATAAATGTGAAAGCTAACGCTTTTCCAATTTATTTTTTGTTAATTTTTATTCATTAAACGATTCTATTCTATTTTCTGTTCCATTCTCATTTATTTTCAATTGACAACCTTCGGCACATCAGTTTTCCGGCCGCAGTGAGCGGTCGGTGGGCGCTATTTTTCCTTGAACTGAAACAATTCACGCCATTTTATACACACTACATCTACATCTACGTCATACCCTGCAAGCCACCTAAAGGGTGTATGGCAGGGGGTGCTTCCACACCAGACATGCATGAATGATACGGTAGAACACCGAAATTACATTGAAACCCGCGTACCACACATGCAAAGCGCCAATTAAAAATCTAATAGCCAACAAACATTCTATCGTCAATCGTTCCAACATGCAAGAGATACGAAGACTACTGCTACATATTCAAAATATCATACATAAGTAAGAACATCAATATTTACGTCATGCATCAATAAGAGTACTAGTTCCAGTATGAATGTTAAATAAGAGTACTAGTTCCAGTATGAATGTTTTTTTCTTAAATATATCTGGCTGCCGACAATTAGCAATTTTTCTCCAATCGTAGGAAGTAGTTGTTGAAGAATTTGGATAGTTAGGATTCGTTTTTTTCTTAATAAAACATTTCGTGGTAAAAAAAATTTTGAAAGCCCACGTTTTCGTTCCGTTGGATTTCTCACAATGTAATGAAGTGGATTCTTTCCTTTTTTGTGAAAGGAGAGGCAGCTATTTCGATGAAAGCATTATGTCCCTTTTCCGCGGAACTTAGGTCTCACTTTTCCGTATCTGTCACCATAATTCCTCTTTAGGACCGACTCAAGGGATAGCTCGAAGGGCTTGTTTTTTTTTGTTAGGATGCGGGACTTTTATGTGCGTCATTTTTTTCCCATCTGATCACCAGAACCAGCGAAATCGGGCGAGCGAAAGGATTTATTTTTTTCAAAGCGCGTATATTCCCGAGTTTCATGTGGAGCGAGATGGGTGTTGAGAGCATTGAGAGGAATGGATTGGCACACTCTTATAATAATAATAATAATAACGTTTATTATCGTGGGCTACTCTTAGCCCCTGAGATAATGAAGTACAATTTTTCAAATTTATACAATTTTGAAATTCAAAAATTAGATTAATAATACAGTGATGAAACTCAATATACAAAATCGAATTAATTATACCATGATGGCAGGCAAACAAAAAATTTTTTAAAAATCATTGTAAGCTTGGAATTCGTAATACAGCCGTACATATTACTGCAAAGAGCACTACTATTTAAATACATGATTAAGCATATAAACCGTGAGGAAAAAGGTAATTAATGATAACAGTAATAATTACAAGTATAAAGTTGAATACATTCATGTTCAATAGATTAATTCTTCTTCAATATGTATAAGGCATCCAATTTAACATTTGTTTAATTTTACTTCGTTTCAATTTTAGACAGACAAAATTTTTGGATTATTTATTAGGATATCATACACCTTGGGCTTGAAAGCATGGATGGATTTAATATTTCTAACTTTAGATGGTAGAGAGTTCCATAATCTAGAAGCGGTTACGGTGAAGGATTTAGTGACGTGAAGTGTGCTATGTTGAGGGATGTGAAGGTCTACGGGATGATTCCCAGTGGGTACTGTATGTAGATCTTTTTTCCAGGTAAATCTAGCAGGTAGGTACAGGGGATTGCGAGTGGATAAAATTTTATAAGTAAGCGGAATAACATGGTATAAACGACGCTGTTTTAGTTTCAACCAGCGTAATTGGACGTAAGTGTCAGATATCCCATTTTTTGAGGTCATATATGTAGCGCATTGAAGAGTTCATTGTCACTTGCAATTTGTTGTTACTTTCTTCGCTGAGATTAGTAAACAGAGAAGAGCAGTAGTCTAGGTGTGGAAAAATTAACGACTGCACCAGGGTGGTTCGAATTTTGGGCGGTACTATGTTCTTGGTTCTATATAATTTATGTAGTATGCTCAGACATTTCTGTTTTGTGACGTGAACTTGTTTCTTCCAGTTGAGTTCCTTATCAAATATTATTCCAAGATTTTTTACCGTTTCTTCGTACGGTATTACATGATTTTCTAATTGAATTTTGGCCAGAGCGGAAATATCTATTTGAGTGATAAGATGTCTAGGTCCAATTATAATGGCCTTAGTTTTTTTTCATTGAGTTGTAGCTGGTTTTTCCGCATCCAGGAAGCTATTCTTTGGATATCGCTGTTGATTAATGCAATGGTGGAAGATAAATCTGATATTGTCGTATGACAATAAATCTGGAAGTCATCCTCATAGAGATGGTATTTACATTGCATTATAACCTCGGGCAGGTCATTTATAAACAGAGAAAATAGCAGGGGGCTTAAAACTGAACCTTGGACTACCCCTCTGCGGTTATATATCCAATTGGATCTAGTGTTACTCGGTCCAATGACCGATTGAGTGCGGTTGCTTAAGTAAGACCGGAACCATTTTACAGTACTCAAAGAAAGATTGTACTTAGTAAGCTTACAGAGTAGTAAATCGTGATTTACCATATCGAAGGCTTTAGATAAGTCAAATAGTACCAGCATTGTGACCTCGTGCCTGTCCATTGCTCCTCTGATATCTTCCGTGATATTTAACAGTGCAGTTAGTGTACTTAATCCTGTTCGGAAGCCAGATTGGCAATTATTTAGTATTTCGTTTTCATTAACATACTTATTCAATTGCTCGTAAACCACCCATTCACATATCTTGGCAAAAGTGCATAGAATACCTATTGGTCTATAATCTGATGGATTTGTGGGCTCAGGGCATTTCGGGATTGGATGTATTAGAGAGTGCTTCCAAATGTTGGGATATTGTGCAGTTTGGAAGGATGAATCTAAGATATTTATAAGAGCAGGAACAATAGCCGGGAGGGCCTTCTTTATCACTGCAATATTTAGTTCGTCATAAACTTTAGCATTGGTGGTGATTGCTGTGCATGCTTTAGTAACTGAGGAGATAGATATATGCGTGAATTAGAACTGGTTTCCCGTAAAATCATTTGGGGTGTTATTTCCTAGGGAGGGAGTAACCTTTGCATCGTTTTCACAGCAGGTTTCTCCCATTGAAAAAGAGTTGTTGAGAATTTCTAAGTTTATATTTGTAGGAGTACTATTTTTCGATGATATTACGCCAAGATTGCGAACAGTTTTCCACATTGTTCTTGTACGAGGGTAGCCTTTTAAGTGTCGGGAATAGAACGTTCCTTATCACCTTGCAACTATAAATGGTATTTATAGACAACTTTTTGAGTTGGTTAATGCCCATGCAAAGTTTCATTAAGATCGGCCTGATAATTTTAAAACGGTGGCGTGTCAAAGTTCCCAAGTCGCTGTACGAGATGGAATTAAGTCATGAACAGTACCGCACGATAATTTTCTATAACTTTCGACGAAGCCTCACCCAGCAAGAATGCGTCGCAGAACTTTTTGTTGTTTTTGGCGAAGAAGCACCATCAAAGACAACCCTTTATCGCTGGTATGCAGAGTTTCAGCGAGGACGCTCAAGCCTCAGTGACGAACCGCGTGAAGGGCGACCAAAAACCGCCGTCACTCAAGAAAACATGGATGCTGTACGTAACATGGTTCTGGAAGATCGTCATGTTACATACCGTGAGATTTAGGCATCATTGGAAATTTTACAGACCTCAGTTCAAAAGATCTTACACGAAGATTTAGGTGTTAAAAAATTGGTTTCCCGCTGGATACCGCACCTCCTCACAGAAGAACAGAAAGCAGCTCGAGTCAAATGGTGTCGAAATACTCTGCAACGATTCAACTCAGGAGCATCAAAGCACGTTCACAACATTGTAAGTGGTATTGAATCATGGATCTATAGCTACGAGCCTGAATCAAAACGCCAATCTTCAATATGGGTCTTCCAAAGTGAACTCAAACCGACAAAAGTTGTTCGCTCTCGCAGCGTTGCCAAGAAAATGGTCGCATCGTTCGTAGCCAAATCAGGGTATGTAGCAACGATTGCTCTTGAAAATCAAAGAACAGTTAATGCTCAATGGTATACGACCATTTGCTTGCCAGAAGTGCTCGCCGAGCTTCGGAAAGATAACCCAAATCTACGCATTACGCTCCATCACGACAATGCAAGCTCACACACCGCTCGAGTCACAAAGTCGTTTTTGGAACAGCAAAACGTCGAAGTTCTTGATCATCCTCCATACAGCCCGGACTTAGGCCCCAATAATTTTTTCACATTCCCCAGCATCAAGAGTATGCTACGAGGAAAGCGGTTCTAGACGTCTGAAGAAGCGATCGATGCCTACAAAACAGCCATTTTGACTACCCTTACTTCGGAATGGAATAAATGCTATAACGACTGGTTCCATCAAATGCATAAGTGCATTGACTATCGCGGAGAGTACTCTGAAAAACAATTTAAAAAATTTCATTATTGTACCTCTTATAGTTTTCTTCATTCCCGGCACTTAAAAGGCTACCCTCGTATCTGCTTTATTTCTTATGGTGTTTATAAAGTAGTCCCTTTTGGCTCTGCGGACCTTGTCCTTGACTCGATTTCGCATTTCTTTATATTCCGTGTAAATAGTTGGACTCTTGGAACGCCTGTATAAAGCCCTTAATTCATTCCTTCTCTTCTTATACTTCTTGCCACACCTAAAATTATGCATAATAATATTCTTCATAATTATTTCACCTTCCCATAATAACCACAAAACTGAGTTGCTCACAAACCATTGAGACTTATGAATATTTTAAAGTGTGGAGGTATTTTATTCTCAGCTTCTAACCAAGCTTGGAGCCACATCGGTAGTCTTCTACATCTACATACTGCCCCGCGAGCCGCCGCATGGGGGTGTGGCAGGGATGGTAAGTCACCGTGTAAAGATGTTAAATATTTGGAGGTGAAATGGTGATATGTATTCCATCTTTCGCATACATATTACCTAAGTACAAAAAATCATCCACCTGTTCAAATACTTCACCATTCGCCCTCATCATACAGTTATGCTCCCCATTCTCCTTATCAAAAACTACTACTTTAGTCTTGCACGCATTTACATCTACATATTACCCTGCGAGCCGCCTCATGGGTGTGTGGCAGGTGGTGTTAGGTCTCCAGCCGTGTAAAGATGTAAAATTTTGGGAGGTGAAATGGTGACATGTATTATAGGAGTGTATTTAGAGGAGCTCAGTTTTTATTGTAGTCACTTATTGTGCGCAGAAAGAACGAGGTTTTTTACCTATCTGTTCGGCAGAGTATCTCTCTTATTTTATCGCATCTGTCAGACCTAGAAATGCAGAGATGTGACATGATAATATTCTCTGTTTCGCTCTAAACCACACAGTTCTAAATATCTCAAGCAGCCTAAGCCTAGCGTGCAGCCTCCGAGTCTCTAGGGGCTCCCACCTTAATACCTCTAACAGTTGTGTAACACTATATGCTCGTTCGTAATGGGAGTGCAATACGCCCACTTTTGTTCTTTCAGGTACACGCGCTAATACTGGAGTGGTTGGCAGCAAGCTAATACAATGACAACAATCAGAAGTACAGCACATAGCCAAAACTTGGAGTTTGAGACTACTCGTACGAGATTTACCTCAGTCGTGAGGTAGAAAATAGAAAAAATAAATAAAAATAACATTATTGCTCTAGGACCATTTTTTCTCAAAGAACAAAATCAATTTACATCAAATACAAAAGTCTGGGAAATACACTACGTCCATTTTTTGCTGTGAGCGAAGACTCAAAACATAAAAAAAACAATAAAAATATTATAGGTTTTACCAAGGTAACAAAAAATATAATAGCAGCATGTTACATTTATATAATCGATAAATTACAAATAGTAATATTCAAGGCATTGGCATTCAAAAAATTATATTCACAATAGTTTCGAAGTGTATGAGTTATTAGAACAGTTAAAAATGATATGAGTAATTACAACAAAAGATGAGATTTGAGGAAAAACTAAACCTTTGTGCATATGAAAAATGACTCGTAATGAGTCGCTAAGTAATAGACAATGCCTCTTTGATTTAAAACGATTTAAGGGGGAAATGCTTTTTAGCTCATCTGGGATAGAATTCCAAAGTTTGGATCCTACTACTAAGGAATTATGGAAGCAGGTGGTCCGATGAGGGGGATAATAAATGAAATTGGCATTTATTCTGATTGTCATATTAGTTGTTTTCGACATAGTTTTGAAGGAACTAAAGAGATATTCAGGCTTTTTTAAATGAAATTATATATAAAGGAATGTAGGTTGCGGAAATTTGAATCAAATTATTTCCTGTCACTGCCGTTCTGAATGTTCCTTGAAGGTAGCTTGAGCAAGATAGTTCCCAAGTCATAATAGAGACCGTATTCGGATTAGACGATTTAATTTCAGCAGCTTTGGGAAGCATGATTTAAATATTTCATTATTAATGGCGCAATAATATACTTTTATATGACTGAAATTCTAATTAATGAAATAAAAATACCAGTGTAAATCTTCTGCTTGACTCATTTTTTTTCGCGCGCTACGTTTAAAATTACTTCACGACGGAATTTTTTTTTGCGATTCTGAAAACATTACTGCGGTGTCAACATGATATATTTTCAAAAATAGTTGAGAAAATATACAAACTACAGACTTAATATCATGACGAGATCTAGATGTCAGAAACTCCTCGTTTTTCAAATAATGTCTCTCTATTCCACAGACACGTACCATTTCCCACATGAAAGGGCTGGTAATTTTTTTCAAAAATCTCGAAAAGTAGTCCGATACGGAGCTGATACTTTGCTACATTTGTAAGGGTGAGATATTTATCTTTAAAATGAGACAAAATTCATCAATTTCTAGATGCAATTATATTTCGCCCAAACTACCTCAACAATTGGGTTCCCCTGGTAAGACTCAAATATTGGGGTTCCAGCAGTACAATGTTATAGTATTAACCCTTAGAGTGCCGGGGAGCGGTATCGTGCTCCTCCTGTCTCTCGCGAAAAGTGCCAGGAGCGCGATAGCGCTCCTCCTGCAATGTCACTCTTACAATTAGATGCTGGTATTTTACTGATTGTTCACTGATGGCACTTAAATTCAGATTACTTATGAAGCTTAAAGTAAAAATACCTCGGCAATTTTAGCATAGTACCTAAAAAATCAGTTGGCATCAAATGGTTAACTGATTCAGGCGAGATATCGTGGAAATTCATATTAAAACATAAAGAACAACTGCACTATTACACAAGGTATTTTAATGCGTACGACGCGTTTCAACTCAGAGAGCCATCATCGTTTCAACTCACAGAGCCATGGCCGTGTGAGTTGAAACGCGTCGTACTCATTAAAATACCTTGTGGAATAGTGAAATAGTTATTTTTGTTTTAATAGTACAATGTCACTTCAAATTTCCCCTAAATTTCCATAGCTATAAATCTTGTTTTAGTAAAGTCTCAAACTTCATGCTCTGTCATCATTCTGCTCTTCAGTGTATCTTCAGTGTATTATTGTATGTTGTTTGGAATCGACGATCGTTATTAGCGAGAATAAAAAAGGAATCTATATTACGTACCGATGAGTACACCAGAAAACACAACAAAGGTTTTTTTTGTATTCTTGTGGTTGGAAGATCCTATTTTTTTCAGTACAAAAGTCACAGTTTTCCGAGAAAAATTATTTCTAGCGAAATTAGGCCACGTGAAGGAAGGAAGTGATTTCTTAAACTAATTGAGATCTTAATTAAATTTCCGCAAAGATGAACGGAACGTAAATTATATGACCGCATGAATAATTTCAGCGAAAAAAATATTTAGGCACCAATTACCACTAATATGTTCATAATTTCCTGCTGAGATAACTCGCGCGCGTAAAACCGACGAAATAGTGTTAATATGAGGCTTTCCACGGTGTATAATATTAATTAGACATATGATACCCTCATTAAAATGGCAAAACTAGTCCTGAGATATTTTTTTATGAGCACAGATATTCAATATTATTTAAAATATTTATATTTTATATATATTTTATATACTATTTTTTCTAAGATACGGTTTTCAATGATTTCCAACTATTCTCGATTCCAGTATTCTAATTTAAATCTACATCACTGGATTCGTGGGGGGTCCATATGTTTAAGTGTTGAGTTTACGTTGCGTTGGGGAGACAAAAGTAGGCCCAGCCCTTCTACAGGAATATTAACTGTTCTCCATGACACTGCGGCGTCGCTTCCGACTTTACGCCACTACTGAACAAGGAGACGCCCAAAGGATGGCTGAAGAAATAGTTTTGAACCGACGCAGTGTGTAGGTTCAAAAGAGGTTACTATTCATCAGCGCAGTATCGTTCAGAAGTTAATTACAGTAAGTCCTCGGTATGCGTCGTTTCGTTTTACGTCTGATTCGATGTTACGTCCATGCTGACATGCACACATCATGAAATATTTCTTAGACACTCTTAAAACTGAACATCGGTTTGGATATTTGTGGAGGCGACCGACAGCTAAGGTCATTTGCGCCATAGGGCATAGGTGAGGGAGGAAGGGTGGATAGAATACCCGGCGTCGGCATTAGCCTACTCTTAACTAAAGGCGCATAGGGGGCCACGATTTTATGTCTCATCCGACAGACGGAGTACTGTACTTGAAGTACAGACACTCAAGCAGGGATCGGTTTTACTCGGAAAAATATCCTCCTCTACAGGGATTTGAACCCTCCCGTACAGTTAGCCTGTACTCTAGCCACCACACTAGCCCAATCCCCAACTGAACATCATGAGCAGGAGTGGAAAAGGTTGTGTACTCAAATAAGTTTTCATCTTTTTCCTACATTAGGTCGCCGCCTTCCTCAATAAAGATAATGGTTTCCTCATTTTACTCAAGGGAGAAATTTACTTCCAGAATCTGCACTTAAACCACGTAACGCATGGCAACGCTCCAAGTGGAGGCACGTAGGCAATGAAAGAACTTATTACGCCAGGTAAAAGAAAATTTCGTGTTCGTGCGAAATTACCTTGCGCTCTCGGAGACCTTGTGGACTTGCTGAAAACATTTCCTGCGATGCGTTAATTTCACTCTCGCACGAAATGAAAGAATATTTTTCGGAATTTCCGTGGCAATAAACATCAAAACAATTAACCCAGTCTGAAGGAGTTATACCCACCTACTTCGGTCTCCCTTGAGACACATTATGATCATATTTCAACCGCTAGTTTTCATCAAATCTAGAATGGAAAATCCTTACTTCCGTAATTATTTTAACTCTCTGACCATAAATCTTCCAATTTCACAGTATTTCCATGCATATTTGTAAAAGTGATTTAATGCCATCGGACGTTTTAGAACATGTTTTTGGTGGGTGTTGTAGCCGGTGCCAAATGTGTGTGTATATATTAAAGCGAGTTCTATACAGCCGTCGGCCGTCTCTCGCATCCTCTTCTCCAAGCCTCCTTGTCTCTCTAGTCTTCATTCTCTAATTGTCTCCTTTTCATATCTTGGGTGACTTGCTTTGTCCAGTTTTCCGGTGGTCGTCTTCTCTTCCTCCTTCCTGGTTGCTTGGCCATGTCGAGAGAATGGATGAGAGTTGGAAAATGTGATGAGAAAGTGAAAGAACGTTGTTATTTTTCAATCGTTAGGCCTCATCTGGAATATGCTGTTAGTGTATGGGATCCATACAAAACGGGGTTGATATCAGAGTTAGATCGCGTACAGCAAAGAGGAGCTAGGTTTGTAAAACGATGCTACGATAAGTTGGCTAGTGAGTCTGGACTGTTAGAAGAATTAGGATGGGAATCGCTATCACAGCGTAGATTAAATTATAGGCTTAACCTTCTAACTAAATTTCAAGAAAATCATTTCTCTGACGACGTAAAAAACATACTATTAACCCCTTCGTACTACGGCAGATTAGATCGTGCCAATAAAATTAGAGAGCTAGATTGTAGAACCGATAGGTATAAAATGTCATTTTTTCCGCGTACCATTCGGGACCATAACAGCTGTGATCGTCGTCATGAATAGTGCGAATAGTGAGATTAGCTATATTGTAGATCTTTCTCTTTATATTATCTACGTTCTTATTCATGCATGATGTAAATATTGATGTTCTTATTTATGCATGATATTTTGAATCTGTAGTAGTAGTATTTGTATCCCTTGCATGTTGGAACGATTGATGATAGAATGTTTCTTGGGTATTAGATTTTTAATTGGCGCTTTGCATGTGTGGTACGCGGGTTTCAATGTAATTTCGATGTTCTATCATATCATTCATGCATGCCTGGTGTGGAAGCACTCCCTGCCACACACCCTTTGGGTGGCTTGCAGGGTATGACGTAGATGTAGCTGTAGATGTAGATGAGTCGAATAACGACACAGATGTATGAGAGTAGAATGAATGGTATGAGAGTTAGAGGTAGGCCGAGAAAGCTGTGGTTGAATGTGGTTGAGGAAATTCTGAGGAGGAATATTAGGAGTCTTAAGAACAGGAGGGCATATATGAAACAGTGTATGGGGGTACATGAGGCAAAAGATGTTTGCAAGGATAGGTCAGTATGGAGGAAATTACTGAAGCAGAGTTAGGTGTACCATTATGTATTAATGAGTGAAACATTTTGACTGTGCCTACCACGGAAGGGAACGACGTGATGGGTATATATGTATTTATGCATGTAGATGTAGATGAAGCATATGCCTGTGTGAACGATTGTTTTTGTGTAAATAAAATGCCGCAGACTATTGAAAATCCTGCTGATTGTAAAATACGCGCTGTGATTCACCCAATAAATTGTACGTCAAGCAAATAGTTTTAGCCCAAAAATCATGTGCACTGTGTTTTAGGATAAACAGGGAGTGTTGCTTGTGGATTTTTTGTCAAAGTTTGACGTCATAAACTCTGAGATCTTTACGAAAGAGAGTGCAATTAATCAATGATGAACCGGTTAGAATGTATTTTCCAGTTGAGTGTTGAAATCAATAAATAAAGTAGTCTAATACTTATGGTAGATTGAAATGGTAGTGTAATGATTGGGAGACATTGACGAAAGAGCGTCGAGCAATCCAAACAAAATGGCGTGGCATTCTCAGTGAGGGGATTTTTTGCTTCATGGCAATAGTCGCCCTTAAACGGCACGTCAAACCCAAGATCTCATCCCATCATTTAGCAAGGAACAACTTTATCGTTCAAGGAACAACCCTTCGTTTTGCCCTGATCTAGCGCCCAGTGACTACCACTTGTTCCTGCACTTGAAAAGGCATCTAGGTTGTCGGCGACCACGACGATAACGATGAGGTAGTAACGGCCGTTCTGCAGTGGTTGGTAGAGCAGGCGGAAGACTTGACTTGAAGAAGTGGCTTAATACTGGTGGAAATCATGTCGAAAAGTTGATTTAGAGACAGACTTTTATGAAAAGATAAAATCAAAAAAAATGAGATTGTGTTTTTGATTTTTTCTGAATGGTACTGACATAAAAAATACGCCAAGTAGTAAACTCAGCAGGACGGCAAAAACTAGAGTATGTGGAGTGCCGTAGTTAACGTGTAAGCACGGCGCCACATTACGTCTCATTACGTCCTCCACGTGTAAACGATCGGAAATATATTTTTCGACCTGCACCAGTTCTCATATCCCGATAAGTACTACACTTTGTAGTTACGTGATTCCGACATTGAATGGAATAAAATTAGCAAAGACTCAGTCGAGATAATAATATATAACTTAGAAAATTACTGAACCACATTATGGTGCACAGAGGTGGATGTCTTTCATCAGCCCTACACCTTTGACTCCTATATCTCTCGTCTCCGCTCTACGATATCACGAGCAACTGGCGAATAATCAGCAAACAATACCTGGCATTATTGGCATTCCGCCGCAAATTTCCTCTTCACTTCCTCCCTCAGCACCTCCGTGCACCACGAAAGTGGGGTGTTTGGGGGTGAGTAGGTGGAGGAGTGCAGAGGAGAAAAGAAAAGGCCAGGATAAACGCCCACCAACCAGCTATCACCACACAACAAGAAACCCGTGATTTATTCCTTGGGGGTTGGCAACCTTTCTCTGCCATCAGGCTCCTCAAAATTTTCGCCATAAGGGCGCGCCTCATAAATAAACCCTCCTCCCCGTATAAATAAAACGGGACGTCCCTCGCCCCGAGCCGTTTCATAACTCAAATTTTTTCCGCGCTTTCTCATTTGTTCTGCGTCCGCTGCATTTCACGACTCCACATCTCGATCGCGTTGCATATAAAACTAGGTTGTGGGTGTCGACGCACCCCGCTTTGTTTCCACCGAGAGCGGATAAGTGAACTTTCAATGGCGTCATACATTGATACTTACACACCAAAAATGAACAAAATTAATAATGCCAAGGGCTGAAACTCGCAATGAAAAAATTATTTGACTTGACTGGGATTCGATCCCGGATCTCCCAATTGCCTGTCAGGTTTGTTAGCTAGTTACACCTCCTGACTGGCAATCGGGAGATCCGGGCTCGAATCCCGGTCAAGGCAAATGATTATTTCATTGCGAATTTCAGCCCTTGGAGTATGCACCCATGCAAGTGACTTCGTACACATCATTTTTTAATGCATTGATTCGAAAATAAAATATGCTATGATTAGGCTATGTGGCGACGGCGTAGAAGAATTAATATTCGAATCTCTTCCAAGTATGTATATATTTAGTCCTACCACAAAAAAATAGCTAATAAGACCTTTTGCAGAGGTGTAAACAACGAGTAGTAAAGAACGAAAGGACGAGTACCCACAATCAGGTCCTGAATGGTGAAACATCCACCCAGGTGGGACAAATTAACGGAGACGAGGTTGTAGAAAGATCTAAGGCTTTCCCGGCGTATGATGTTGTTAAAGGTAACACGGGCTTTCCGCTGGGTCAAACTCTTCATCTTGGCGGACGTTTCGATGAACTAGTCGTTCATCTTAATCACGGCATGTTCTGATGACGATACCCTGATGCCCTGATGACGATGGACGACTCATTCATCACAACGTCGGTCAAAATGAAGAGTTTGACCCGGTGGAAAGCCCGAGTAACCTTTAACGACGAGGTTAACGTTTCACATGAGTCTGTCAAGGGTTAGCATGCCAGGAATCCACCGAACTGCTACCGGGATCAGCATCTTGCTGTTTAAAACAAAGTAACCGTAACCGTTTAATCTTGGTTCAACCTTTAATTAAGATCGAGTGATATGTATCAAACGTTAAAGCGATGATGTCATTAGTGCCTCTAGTATTCGTCGTTGAGTATCATGGGAATTACGATGTAGAGTTAAAATTTTCAGTATGGGATGGCAGAATGAATGCAGAATTTAATTATTGCAATCGAGTCTGTTACACAATTTCAGTTTTGTTTAAAAATTTAGTTTTCAATGAAAAAAGTTGTAACTTTTGCTCAGATTTACTTGTCAATCTGAGAATTGGCTACATTGGCGTATATGGAGAGGGCACTACGTCATCTAACTTAAGTCTGATTATGTGTCTCAAACCTATGTCGTCGAGAATAATGGAAATCATCACGTGTAACCGATTGGAGATTTCATGAGGAATGAATATTTACGACGTCGAAAAGATTTAGCAAGCACCGATATACTACGATGGATTTTAAGAAAAAATTAAGGAAATGGACACGATCAAAATATTCTTATCTAACGGGCTGGGAAAGTGCTACAGAGCAACGGGGTTCTGCGCATGTTAAATAATCAATTTTTCACTACGCGCGTTTTTTTTTTCATTATCGCTACGTCATGAAAAAAGGCACGCTAAATGGTACCTCTCTCCCCCATGTATATTGGAATTTTCTCGTAAACCATCGAACCGTTTCTACTGATATTCAGTAATTAAGGTATATATAATACAAGGAATCCATTGAAGCCAAGGCCCTTGAGCCGCAAGGGCGAGAGGGCCCCCAAAATGGGCCCCTATTTTACTCCCACAGACAAAGCATTGAAATGTGCGCAGTTTTTTTTGCCTTTTTAAATTAGCCGAAATCTCGATTTAAGGTTAAACTTTGCACTATTGGATGGCAGAATGATTGAAGAATTTTAATCTTGCTTAATTATCATTAAATCTTGCTTTAATCATTAAATTTAAATGATTTTGTAATACAGTACATTTTTTTAACTTCGCTTTCAATGAAAAATTGTAAATTTTCCTCAGAATTCCTTGTCAACCTCAGCACTGGCTACATTGACGTGTATGCAGAGAGGGCACTATGTCATCAAACTTAAGCCTGAAAACCGAAATAACAACCAAATGGTTTAACGCTGCCTTTTCATTACTTTTCCATGGTAACGCGACGGATTGGACGAATCAGTGGAGGTTAAGCAATAATCACCGCCATCTGATCAAAATTTAAGGCATGTAACTCATCAATCATATTTCGGTTACTTTGAGCTATGGATTTTACTCCACTTTACCCTATTTTTCAGCGGGAAATGCGGATTACATATTATTTAAATGAATTAGCAAAAAATGAAGGGAGAATGTAAATAAAGGAAAAAGTGCATGCTGATTTATAGTATGTTATCGATGGAAAACATTGGAAAATTGCTAAATTAGTGCATAGGCCCGCAAGCGCAGGAGGAAAATAAGGGTCAACGAGCAGGGCGGACTGACTTCAGCTTCTAGATAGATATGGCCAGCATAGCAAGTGCCCTATCCATATTCCCCAATGATTGGCTATGAACGAGAAAATTTTCCCGGGTGCTGGATCGTTCGTACTCCCGCCATGGCTTCCCCAAACCGGCACTATGCGGCGCTGCCAGCGGTGACTCACTAAGCAGCTGATCGCCGAGGAACGGTCAGACTCGCCTCGACTGCGACGGAGAAGCTCGCACAACAGACTCGGCGGAGGGAGGACCGCCTACGACCCACAGCTACCAATTTGTTCTGAGCAATCACTTTGTAAGAAATAAAGTGTGGCATTCGAAAGGTTCCTTTCGCTTCTCAGAATGCTAATCTAAACCCAATCCGCAGGCGTATTAACACCTGCACAGCAACACCGGGCGTTTTGCGGCTCATCTTGTCATATTTTATGAGCATAAATTGAATGTTACCAGTGTAATTTCCATGCACTTATGATAAAAGTAGTGAGTGCAAATTGTACACCGTACTCGTTAAAAAATACACCATTTCCACCGAAGTCAAAGATCGCTATCTTGTCCACAAGGCTTAGTAAATACGTATACCAAGGTGGATTCGTTTCTCAATAAAGCATCTATTAACTACCGCAAACAAATAGTCAGTCATTCCTGATCTATCGCCAAAATAAGGACGTTTGCATGCACGTATATGTTATTTTTTAAACATCACAAAATAGCCAAGGTATAGTTTCTAAAAAGGTTTGTAGTGTGAGCTGTTTGAAAAAATCAACTCCTCCTCCTCCACTCCACAAGCAGCCTTGATACAGGAAACAGAGCACTTTGTGCGGATAGATTTTCGACAGGCAAAAGGTATTTACTTTCCAAATCATTGAAAACCTGGATACGTGATAACTAAAACTCATTCATTTTTTCCAAAATTGCTGAAAATCCTAAATTCCTCACGTCAAAACATTTTGAATGGGCACTCAAAAAGAGATGCGAATAGAGAACTGTAATAAAAACATATAAAATTCCTGGAACTATTAGTAAAAGAACAATTAAATATTCTTCATGCAGACGTGCGCCTTTTTTTCTAATACAGCCACAGGAATTTGAGTTACGAGCGTAGATTGGGTATCGTCTGAAGCATCGCCACTAGCGACCAAATATTGGTGATATTTATTAATTGTTTCGATATTTCCATTATTGTGAGGCTCCTATTATCACCCTCAATATTTTTTTTCTAAATTTCTTAACAAGAAGTTACAATGAAAGGTAAAAAACATAATTATCATTATAAATAATCTTTTAATGGCCAGCATCAGGAACGACATATATGTATTCTATAAAGTTATGGAACCGCTAAATCCGTGGCAACCATTCAATAAGTGTTGCAGAAACTTTAGATAAGATAATTGACTTCACTACTTATGGCATGGAGTTCAGAGTTCAATAAGCCAAGATGGCGGATGCGCGACGAAAGACTGGGAGACTTAATTACTAGATAAAAGAGTTGTTTCGAGACAAATTACCATTATTTTTACTCTTACTGACTAATTATTATGTCTATTAGCAATTATTCATACGCTTACCTTTTATAAATGTTATCCGGCGGTAGAAGATCAGATCAAATTTTCGAAGCGATTAACTGTTGGCGAGCTAGCTAACTAATAAGCTATGTAGCTAGCAGAAGTGTTCCCGCAACCCGAATAAACTTATGTATTGTACTTATAGCTTCATGGATCTCATAACTATTGATTCCATAACCATAATATGTTCTTGCAACTGGCCATGAGAGAAAAGAACACGTAGAAATGGGCGGTATTCACGATAAAAAGACCATTAGCCCGGACTGAGATCCGAGCCCAGTTCTCCTTGAGTCCCAGGGATTCGCGACTAGCGAAAATCCTCAACGTGAACAAGGGAGATTTGTGATCGAAATCCAGTGCAGGCGTATTGAATTTTTGCATTTTTAATTTCACCCGTTCAAGAGGTCTTAAAAGCTTGTCCCTTCCTTTCCGGTAATAGTGCTTTGCATTTCAACCACACGCGACAAAATTTATGGCAACGCACGCAACGACAATACATCGACCGCTTAAGCTAACCGTGCACCGAACAGTCACGTGCGCGCCCTCACCTACGTGATCGAAACAGAAATATCCCCGATGCAGATGCTTGGCTTAGGAACCTCTTCCTATGTGATTGCCTCACACGAAATGCTGAATCATGTCAGCTGACACCCTCCGTTAGCCCTAATGTTGGTATAATGTTTTTCCCACTGGAACCTTTATTTTTCATCATTCATTCATTGGTCGTTCAATCCTAAGTTTGGTTGACTGCAGCCCTCCACCCATCCCTGTTTAATGCTACGTCTACATCTACGTAATACCCTGCGAGCCACCACGAGGTTGTGTGGCAGGGGGTGAAGATCACCAAACATGAACTATTGCCATGCAAGTAGGATATTTAAGGGAGACATGCTAGAGAACAGGGTCACATGCAGCTAGATAGTTAGTATCTACATAATAAGAAAGGGGTTATTGGTTGTTATTACATGCATCATGCACTGCAGACTACTCTTACTATATTTCACCTACCTATCCCTTTGCTACACTGCCTATTGCTCTCTTTTACGGTACGCGGAAAAAATGACATTTTAAATCTATCGGTACGACAATCTATCTCTCTAATCTTGTTAAAATGATCAAACCTGGCATAATACGCAGGGGTTCTCAATATATATCTAACGTCATCTGTGAACAAAACGGTTTCGAATTTACTTAAAAGGTTTAACCTAAATTTTAACCTGCTTTCTGATTGTAATTCCCATTACTAGTTCTTCTATTAAATTTGTAACACTTATACAATTATCATAACGGCCTTTAACAAACATAGTGGATCTCCTTTGCACGCCCTCTAATGCTAGTTCTCTTACCTCCTGGTATCTCTTTCTATGTACTTTCCTCTTCATTTGGTCGATGAACTTTTTCTTAGGTCTTCCTCTGGGAGCTTTTACCTCTATTTTGCCTTTTATTATGTTCTTCAAAAATCCATTGTGTCACAGAATGTGTCCAATCCATCATGTTTGTCTTTTCTGAATGGTGTTCTATATGGTCATTTCCTCTTTAATCTTTTTTACACGTATTTTCATATGATTAGATTCTGTTTTCATATGATTAGACTCCGTTTTCATATGATTAGACTATCATTATGATTGTGTACTTATTGTTCATGTGATTAGATTAAAAAATTGTTAGAAAAAATACCATAACAATGTAAAAGATATATCACAATGTTTTACGGAACATGCCCAAATGGGAATTTTGGCTCGCATCTCAGTCAGAGATAATTATTTTCTCACAAATTTAGTCAAACAGGGTCTCCAATGGCCCTAATTATTGGTACCACTCGTCAAAATTAAGAAAAATAATATTTTCTGTGTTGGTTTAACGGAACCGTCAGTGACCAACCACAGTCTCTCAACCAGAAAACCCCTCTGTAGTGGTTTACGGGAATGTTAAATCCTTCCTTCAAAACTTTTTAACCCGAAAAATGTTTTACCTAAAAACTTTTTTCCTAAATTTGTCGCATTACGAGGCCCTAAAGCTCAAGTTTCTTTGATTTTAATTATTTTTTCATTAAAACAAAGACCTCATTTTAACATGTTGTTTTCTTCGTGACATAATTGACTTATAGATGGTAGTTTAATTTCATTCTTTATAAACGCCCTTGCAAATCCCTTAAAATATTCAAGGACCATTACGCTGAAACTTCTGCGACAGCTAGAAAATATGAACTACAATTTTAAGTTATCAGTATTGCATAGCACCCAAACAGGGTAGACCTTAGCGCAGAGTTAATGAACTTTTAGCTAACGAGGGACACATCATTATCAGTGCCCGCGGAGAGGAACAAAATTATAGAAGTTTCTAAAGTAAACAAGGTCAAAAATTGGTGAATTTAGAAGGTCATTTTAAAAGCTGCTGGAGCGAGATGGAGCTAATTCCTCCCCCTCTGTCATGACAACGTCCAGAGCGGTAGCAATCTGCAAACTTTTTCAATTAATTCCAAACACTTCCCCCTCTGTTTACTCAAAAATGAAATAAAATCAATGTCACGTAATTTAAACAAGAGTAAAAATTTTATCACTCGCGGAAGGTGCCAAGTCCGTAGTGAGATAGGTTGTTGTGCCCAAACGAGTAACGTTTTACGAGACACATCGAGGACAAGAAGTATGGGAGACGAGGGAGGAGGGGGGGTGGGGAATGTTTTAAAATGTGGCCACAGCCAATTATTATTACGCTGTCCGCCAATGGCTGCCCCCAGGCGTCGAACGAACTCAGAAAAGGGCAGTAAAGGGGGAAATATATACGGGGGTTGTCTCGACCATGCGATGCCAAAGCCATAAAAAGAAGGGGAACAACAGAGGGACAGGCTATACGACCGGGCTGCAGACAAATAACCTCCAATCCGGTCCACGTCGCGTCCGTGCAATTCCCTTGCGCCTTTGCCTCCTTCCTTTGCGGATTTTCCGTAGCATCCAGCCCACGACACACCCACCGCACTCATTTCTCCACAAGGCCGGCCATACCCCTTTCCTCCCTTCCCCCTATTTTTATACCCCCCGGCTTCAATCTCTCCGGGAAACCCCCTGAAATCCGTCTTTCTCCAAATCCCAGAGAACGTCAGCGAGGGAACGCGAAAGGGTGGACTTGGACAGAGAGAGAGAGATGAGAAAAATAAGCAATAATTTTAAGCCCTCGGGGACAGGTTTATGGAGCAAGATGACTGATGACTGTTACGATTCACAGCGCGCACGAGAACGTCGAGGACAAAGGTCTTGCCTGACTGATAGAGAGGGAAAGTTTGCGGGCCATTGCAGAAAAATAAAAATTGGATTACAACACATAAATTAAAAATTAAAGTACGCTCTCGACATCTTTCAGTCACTCGCCTGCATCTGTATACCACGTATACTATTATCGCCCGCCGAAGGGGAAGAGGAGATAGATAAATGGGGAACGGATAGGAAAAAGGTGACCTTCTTGACACTCCAATGCAGGCATATATTTTACAAGTTATTGCTGCAAAAACTATATATTTATTTTCTCAATTCTTCTTCTACACGAAGAACAATCTTTTCTTTAACTATTGTAAAAGTTTCATAATCTTAAAATTATAAACAACGGAGGTACAGCAACATTTACATAGAGCAATTTTTGCAACCCCCTTCCTTCTAACTTAATGTCCTAGGCCCGTTATACACGGAGCACGAAGTTCCGCGCACATATGAGCGTTTTCCCGCATTCCCCTACGCATTTAATTGTCTTGATGATGGGTCTACAGTCATTACTTAAATGGAAACCAGACTCTCGGTTGATGTTCTTAGGTAATTAGCGGATCTCAATAACTTTTTTGTATCGATTGGGTGTTTGGGTATTTGGGGAGGTGACCGACGGCTAAGGTAATTGGTGCCATAGGGGATAAGTAAGGGAGGAAGGGTGGATAGAAACCCGGCATCAGCATTAGCCTGCTCTTAATTAAAGGCGCCAACGGAACCACGGGTTAACATCCCATCCGACAGGAGGAGTACTGCACTTTAAGTGCCCTCCACAAGACACTCAAGTAGGGATCAGGTATCCTCTGAAAAACATCCTCTCTTGCAGGGATTTGAACCCTGGCCGCCCGTATGGTTAGCCAGTACTCTAGCCACCACACCAATCCGATTCCCTCCTTGTAACGAAATTTGTTTGTTTTCGAATATTGGATTCGGTGTAACACCTTGATATTTACCATCCGTCATTATAGTAAAAGAGAATGTATTGTTCTGGGCTTAGAATATAGCCTGTAGATAATCAAATTATATCCATTTAATTAAATATACATCATTTGCCATAAGGCTATTAGTTAAAATAGCATGGAAATCAATCAAGTGCAAATTATTCAATTTAATATTTAGGTACCCATCACTAATGAGAACACTGGTGCAGAGTTTCACGCAAATATATCCATTGACTTAAACAGCTCCAGCCAACGGAAACCAGTGATAGAGGTTATTCCGCGGAATCCTGATCCCAAATTTGGAGTTTTGTAAAGAACTCTACAAATACATTACTCGTACATGGGAATGGATATCGAACCGTGATCCCCTTGGCATGCATGCAAATTTTCACGCAGGTCTGTGCATAGATGAACGCAGCTCCAGCCACCTTCAAGGACGAGAGAGAAGAAATGATTCTTAAACCTAGCAACTGTACAGTGAATCTCTAATTTTTACAAATTCAGTTTTATGTTTACGGCGAGATATCCGCGGCCCCTTCCACCTCTCCAACTCCCTCCACCCTGCCGGGCCTCCGATTCCGTGGATTTTCAGGTGGATGTTTTTCCGTATTCATCATATACGCCAAATTCCAAGTAATATTTTTTTCATTTTTGAAGCTATCTAAAGCATTAGGGAAATGTTGTAAAATTTATTGCGCAAAAATAGTTATCTATGACCGTAAGTCTCAATAATTAACGAGACATACACACACACAAGGCTTTGATAAGACTCAATTTTTTTAATACCGTCTGTCGCATAAAAAGCCTAAAAAGCGTTAGCAACCACTGATTTATTTTAAATTTCATAAAAATCGCAGGGTGAATGGTAAATTTACTTTTGAAAATAGTTGAGAAAGCACGCGAGCCACAGAACATTAAATTTCTGCTGCGATGTAAGAAATGGATCCGACTCACTTTTTTTCAAGGGGGCATATTCAATTAATCAAGTCAAACTTAACATTTTTCAAGCGAACCTTTGTTCATATGGTTCCAAAAGTTTATGATATGTTGCCTGATACTATAAAAAATACGAAAAGTTGTAAATTATTTCTACGGTTTGCCAAGTTTTTGATATTGGCTGAGGAAGATATTGTTAGATTTTTCTGAAATATTATACATTTTTCTTTTCTTAAACTTAATGTTGCTTTGTAAAGTTAGTGGAATTATCATTATTTTTTATTAATTCAATTACTTTTTCATGATGTAAAACATGATTATGTTAAAAACTATGTACCATATCATGTTTTATGTCGGCAATGTATTTGATTTTGATGAGGGCTGCCTCAGCACAGGTCTTTCTAAGAGGCAACCTAACTTTCAGGTGGATGAAATATAAATTCAACGTTTCAAGTGATTGCTGCTGAAAGCAATACATTTACTTCACATTACCCTGGAGCGACTAGACGCGCCACATCCAATTGAATAGAGCTTCTATTTTTTTGTAAAATATCACTTTTAGTAGAAAGATAAGTAACTGACATGTTGGTGTCATTGGAGAGGAGAAAGGTGTTTTTCTGTACTTTTAAGGCCAAATTTACTGAAATTTATGTGCAGTGACATCCCGTTCAAACTGCCTTAAATGAAGAAACGAGTCCCACGCGAGGACACCAGGGCACCTTGACCATCATCCACTACCAAATAAAGCTCTACTTTCGCGAAACATATCCGCGATTCCTTCGGCGCCGAGCGAGGAGGCCGTTAAAAAAAAAAATTATCGCCAGCGGTAAAAATATTGCCGCGTAATTGAATGAGCTGAATCACAGGAGAGTGCGGCTAAAAGAGGATTTACGCCCATTAAGGCGAGCGATAAAAAAGAGCACGATTAAGCGAGGGAGTTTTGGTCACGGCACTCACTTCGTACTACCACACTTCCTCTTTTTACGTTCGTGAGGCGGGAGATATGTCTTCCACTCCGTCGCTAAACGTCCGTGTACAGTCTTGATAAGTGCTATTTGGAAAATTTCTAGACTTTGAAAAGTGTTTTAATTTGCGAACCCTTTGAAGGAGAATTTGAACATAAAGCAACCAAGTCATGCTCAACATCACTCAGAAAATTATCATAATTTCACGATACAATCACATACTTTTGGTCAGAAACACGAATAACAGTCCATCTTCAAGCACGATGGTAAGCAGCACATAGTAGTTTGAAATTTGAGGCATCCAAATCCTTAAATGGCTAAGTACAATTATTACGTGTTTAAGAAAAATTAACAGGGGTGTTCTCTTCATTTAATAACTCGTCCATATACAATCTTGATAAGTTCTCTTTGGAAATTTCCAGGACTTTGACAAGTGTTCAAATTTGCAAACCCTTTGAAGCAGAGTTTGGATAAAAAGACGCCAAGGCCCGCGCGTCATTTATCAGAAACTTATCAAGATTTCACAAAAAAAATCACAGTACCTTGCACGGACACAAAAGATTTTATCCATTTTACGCATCTGAACCCTTTAAGTAGTGAGTTTTTGTTTCGCATGCCCTAACCCCAGGAGTGAGATTATTTTTGGAAAAAAATTAAATGACTACCGATTACAATTTTATTACCTTGAACTCAAATTTGTTTGATAAACAATCAATGAAAACAAGAAGAGCATGCATGACACAAGTATCAAAAAAGAAATACAATAATTTTACTGAGTAAGACCCTAAATATCGTAGTATAAGAACAAAAATATTAACTAAGAACAGGACCAAAACAGCTTTGAATGCAATATAATTTCCATCAATGGAACTAACTACACGTGATATGCACATACTCAAGGCTGAATGTAGTCAGTAGAATAATGGAATATGTGGCAGGACTCTTCAGAGACACTTTATAGTGATAATTGGGCTCACCAGCCACCAGAATAGATGGGAAAACATGATAACAATGCATCATGAATGGGAGGCGTGAACGTACGCCTTTACTGCTCCATCGCAAATTTGAAAGACGCTCATATTCCGGATGGCCAGGAGGCACGAGGACGTAAATGAACTTTCGTACTGCTCAAAGGGTTAAGAAAGGGAAATAATTAAATGGCTACTCATAACATTGCACTTGTAGAATCATTAAATATATGTATTTTAATTTAACCCAATTTCATTTTCAAACCTATATATTCAATAGCTACAATATATCATCACGCCTCTACAGAAAGATGATCAAATGGATAGCTTTACGTCCTGTCTTCGTCTATACGAAGGTAGATATCATATCCACCTTCAAAAGAGAGGAAACGGATAATTTTCTTCTTTGTGACTTCAACAGTGACCCACGAGCATGTAAAGTATATAATGAAGCATCATAGGCTTATTTTATTAAAAAAATGCAGCCATTTTATTTTAAGATATCATTTTAGACTTGTGAGAAAGATATAATTATACATCCCATCATTGCTCTCAGGCCAATCGGGTTTTCATTCTTTTACTGGAATAGCTAACGTAGGATGGCACGTATGCATATTAAAGAAAGAAGAATAACGATCGTTATGCACAAAAGTAGATGAGTATATATAACAGTAATTAACGTGCAATCAGCAGGAGCAGGAAGAAAAGTGCACCTTGTAGTTTTCATGGTATTCCGACTCAGCATATACTTACCATTTTACATCATAAAAACCTTGTAACACGGCACGATTTCCTTGCGATCCCGCCTAGCGCGATCTTACGACCCTCACTCAAAAATCGACGGCGACCCATGAAACACAGTAGGTACAACCACCCCCCGACAGGGTCGCCTCGACGAGGTTCTTGTCGTGTCCGAACAAAACACGTCACGACTTCCTCAGCCAATGGTATTTCTTCGTCATTTTCGCTCTTCAGTTGAAAAAACAGGTACTCAGTTGATGGCAATTGTGTGACCGTGTGACCACGTTGAAATTTGCAGGCGATTTTCGCATTTTACCTTGTTTATGATAGCTTTCTTATTTTACACTTTAGATTCATAGTCTTAATTTAGTCATTCATTAATTTCAAGCGTAGTTTCTTTAATTAGTAGAAATAGTTTCAAGTTTTTTTTTAAATATAGGGTTAAGAATTTAGGGTTAGGGCTTTGTGCAAAGTAATTTTCTTTTTTATTCTTTCGGTAGTCACGTTTTTTATTCTCTAAATATACTTAATTTCCTCTTCCTGTGACCACTTCACAACGCGAGGACTAGACGCCATCTATGTGAATAATTGCCTTATCAGGTTTTCCATACATCCATCCCCTTGCCTGGACTGGGAATTGAACCAATTTCCCTCGATGTCGCGCCGAGTGCTTTAACCAATGAAGTTACCCAGGCGTCCTCTTCCAGTGCGAATCTCATGGGGGCTTTGAGAAGCAAGTTGTCCTCTCAGGTAACGTGCATATTATGCCAGAGGTACCGGATGCGAACGCTATGCGCCACAGTCCACGGAGTAAAGCCAAACTTTAAACACAAAGGTGTTTACTTTTGACATTCTCAAAGAACCACAGAACTAGCCTCGCAGTAACTTCAACGGAGTCACCCGCTAGTGATCATACAATTGTGTGAAACTCACGGTGGAAAAATCATTCGCCTGGGAATCGAACGCAGATCCATCGATTTCGCTCCGAGTGCATCGACCAATTAAGCAACCCAGGCGTCCTCTTCCACCGTGAGAATCTCATGGGGGGTTTTAATGGGGGTGGACTGTGGCGCTTAGCGCTCGCAAAAGGGGTACCTCTGGCATTATATGCATGGTACCTGTGAGGAAAAATTGCTCCTTAAAACCCCAATGAGATTCACAGTGGATGAGGACGCCTGGGTAGCTTAATTGGTTAAAGCACTCGGCGCAAAATTGAGGGATGTGTGTTCGATTCCCAGGCGAATGATTTTTCCACCGTGAATTTCACACAATTGTGTGGTCGCTAGCGGGTGACTCCGTTGAAGTAACTGCGGGGCTAATTCCGTTGTTCTTTGAAAATCTCCAAAATTTGGATCAAGATGTAAGGACATAAACCGATAAATGGCTGAACCGATTTCAATAGAAAAATCAATTTGATACAATATTACCATAGAATAAATCTATATTAAGTGGCAAAGTGATTAAGAGATTCGGATACGAGTTTTTAAATAATATCATGGCCGATTAATGAAACAGGTGTATCGAAGTTGCACGACAAACCGTAACAATTTATCTTTCGCACATGGACACTTCATGTAGCGCAGCCAAATACACATGATATGTGTAGTAAAAATGGAAAAGGATGTTAGTGCCAAAAAAATAAAAAATAAATGAATTTTTCGGTGAAAAGCGAAGTACAAGCCAAGCGTAATAAGATAGACAAGGTAGTAAGTGTCAGAAAATTTTTCCCTAGTTTGTAGAGCAGTCGGAAGATGTCAGCACCGTGCAAGAGCCGTGCGGGGTTGAAGCGGAGAAGGATGTAAGTCCACCCGCCATGATGTATGTTCCTTGTCTATTGCGCAGTTGCAGTTGCCGGGCAGTCAGTGACGCTACGCGTGCTCGCCGCTTTTACGTTTTGTGTTTGTTTTACGTACTTTTATATCTTTTGTACTTATTATAATGTATCCTTGTAACACATTATAACATTGAATTTATGGTATACATTAAAAAGCTTCTAAACAATACTGGACTTGCATCCTTTTGTTTAAAACTAACCCTTCACTTACATCATTTTTTAAAATAAAGCAAGGCACTTACATCCTTTTTTTACAAAAAACAGATGGCACTTATATCTTTATCCATCTTTTTTTGGTTTCCATTTATATATTTTAAAAAATTGTACTATATGTTATTCTTATTGCTTTTCTATTTTTATAAATATATAACAATTTTTTTTGGTAAATATTCAACGTTTAGACTTATTTTATTGAATACTGAAAATTTTAGTTTCTGGCATTTACAACCTTTTCCATTTTTACTACACATATTCTTATGATGGCATCGGTGTCTGGATGTTTAATAATGGACTCATAGCAACGGATGTTATTTTTAGAATCAGTCAGTGCAAAAAGTAGAAATTCGTGCTTTGAAACAAATTTAATTGCATATTCGAGACCAAAATAAACATGAATTTTAAAGTGCCTTTTAATGTCGAGTAGTCAAACCTTCCACAAATTTTAAGAAGTAATTTAGATGACCTATGATTATGCTCTCTTCAACCCTATTTTTAGTTATTTACTTAACTTTAAGATCATTATACTGATCCCTGTAGTACTCTAAAGTCTTTAAATTCACATAATTTTAGGGTGATAAGCTGAAATGTAAGTCATGTAGAAAGATCCACTGACAATGTGCGTAATTAAAAATGAAAATTCCACTGCATTTAAATATCCTTTGCATCTCTAGGTAATCATCAACTTAAACGAAATTCACAATTGTTTAAAAATATTACTATATAATATAAATATTATTATTGAATATATAAATTAAATATATAATAATATATAAATATTATTGAATAGACCGTAGAACATACCATAGGACTTCGTTCCAAAACTTGCAAATAAGTGCTTGGTATGTGCATGCTGGAGAACGAACGTCTTAGCTTGTTCAGCTTACGCGGTTACAACAAAACAATCACTCCACAACACCAGGGTTGAAATTCGCTATGAAAAAATCATTTGACTTGACCGGAATTCGAACTCGGATCTCCCAATTGCCGGTCAGGTGTTTTAGCCTGTTACACAACCAAGCCATCTACCATTAAGGCGAATTTCGAGGGGGGTTTATGCGAACTAGATGTTCAGGCCTCAAGTCTACATTGTAGCACAATGTGCTACATATAAGATCGGCTTTAATCGATAAAATTAAAATAGTAAATAAACAGTTACCCTCCTCAGAGCATGAAAAAGCATGGCTGCTGAACGTCTTTTAATAGTATTTTATTTAAAAAATGAGATAAAAAACTAAAATACGTAAAATATATTCATGTATGTGTCTAAAAAATACTTTTAAAAAAATGTATTATAAATGTATGTGTCTTTGGAGCGGATCTTTTTTTTGCCCTGTATGCTAATGAATACGATATTGTGATAAATTGTATGCTAATGAATATGATATTGTATTATGATATTGTTATAAAATAAAATCATTGGAACCACACACCTGACCGGCAATCGGGAGATCCGGGTTCGAATCCCGGTCAAGTCAAATGGTTTTTTCATAGCGAATTTCAACCCTGGTGTATATGCACCCGTGCGAGTGACTTCGTACCACATCATTTGTTAAATGCAATGTTTGGAAATCACTCCAAAAATTTCCCATGGAAAAATTAGACCGCGCCGCGAAAATTTTATTTTTCTATGCAATCCCATCAGTTGAGGAGGGAATATTTGTTTTCCCCCTCGTCCCGTTACTGAAAAATACATCCTCTCAGAAAATCATTCGACACATGCAGTACCATTATTCTCGCACCTTTCTCTTTTTCCCCGAAACTCTCTCTCCGAAAGACCTCCGCAGAATTTCCTATCCGTTTTTCCGTCGGCAAAACCAATCCAGCTGCCCTTTCTTCCCTTAATTACTGGAAATTCAGCCGTCATCCAACTCAATACCCACCAGACCCCTGCACTTGTCACTCGATTTGTCCGCCTTTGTTCACTTTCTCCGTCTTCCAAACTCTCCTTTCAGAACTACCCGCACTGGATCTGTTATCAATTTTCTCGACGCTGGTATTTCCATTAGTTACGATTCCACGGAAACGGAGTGACCAAGAGGGTGTAGCCTTCGCTTTGCTCGAACGCGAAAACCTTCTGTTTCGGAATAACCACTTCCCTCCTCCGAAGACTAGAATAGAGGAGAATATGAACTGAATACTCGAAGTATTAAAGACTTGAATCTTTTTTCCTTCTCCACATTCATCAAAGCAAAATGAAATAAACTGATTACAATTTCTGTTCCAATTAACGAGACGTAATATTCATTTTTCGACAAAGTTTAAGTCAGCTACCCCTCTCAAGTTAGCACGCACTTGGTGCACACTGCACATACTTAAGATAGTTACGAGTTGACAAACACTGGGTATGCACGTGGAGCGGTAAGATAATTTTAATAGAGTCCAAGAAATAATGAAACAAAAAAATTATGAAAGCCATCCAACCCCGCCACCACAACTGGGATGGGGTCCGCCATCAGTTCATCGGCCAAGAAATTTCATTCAAACATTTATAAAAATAAAAAGTCGATTTTACAATTCTCTGACGGATTGAAAAATCACATTCCGCGAACAGCGATGTACTAACGGCCATGAGCATGAATATTAGGGGTAAAGATTGTCGAATTGCCATGTTTTATGAGTCACTTTTTTCCTTCGACACAGAGCGACCTCGGGTGTTACCAGCGTAAATGTGAATAGAGAATATCCGCCATCTGTTTGAAATTTAAGGCAAGTAACTCCCGAAACATATCCGAGCTCCTTGATCTGCGCCATTTATGCCTTATGCTGAGACTGCTGCCTCTCGGTAGTGGGGTCCAATACGGGTAGGGTGCAAACGGATTTTTTACGCAGAATTTATTTATTCATACTACAGCACTACAGACTACTTTAACTATATTTCACCTACCTATCCCTTTGCTACGCTGCCTATTGTTGACTAGAGCTGAACTAGATGGATGGCACACATCCTGAGGCACAATGGGTTTGTGAAGAACATAATTGAAGGTAAAAAAGATGGAAAAATCCGCAGTGGAAGACCCAGGAATAAGTTCATTCACCAAAGAAAGAGGAAAGTACATATGAAGAGATGCCAGGAGGTAAGGGAACCAGCATTAGATTGGGAAGGGTGGAGGGCTGCAGTCAACCGATCTTAGGAGTGAACGACCATTGATGATGATTTAATATTACAGGAAGATAATTGAGAATTCTTCAAAATATATTTTCTATATGGATTCTAACAAATTAGTTTAGTTTCATGCAAATATGTACGCGAATGGAAGTAGCTCTAGGCACCTTAAATGAACGTCTTCGACGACCTCAACCACCAATATAACTATTAGAATTGATGCAAATGTCCTTTACTATTCATCTCGAGGAACAAACTGTTTTCATAAACCATTTCAGGTAATAGGATCCAACTTATGGAATTCCTTCACAGATGAGGTAAAAAATAGCCCCCACGATAAAAACCTTTCAGTCAAAAATCTGTAGCTTAATACTAAATGCCTCATAATTCATGAGCAACTTTATCAAATGTATCTTTCTAATTTTTTTTCTATTTCCTGGATTTTTTCCATTGTTTTTTCATAATTGCCTTAATACCGATCGTTTGTTATGGTATCTATATCTTTTTCTGTCCTTTCTTGTATTTGTTTGTTGATATCTTTACAATTGTTTCCTGGCTCTACTATACGTTTTCATTACTATCAAATTAATTAAGTCATTATTAATGTAATCTACATCTACATCTGCGTAATACCCTGCGAGCCACCACGAGGGTGTGTGGCAGGGGGTGAAGATCACCAAACATGCGTTATTGCCATGCAAGTAGGATATTTAAGGGAGACATGCTAGAGAACAGGGTCACATGCAGCTAGATGGTTAGTATCTACATAATAAGAAAGGGATTATTGGTTGTTATTACATGCATCATGCGCTACAGACTACTCTAACTATATTTCACCTACTTATCCCTTTGCTACGCTGCCTATTGTTCTCTCTTATGGTACGCGGGAAACATGATATTTTAAATCTATCGGTACGACAATCTATCTCTCCAATCTTGTTAATCTGATCAAACCTAGCATAATACGCAGGGGTTCTCAATGTATATCTAACGTCATCTGTGAACAAATCAGTTTGGAATTTACTTAAAAGGTTTAACCTAAACTTTAACCTGCGTTCTGATATTAATTCCCATCCTAGTTCTTCTATTAAACTCGTAACACTTATAAAATTATCATAACGGCATTTAACAAACCTATCGCATCTCCTTTGCACACGCTCTAATTCTTTCATCATACCTTCCTCGTACGGATCCCATATACTGGCGGAATATTCTAAATGAGGCCTGACAAGTGTAAAATAGCTTCTTTCTCGTACTCTCTCATCGCATTTGCCTAGAACCCTTTTTACGAATCCTAATCTACGGTTTGCTACACTAGTTATTTCCCTGATGTGTTTCCCCCATGATGTTAGAAATGGAGGGACTCAACTCCTCTGTGTTCATTTGGTGATCCCTCACAATAATTGCTGTTTTCATGATTAACTCTTTGTGTAATTGGGTTCCTGGTCGTAGAGGCCATCACGTCTTAGATCAATACATTAATTTTCATTCATTCATGGAGGAGGTTGGCTGAATAAATGGAAACCAAGGAAAACAAATCTTTTCAACGTTCATCCTTAGAGTGCGCGGTCGCAGAAGAACACGGAAGACCACAGCTCAGTTTCGAAGACTCGACGCTGGCGCATCCTGCCTTGCGCTTCCGCCCAGCTGGAGGTGCAAGCGCGCAGGATATTTATTTTTCCGAGAGAGCACTTTATAATTTTTTTCTCAAACTCTCAAACGGTTATGACATCACACGGCCCATGTGAAAACAACCCCACGGGAGAAGATACCAGTGCGCGCTCTCTACAGTCCGATTCGAGTAACCCGTTGCGCGTGAGCGTCGTCGAGGCGTCGGCCGAAAAGTTCCAGACTCACCGCAGCGTGGCGCGAGCTGGGTAGTGACGTTCCGCGTGCATCGGACGTGCCCCCGTCGAGGGAAATGAAGTGGACGGCCGGAGGAGATAACGCGCCGACACGACAGGGGGAAGCTGTTTGTAGAGCCTCCTCTACGTGCGGATGCACATGACGCGAGCGTAATTACACGATTCCGTTCCAATTAACCGCTACACCTCGCATTTATTTCCTTATTCATATTCGATCTGATTTAGTCTGATTCCTCTCCGTGTTCCGAGGCACATGGAGCCCTGGGTGAGCCTTAGCCTCTTCTATCTCAGTTTCTCAACCTATTTTACCCCAAATAGTCCAATTTTTTTGTTTCTTCACCAAAAACCATATAAAATGTAGCATAAACATCCATACACTTTTAAATTCAAATTAACTGTTTTTTTTCAAAATTTTATACTTTTATTTGCAAAATAGGCTCTGCGATTCCTAAGCTACAATGGTGTCCTGGGGTAATGGAGTGTGAAAAGAGAATAAATACATGTTTATAGTATATGTTTCCTACAAGTCACTATGGGTTATAGAGGGTTAAGGTGAATCTGACCTGACTATGCTAGTCAAGAAAATACTAGGTTATACAAGTTGGTTCATTCATTTTTAAAAAATCCTGCTTCCAATGACGAAATGGATTGCCTATTGAAAACCAAAATTTAGACACAAAATATAAGATTATTCCACGAATATATTTTCAATGGCCAAATTTTTCCAGTCATTAGAACCGACTATTGGTCATAGCTGGAAATCGTGGTGATCTTCAAAGGTCACTCAACGTATTCGATCAAGTTCTCAAAGAATATAACGTGAAAATTAGTAAAGCGAGAACTAAAACCCTAGTATGCGGAAGAGAGAAGCTGAATGTAGAAGTCACTCTTAGAGGAGAGAAATTAGAGCAAACGAATTCCTTCACCTATCTCGGAAGTACCATCACGTGGGACGGAAGAAGTACGAGGGACAACAAGCGGAGAATTGCCCAAGCTAAGAAGGCGTCCATGGTTAGAAAAGACAACCGCTGTGCTAAAAAAAAGATGGGACTAGAAACTAGGAATGAGTATGTGAAAACATTCGTGTGGAGCGTAGCACTCTACGGATCGGAAACATGGACCATTGGAAAATCTGACCAAAATAGACTAGAAGCCTTCAAAACCTGGTGTTGGAGGAGGATGTTGAAGATAAAATTGACGGACAAAATCAGAAATGATGAGTTTACAGAAGAGTAGAAGAGGAAAGAACCATATGAAACACCATACAGAAAAGAAGGGCTATATGGATTGGTCACACCCTGAGACACAATGGGTTTGTGAAGAACATTATTGAAGACAAAATAGATGGAAAAGTCCCCGGAGTTAGTCCCAGGAATATGTTCATAGGCCAAATAAAGAAGAAAGTACATACAAAAGAAAGAGTAACTAAGATGTAAGAAAACTAGCTTCAGCTAGGGATATGTGGAGCTAGCTTCAGATAGGGAAAGGTAGAGGGCTGCAGTCAACCTATTTTATGATTGAACAACCAATGAAGATGATTGAGGAGGAGCAGTCATCGCCACACAAATATCCATTCGCCATGCATCGCCATTCCTCATGTTAATTTCTAACAGCCGAATATTTAATTTTATAATGATATTTTCCCGGTTAGGGTAATGTTGTGCGCTGAACGGGAAACACTGCTGCGGTCGTCCTGGTGTTGCCGTGGTTACGATTAAACAAACAAGCAAAAATCATTTTTAAATCAACAATCGACAGTGAACTATTAATGATATTTGTTTAACAAAATGTACAAATTTTTCAATAACAATCAAGCTAAGTATCAAGTCTCTGCCTCAAATGATGAACAGTTTCCAGCAATGATTTGCAAAAATACCTAGAAAATCACGCGAAATATTGAAACGGGTATTGCAACAGATAAAAATATCATGTGAGTGTTTCACTGACACATTAACCAAAAGCTTGGAATGTCCGCGTGACATTTTATCGTATAAGCTCAAACCGCCTCACCGAAAAGCTGAATTTATTTTTCGGCAAAACGATACCGGAGCGAAATAAGCGTAGTAAAAATCCAATATATCTAGCTAAGCTCCCGCAACAATCTTACATTCCTTAAGTCAAGCCTACCAGCCTATGAGAATTCACGTTGCGAGATCGCTCAAATTCATAAGTATGAAATGTTAAAGCATATATTCCTATCATCCTCTCGTCCGTAATTCGTAATATTTTTTCCTTCTGACTGAAGTGTCGCCAATATATAGCCTTCCCCTCTTAATCCATTCATCCTATCATGTCTTCTTCCAACATCTCACAACCGTAGCGGTATAGTCAAAAGCAAAGTCTTCCCCACTATGCTATATACTTGGAAAGACTTTATAGCGGTCCCATATAGTTTCATCAAACTTACTTTGTGACTAGGAATTTCGACCGTTTCACTAGGGTTGTTAAAAGTTAATAACTTTTTGGATGAAATTTTGTTGAAAGTTTTTCATTTATGGATAAGAAGCATGAATCATAGGAGAAGCTGACCAGAAAAGACCAGACGCCTTCAAAACCTGGAGCTAGAGGAGGATGCTGAGGATAAAATCGATGGATAACATAAAAAATGAAGAAGATTACAGAAGAGTAGAAGAGGAAAGGACCATACTGAATACCATACAGAAGAAAAGAACGTAATACCTTGCGAGCCACCACAAGGGTGTGTGGTAAAGGGGGTGAAGATCACCAAACATGCACTATTGCCATGCGAGTAGGATATTTAAGGGAGACATGCTAAAGAAACAAGACGGATTGGACAAACCCTGATACACAATAGGTTTGTAAAGAATGTAATTGAAGGTAAAATAGAAATAAAAGTCCCCAGAGGAAGACCCAGGAACAAGTTCATGGACCAAATAAAGAGGAGAGTACATAGGGAGAAATACCAGGACGTAAGGACACCATTAAATAGAGAGGTGTGAAGGGCTGCAGTCAACCAATCTTAGGATTGACAGCCAATTATGTTTTTCATTTCAAATTGTTTTTCCGCAACAATTGTAATTTCTTAAGCCGATAACGTATCTGCACATTTCGCACGTAGGGCTCGCGTTTTTCCATGCCAATATCATGCAGCCCAATTCATTAAAAGGGCATGTACATCGCCCGAAAGAAAAAAAATGCCATTCATGATGTACACCCATTAGTTTTCCTTCTTCTCAAGCACTCGATTTGCTAATATCTCAAAACTCAATCTATTAACATGATAAACGACAAAAAGAGAAGTATCAGGCGTGATATGGTGGAATTTTATCACAATGAATAACAGAAATGGCAATTTTCGACTTAGATAAATTTTAATTCGACTATGATTTCGATGTATTAAATTATGAGCTGGCATATCTGAAAGTTGTACCCTGGAGAACACGATCGTCAGAGATCACAATGGTATAGGATGGCTGGATTAGATAGGAAAAGTCCGAAAACTCTTTTTATTTGCTTGTGCGGCATATATTAATACCACGTCAAAGATCCCGATTCAAGAAATATCGAGGAAAGTCTGAAAGGAGCAAATTTCTAAGGAAAAAACGACCAAGAAGGATCAAAAGAATTCAAATGAGATATGGTAATTTTTTCACAGTTTTATTTTATTAAAAAGTACCATATCTCATTTGAATTCTTTAGAATGGATTTTCACAAAGTTAAGTCACAATTAATCGAGTTTAAGAAGGATCAAGCTTGAACGACAGAGGACGGGCAAAAATAAATTTTCTCTAGTACACAGAAGAAAGTAAATTTGGGGACCAGAAACACTGAAAAATATTTTTTGTTACAAAAATGATCAAAACCTTAAAATAAATTTAGAGATATTTTATTTAAATGGAATATCATTTTGTAGGGTGGGCTGGTAAAGTCGTGACAACAAGTTACTCTTCAAACATAATTTCCCGTGAAATACTCTCAGGATTCACACCGGGTTAAATTTTTGGCTGCTGCCTACGTTTCGATGGATAACAATTCCATCATCATCAGGGTAATGATGCCAGGAGCCCGCCTGTGTTCTCCCTTTATAGGGTCTTGGGCGGTCACGTCTGACTGACCATTGTTGTTACCTCTTTCCGTTATTATTTTTTAAATTAACGGTTTCCACCCTTGATTTATCGAGTACCCCGGGTCCCGATTTAAGTTATCGGGCTGAAGATGTATTTCTATGGCTTCCATCTTCCCCGAAACGCCGGTGCTACACACCAGAAACGACCGATTGAAAAGCCAGAGAACTCTACATTCGATATCACCTGAATTTGCACAAATTGCTAGTGATATAAACTGTGCGTTATGTAATACATACTTCAATTGGAGAGGGACGTTCCCACTGCGAGAACTTTACTTGGGTATGAGAAAGAAATATTCGAATGTCTGTACTATCTTCTTCTTGCCGTTATCAATCCTTAGATTGGTTTGAATGTACGTAGACCTCCATTTCCATTTTTTCTGAGTTTTCCTTTTCATTTCTTCGTAGGATGTTGCCCCGGCATCCTTCCTCACTTGCGCCAGATACTGTTCCCTTGGCCTCCCTCTGTATCGTACCCCCTCCTCCATTCCCTGTAACACACACTTTACTAGACTCTCGTTCTCAATATACGCCCCAACAATTCTGCTCTTCTTTTCGCAATACTCTTCAATAGTTCATTCCCCTTCTCTCTCACTATCTTGAACACCTCTTCATTTTTAACTCTGTCCATCCAACTGATTCCCAACATTCGTCGACAACACGACACTTCTAAAGCATCCAGTCTTCTTCTTTCTTCCTTTGCAATGGTCCAGGTTTCGCATCCGTATAGATCAATGCTCCATGCGAAAACTCTTATCAATTTTTTCCACAACTTTGTTACTAGTTTGTCTATCCTGATGTTTCTAGCAGTAAAATGTTTTTTCTCCTTGTTGAAGTCTCTTTCAGCCATGGGTATTCTGTTTCTAATTTCTCCTCTATACTTTCCACTAAAAATTTATGAACAAAATTTTGCTAATAAAAAACCAAAGTATGTAGTTATCATACATCCAGATAAAAATCCATAATGGTGTATATTGCTATAGCAATAGTCTACGTGCCGCGTGCTTAACTTAAAGCCGGACGCTCCCAAGACGAAAATTTAATACACGAGAAGTGAGCTCAGTAGCATAAAATTCAATTTTAGGCCATTCTCTGCTTTTTTATGGACCAGCTAGTAATGTATTATAACTGTTATTCAAGGTACTAAATGGCAACAAGAAAAAATTAATTATTCTTTGCACAAAAGTTATAAAAACACTCAGTAATGCACGGATAGTACTTATAAATTAGGAGAGATCTTCAGTTCGTGTGGATTATTTTGTTTCCGTAGTTTTGCAGACTTTTTAGTACCCTCGGCAAGAAGTCAACCAGTAAAATTCAACTGTTTTAAATAACAAGAATGAATTGTGCAAACTAAGATATTTACATCATATCCTTTGAAAAATGCTCGTGAAGACACATTCAGTATTATAAATTTTCAGATTTCTACAATTCCTATGGCAAAACCTTTCCGCAGCATCGGGTGTGACCTCATTCTCTTTCCTAGCGACATCGAATGGAATTAGAATCTCTTGATACAATTTATTCGAGAGAATCCACAATCCCGGAGCGGCAAAGGCAAATTTTTTCGAGGCTTGCCCATTTTATATCACCGGATGCTTTTAAAACAAAACAACCCCGGCCAAGTTCGTAAAACTATTGCATTCAAAAGAGGAGCTCCCTGTGAAATATCGCTCCAAAGGATAAGGAGCTCAATATTTTCGTGTATTTTATGTGAATTTCCTTCAGACCGGAGCAATAAAGCTCCAGAAGAGAGGCCACAGCAGAATTTGCGGATTCCGCGAGAATAAATTGTCATCTCCACGGAGACCGAGGAGGATTTCCGGGATGTACGGGGAGTATATTGCCCTCGACCCCATTATTATGTAAGTACATACATCGAGTTATGAAAATTTGCTGTTCTTCCTACGCCGTCAGCGAGTTGGATAGAAATGGTTAATCCTTCTAAAGTTTTCGAACTGCGACCGAAATATCTGTATAGATATTTTTTTTCTCTCTAAGATGAAATGTAAGGAAGGAATCCTCCCGGAGTAAAAACTATAAACGCTTTTATTCCCCACTCCCTTCGACGGCAAAATGGTGGCATTAAACTCTGTGATTGATGAGTGCAGTGCTCCCGTGGATATCCGCGCGTATAAAATTTTAAAAGACCGGCATAAAAGGGGGAAATCACCAATTCACGCGACCATTATCCCAGATTGCCTCGGCGGGAAGTCGGCGGTGGACTGAGCTACCTGGCCCCTGCGATCACTCCACCTATTGCCTTCTCACGTGCTCGCCAGCTGGCTTTCAGCCTAATCACACCTATTCTGTAAATAGGCACAGGGGATAGTTCTAATGTCTCGTAGCGGGGGGTCCCTATTTTATATGAACGGGTCGCCATGCTTTGTTTCCTTTCACTAAGCTGTCATAACAAGGCATGGTAACGTAATATACTTCCGATGTGTTCGTAAATGTGAGTGAACTACTCTAGAATAACGCACGAAGCACACAGACAGATGGGGATTTGTTTATCCTCTTGATGCAGATGGATAGGGCGCTATTTTGGCAAATGCTATAAGGTGTAACGACGTGTTTACACTGTAACGTGGGCATTGTGTATCCACCATCTTTCTTAACCACGATTATCCTTTATCGCTCACCGGCTGACGCCCCTAATTAGCAGTTTTCAATTTTTTGCATCGTAAACTTACTTGAAATCGGCATGCACTTACTTCTTTAACTCATTGAGTGCGGCATGACGTAATATCACGTCATGGTTGTCTTTACGCTGGTGCTGATTACGTGATATCACGTCAAGGGTGCCTTGAGTGTTCCAGGTTTCACTAGGGAACTTTCACTAGGCCCCCGAGTGAAAACTGGAACAATCGCGGTGCCCTTGATGTGATAACGAAGAATCTATTAAATACTTAGGCGTCACCATCACTGAAGACATGTCATGGGGGAAACACATCGGGGAAATAACTAGTGTAGCAAACCGTAGATTAGGATTCGTAAAAAGGGTTCTAGGCAAATTCGTTGAGAGAGTACGAGAAAGAAGCTATTTTACACTTGTCAGGCCTCATTTAGAATATGCCGCTAGTACATGGGATCCGTACGAGGAAGGTATGATAAAAGAATTAGAGCGTGTGCAAAGGAGATCCGCTAGGTTTGTTTAAGGCCGTTATGATAATTGTATAAGTGTTACGAGTTTAATAGAAGAACTAGGATGGGAATTACTATCAGAACGCAGGTTAAAATTTAGGTTAAACCTTTTAAGTAAATTCGAAACCGATTTGTTCACAGATGACGTTAGATATATATTGAGAATCCCTGCGTATTATGCTAGGTTTGATCAGATTAACAAGATTAGAGAGATAGATTGTCGTACCGATAGATTTAAAATGTCATTTTTCCCGCGTACTATAAGAGAGAACAATAGGCAGCCTAGCAAAGGGATAGGTAGGTGAAATATAGTTATAGTAGTCCGTAGTGCATGATGCATGTAATAACAACCAATAATCCCTTTCTTATTATGTAGACACTAACCATCTAGCTGCATGTGACCCTGTTCTCTAGCATGTCTCCCTTAAATATCCTAGTTGCATGGCAATAGTGCATGTTAGGTGATCTTCACCCTCTGCCACACACCCTCATGGTGATTCGCAGGGTAGTACGTAGATAGATGTAGATATCACGTCATCAGCACCAGCCTAAAGACAATCATGACGTGATATCACGTCATGCCACTCAACTCAAAGGGTTACTCACTCATACACAAAGGCACACTTAAAGGGTTAATATGCATTCTCCTAAACTATATTGTTTATTCGTTTAAGTTAATAATAATCACCATTCTCGTTTAAAACTATGCCCAAATTTTGACAATTCATTTCACAAAGTGGCCGCATTAACATACTTCAAGAGTTATTGCCTCAAATTTCAAACAGAATGTGGATATTCTTTCTTTGCAACCTCTAATTAGTCCATTCCATTGAGCTATCCATAGAAAAGTAGAAAAGATCAGGGATAAACAACTATTATGGGTTGTTATTTCGGTTGTCAGCCACAGTTTGATGACGTAATGCTCTCTCTACCTACCGCAATAGTTTGTTCCTACTTGATCTCGAACCAGCTATTATCGATGAGCTAACTGTAACCCATTTTCAAGCTGAAACGTTAAAATATATACTCGTCAATTAAACGGTTAAATAAACCTATATGAGTGATGAATAATTGGCTACTGATTATTATTATTATCAAATATTAAAATTTTTTCTAAATTTTGAAACTGATGCGGTTGGGATCATGAAATGTCCCATGGTGCCAGGTGGTGAACATTCGTAGTTTCGACAAAGAACGCAAAACTCTCAAACTTGAGCACACTGTGAAACGTCGCATTGGAACGATGCCCGCATTTAAAATACCTAGAATTTTTTTACAAATAAAGTCATTCCCAGGCGAATATTACGAACGATAAAACTAGCGGTATAATATCAATGAGAGGCAGGCAATAAAGACGTCTATCCCATCAAAACCCGGGAAAAAAATATAACTTTAAGGGTAAAAACAGACAGACTAAGCAGTGACAGTCGGAACAATTAGCAATAAAATTTCTAAAATGCCATAGTTACAAATGGAGAACTTGCAAGGTTTTTTTTACAGCTGTTTTAACTCATGCATCATATAGATAACCAAAAATGTTTCCTACATATTCTTTCCTTTCATCTGAGCGACCCATATTTATTGAACTACAGTCAATGGAAAAGATGATGTTGTTTCAAACGCTGCTTTTTGCGCGCCATTTTGGAAGTGATACGCGTGACGTCACACCTGCCGTCCACCGTACGAGACATACGAGATACCGGCGAATAGTTCGGCGAGTATCACCGTTTACTTACCGTTCATTTATCTTTAGCCTCGTGATATTTCGTTGAAATATTGCGTCTGAGTTTCGGAAAGTATATATGTATTTTGGTGTGCAATATTTTAACGATTTATTAGTGTTTCATCTGCATGGAAGTTTGTGCTAACTCAGATAATCTGCCTATGAAGTCGACGCTCTAGTGATGATGGAATACTTATATTGAGATGCGACATGTAGACATAGTCGGAAATACAAACCGTTAAATCACTTCGTTAACTATTTACTGTGATTTTCCCGATAAATTAATATATTATATGTTTGAAATTTCTATTGCAGTATTTCGACATTATTAGAAATGTGATCTTTTCGAAAAGTTTGCTTGTAAAATTTAATTGCAGTTCCATGAGGAAGTATGACATCGATAGTGCAATAGGACGCGTTCGATGGCAAATATTGAAATATGTATGCACAGTGAAGTGCGAAATATTGCCGGAACATAAAGTAACGGCAAAAAATTGTGAGTCTAGCCTTATGATAAGCGAAGAGTCTCACGAGGAGACATCGCGAGACCTACGGTGAGGTGAGGTGACGCCAAAGATTTAATTTTTTTGCGACTGGGGATAGATGTAGAAAAAGGGTCACTGCTTTTTCTCCCATAGGCCCGGGTTCGCGAGAAAATTGTAGGTAACTGGAGAATTTGGCTCATCTTCAATTCGTCGCATTAAGACATGTTCACACGATGCATGTCCTTTCAAGTATGTTCGTTGATAGATAGATGCATGGACAAATTATCCGTATCATAACAGGAGCTTTTTTATGTCCACGAGTTCATGCATTGGCGCAATACGATGCAATTTTAATGGATAAGATTACACATCTGCTAATGCGTAATTAACAACAGTTTTACGCTCGTAAAATAATTATTTGCCGTGGTGGTGTGGGTTAAGGCATTGGGTGCACAGGACTCCAGTGTAGTACAGGATCGTGGCCATACTGCGTAATTTATTTTTCGGGTTAATATGTTTCAGAAATAAAGTAGAATTCTCAATCCCGAACAGGTACAACCGTCACTGCATCATTCTTAACTTTCTAACTATTTCTTGGATCTTCAACTAACCCATAATTAAAGAGAGTACAACTAGTAGCAAATGTTGTAATCCGAGGATACATTTTAGGGAAGAAAGAGAGCTCCGATCGGTCGTGAGTCTATTTGAAGAGTGTTAACAATAGACAAAGATGTAATTTTTATCGTAAAGCGACGTATTCACTATGAATTTCCCAACTATTATACTCGAATGCTGATATTTTTTAATAAAATTTTCGCTCACCGTGAAGAATTTTCTGACATGAGAGAGTTAATAACAGGGTATGTAAAAGCAGAGGTTTGGAAAGAGGTTCATTTAAAACGACGTATTTAATGTAAGCAAAACGTGGATTGAAGGATCATGGAGTGTTTTCCTTGCACAATCAACCAAAGCTGTTGAAAACCCGGAAGACCTTAATGTTCGATAACATACAAAAATGGCCGTAAATTATGTTATCCACACGAACAGCGTTCGTGCAGATGCAAAGCATCTGGTGATAACTTCATTAAATGCGCTTATTGTGGAGTCATTTTTTACTTAACGTGCGTATGTGATATCATTTGAAATCATACCGCATTACACCGTGAACGTAAGATGAAATCCCTAGAGTTGCAATACGCATAACAAGGTAAAGAAAATACTGTGTTATCATGCCCTACATTTGAAATGAACTGGAATGTATAAACTTTCTCTCTCCCGAGGTCGCCGTTTCGATTCCTCAAAATGTTACAAAAATAAATGCAATTACAGGTAAAATAGTGGAAAGAAATCTTATAGTTGCAATTTTATCGCGAACCCAGGCGTATGGGAAAAAAATCTGACACTTTTCCCGCGTCTCTCTCCTGTTTCAGAAAAAAGTTGTGTCGTTAGCAGCCTAAACCAGTCTCTACAGTGTAAGAAGTTCTGACAATGCCGATGACATGCGACTTTAAATTAATCTATATGGTTAAACTTCGCTTCGGTTCCGTTACTTTGTAAGCGGAATTTCCATCGTTGATAGCAGCGAAGATGTTTACGTGCTTGCATCCATTGAATACTCCACCGTTCTAGGCGTAGCGCTCCTGCCCTTTGTCCCCGGTGACGCCGCCCGGAGCCGCCGAGACAACGCCGGGCTTGCTACCGCTGCGGCCTCCGAACGACAGGTGTGACGTCAGACCTGCCCGATCTGACCACGCCCCCCTTTTCGCCCGTTTTTCGCGCCGTTGGAATTTCGACAACTTTGAGAATTTATATCTCGGAAACTAAGCGCTACTTAGGCATCGGGTTTTTTGCGTTGGGCAAGATTCATCATCCTCTATTACCTCTATTTTTTTCAAAAAATCTGCAAGTTCTCCATTGAAAAATATAATCAGAACAAAGCAATTTAATTAATGCACATCTTATAGTTGTCCTCATCGCATAACAGTGGTACTGAAGAAACGAAAAAGCAAACCTGAACCGCACATTACTAGTGAGCTGTTAAGGTAGTTCGAGTGTGTGATAGTTTCTTAGTCAAAACGGAGACCATATTTGAATTTTAAGTTTTAATTTCAGCAAACGCAGGAAGCATGAATTAAATACTGCATTACTAATGGTGCCATAATATTCTATTTTATGACTGTAATTCTTAGTAATTAAATAAAAATATCTATGAAAGTCTTTAGCTTGACTAATTTTTTTAAAAACTCGGTTCGTTTTAAACTCTTAAATAGCGAGAGGTTTTTTTAGTGATCCTGAAAAAAATTACCGAGGTGATAATATTTTTTCTTTAAAAATAAAAAGGACATTTTTTTCTAGTTGGAATGATATTTCGCCCACACTACCTTAAACTGAAGATGCCTATGTTCACACCAACTGTTGTTTTTCAGTACAAACTGTGGAAAATTTAAATAAAATGTATAATATATTGTGTATTATGTATTATGTATTAAATATATCAAGCCAAATTATACTGTCTTGTGGATGAATCGTGATCGCTGGGACTGTGGTGATTGATTCCATTTTTTCCGATCTGGATAAGGAATAAATTAATAATTACACATCGCATGCCTGGAATAAAGGCAAATATCCCATATCAACCCTTAATTTAGGTTAGGAAATACATAATTATTTTCGTAAAAGCAATAGAAAACACACCTGAATATCCTGAATATAATATAATAATAATATATATTAGGATGGGAATCGCTATCACAGCGTAGATTAAATTATAGGCTTAACCTCCTAAATAAATTTCAGGAAAATCATTTCACTGACGACGTAAAAAACATACTATTAACCCCTTCGTACTACGGCAGATTAGATCGCGCCAATAAAATTAGAGAGCTAGATTGTAGAACCGAAAGATATAAAATGTCATTTTTTCCGCGTACCATTCGGGACCATAACAGCTGTGAACGTCGTCATGAATAGTTCGAGTATTGACAATAGGCAACATTTAATCTTTCTCATTATATTCTCTACTCTCTTATTTATGCATGATGTAAATATTGATGTTCTCATTTTTGCATGATATTTTGAATCTGTAGTAGTAGTCTTTGTATCCCTTGCATGTTGGAACGATTGAAGATAGAATGTTTCTCGGGTATTAGGTTTTTAATTGGCGCTTTGCATGTGTGGTACGCGGGTTTCAATGTAATTTTGGTGTTCTACCATATCATCCATGCATGCCTGGTGTGAAAACATCCCCTGCCACACACCCTTTGGGTGGCTTGCAGGGTATGACGTAGATGTAGATGTAGATCCCTAAGGGTATAAGCATTTTTCCGATCTAATCATGGGTGTTTTTATATTATAGAACAGTTTTATCGTTTTCCTCTTCCCGCTGAATATCAATGGTCACATTCACCCATTAAAATCTTTAATTGTAAGTATCAAGTCACCAGCAGCCATCCAGCAACAAAAAGGGCCGTGAAGAAATGGGGAAGGGTTTTATTAAAAGGGATCTGCCATCGCGTACAGCGTTCTGATTCTTATTCCATCGCTAAATCACCGCACTTTGAAGCACTTTGTTGCACTTTTATTTCCACAGAAGCACAAAAAACGTAAATCCTAAAGCGGTATTTTCTAATTCACTTGAGATTATTTATGATACATAAAAAAACTTATTTTTCTATAATTTTTTGCTTTCTTCTTACGAAAATAATATTGCAATAAAACCATCCTGAAACTACAAGGGTTTACGATTTCAATATGATTCGTACAGTTCTACACAAGCTGCTGGAAAATCAGCTGTCTTTACTTGTAGTCATCAAGGCGCAATTTTGATAATTTTATGAAATTTCACTTTTTAAACTTCAACAATACTTAATTTTTACAGAAATCTAAACGTTCACATCATGTTACACACACTTTGGTACATAACCACTGTTAAAATCGCTCTTGATATGTTATAATTTTTTTACAAATTGGGTGGTCCTTGGACTTTGAACGCTACTTTCTCTCTAAGCAAAAATATATCGAGCTTGTCTAATAATTAGGCCGATGAGACCCTTGTCTCAGGGCATCTTTGCTTAGATGATTGGTGGAAGGGAAACGAAATAGATCGTGTACATTTTGTGATGTCAATGATGGTATTTTGCAGGTCTGGCGACCAAAAGGTTTAGGACTTGATCGAATCTCCAAGGTTGGATGTTGTGTTTACAATAGGGTTTCAGTTTCAGATGGCGAAATACTTTCTTTTCATGCAAACCGTGTAGTTGTGACGGGTATATTTTTGGCCTGCCTTCTTAAGGGCCCGGGTTCGAACCCCAGCAGTGACGGATATTTTGGATAGGAATCACGATCCTGATTTGGGTGATAATTGGAGATCACTTTTGGCACAGTACTCCATTCGTCGACTGGGACTTGGACCAGTCCTTTCCCAGGAGCCTAGGGCTTAAACTAGATTAAAGCCAACGCCCTCGGGTTTCTCCTCCACGTTATCAGCGGACTATTCTAACGAGAACTTTCGAGGATAACAGAAATGGAGAAATACACAGCTAAAGAAGGCAAAATAGAGGGAAAAATCCCCAGAAGAAGACCCAGGAATAGTTTCATGGACCAAATAAAGAAAAAAATACATAGGAACTAACATTAGATAGGGAAGGGTGTACGGCTGAAGTGAAAAATTCTTAGGATTGAAAAATCAGTGAATGTGGACCTCAGAGTGAAGAAGTATTAAGGGATGAAGCGGTCAGCAGAAAGGAAAAAGAAAGGGGAGGAGGTGAAGCTAAAAAATCTTCTGCATGATGACCGCTGATGATGAATTCTTTTTTAATAATGTATTTGTTTCAGCTTTATGTCATTCTCTTCTGTGATATTCAAACTATACAATGATCAATTTTTCCTTTCAATTCATCAAATGAAAAATTCGCTCAGCTGGATAATGCACTCGGCGCGGTATCCAAAGATCCTTGTTTGATTCTCGGTTGAGGTAGTTTGAGCGAAACATCATTTCACCTAGAATCGATGAATTTGATCTCATTTTTAAGAATCCCATCCTGAAATGTCAAAATATCAGCCCTCTTAAGGAAGTACTTTCCAAGATTTTTGATGAAAAATAGCAGCCATTTGACCTGGTAAATGGTGCGCGAATGGATTCCAGAGATACCTTAATTCTAGCAAAAAAAAAAAGAATGAGAAATTTCAATTGTCTAGATATGCTTAAAATTTAGTGGTGTGCATTTTGTAAGTTTTCTCAATGCTATTCAATATAATTTCAACATAATATTTCTCAATATTATGTTGAAAAATAAATCATATTTTCACCGCAGAGTCAGAATCGCGGTGAAAAAACCTCAGTGTGAAGGAATGTTAAGCATACTGCGTGAAAAAAAGTCAATTTAAAGGCTTTTACAGACATTTTTGTAGAATTACTCATAATTTCAGTCACATAAAAGTACATTATTGCACCATTAATAATGAAATGTATTATTTATGCTTTTTACGATTGCTTACATCAAAGCGTAAGATACGAATATGGTCTCCATTATGACTTGGGAATTATCTTGCTGTAACTGCTTTAGGCCAATGATTTTTCCCCAGTGGAATTAGAGGATTAGCTTTAGCTATCAAATAGTCTGTCAAATTATATCGTATCCCGTTACTCTAGAAATAATTTTTTGCATTTCCATTAGATAAACTATTTCCATGGAAAATGCAAATAAATTCCGCTTAACCTAGGTTCAAATGACCGAGAATGAATTGTTTCCACGTTTGACAGTTTCCATTTAGGAAGAAGTAGTAACGAAATGAAAATAATGAAACTCCACCCAGCACCAAATCAATTTTTTTAAATGAATGATACAGATCTCCGTTTCGATCAATTTCCAATCTAAATAAGACTCAATGAATTTTACAAGTTTAAATTTCTATAATCAAATGCCCTACATTATTATTTATTGCAGACGGAAAATGTAAGAATTGAGAATGTCAGAAAGCCAGTTCGGTAATCCTCGCTTCTGAAAGTATTTGGGTCACAGAGTCCATTGTCAATTTCCTGAGTAATGGAGTCGAATATCTTCACATTACATCTCTGTAATGAGGATGGTCTCCCAAGCTATGCAAGAATGTTTCCCGAGATATGAGAATGCCATATTTAACCCGAGAAATAGGAATTCCCAGTGGCGGACCCGGCCACAAGAGTCGGCCTTAAAGAGGAACGCGTGAGGCGTTCGACTAATTTCGCCCGCAGTAATTGGATCACATACTCTGAGATAACGGAAAGGGCATTAAATGATTTCATGACGACTGATCTTACATGCTAATTTCAATTATCCGCTCCCGTTAGATGAAGAAATTATCAATTCCTCCGCAAAAAGATAGGAATTTCTCCTTTAGAAGGATGTTATTTGAGTCTCTCGAAAAACGATAGTTAATTTTTTGCAGTTAAACTCACACATTCTGTATTAATTCAAACTGCTTTCAATCGCGTGGAAACACTTAAACTGAAACTCATTGGCCGTGATTATTCTTGATCTAACAAATAAAACTGTATCTTGAGGTCAGTATATTCGGGTTTTTCCCGCGTTGCTTCATGTTAACGGACAACAGTTTCGCTAACTTTACAGCTAGCGTCGTCAGGTCCTGAATGACCTGCAGAGATTCATGTTCCATTATATACCAGGGAAGATTGTTATCCTCTCTCCTCTACGTTCAAACGTCTTTTACAACCATTGTATTCAAAGGTCCAGCCGGCCCATCAACATGCGCCTGACTAGCTCAGGCGTTAGGTATATGAAGGAACATGAATCTCTGCAGCTCATTCAAGACCTGACGACGCTAGCTGTAATGTTAGCGAAACTGTTGTCCGTTAACATGAAGCAACGCGGGAAAAACTCGAATAAATTGAACCCAAAAAATCACCGCGGAAGCCCTCGTAACAAAACTGTATTTTTTTTTTAACTTTTTGGTACATTTCCTTAGTCATATAAAATGGTAACTTTTACTACACCACGGAAAACAATTTTCACGATGCTTTTTAAGCAATTGTGAAAATAGAAGCAACTTCGCCAAACACTTATTGTGCAACGGTCATGGCAGTGAGTTTGTAGCCAAAACTTTACACTGTAACAATTCACGTGAGCTCGATGCCGACGCGAGCTCGAAATTTTGAGAGGAATGCAGGACCCCTAATGTATGTATTGTTTACGAATGCTTGTTCGCTTCTCCATTCCTTATCATTATATTCATTATATATCATTATCATCTATTATTATGTAAAATTATATTTATTATATACCGTTTATCATTATATCATTAAATATCAGTTATACACTGATACCTGCCACCTCCTTCTCTTCCTCCCCCCTCTTCTCCTTTAATCCGCCCCCCCCTAATTTTTTTCACCAATATAAGAGAGTTCCTGACCTTTGACCAAACCTGATGATGATACTAATGCATTGAAACCCGGATCGTGTTTTTAATTCTGTGGTGCAGTAAAAGTTACCATTAACTACGAATATTCGAGATCTAACAACAATTCCTCTGACACTGATGAAATCACTGGGGTAGATGGAGAGGAAATTACGTCATCAAATTGAAGCCTGACTACCAACAAAAAATCATATTGGCCACCCCTGCTCTTTCCTGACTTTCCCATGGGTAGCACGACGGCATGGACGAATGAGCGGATGTATAACAGGAATATCCACCTTCGGTTCGAAATTTAAGGCAATGGACTCTAGAAATATACATTGCTTACATAATGCTATGGGTTCCACAGGATACCACAACTTTCACGAGAATGCGAATTATTGTTTATTTAAATAAATAAATGGTAAATATATATATATGTATGTATATATATATATATATATATATATATATATCCATATCAAATAATCAAATTCATTCTGATTTCTAGAAACTTATCGATGGAAAAAATCGCAAAATTGCAAAATTTGTGCGTCAGCACGTAAGCGCTAAAGGAAAATCGGGGTTGACAAAGAGGGTGGACAGGACACGCCCACTTTGCAGCTTCTAACATTGGTCACTATAGCAAGTGGCCTCTCTACCCACTTTAATGGATGAAATAAAAAAAGATTTAGTGCCTTCATAACGTTACAAAACATTTCTTTACCTAAAGGAACGTGATTCATCGACAGCAATTGACAACAACGTGAACTAATATATTTTGGTTCTAAAGATTGGGTAGTCAGCTCGGATGGAATATTAACAAGATGGTTTTAGCATTTGATTTAAATTTGACTCTTATCTCCGATTCAAAAAAGTTTTAGATTGCTGCTCTGATGGCTCAAAGACAACCTGAAACGACACTTTAGACTAACGAGTATATTCAAAATACCTTCACTTAGTAACCATACGCTACCAAAAAATGTCTTCGTTGGAGAATCAGTTTGTAACGATAAATATCATTTTAATTAAAAGTTTACTACTATCATAATAAAGTCCATCTCTAAATTAAAAATAGTCCTATCTAAAAGAAGTACGGTCCACAGAAAACACATCGAAAAAAGTACATACATAGAATTTCATAACTGCTCTTTTTACGAAAACTAAATGGAGATAGTAGATCATATCTCCAAATTAATAAGCTGGCCGTAGAAAAAATGGAATAACTTTTTGTGTTTTGACAGTGAGCTCTGACAGGCCAAGCAAAAATCGCAAAACGAACACAACTGGAAAATGCATACATACTTGAGCCCTTTCAAGCGCTCTATAGCAGATTACTTCATAAAGAATAAAGTACTTCATGAATTCATAAAAAGAAAACATTACGTGAGTCATATTTTAAAAAAAATATGATTATAGATCAAGCAATATAAAATGGCAGACAATTTTCATGTTTCACTCTTATGGCTCCCGAAAATCAAAAGGGGCGGGGAAAAATTATCACTGAAAGAGGCCAAAGCTACTACGATTGCCTGGATTTTCTTGAGTACCTATTCGTAACCAGTAAATTAATTCAACGCAGTGTCAGACAGAAAAGGTCGAAAAATGAGCTCATCGAGAATGACGAGGGGGAGGAATCGCGTGAGCCGAAAAATTTATCACGCCACATTGGGAAAGCGACCACTCTACGCACTCACTCGGAATCAGCCCGTTATACATAGGCTCTCTTCACGTTGGTATACTACCAGCTTATTGGTTAATTCTTGGGACAGTCTTCTACATCTACATCTATACAATACCCTGTGAGCTGCCACATGGGCGTGTGGTAGGGGGTGTTAAGTCACCAGCCGTGTAAAGATGTAAGTTTTTGGGAGATGAAATGGAGACATGTATTATAGGAGTGAATTTAGTGGAGCTCAACTTTTATTGTGATCGCTTATTGTGCGTGGAAAAAGCGTATTTTGGTACCTATCAGTTCGGCAGTGTATCCTTCTTATTTTATCGCCTCTGCCAGACCTAGAGATGTAGTGAGGAGTCATGATAATATTCTCTGTGTCACTCTGAAAACTATCAGTTCTGCATTTCTCAAGCAACCTAAGCCTAGCGTGTAGCCTCCGAGACTCCCACCTTAATCCATCTAAAAGTTGTGAAACACTATATGTACGCTCGTAGCAGTTTTTAATGAAACGCGCTGCTTTGTTTTGTCTTATTCCTAACATCCTAATTTCTGAGACATCACCTCACTTGCTCTCATATAAATGGCTCGCCATTAGGTCTCTCTTAAAATTCCTCGTTTTCTGTGCCTCTCCTTAAGGTTCCTTCTCTTTTTAAGTTCCAAAGAGGAAAAAAATCGTACGACTTCACCTTAATGCGGCTCAGGGTGAACTATATGATCCAAAACAAATACTGAGTTAACTATTTTTATTTATCCTATTTTGAAAAATCCGGCTTTCGCTGACGTAATTGGTATTTTATTGATGACCAATATATATAATAATAATAAATTTATTTATCCATTAAATAAACTGTACAATACAACTATAAGGCATAACAACGGATAAATAATGGATCCCTTTAGGCTTTGCCTATATTTGGGATATCTCAAATAAACAATTTATCTGTAATAATAAAGTCGAAATGAAATAGAATATGCTGAGACAAAATATGTAACATAGGTATATGAAAAGATAACAATTTTTAAATCTCAACCTGTCGTGCAAACATATTATAAGGATTGTTAACAGTTATTGACAAAAAACATATCAGGATTTTCTGTTTCATAAGATAATATATGATAGGTATAAAATATGTAGAATATTCTACGAATATATTTTTAATGGTCACATTTTATAAATGAACAATTTTTGCGGGGATTTTCGCATATCAGAGTCAATAAACGCAATCACGCCGTTCAGTTCGCCTCAGGTTTTGCGTGGAAGAACATCATACGTTACGTTGCTCCACCTTTTTGTTGGAGAAACCGAAGCTCTCTGAATCGGTTCCAGCCATAGGCTCTGACTGCAGCGCCATTTGCACGGAACTACCGCATTATGAATTCAATCACGACAGTTATTAGCTTATAACTTCAAGAAATAGGAGGGACGATTCCTGAATTTTATATTCATTCAGATTCCAAGGTCTTTCCGCTTCCTTAATGCTGTTTAAATGATAAGCTCGATTATGCTTACTCGTTCAAATTGACGTTTTAACCTGTGATCTGAGCAATGTACAGTCACTTCATAAAGTATCGCGAAACACTACGCTATACGTCGGATGTCGTAGCTCGAAATAAGTTGTCTATCCTGAGCTATCTCTGGTGGCTATGTCCCTCTTGACTTTCAATAAATATCATACTGTACCTGGAAATGCTCATAGTCAACAGAGATGGCTCAGGATAGCCAACGTACTTCCAGCTTCGAAAGCCGACCTATACAAACCGCTAGCATAGAGTGTCGCGATACTTTATGAAGTGACAGTACATGAAGAGCCCGAGAAAAATTGTCTACTTTCAAGGCTGAATTGCAGTGGCATTAGTTTGGAAACTCTATTTTATTTTCATCTCAGTTTATAAAACGCGCTTCAAAGATACGATATTCAAGTTTTCAGAAAACCTGGAATCAGAGACCCTTAGGCCAGAGCAACCTTAAGTCGTCCCAAATTCTCAACCTCTCCCTCTTCCATGCTTCCCCACCGCTATCCCCTCCATCAACCTTTCAACCGTGCCCTCACCTTTCAATGCGTCCTTCATAAACATTCACACACCTATTTTTGCCTAGTCCGAACTTTCTGAAAAAACCTAACCTCCTTATCCACCACATCCAATAACTCATCGCCCAGCATACCCTCTCCATTCTTCCCCAAACCTACATCTCAAATCCCTCCAGCATACGGACATCCTTTGTCCGATAATACCAAGTTTCCGACCGGTTCGGCGCTTTGCTTCATATTGGAAGTTTCGACAATATTTTTTAAAATTCTCTTCTCAGAAATCTCCTCATTATTTCCCATCTCTCTGAAAATGCTTTCTTGGTCAAGGCAGTTCTATCTTTTCTTTTCCTGGCACAAAAGTCATTTCGAATAAATGTCAAATATGAGGACAGAGAGTGTTACCTAACTGCTCAAAGCATTAGTATTGGACTCTTCTGACCGAAGGGAATGTAGATCAAATCTTTTACGAAAGTTTGATTTAGACTAATTTTTTGTCGGGCATTCAATATATTTTGCTAGAGCTAAACATTATGGTAAAACCGATCACAGGCATAAGATTAAGGAAATAGACAGCAGAACCGATAGGTTTACAATATATTTTTTCCACGCACATTAAGGGACCATATTTGTCGGCCCCGGTGGCGGCGGGGTAAAGTTCTCGCCTGCTAACTCGAGGGTCGCGGGTTCAAGTCCCACCTGGGTAGAATATTATCTGCCTATGACATGGATGTCCGTGTTTCGTCTGTTGTTACTGTTGTTCACCCGACGTAAAATAACCTAATGTGCTGTATTCGGTACAGTGAAAAAATAAATAAATAAATAATAGTTGTGACAGACCAATTTCAGGATACTCTGACTAGGTAAAGTAGGTCTCGCACTTCTGCTAAATACCTTTACATCATTACCAGCTACTCACCCCGCATGAAATTTCCGGCATGATATAGATCTTGCATTATTTAGTACCTAGTAGTACTATGTAATTATCATTCGTATAAATGATACTTACTAGAAGTCGTATCTTGAGTAGTGTACTACATGGTAGCATGTCCTTCTACGTATCACTCTCCTAGTTTCTGGTCTGACCGCGCATTGTTATCCTGACTGCTTTTGACCTGCGCCTTGTGGCTGAGGGAGAGCGTGTGTGGTACCGATTTCAACTGGGATGACTGTTGTTACGTTCCGCACAATATAGGGAGAAGAAGCATGGGGGACTGAGAAAGGAAGTGGAAAACCCAAACCACATAGCTATGAATGATCACCAATGTGAGGTGAAATGTTGGTCTCTAAGGAGCAAAGTAAAAAAATTTCAATCCTCAACATGCTATTGTGGAATGGAACAGTCAACCTGCAAAATTGTTTGAGGTTTCCGGGCAAAATCAATTTTTTTTAGAGCAGGTCCCGAAAATTTATTTTAGATTCATGGTTTTTTAAATTTTTATTTTTTACATTGATTTCTTTTGTTCATTTTTGTTACAGTTACAGTTACGCTACAGTTAGCAATTGGCCATTTAAACGTCTGAATTGGATTTATTTTATGTTACCACCTGGCAAATAGCCAACATGTGACACTATTGGATTATAATTAAAAAACTTAACGGCTTATAAAAAATTAGCATCCACCGTGCATCTCTAATGAATTAACACTTTTTCACCAAAAAATCATCTCAGATATACCAGTGGTAATTCCTGGAGGTTTTCCACTCATAGATTCTCGCATTATTCAACTAAAACTCAAAATTACGATTTGAACTTCTAAAGCAGCAAAATTACTTTTATACAATTTTTATACTCTAATACAAAATTACTTAAAATTACCTTTGGAGAGAGGACTTGTGGGGGCAAGTCAGGAAATTTCCCTCAGTAAAATTCATCAAAAGTCCATTGACTTAACGTCTAGCGCGGCCAAGAATTAAAACAGAAGGCAAATGCGAGCCTAGGAATTCTGTTAACGACTGAACGCTTGTAATTTTGGGATCATTAAACTCCTATAATCAGGAGCTTTTCTTGGCTCCAGCGCAAAGAACTCCCCCTAATTAACGAGTGCAAGGCAGCATGGTTGAGTTCAAAGAAAGTTTTCTCGCAGTTCCTGAGAATGGAGCGCATTACGAGGAGTTTGCGGGCGCGCTACAGTCCACTTACAAGTACTGGTCCGTGAAATGTGCCATTAAGTTCCTTCCGGCTCGACTCGATTTCTCCGCCGACAAAGGAGGCAAATAATTTGACGGTTCTTCAAATAAAACCCCTTTTTGCTTAAGGCTCGCGGACAAGAAGCCGGTACGTTTCTATTAATAACTGTTAAAAATACACGCAGAAACGTAAAGATATTGCTTTCTTTTTAAGTTCTACGTCGTCATCCGATGCCTAAATGCCTTAGCTTACTGTTCATTCACAGGATTTCTAGTAACTGCTTTTCTCTGAATGTCATTTCTATCCCTGTGTCCCAATCGTGTTTCTAATTTATCAAGAAGCGTGTTGAATTGAAATACACCAGCCAATTACCATAGAAGGAGAATAGAAGAGATTTTAATTAATAGTGACGAAACTACTGGAATGGTGAAACATTTAAGCGTAGAAAAACACTGGTGTAATTTAAACCCAAGAATTTTACATTGTTTAACAAAGGGCGGAAGCTTGATTTTATGGGACATTTTGAAATCATAAAGCGCCCTGATACCTTATGTAATGACCAAATGTTCCTCTCTCCCTCACCCTCCTCCGAATCCACCTACCATCCCGACGGCTTCACAGATAAGCCCTCTGACCTTGTCCCTTTTAACTTCAAAAGCAAACCCCCCTCCTCTAAATATATTGTGAACGTAAACAATTCGCTCCCTCCCTCTCCCTCCACCTTCCTTCCCTCTCCATACTTTGTGTGTGTTTGATAAATAAATAAATAAATAAATAAATAAATAAATATATATATATATATACATATAAATGTTTATACAGAAAGGTAGAAAGAAAGTGGATAGGAACACATAAAATCAACAGACACAATGGTGGTGTGAAGATGTAAAGATGGCCAATTCCAAGCAGAAAAAATTGGACTGGACCGTGAATCGAACCACGGACCTTTGGATTTCGCGTCCAATGCTCAGACCACCAAGCTACCCAGTCTACTAAGAAACCACTGGTATCGGCGGGGGGTTCCGTGGTTCGATTCCCGGTCCAGTCGAATTTTTTCTGCTTGGAATTGGCCATCTTTACATCTTCACACCACCATTGTGTCTTTTGATTTTATGTGTTCCTATCCACTTTCTTTCTACCTTTCTGTATAAACATTTATATGAGTAAGTATATATATATATATATATATATATATATATATATATATATATATATATATATATATATATAAAAGCTTCGTCACAGGGTGACACTAAACATTAAACATATAAAATGGAAACTCACGAGTTTAAAATTTTCGGTGGGTCGCCCGCACCTTCATCAGTGAATGGTGTATTTCGCCATCTGAAACTAAAACCCTATTGTAAACACGGCATCCAACCGGAAAATAGGAAGAATTTGACTGCTTCCTGGGAATTTATGTCCCTCAGGAATGAGAGATCTTGATCAGGGGTCCCAAAAGAAGTCAGAATAGATCTCCAGGAGTCGATATGACGATGAGAAAGTTCGATGTGGACCGAGGGGTCTGGAGGATGTTTCAATGTGTTGGACCATGCACAAAAAAACCCGTAAAAATCTTGAAAATTCTTACTTGCTACCCATTTTAAACCACTTTAAAAGGTAGATTACCCTAATGATTGAATTTATGAAAACAATATGTGAAAATGAGGAATTTTTTTAACTCTAATAATAGAGAACATGATTTTTCGTACTTAGAGTGGACATGACAAAACGTCTATGATTTCATTTTATGAGGAAGTTCCTTGGACCAATTACTTGCGCTGATAAAATTTCCATGTCAATATAGGTTATGGAGTCTAGTATAGGTTCGCTGTGAGTATTTTTTTTACAATTTTTGTGATAAATATGTAAAACTCGTGATTAACTCTCATTCTGACCAATTAAAGCATTTTCCATGGAAAATTCAGTCATATTAAAGATATTGGGGTAAAATTATGTTACGTACTTTAAAAACCTGCAACTAAACGTCTTAAAATCGTCAGTAGATATGGTAACTGCACATCCAATATGGGAGTAACCTTCAATGCTACTGTAAACGCTGAAGAAAGATTGTTTTATTATTTCAATTTTTGTCCAATGGCTAAAATTCAAGCAGAAACGATAACACATCAAAGGAATAAATTAATCAACAATGTTGACAATGACGATCTGCGAATAAGATGACTGCTTCGTGGCAATGTATGCCCAGCAGGAATTTATATCTAGATCAGTGGCCCCAAAAGATGTCCAAATAGACCATCAGGGGTCGATATGACAATGAGAAAGATCGATACGGGCAGAGAGGTTATCGGAAAAAGGTAGTAAAAGTCACCGATATAACAACAAGCCAAATAATAATGCGTTGTTTCTTTTATTTCGATTTGATATGTATCCGTTAACGGTATCGTTTGAATAATATATTCCTGTAATTTCATCAGTTATGTCAATTAGGGTCAGATCGACGACACACCCCTTTTGCTTCGTTTTCAAATGCAAAGAGCAAGACACTTTTCGATAAAGAATGGTAAACTTTGTAAAATAAGCAGTCTAACTATACATGTACGGCTATATTTCTGCACAGATTAAAACAATGGCTTCTATCCAAGGAGAGTGAAGTGGAAAAACTAATAAAAGTCCATATGTGATCTTGGTGATTTTGAATCTATACTTTATTTCGTCTTTGTACTGTTACACGTAACTACTATTAGTACTGTTACACTTTTACTTGTTAACAGTTACATTTTTACTTGTTAAAAAAAAAAGAGTTTAAATTCACCATGAAACAATCATTTGGCTTGACCGGGAATGATTGATTGGGTCAAATGATTGGACCAAATGATGGACCATCAAAGGTTTCAGAAGTATAACGGGCAAAGGCAGAGATACAATCAATGTCTACGTGTGACGCGAGACGTTAACGGGACAACGGGAGACGGGGAACGCAAGTCAGCGAACACAATCGACGTTAACGCGGCCCGGAGTAACAATTGACTAACGCAGGCGCAGCTAAGAGATCAGGTGTAAACAAGTGTGAAAGTAAATGTTGTCTTCGCTAAGAGCTATCTTCAGCAGTTTGATGAATCTACCGACAGATGGGTCCCATTCCCGGATTCTTTGGACTATTCTGATTGGTTTTCCGTGTACGGAACACGGGAAGAGATGAAAGTTGCCCATCTCTCGCGTACACGTACTCCCCGTACACGTTGATTGTGTCCGTTCGCTATACATCTACATCTACATCTACGTGATACTCTGCGAGCCACCACGAGGGTGTGTGGCAGGGGGTGAAGATCACCAAACATGCACTATTGACATGCAACTGGGATATTTAATGGAGACATACTTTACCGTCAGCCATCTTTTAGCGTATTCCCGTTAACGGCTCACGCTACACGTACACGTTGATTGTGTCCCAGCCTTAAGAAATAGAAAAGCTAGTGGTCCCGTACGAAGGGACTGTGGATTGCACACTGATGCGCACGATAGTGTGGGGTGCCCGGTGACGGCAGTGCGCTATACTGGCGAGCAAAGTCAAGACCAGAGAGTTTGTGCGGGACGTGGCAGCGTCGCGCTGGCACACTTCTCAAAAGACAAAATTAAACGGAGAAAATTCATCAACAGTGGTTCTCATTCCTTGTATACACCATTGTGAGATATGGAGAGGGCAATACGTCATCAAACTGAAGTCTGACAACCGAAATAATAATCGTATTGTTTAACCATGCCCCCTCCTTACCTTCCTATGGATAGCACGACGGAATGGACGAGTTAGCGGATGTAAAACAAGAAGATCAACCATCTGAAATGAAATAGATGAAAAAGACCCCAAGAGGGAGGCAAAGGGATAACTACACAAGACAAATAAACAGAAAAGTGCAAAAGAAGAGCTACCAGGAAGTAAGCAAACTAGGATTACACTGGAAAGAATGGAGAGCTGCAGTCAATCAATCTTGAGAATAAATCGACTAATGATGATGACGTTAATTTTTTTAGTTAATTGCTGAGGACTTAAGTCTTTTAAGACAAAACTTTTGCGTCGTCAATGTTAAAAATATTATTCCGTCATAATTGCCAAAAGAAAATGCTCCGCTCAAGCTTTCTAAAGGGTTTTTATTCCACCAGGAGGGGTTTTTATCTTGGTTCATTCTCCAAAGGGGTGTATGAGGAGGGAGATAAACGGCGGAGAGAGATGACTGGCGCATTTGTGGCGAAGGGAAGGAAGAAGAGAAGCGGAAGAAGATCGATATGAATGAAAACAGTCGAGTGGAACGGTTTTCGGTGGCAGCAAAGTTCGGAGGAAGGGGGAAGAAAAGGGGACGATGGTGAGGATGACGATGATGGAGGATGATGTGTGAGGAGAGAGAATGGAATGGAATGGGTGGTTGACGGGAAGGAGAGCGATAGGGGTGGAAACGGGTGCCCTGTGAGACTCATCGCGTTGCTATGTGGAGTCAAGCGCGCGCCTAACTCGATAATGGATCGCCGTTTCGAAGTGAAAATTCTCGGATGTCTCTCTGATATCTAATATATAAAAATGAATGTTTGTTTGTTCGTCTTCCATGCGATCCAATACCATTCATCAAAATACGATGAAAATTTGGTAAGTCACTTTAGCGCGCGTCCGCGAAGGTATCTGAATTTTTAAATCCATCGTACAATAGGTGGAGCGCGAGTCGTTTTAACAAATGAGTATTGGCACGTGAACTTCTCAAACAAGCAAAGATCAACATGCAAGCAACGAAGAAGACCGTTTGCGAGTTGCTCAATCACGTGCATCAGAATCGTTTCAGTGAGTCATAATATCGAGTGTATCAGAATCCCATCAGTGAGACATAATTTTTGTGAAAAGGTACGTAATTTATTGGTGCGTAGAATAAGATTTGGTTTTGTGGTCTCTTTGTTTACTTTTTCATTTGAATTCTTGCATTCAATTTTCGCATACGCTTCGCTTTTTCCTAAAATTGGATTTTTAAAAGCTCGAAAATCATAAATTTTTGCACAAATTCAGGAATAGAATATTTTATTTACTTAAAAACCGCAACATGAGCATGGAATGGAAACTCATGCCATCATTTGTGCGTTACAAATTCCTGTGTAGGTACGAGGAATTCATTGGACTACAAATCTGCTTTCTATATTTGTGCCTACTGAAAGAAAAAGTGACATTGCAACGCATGCCGGGCACAGCTAGCTCAATATAAAAAATTAAGTCAAAGGAAAGGAACTTCGAAATTCCCACTTTGCCATGAATTCGTACAACGCGTTTCACCCCTTAAGGTAGTGAGAGCGAGATAGTTCCCTAATCATAATGGAGAACATATTCGATATATACTCTTTAAGTTCACCAAGTGTGAGACACACGTATTAAATATTGCATTATTAATGTTGCAATTAAAGGTTTTACCCGACACCAATTGTAAGTAATCAATGAAAATATCTAAATAAGTCATTAACTTGACTAATTTTTTTCACGCGATATGTTTGAAAATCCATCAAAACGGAAGGTTTATCGCAATCCCGAAGAATTTACTGCGGTGACAATATGATTCATTTTCAAAAATAGTTGAGAAAACACACAATCTACACACTGTTGATTTTTTGATGATATCTAAGTGTAGGAAATGCCTCATTTTTAATATAAGGTCTCTCTGGAGGGCATACACGTACCATTTCCCATATAAAAGGGCAGGATGTTTTTGACAAATATCTCAGAAAGTAATTTGGTAAGGGGTTGAATTTTGGGTGTCAATGGAAGGGCGATAAATTTTTCTTTAAAATGAGACCAAATTCATTGATTTTTAGGCCAAATAATATTTCGCACAAATTACCTTAGAGCGTCATCATCAGGGGCTTAGTGTTTTTAATACAGAAGACAGCTATATATATCATTCGTTGGGTAATGATCATTTCAAAGTTTTTAGTTTAGCTTCAAGATATGTTCCACAGTATTTCGACAGATATTTTTTAATATAAAAAATGAAATTACTCGTAAGGACATTTTCAAGCATTGGATTCGAAATCTCTTGTAGTTGGTCACCTTCTGCTGAACCTAATGGGTCATATTTTGAATCGGTATAACAATTTTGATGCGATTTTGCATTTTCACGATTTAGTTTAGACATCTTTATTGAACCTATTAATTCTGAAATCTTTGAAAACGTTGAATTTAAATTAAATTCTGGGAAAGTCACGGGACGAGCAACTTTCTCTTCTCTCACCTCCACAAACTTTTTTCAGCCTCCTAGATATCGTAAAAAGATAATAGTTCCTTTAAGGTCCAAAAAATCCACAGGGGAGAGGAAGCCTCGGATGCTTCACTGGCTTAAGAACACGGCCGGAAATCAAGGGATGCGAGTTCGAGCCCCGGTCAAGACGATGATTTTTCCCCTTGCAGAATATAGAACTAAAACAATTCATTTGTTATAAATCTTTTTAGCTGTTCGTCCCTCTTTCATTCTCTCAATACGACGAAACTAACGAATCACACTAATTTCATACATGTGTTCATTGCTAGAGCATCCTAGCTCTATTATTTCATCATCCACACATTACTAACATCGTCCAATTTTTCCCGCAGGTGTCCAATTTTTCCCGCAAGCATTTCAACTTTCCCCCATTCCTGTTGCATTTGGCCCACTCTAAACCTACCTAGGTCACTCTAATGGAATAAAGAGCGCAGCTAACTCAAAAATGGATCGCTGTTTCGAAGTGAAAATTCTCGGATGTTTCTCTGATATTTAATATAAAAAATTAAATTCCTCATAAGGATATTTTCAAGCGCTGGATTTAAAATCTCTTGTAGTTGGCCGCCTTCTACTTAACGGTACGGCATATATTTTGAATCTGTATATAAATTTTGATACCGATGCCATTTTTGAGTTTTTACATCTTCAATGAACTTTTAGTCTTTAACAATGCTAAATTTCAGCAGAAAATAAATTGAAGCAAGCCTCAAACTGGATTTGATCTTTAAAAATCATTTCTTACAAGACTTTACATTGCTGATTTTATCCTTATATAAATATTCTAGGGATAGAAGGATGAAAAAATTTAAAACATCAGATATATTGCGTGTAATGAATAAAGGAAACTTGATGCTCAGCATTAGAGACTTCTATCCATAAAAGGATGTGAAACTTAGCACTAAAGACTTGAAAACATTTCGGAATTAAGTCCCTTGTCATGATTAATACCAGTGATAAATATGGTATCGTTTTGCCTAGCGTTGAGGTGAATTTCGTTACATCTACGTACTATCCAACGATCTTCCGCATTTGCTTGTTGCAAGGTATGCTAGAACACCAGCCGTGTACAGGTTCAAAGGGGATGGTTATAGTGTGGTGAAATGTGAAGTGTGTGTATCGAGGCCTGAGTATTTGGAGTAGCGCTGAGTTTTCTCGCTCACTATGTCGGAAAGAACAAATTTTTGTATCTATCGTTTCGGCAATGTACCTCTCTTACTTAGATAGTGGGTGAGGAAAGGAAACTTCTTAATGAAATTCGAGATCGACAGAGTAGGTGGCTGTAGGACGTAATAAGGGGGCGATGGGTTGCTCAAGAGTGTGATAGAGGGAGGGATGTTTGGTAACCGGAGAAGGGGAGGGAATAGAATAGGTTTCATGGACAGAATGAAGGAGGGCAGATCGTATACTGAGGCGAAAAAGTATGTACTACAGCACGATACGCCTCTAAAAGTGTAGAATACCGGGAGGAGATTGCTTGACATTCAAAAAAAAACCTACCTTAACCGGAAGATTGCTTTTTTTGAATCTCTCTTACTTTATCGATTCCATTGGACGGAGATATGTAGTGTGGCTTCAAAATGATATTCTCTCTGTCGCACTAAAACACACCCGTTTTAAATCCCCTAGCAATCTAAGACTAGCATGCAGTCTCCGAGTCACGATGGGTCTATATCACGCCGGGAGAACTGAGCTACCCGAGCGTCCTGATCAATTTGAAGTTCATTAGGGCAAAAATTGTGAAAAAATCGTGTAGAGCGTAGCACTCTATGGATCGGAAGCTTGGACAATTTGAAAAGCTGACCAGAATAGACTAGAAACCTTCGAAACTTAGTGCTGGAGGAGGAGGATGCTGAAGATAAAATGGACGGACAAAATAGGAAATGATGAAGTATCAGGAAGAGTAAAAAAGGAAAGGACCATATGGAACACCATAGAGAAAAGGAGAACCAAATGGATTGGACACACCCTGAGCCAATGGATTTGCGAAGAACGCAATTGAAGGCAAAATAGAGGGAAAAGTCCCCAGAGGAAGACCCAGGAATAAGCTCACATACCAAATAGAGAAGAAAGCACATAGAAAGAGATACCAGGAGGTTAGGGAACTAGCATAAGATAGGGAAGGGCGGAGCGCTTCAGTCAACCAATCTCAGGACTGAACGACCAACGATGAGAGCACAAATTTGCGTGATAGCTGACTAGTACCTCCATTAAAGTTACTGTGCGACTAGATCCGAAGTTCTATGAATTTGGCAAAAAAATCAGTCGTGCAATGTTCCATAATGCGGTTAACATTTTACGCGATCTCGTTCAAATGAACAAACAAAATGTATACATATAGCATATAAATCGCACGTGCTTTAGAAATGGGTGCTTTGTTTTCATTGACGTATTTACCGAAAAGAGAAGACAAAAAAATAAATAACTCTTTTTGTTAGGGGGTGGGGGTTCCTTCGTTGGCGCCTCGGAAATGACGCCAAGACGGAGAGGGTTTGGGAAGAAATTGGGGAAAAAGAGGAGAGGCGCCCTGAGACGCCCTGCTGCCCACGGGAGTGGAACGACCGACGGAGGGTGGAAATAGGAAGCCGGGAGATAAGGAAGGAAGGAGGAAGGAAGAGAGCAAAGCAAGCGGAAGGGACGAGTGAAATCTCTTCTCTTCGGGGTTGAAAAGGGCGAGAGCGTGCTAGGGAGGGACGGAATGAAAAATATGATGGCAGGAAAAAAAAACAACCGGTGGTGGATGCGATGGGGAAGGATGGAGAGGAGGAGAAAGAGGAAACAGAGGACTTATTAAACAGCAACAAGTTGCGAACAAAGGGGGCGTGGAAGTGGCGAGGAGATAAAGAACATGCGGTGTAAAGTGAGCGAAGGGAAGAGAATGTTTTGCCGCAGTGCCGGAGACCAAGTGGTAGCCACGACATTGGGTACTTTACAAGTTCTTTACTGCGGGCCTTTTATTTTATACAGGATACAAACTAAAAACATAAGGTAAAGACGATATCTGTGCGTTATAAAATTGCTACCTTTTGAATGGAATCACTGTGGAGTTTCCACACGTACTATAACCAATGGAAAACGGTAAGTATTTCCTCGCAAAAACCTACGAAAAAAAGAGCGGGAAAGATGAGGTCTTATCCTTTAAAGCGTGGCCAAATTCACCCAATTTTATGAAAATCAAAATCTTGCTCAAACTACATAAAGAAATAACGGTTTTTCTCCAACTTCAGCCAGAGTTTCTACCCTTTTGGTGCCTGGCTGATGCCAAATTGTGGATTCTTACGTGGCTAATTGACGCGGCATCACGCAACGTCTATATTTTTCAAATTCGCTCCCAACGCCAGTTTTTGCAAAAAAAAATGCATTCAAGTGCGGTGGATGGAAAGGAAGACGAGCGAGGAAGTACGTACTTCATATGGGTGTAGAGGAGATGGGTGAGCAGAGCAAACTTCCGGAGGAGATTAGAGGGGATTGAGTAAGCGGTTGGAACAGGTAATGAGAGGCGACGGGATACTGAAGGCTGTGGAAGAGGGATGATGTTCGGAAAGCGGGCAAGAGAAGACATAAAATACGCTTTATGGTCGAGATGAGGAGAGGAAGGACGTAACACTGAGACGAAGAGAGTAAGAGGGTGTAGGATCCATTAAAAATCTGAGGGATTAATTTTCACTCACTTAAACTGATAGATTACCCATGACCTTACTGACTGATGTACTCCTCTCACAAGGGGAGTGTCAGATAGCCGGGTCTCAGATTTTATTCAAACTTCGTAGTTGTACAGACCGCTGTATACGGGCCACCCACATAACTGACAAGCTACGAAAAATTTTAATATTATTAAGAATTATGCTTGAATTGTAAAAATATGAAGACAATATTATAAAATAATTATAGAAAATGGAAATTATGCGCATAAAGGAATCATGGAAATACGTCGTGAAAATATAAGGAAGTGACATAATTATAAGGCTGTCTTCGACCGAAAAAAAGAGACTAAGCCCGATGTCGTGTATGCAAATGAAAAATTTGCCTCGCACAAAATAATATTTCGAGTAAAAATAAAAAAATCTTGAGCGCATTGTAGGATACCGTCAAAGAAAAACTAATAAAACAGCGGAAGAAACATACCCCGTATTGGAATCGAACCCGTCTCTCTAGACCGGAGACGAGCACGTCAGCCACCCGTCCAGCTTGTCAGTTATGTGGGTCTGAAGGGAATTTTCTTGTCTGAAGGGAATTTTGAAATTTTTAAAGGCCTTTTTTGTTTAAACTAATGGCTATATAACCCTATATGTGGGGTGATTCATGAACCACATACAGCGGTCTGTACAACTACTAAGTTTGAATAAAATCTGAGACCCGGCTATCTGACACTCCCCTTGTCAGTAGTCGCCACTCGGAGATACGATTGGGGGTCTATTTTACCTCCGGAATGCCATCTTGTCATATACAGAATGCATGGCTGCATTTTCTATGGATTTTGATTTGGTGTCATTGGACCATTGTGGAGATTACCCCGTTGCCTTCCACATCAGAGCACTCCGGCCGATTCCGTAGAAACTCTCACCCTAAACGGTGGATGTTGATACCAGTTCGATCTTTTTGATCGCTGCCTTAAATGCCTACTTGCGCCTTCAGTCTTGTCCTTCACATTCAGACCGCTGCCGCTAAGTTGTGGGGTCAAATTAGGGTTGCGTGAAAGAGTGGGTTGGCCAGCCAGGAAGTTTTCCGTTACTTGGTCTCGAATCAGCGACCCTCGGAATAGGAGTCTCAAACACACAAACTGGTCCAAACTGGACTCTGATTAGCCTAATAAATGAAATCATCAAAAAAATTGGAAAACGAGGATTTTTGTGATGTCAAATGATAGAAAGCATGACATTACTTAGAATTAACATAAAAAAACACCGTTGATTACCAGGAAGTTTTCCGTTGTTTGGTCTCGATCCAGCATCTCTCGGAATAGGAGTCAAGCGCACAAACAATGGTCCAAACTGGACCCTGTTTAGCCTAATGAATGAATTTTAAAAAAAAGTTAAAAAATGAGGATTTTTTGGCGTCAAATGATTGAAAGCACGACGATACTTAAAATTAACATGAAAGAACACCATCGATTTCATTTAAATGGGAACCTCCTTGAACCAATTACTTACACATCTACAATTGCCCTGTGCATTCAGGTTAGGAATGCAAGAATAGGACGAACGTGAGTTTTTTGTTAACTTTTGTTGGAAACATACAAAAACCCGTGAATGACTTCCACTCTGTAAATTATGAGCGTTTCATTTGGAAAACTCGCTGATATTGAAGTTATTGAAGTAAGACTATATAATATACAATCAAAACCCCGCAAATAAATGGCTTAAAGTCGTCAATAGACACGTAGTCTTTTTTTTCGAAAAATGATCCTACAACATGAAGATCACGCGATATGTTTGTCAGGAAAGGCGCAGTAAATAACTAAGAGGTGATTTGTGGAAATATTTTCAATTTACAAATTTTCCAGAAAATTCATTTAAATTTCGCGATAATATCGGTAATAATTTTATCTTTCAGTCGTTGTCAACTGCAGAACTGACTCGTTCAATATTCCGACTTCTCATTTTGTTGGAATTTCATTTTTCCTGAGCCATCCTACTGCATGTTTCACTGTGTATTTTCTTGAATCAATGGTCCGATCAGTCATACCTACGGCTCAGATGGATGCAATATCTAAGGCGCTTGGATGGATCATCTATTTTACGTAGAAATACGCTATGTCGTCCTCTATTACACCGTATTGGCCTTAGCAACAGTCGCGAGGATCCAGGCGGACCCCGATTGGATTAGGCACTCCACTCGCTTCGTAGCCGGAGAAGCAATACGGCGGTCGGTGAAAGATTCACCCAAGAGTTTTACCATTTATGCATTTGCGAAGAAAACAACGGGCCAGTTGGCACTAATTGATTTTCGTGGAAATGACAGTTTCAATCATCGCTTAACGAAACAAAGAGAAAAAAAATACACGAGAGAGCAGTTGACTCTGTTAGCTAAAACAACTAATCGTTCAAATGCATTCGTCAAATAATCTGAATTATTCGCACGTTACATATATTTTTCGGTACTTTCCGCTGGTCATAAGCAAAAATAGTACTATTAAAAAATAAATGCCATTACAAATTACAATTCAATCTTAGATTTGGCTCACGTAGTCGTGATGAAAAATCCTTAAGGTAGTCCTTTGCCTACTATGCTCATCATAATATACTGCAAATATCAGATGCCAAAAAAAAACAATCAATTAATCAATTACTAGAAAAACTATCAATTTTCAGAGTGAAATACATTCTGGAAAGTGATTAAATATACCGATTTGTTATAATATAGGTAAACAATTTTCCAAACGATTCATGCAGTATATCTCAATATGATATTTCTATTGATTCTAGCAGTATATCGCAGTATGCAATATTTTCTATTCTACATCCACTAACTACCATGATAGCCATCACAGGGGTGTTTGGCAGGGGGTGACATATCACCAACATGAACGACAGTGTAGAAATTTACTTTCACCAACGAGCACCTTACTATCGGTGTGCTACAAACTCTATAGAAACTACTTAACTAATCTAAATTGTTACTATATAAACGTGACACAAGAGTCATGCAGGGAACATGCAAATCATGGTGTTAGCACTACTCGGCAGATTTGTACACATGCATTAGGAACCATATGAATTAATCAGCTATGCCGAATTTTCGGCACAAATTTGGCCATAATTTCGCCGCGGACATTTTCGCTCGCGGACATCGTCGCGAGCCGGACATAACGCGAGATGTTCTGAGTGCGGTAGGGAGATTTCAAAGTGCGCACTGTCGGCGATATTGCGCGACAAGAACAAGGTCCTCTACTTTTATAGTGAATTCCCATCTGGCGTCCTCTTTTCGGAACTTTGTGGCAATAGTGCTCCTCTGCGCCGCCGTCTCAACTAATGGCTGGACGAACAGTTCCCCTACTACCCCCAACTCCTGAATCGGTCAGCTGACTCCCCTCAATCGCCAGCCGCATCGACACAGCGCAGCGCTCGCCCTCTTTGAACCTATCACCGGGGAAGGACGTATCTGCTTGGTTCCAGTTGGGACTTCTGTTCGTCTTGTATAGACCAAGTTAACGGTATTTAGCCTACGGGCTTGCTTTCTATTGTAATATTTACACTTTACACCGTGGGGTGTTTTCTTTTTAACCTATTTATTTATTTATTAATTCATCCCCCTTTTAATTTGAAATTTTTACCTACGCCGGCGCGGTTATTTTTTATAAAGGGGTTTCGTCTAAAGAGTGGCTCCCGTGTAGCCTACCTTTGCCCTAAGGGTTAAGCGGACTAGAGTATATGTATACTCTGTATATTTTCGCGATATCCTTTTTTTTTTGATTCGCGTGTTTTATTTTCTTCCTTATTTATTTATTCTCTAAGGCATTCCGGTTCCAAATTCAATCCTTGATTTTGGATTTTTATCTACTATAAATATTAAAGTTTATATCTTTCGAACCACTGGAATGTCAACACCTGGTCGCCCTTGTTGGGAGCATGATTTGAAATATAATTTTATCAGTTTCTATTTATTTTAACTTATTTATTTATTTATTTTAATTCAAGTTTTTATCTTTTGAGGTTTTATTTACGAACTGGGACAACGCAGATGAGTGAAAACTACATAAGTAGAAAGTAAAAATATTAATAAAAATAATTATATTGTACTAGCTGAATTACCCGGCGTTCCTCGGGATCATACTTCCTTCAAAACTCTTTATATAAGAGGTGAGGAGTTATTAAGTAGTTGTGATAACAGACTACATTTCAAGTAATTGTTTTATTAAATTAATATTTTCTTCTGCAGAGCATCTATACAATTGTGAGAAAATAGTAAGTAAACAATGTGACAATATCTCCCATGAACAATAATAATTATAGGTCAAATGACTGAAAAATTGACAGAATGATAAAAAATAACAAGGTAAAATAAAAACAATGAAATTTGTAAAACTTGTTTAATATAGAGTAGAGAGACAATTTTTTTAAACCCTTTACTGTAATCATACTACCTGCACAGCCAGGCTAAAAGAACATTATAGTTAAGTACATAATTCGAGTACTTACTTGTTAAGTAGCTATTCAGAATTTCATTTTCGTTAATTAAGATTTGATTTGATGTTTATTTTTGTTTGTTTATTTGGTTGTCAAGGAAAATGCGTAAAAGAAAATCGATTGAAAAAGAGAGAAACTTCATTATTTCGGGCAAGATACCACTAATTTTAGTAGTATCATGCTTTCGGGTATGCGATAAAATGAATTTCAACTCTCTATCTTTAGTTAAAGTTGTTTTAAAAAGCGAAATAAATCACCGCTGCACAAATCCCAATGCTTGGCATTCCTAATCGGCTCATCTAAGTAATATGAATTCCAACAGCAATGACCGAAATCTGGTTGTCAAGCGAATATGGTATTGTTGATTTCACAGAAAAATATGTGTTTCTGCAGCTAAAAACGCAATTTTCAGTCAGTTACCATCGCAACCTTCGCAAGAGTGTACTCAACAACTTAAAGTTTCTTGGAGATCCGATCAACAGTGTAGTAATGCATACAGGACAGACATACAGACATACATTCGTTTTTATATAGTATAATCAACCAAAATCATAAATATTGTAAATCGAGCCTAAACCATCATGACATGTAATATTTTATGTTCAATAAACATTTGTGGTTATAAAAATGCTGTTACTTGAAGGTAATCAAACTGGCTAAGGTTGTTGTCATTTTTCTCTCGTTTCCGCCCACCAATCGCAGTCAATTCACTCGCGACGTCGAGTTTCATTGGCTTGCGTTGCACAGCTACACTCCCTGTCAGCTAACCTAATTCAGTCCTTGAGTAGCCATTATGGTCTCTTATTTATCGCGGGGAAAACGACATTGTAAATCTTTTTGTTCTACAATCTATTTCCCTCATTTTTTCTCAAGATTCGATCTACAGTAGTATGTTATTGTTTGTAACGTATTTACTTATATTTATTATACTTTACTTATATTTTATTTAAGACACTAACATGCAAGACACAGGCTAACACCATGTCTTGCATGTTCCCTGCATGACTCTTGCGTTTCATTTACGTAGTTATATGATATATGAGTTTAGTAGTTTCTGTAGCATTTGTAGTATACCGATAGTGTGGTGTTTGCTGGTGAAAATAAGTTTCTTCACTATTGATGCATGCAGTATTCATGCGTATTTGAACTTGGCTTAAAGTCTTGTAAACTTTTCTTACGGCTAGGCAGACAAAATTGAAAAAAATCATCGTTTTCAATACGTGCTAAATCTAGAGACTCAACCTTTTATGTAAATTTAAAACCGATTTATTTTTCAGACGAAGTTTTTAATATCCTACGAACTTCAGCATACTACAGTAGATCAGGTAATGAGAATAAAGGGAAGTATAATGTAGAAGAGAAAGGTTTAAAATGTCGTTATTCGCGCGATCGATAAGAGACCATAATTGCTGTAGGTTAGTTGACAGGTAGTGTAGCTGATCAACTCATGTTCCCCCTACTGCATGTTTATAAATCTGCGGCGTAGTGCCAAATCAATATTTTTCATGTCCCCTGCATGACTCTTGCGTTTCATTTACGTAGTTATATGATATATGAGTTTAGTAGTTTCAGTAGCATTTGTAGTATACCGATAGTGTGGTGTTTGCTGGTGAAAGTAAGTTTCTTCGCTATTGATGCATACAGTATTCATGCGTATTTGAACTTGGCCACGATTTTTACTCTTACGCCTAAGTTAATATTAACTCGCTCAAAATAAATATCCGATCAAATCGCTCAGAAACTGCGAGCTTCGCTTTATATCTGTCTCATCTCTTTTCGTGTACTTTTTAGAAGGTATATTGAATAAAACTCATCGTTTATAGGAAATTTAGTGCTAGTAATTCGTTGTTGAACATACAACGTAGTCGAGTAGACCGTAGACCGTAAAAACGGTCGATTTTTAATGAAAAAGACCTCGCCAGCCATGCGGAAAATCAATGCCTGGCTTGATTTGGAGACTTTTGGTGATACATGATAATTTTCCCCGCAATTTCATCAATTCTCTTCAAAATCAGTTTCAGAGCAACATAGAGAGTATTATCACGACGCCTCGCTGCATCTCTAGATCTAACAGAATAAGATAACAGAAGATAAAATAATCTCTAGATTTGTTGTCGAACAGATAGGTACAAAAACTCGCACAGTAAGTGACCACAATAAAAACTGAGCTCCAATAAACACAGTCCCATTATACACGTCATCATTTCACCTCCCAAAACCTTATCCCTTACATCATTATGTGGCTGGTGTCCTAACACCTACTGCCACACGCTCATGCGGCGGCTCGCAGGGTACTATGCAGATGGGGATGAAAGTTATTACGAGAATGGTCGGCTAGTAAGGTGAAGGAGAAACCCGAGGGCGTCGGCTTTAACCTAGTTTAAGCAATAGACTCCTAGGAGATGGCGTGGTCCACGTTCCTACCGACGAATGGAATACTGTGCCTCGAGTGGCCTCCGAATATCACCCAAATCTGGATCGGGAATCCCATAAAAAATATCCGTCACTAGTGGGGTTCGAACCCGGGCACATAGGAAGGAAAGCTAAAAAATCTACCTGTCACACCAACAGGGTTTGCATGAAATAGCAGGGTTTGCATGTATTTCTCTTTGTGAAACTAAAACCCTTTTCCAAAAACACTATATCCATCCTCGGAGATTTGATCGAATCATATACCTTTTGATCGCCTGGCGTGCAAAATGCCACCATTGGCATCACAGCAAGTACATAGTCTATTTAGTTTACCCTCCACCAATCACCTTCTTCACTCTGCGCAAAGATGCTGTGAGGCAAGAATCACCTTATCGGCCCGATTACTAGTTTAGCTCGATATACGGTAGAGTAGTATGTAGATGTAGATTTTATGTAACTTCCAGAAGGTATCTTGAATAAAATTCTTTTGTTATCTTAAATTTAGATCTTGTAACTAGTTGTTGAAAATACGACATAGTGTAAAAACGGTCGATTTTAATGAGCAATACCTCGCCAATCATGCGACAAACTGATGCCTGACTTGACTCGGTGACTTTCGGCAATAAAAAATAGCTTCACCCACAGTTTCATCAATTCGCTGAACGAAATGATACACAAAGAAAAGCCATGAAAACAGTCTTTTGTCGATGTCGATTGACGTCACGTCCGCGACATCTTCGTGATCAAGTTCTTCCTGAATAAGGCCCGAGAGGGAAAATTCTTCCCTCGCCGTCCCATCTTTGCACACCCCCGCGTTACCATTCCACTTTCTCCCTCGCACCCCGACGCCAACTTTTCACTTTCACTCCATCGATTGTGTGCGTGTGTCACTTCCCATTCTTCCTCTGTCCTTTCCCTTCTCGCGAAAATACCGACCTCTCTCCCTCTCCTCTCCCTTAAAAACCCTTATTTTTTTTGCCCTTTATACCCTATCCTTTATTATTCCTCGCCTCGCTCCGCAATTCCTCTTCCGACGCTCTAGATTGAAAACACCGATGTCGCGGTCGGAACCGTCACGCGTCAAGGTGGTGGTTGGTGCGCGAATCGCTTTTCTTCTTTTTGACAATTTTTCAAGTGATGGCCGATTGTAAGAGCATATTGTTATGGAATCAATAGTTATGAGATCCATAAAGTTATAGATCATATAAATACATTCGGGCTGCAGGAAAACATCTGCTAGCTACATGACTTATTTACCAATTTCTTATAGAATCGAATATTTGATCTAATCTTATGCCGCCGGATAAAATTTATGTAAGTTTAGCCTATGAATAATTGATAATGCACATACTAATTACTCAGTAAGAGTAAACAAACTGGTCATCCGTCTCAAATCAACTCTATTATCAAGTAATTAAGTCTCCAAGCGGTTTATTGCGCATCCGCCATCTTGGCCACTTATGGAACTCATGACACCATGCCGTAAGTTATGAAACCAATAAATTAATCGAATGTTTCTGCAACAATTATTGAATGGTTGTCATGGCTTAGGGGTCCCACTACCTTATGGGAAACATATGTGCCGTTCCTGCAACTTCAAAAGTAGTTGAAAAAAATACTTTTACCACACTTCACTTAAGTTATACATCTATTCATGAATCGTAAATAATTTTTAAGTGTTACAATATAGATGACGCAACAATTATATTCTAAGAAATTCGTCTCAATAAGAGCGTTGTTATGAGGGGTTTACAGCGTGGGTTTCGAAATTTAAGCAAAAATCTTACGGCAATACGTGATCTGCATTCTTTATGATACCTTGATATTTATTAGGAAACACTTTTATTATGTGAAACGTTTGTTTTCGCGTTAAAGGGAAATTCGGTACATATCTCTCCGAACTATTTCGAAATGTGTCATAAGGCTATATGTTAAAATTAGCATGGAATTACCAAGAATCGAAATCGGTAAAACGCAATTTTTTCACCAACTATACCGACTACCAATACGATGACGTACGCATAGTTTTACGCAAAAATATCCACAGTTTTATAAGGCCACGAGTTAAAATAGCATTGAATTGCTAAGAAACTAAATCGGTAACATAAAATTCTTTTCAATTTTATCTATACCTAATACTAATAATATCATGTTACATTTACTACATGTTACATTAGTTACAATTAAGACATTGGTTGTATGAAAATTATAATGAAAATGATATATGAAATACTTGGGGTTGTAATATTTATATAATTGGGACATAATATGTACATAATTGAGACATTATGTTGATATAATTAGGACATAATATTTCTTATACGTAGTAAAACACATGCAATGTAATTGAGATATATTTCCTGTATTTTTAAATACATAAATATATTTTTTTTCTCTTTCGCTTTACTGCTACTGATACTGTACAAGAAAAGACGTAAATTATATTTTTTTAAACTTTGTATATTTTGGATTGTAAACCAACTTTTGTATTGTAAACTATTTTTTAGTTGCTTTTGGATAACTATTGTTAAAAAATGTTATGAACGTTATTTCATGTCATTCATTTCGTTGAACTTTTATCCGATCACTGAATTTAAAATATGGCACCTGCTGACAAGCCTTTAAAGGCTTAGCGGGACCAAACCGCCTTATTCCTTATATATTTGTTATTAATTTTGTAAAACTTTGTAATAAAATTATTATTATTATTATAAAAATGTATGATAAGTTTCATGCTAATCTGTGCAAAAAAGTCGATAACTCCACCATCGTAATTGTCTTTCCACCCTTCCTGTCTCCTGCCATTCCAGTGTCTTTGTCCCTCCTTGTCTCTCGCCATGGAGGCAGAATTTTTATACTTTCTAAGCTTTACGACTCTGCCTCACATTGCCAAAAGACAGTAAATGACAAATTTACACATTTTGAGATTAGAATTGATTTTATTTTTTTCAAGCCTGAAGATTAAAAAAAAACTAATCAAAAAACCACATTTATAGTAGTTTTCAAGATATCACGTCCAGCTTTCATCGCACCTATAGTTTAAATATCAGTTTTCCAGGCCAGATAACAGTAACTACTGTCTTCCGCCCAAAGAAACTCATTACTTTTGTTCCCTTACAGTTTATCTTCATTCCGCACTGACAATCGAAGCGTCAACTGCATTGTAATCCCTTCGAAGATGGACTAGATAAATAATCGAAGACTCAGAGATGAACATTTTTGCAGTTTGAACTCAGAACCAACATGGATGCAGCTACTGTCTTTTAGCTTAGAAGGGTGGTACTGTACGAATATGAAAATCTGGTTTTTTTCCTACGCTATTTAATCAACTTTACAACTTTATAGTCCTGCTAAGCCATTCGTGGCTTGTCAGCAGGTGCCTTTTCTAATTTTTCAGCTGTGTTTTTATTTAACACTAGCAAAAAATTAGCACTAAATACTATATATAAATAACATCAAAAGAATTAACGACATTAATACAAACATGATTTATGTACAAAACAACCATTCCTTTGTCCTTCTCTTAACTTCTCTCATAGATTCCAAATTTTTTAGATCATCACTCATATTATTTAACAGTTTTGGAACATAAACACTTAATGACCTGCAATCCCTGTGTGCGAAATATCTTGGAGCTTCATATTTATTAACCTATCTAAGTTCAGCATTTTGATAGTTCACTCTTTTCTTTTTGTATTTATCATTGAAATAATTTGCAGTGATTAAAATATACTTGTTCGTAAACCCTACATTCCGAGATATTTGCCAAAAAATTACCAGCCTCAATGCATGGGTAACGGTACGAGTATGAACTCCAGAGGGAGCTGGTTTACAATATGAGAAATTCCTAACACCTAAATCTCGTGAAAAAAATTAACGGTTTGTAGTTTGTATGTTTTCTCAACTATTTTTGAAAACGGATTATATTGTCACCGCAGTAAATTCTTCGGGATCACAAAAAAAAACCTTCCGTTTTGAAGGAGTTTCAATCGCGCCGCGCGAAAAAAATGAGTCAAGTTAAAGGACTGATTTGGATATTTTCATTTAATTAGCAAGAATTTCTGTCATGTAAAACTATATCTATTATTGCACCGTTAATAATGCAGTATTTGAGTCACAATTTCCACAGCCCGTGAAAATAAAACGTATAATTCGAATATGGTCTCTATTATGACTAGAGGGGAATCATCTCGCTCAAACTACCTCTAAGGCGGAGCGTGCAAATAATCACGCCCGTACGCGCGGAAAGGAGAAGGATGATCTGGCCCCACCGATTTGCAGCGGCCTTTTTCCATGGAGAAACCAGAGAAGCACGAACGCTCGCCCTTTCATATTCCCAAAACGGAAGTAAGAGAAGGAATCGGGGAACTCTCATGTGTAGGGTTATTCATGCAGCGACCTGAGCTCTATATGCTGTCCCCGCCCCATTTTGCAAATGCCGACCGTTTCTCATTTTTTTATTTCTCTCTCCCGCGATAACAATCGAGAGACGAAAGGCGTTATCGTCGCCGAATGTATGCGTATGTGTTCCGCACTCAACATTCTACCGTCGTATGTTTTTTTGGCAAATGACCAACTATTTTACCCGACGCGGGTATCACTTCTTTCGGTCACGCATGTAATTCCCGTAAATATGCAACGGTGGACGTGCAGAAGTTCATAGCCTTGTGCGATAGGAGAACTGCTGTTTTTCAGAGAATATTTTTTTTGGAAGTTGGTAAATCATATATTCTTCGCCAGGGCTAAGGCCCACTTTACACGGTGCTTTTAGCTGTAAAAAGGAATGTATGAACTATTTCATGAGGAAAATTGTACCGTGTAAAGCGGGAAATTGTACGATTGCCTGAATAAACAGAACGGGAAATAGAACCTGCTCTAATTTCATTTATTTTCTTATAGAATCCTTGAGAAATTCGTTTGTTCAATAAAATATTTACCGTGTAAAGTGGCCTTTAGACGTGTTTAGGCATGCATGCATGGCATCATATTCCAAATTATTATAATATATATTAGGCATTTATTCCAAACTAGTATAAACTATAAAAAAATATTAGGCATGCATATTCCAAACTTATTACCCAGGTATTTCTTTGGACGACTTGCGGAAGGAATGGACTTAGCTTGGGATTCTTAACGTCATTTGCACCCGAAAATGTGGAAATACACCTCTAATAGGTAAAAGTTTTATACTTTGTTGGATAAGAAATGCCTGAAACTCAGCAGTAGCATGTGCAACCTGACTCTTAATTTTCAGAACATTAGAACTTCAATATTGATCTCATACTCAAATCCAATATAAAGAAGGAGCTTCATTTAATGGAGTGATGATGAAAAAATAAAAACATACCGGAAGTCAATCCCGCACGACCGGGATAGTATTGTACCATTATATTCACCACATTTATCCGTTTCTAAACCTGTGAAAGTGGCAGCCACTCGAATATTCAACTTCCACGTCCTATTACCGACGCCTGCGCAGTGAGCGAACATCACACTAAATTTTCTGTGACAAAGAATGCAGGACTCTGCAAAAAATCAGGTCACAAAATTTGGTGGAAGACATAGTAATTACATAGGTCGTACTTTGGAGGAAAACGGTAGAGCTGTTAAGATACAGGGTGTCCCATAAATGTCACGCCACAGTGACACTGGAGCTAGGGCAGCCTAAGAGGAACCGAACCAGCCTAATATGACCTTAGTAAAAGTTGCACGGTTTTCGAGATATTGCCAAATTAAAGCTTTTTCAAAAATTTCACTTTTTTCACATTTCTAGTCCCAGAATTCGATCGGATAATTTTACGTTCTCATTAGGGCCGCTCTTTTAATCTTCCAACTGTGACTCATGTGCCGACTTCTACCTGGAACAGAGGCCCGAGAGGGAGGGGGGTCATGGGGTCCGAACAAACAAAAGAAACGCGAAAGCCGCTATACCTGTCTAACTTTATCGGCTTTCAAAAAATGGGATAGAGTAGGTACTTTGTTTGTTAATTTGTGGCAGTAGCCCCATCAGAGAGCCAAATTGAGAGCTATTCAAGTGAATTCTGGGACTAGAAATGTAAAAAAAGTGAAATTTTTGAAAAAGCTTTAATTTGGCAATATCTCGAAAACCGTGCAACTTTTACTGAGGTCATATTAGGCTGGTTCGGTTCCTCTTAGGCTGCCCTAGCTCCAGTTTCACTGTGGCGTGACATTTATGGGACACCCTGTATAAGTTGGAGAATAGCGTTATTCACGGAGGCGTTGGCCCACAGGAGAGAATTAATGACGCGTGCCTGACCTCACAACGTATAGTAAATGCAACAAAACTGGCTCAGAGTCTAACATTCTTGCTAAGAATATGAAATGAATGCGTGAGGATGTACGATGCTGAAACATGCAAGTGAGGGAAAAGGATGTGCATATGCTGCAGTCGCTCGAAACGCGGACGTGGAGAAGATAACGAGGAGTGCAGTGAACGAAAAAAAACTAGAAAGAGTGATGTAAATAAACAAGTACCTATGACGGGTGAGGACACAGAAGGGAGAGATAAGGATAAGGTAGAGTGGGTGGTTGTATCCAGAGACTTCTACAGTAAAACCTATACTAAGCGACCACCGGGTCTTCCGCTAATAATTGGTTTTTAAGTGGGGTGGTCGCTCCACAGGGGTTCCGTTTCTAGGAGTACATACATATTATGCAAGTAAACGGGTGGCTGATTTGAAGAAAATAGAAAAAATCTTGCAGCAACGTTTTTCTGCAGACTAACACAGATAGCGATTATTATCTCTTAATTCAGTTGACCCTAGGAAATTTCAAAGCACATTAATTAAATGTACGTATAGAGTGACATCTGAATTATATGATCACCGACGGTTCCGCTGAAAAATGGTCGTTTAGAGGGTGGTCGCTTGATAGGAGTAGTCGTTAAGGGAGGTCTTACTGTATATACTGTGAACTAAACTAAAAATGTTTGTAGTGTGGTTGGCGCAATGTAGAGGACTCTGGTTGAAGCCGGTAATGAGGGGGAAGAGATACTATGGATCTTAGAGAGGAGGATAGGAAGAGAGGAGGAGGGTTAGCAGCGAGGAAGGGGGAGAAAGAGAATATGCTTTATGGATGTGGAAAAGAAAGATAGGTAGCAGGAATGCGGGGCTGAGGAATGAAAGAGTGCATGAAGACAAGCTGGCAAATTTCACGGCGGAAGAGCCTTCAGCTTTGAAAGATTAGTCCCAGTTCCATTAAGTAGCCCACCTTAACCTCTAGATCACTAATAATACAAATGCGCCTGGAAGAAATTGAAAATAAAACCACGGTTTATACAGATTACCATACAGTAATCCGAAAGGGGAGGTTCCTCCGCGGCCCTGTGAAGACAACCAGTAAATTTCATGTTTTCTTTTGAACTGCATCTGAATTACTTCAGTAGTCTTCACCGGATAAGTAATAAGATTTGAATAAAAATATACAGATTATTCAGCGATTATATTTCTAATGAACACATTTTTCTGGCCGCATCAACCAACCATAGCATACTTTTCATGAAAAAATGCATTTTTAGTTAGTTTACCGAAGTTATCTTCCAATAAATTAAAAATAAAGGTTTAATTAGTGGGGTTAATTTTTTCCGGAGTGAAATTGGTTACTTATAAACAGTTTTTCGCTTAAACGTCATTTATATCAGAGGAATACAATTTTTCTGAGTCACTCACTGTCGAACTTTACCTATATCTAAAGCTACATACTACCCTCCAAGCCGCCGCATGGGCGTGTGGTAGGAGGTTTTAGGAAGCCAGCCGTGTGAAGATGTAAGGGGTAAGGTTTTGGGAGGTGAAATGGTGACGCGTGTTATGGGAATGTATTTAGTGTAGCTCAGTGTTTATTATGGTCGCTTATTGTGGGCAGAAAGAAAAAGAGTTTTTGCACTTGTCTGTTCGGCAATGTATCTTTCTTATTTTATCGCTTCTGTCAGATCTAAAAATGTAGTTTAGAGTCATAATAATAATCTCTGCGTCGCTCTGAAACACACCAGTTCTGAATTTCTCAAGCTAGCTAAGCCTAGCGCGTAGACTCCGAGTCTCTAGGGGCTCCCACCTTTATCCCTCAAAAAGTAGTTAAAATACAATTCACTTGCTCGCAGCAGTGCATGCTTCTCACTTGAGGACTTGGGTTTGAATTCAGGCTCTGAAGGTAATTTTTCATCGAAATACTCACCCTCACGAGACCTAGAGATGGTCATGACAATATTCTCCGCCTCACTGAAAAATACACCACTTCTGAGTAATATCACTAAGTTTTAAGTTCGTTTAGCGTTAGAAAATAACGTGTATTTGTATGATTTCGTGGCACATATCCATTCGAGGATTTTTTCTTAAGCAGCCAGAATGTGAATAAAGTCATAACTGCGCAACCACCTTCAAATGTTGGGGCAAATTATGGAAGCTTCTATATTTCACATGGCGTTGAGGGAAAAAATAAGGCAAACTCCACCATCTATGTCCGCTTGCCATGAAATTTTCAGCGCGTTTTTATGCCAGCTCCCATTTCGGCGTGCCTAATTTGCCGACGGCAGTTCCCGGCGAGCACTACCACGCCTCGTTAGAGTTGAGGGGATCATGGCACAAAGAGGACGTGCAAGAGGGGGAGGAAAAAGGTTAAAATGGTATAATTTGGATGAAGGGGGAGTTACCATCTTAAGGAACGCCTCATAACATTATTATGATGGCCATGAATGAAATACGTCAAATGGAAAACGAGCTATGCGGGCTCAGGGAGTTATGAAAAATGAAAAGACGGGCAGATAGAGAAGGAGAGTATTTAGAGTCCTGATGTGAACCAGTAATCGGAGATATGGTCGTTAATGGATACTTCTGATGATTTTAATATGTGAACCAGCATATTCCAACAAACACTTCAAGTGTTTTACTAGGCCTCATTAAAGAGATTAGGAACCCATAAATACTGATGTAGGTTATGAAAACTTCTGACTTAGCCTAGAAAACTCTGCGCACAAATGATTCTGCTTTTGTTGTAATTCTAGAAAGGTTGATCCATTATGTATTATGTTAAAATAAATTTCACAAATAAATACGTTTAGGATATAATATTTCTGAATTTTTGTTTATGTAAATCCTGCTTGACTCTTTGTTACCAAACCTTTTTGGTAAGTAAATGGCAGGAAATGTACAGATAAAAATAACGTGTTTCTAAAAGTACTTTAGTTACTAATTTAGCGAAAGCTCGGTTAGCACACTCTAAGTTTTTAACTGACTCACGGGAAATCCAATGACATACTACGCAGGTAACAGTTTTTGGGATCATAGAATCAATCTAGCAGCGGGTTGCTGAATAATAAGCACTTTAATTAGTTACTCGTCGCCTCGAAAACACTCAACGGCGTAATATTGAGTGTTGATGAGGAATTTGTCTGAGGCTAAATATTACAATATCTAATTAGCGAAAAGCGCAAGAAGAAGTCATCTTTTTGTTAACTTGACGTTGACTGATTAAGTTTGGGTCTCGAAAAACGTGTACAACATTCGGCTAGTTGATGAGAGCGTCTTGGATGTATGTAATGTATTAGTTTCGGTTTTCATAATGATAAAATATCAAAAAGATCCATATTTAAAGAATACAAATTTAAAGAATACAAATTTAGAAATCTGTGGAAAAGTAAAAAATTTGTATTCTTTAAATATTGATACTATCAACCTCCACGAAGTGAAGCCAGAAACTGTAAAGCGTATCATTAAAACAAAGATGATAAACCGATTCATAGGCTGTTACCTTTCTGTGATTAGTGCGTTCCTCGAATGAGACGCGAGCAATAGGACCAAGAACAGAAAAATGTAATCCGTGAGGTAAACAAAATACAAAGGTGATTTCGCGAGCCTTATGAGGCGCTTCGCTAAAAACTGCTAAGAGCAAACAGAAAGTGAAATAACACCTGATAGGATTGTGATTGGAATCGTTGGAGGGAATGAGGCTACATGCTAGGGTTGGAAAAATCCTTATCAGTCGAGTTTCAATACGACATTAAGGATATGACTCTCACCTCACGCTATCTCGATGGGATTGTGTGGAGTAGCATGATACGAAAGATTCACTGCGCAACCAAGGGGTACAAAAATTCTTTCTTTCAGCCCTTTTAAGTGGCTATAAGATAAACAGAGTGATATTAAGCCACACCGTTAGCACACGCATCAACCTCGCCATCTCCTCCTCCCTATGGCTGATACCCAAAAACCCCCGACCACACGCCTCTGCGAGGGGTCTCATGACAGTATACATGTATGGCAAGCACACGGAATAAACATAAAATCTTCAGATAGAGTAAAATATCTTGGAATTACCTTAACTTCTGATATATCGTGGGCAACACACATACAAAACATATGTGGTAGAGCATTAAAGAAACTAGGTTTTGTGAAGCGTATAATAGGAAGATCCTCGGATGAAAAAGTGAAAGGGAGATGCTAATTCGCTCTGGTTAGGCCACACCTCGAATATGCCGCGAGAGTTGGGGACCCTGGTCATAAAGATTTATCCAAAAAAAAAAAAGAAAATACAAAGGAAAGCAGCACGCTTCGCTAAAAACTGCTACAAGAGTACACATAGCGTCTCACAACTTTTAGAGGGATTAAGGTGGGAGTCCCTAGAGACTCGGAGTCCACACGTTAGGCTTAGCTTGCTTGAGAAATTCATAACTGGTGTGTTTCAGAGCGACGCAGAGAATTTTGTTATGACGCCTCACTACGTCTCCAGGTCTGACATAAGCGATAAAATAAGAGACATACATTGCCGAACAGATAAATACATTTTCACTTACAATAAATTTTCGTAATTCATAATGGTTTTCCCCGCAATTTCATCAATTCTCTTCAAAATCAGTTTCAGAGCAACACAGAGAATATTATCATGACGCCTCGCTGCATCTCTAGATCTAACGGAAGCGATAAAATAATCTCTAGATTTGTTGTCGAACAGATAGGTACAAAAACTCGTTCTTCCCACGCACAATAAGTGACCACTATAAAAACTGAGCTTCACTAAATACACTCCCATAATACACGTCACCATTTCACCTTCCAAAACCTTATCCCTTACATCTTTACACGGCTGATGTTCGTCCTAACACCCCCTGACACACGCCCATGTGGCGGCTCGCAGGGAAGCATTTAGATGTAGATATATGGCTGCAGATTGTTAAAAACTGAACGATCCGCCGTTCGTAAGCGACCAGAGATATAATCATTCTTCACAACGGCGAAATATCAAGCAAGATTGTTTTTTTTTGTATATTCTGATGATGATTTCAGCCGATTTGGAGTAATTTTCAGACCAGGAAAAGGAAAATTCGGCATTAATGCGGTAAAAAAAACATTATTTTTCAATTCAAATGTCAATATGCTCACGTAAAATTTCCTCCATCGAATGAGAAAACGTTTTAATGCAAGGCTGGGTAACATTTGAATGATAAATAATCTGCAATAGGAGCATCACTACACTGCAAATCACGGAAACTCTGCGTAGCCAACTCGAATATACAAATAAATGCGCAACAACACACATATTTTCATTTTAAAAAGTCCTCTTCATTGGTCTTTATCGCCGTAATATCCGGCCAAAGTCGCCGATGATTGTACGTACGAATCTCCGTTCCGCCGAGTTTTCTTACACCAGAATCTGGATTCGAACGTGACGTCTCAAATAACAAAAAGGGTTCAAGAGGTTAGCCTTTCTCTTTTCTTCTTGATGTGCCGACGGCACGCAATCTTAAGGGGATTCCGAGTGGTCACTGCACACAAGGAGATAACGGCCCCTGGAATTCGATTTCCGTCGGTCTGTGTCCCTCCATTTGAATAGAATGGGGAGAAAGAGTGAAATCCCTCGTCTGAAGACCTTGATCCCGTAACCCTCGGGAATATCTCCGCCCTGAGAGAGGATAACGTGAAATTTCAGCAGCAAAGGTGGTGAAAGGATAGAATTATTGGTTTAGACCTCAGCGAAACGCAATCTCCATTAATCTTTTATGCCCAGGTCACGAGTGTGCATACGCAATTTATAGATGAACTTCACTCCACGTTTTTTCCTCAAATCTTCTCCTTAAAATCCTCAAACCCTCTCCTTAATCCTCCTCAAATCTTCTCCTTAAAATCTTCTTAAAATACGGTCTCATCTACCTTTTTTCCTGTGCCATATCGTCTTTTCTCTCTCGCACCGCGAAAATGACGTCACACCAATCAGATTTCGTTTCGCTGTCACGCGAATAAATATAAATTTCTATCTTAATCTTATACGTGAATCTCCGAGAAAAATGTATAAGTTTTAAAAATATTTTCACTCCATGGGTTTTTAATAGTGAAAGTAACTAATTTAGATTCATATTCTCATAACTAAAATACTGGAAAATACCCAATTGACGCTCATAAAATGTGAACGGAATAATTTGAACAGAATTAAGGTTGTTGGAGAATAAATAAACGTGCTTAGATGTGCAAGAGATAACGCAGCAAGAGCAGGCAATTGTGGTGATCTTCAAATTGACTAAACACTATGTACGCACCAAGTTATTCTAAAATATGAAATTAAAACAAGCAGAAGGCCACATTTTGACTATTGTTCAATCATTTTCTCAGATGTTAACTCAGAACTGTGCATTAAGCTGCAGCGTCTTCAAAACTCCTGTCTGCGTTTTGTTTTCAACATCCGCTATGATGAACACGTCACGCCTTATCACGAAAAAATTAAATGGCTGAAATTGGATAAACGCCGAAAACTGTAAAAGGCTTTATGCGTGTTCAAGGTCCTGAAATCCAAAAACCTCACCTATTTGTATGAAAATTTTATATGTAATGTAGATACAGGAAAAAGTTCAACTCGTGTCACTGAGTTATTTTTAGTCCCTAAATTCCATACCTTATTATGTGAGCACTCTTTCCTAATTTCCTCCTGCAAGTTATGGAATTGTTTACCTGTAAATGTTAGAACCTCTATGACAATTTCGATGTTCAAGAGAAACATGACTGATTACCTATGTAAAATTGCTTAGTTTTTTGTAATCTTTTATGTTATGGCATGTATTTATTTCTTTTCTATGTTCCAGGGGACTTAAAGTCCCAGAACAATAAAGACTATTTTCTATTCTATTCTAAATATTAAAAAGCGGAAGAGAGAAGCTGAAGGCAAAAGCAAATGGAAATAAAATATACGAAAGGGATTTTATATGCCTCGGGAGAACCATCAAGAAAGACGGAAGAAGTGCTACAGACATCAAGCAAAGAATATCACAAGTTTAGAAGGCGTTAATGATGAAAAGGCAACCATCGCGTTCTAAGATTGGCCTACAAACGAGGAAACAGAATGTGAAATCATTCGTGTTGAGCGTTGCACTCTATGGATAGGAAACATGCAACATTGGAATACCAGGCCATCTGAGATAAGAAGAATTCAAAACCTGGTGCAGGAGGACAAATTCCAAAGTATTGGGCATATCTTAGTGAAAATCTATCATCATATAGTAAAAATAAGTAAAAAGTTTTTTTTTAATTAGTTTGATTTAAAATTAGGAGAGGGATGCTGAAGATCGAGTAAACGAATAAAATAAGAAATGAAAAAATTACACGGAAGAGTGGTTGTAATAACTACCACATGGAACGCTGACAAGGAGACATCGCGTAACAGTAATTGAGGACGAAGACAAGACATACGTTGTCTTAAAGTGGAGTGAAAATGCCGGAAATTGGTAATGTCTTTCCGCCCCATGTTCCCGGGTTCGTGAGAAAATTGCTAATAAACATTTTCGTCCCAAGTAAATACTTACGATTTCGCGCCTTATACAACAAGGCGAAATGGCCGAGGTGGTTAAGGCGCCATTACCTATTATGCCGGGTTGGAGCGGGACGTCGCAGAAAAGAGCAACCTGAAGGATTGCGCACCCTGAGTCAAAATGGGTTTGTAATGATTATAAGTGAAGGAAAAAAGAGGGAAAAGTCCTACAAAGGCCAAAGGATAAATTCATAGACCAAGTATAGAGGAAGATACATTAGAACTACTGGGGAGTGACGAAACTAGCATTAGATAGGGAAAGGGGGAGGGCTGCAGTCAATCAATCTTAAGATTGAACAACCAGTGATGGGAAATGTATGACAGTCAATAATTAATTTCTAAATAAAACAATTGAATAACACATGAATTACAAACCGTACATTTCGTGTGTTAGAGCGATAAAGCACTTATTTACAAAATTTTTCTAGTGATCGTGCTGTCACACACAACATTTTAAGGATCACGGCAATACTATTTCTGGGAAAATATCTCGAAAAGAACAATAATAGGTGAAAAATAAATCTCGAAAGATGGTATCTTCTTCATTTTTATGTGATAAAACTTTTTTCAATATTATAAAAGCTGATATCTTGCTCAAGCTACCGTAACGAGCTACCAAAAACACCTAATTTGGTGGTATCCTCAATCTCATTAAGACATACTAGCGACATCCGTCGTTATGTTTCGACATTAGCCATCCCAATCCCAATAGCAATAATCAACGATTTTTCTTAAAGGTAAAACTTTTGGCAAGAAGAGACGACCCTTCCTCGGAAAAACACTCGACCTGAGCCTTAACATGCGAAGGAAATTGACCACTAATAGTTTGCGGTTGAGAAACTAGAAAATGTCTATGAGACGACAAATGTCGTTAGCATGTCTTCACCAGTCCCAAGGTCCTTCCAGTACCGAGGTCCTATTACCCAAGTCATGACATGCACTTGTTCTATGTGATCCACCATCTATAGTCAAATATTTGTTCAAATTCTGCAAGGAAATGAATGGGTGACATGGGAACAAAGATCCACAAATATTTCCCTAAATAATTTTAGTAATGCCATGACAATTTTAAGTTGGCAGACAATACTAAGCGGCTTTAGGATTAGTTTAGACTTCCGGCCTGACGCCTCCCGTTCGACTCGAGGAAAGTTGTAAACATTGCTTCCGACTCCAAAATTCACACATTGTCATAAGCAAAAAGATATACGTATATTTCCTTGAATAATCTAGGCTAGGCTATGAAACTTTTTGAGTTGATAGGTAATACAAAGCGGCTTTTGGTTTTACTTAGAACTTTTACCTGACGCCTCCCGTTCGACTCCAGAAAAGTGGTAAACAACGCTCCCGACTTCATAATTCAAACATAGGCAAAGGCAACTTGATCCACAAGTATTTCCATTTATATATAATGCAATGCATTGTTCGGTGATAATAGGCAAAACTAAGGGGCTAAAAAATTCGTTTGGACTTCCGGGCAGAGGGCTCCCTTTCGACTCCGGTACAGTTGTAAATAGGGTATAGGGACCTTGACAAGTCCGGCTCCTCCACAAAGACATGACCCAACTACTAAGTGTCCTTGACAGTTGAGTAGTACTTAACAGAAGATTCAGATGACGAGTAGAACTGCCGGGCGATCCGAGTTGAAATCAAACAACACTTCCGCCCCTTCTCCGTTCACAATCGCCCCTTTATTTAAAAGGAAACAGAATTCTTTTCTTTTATGTGCACCCCCTTCTTCTCGTATTTCGTCCTTCTTTCTTCTCCAACGGCGTCTTCAAACCCTTAAACCCAGCTTGGTGTGATCTTTCACAAACCTCTCTTATTTTCTCTCTTCACATGGTGTTTCTACTTAATTGGAATTTTCTTTTTTTACTCCTCAGACCTTTCACCCACTTGACAATGTTTGACTAGGCCGGGGGAGATGGCCATTCGGGGCTTAATGGCGCCTTCCAACATGTTTGCTCGCTCGTTATTTGCTTTCTAGATCGTAGCAAAGTGGAATGTTCGCACAGTAAAGAAAAGAAGGTCCATCTTTCTATAGTAACAGACCCAGACGGAAGGCTACTCTGCAAACCACTTTCTCTAAATTTTTCGCGCAAGAGACTGGTCTCATATTAAAATATTATTCTTAAACTCACAGTAAGTGCATACAGGTATCCCAGAAAAAATGATAAATAAATGCGTAAACCATTCTTTCCCTGAATACATGCCTTATTTCTAATTTCCACTTATTTCTCAAAGGAGATTGAGTCACATTGAAGTGATATACATGATATTAATATGATAACGGAAATTCTAGAAATATCGCAAGAATAAACGCTCGTATTTTTTCCTGAATAAGTGCGACAGAGATTAATATACCTGTACAGTAAACAGCTAACTTGGCAATCCAAATTTCTGATTGGGGCTATAGGAGCTGAAAATTTATCAATGAATTATGCAAAATGAAAATTTAAATAGGTAGGTAAAGACTTTACGCTAATTAAAAAAAAGTATTCAATGCTATATTCCCTTGTTAATTTTTGGATAATTCAAATTATTAAATTAAGAAAATTTCTCACTATTTTTATTACTTTTACTAGTGCACTTATGCTTTGGATTTCGTCATTCAAATAAACCACAGCACATCAATTATGGGCCCCCATTTGAAAGCGCCTTTCCTTACTTGGTACATTGGTACCATGATACCACGTGCTAAGTAATTGTGCCAGCAATATAAATATATAAAACCAGGGAGAATAAATATTTGAAATTTCTGGTAAGCATTTGGGGTAATACTTTGAAAAACCTGAGGTTAAACTATACTTAATTTTCCTTGCAAATTTAATGGTAAACCAAGGACTAACATTAACACAACACCGTTTCGTACTCCCCTTCGATCAGCCTTCTTTCCTGCGCAATAAATACCACACCGCCGACAAAGTCTTCATTCCCAATTCTTATTGTCTGTCCCTCCCATCTTCACGCCTGCGGGTCGATTCTGTAAATGTCACAAGCGTCATAAGGGTGATAGCTACGACGGGCAACCTATGACGGCTATGACGCTCGAGCGATTCTATAAGCGAGCGTCAGAAGGCTTATGACGCTACGTAGTGACAGGGAACCTAACTTACCTGTTAGTACGTTGGCAGTCCTTCGTAAACGAGAAGAACCAATGGAAATCACCGACACATCCCTTCCATACATCAAAAAAATTGACCGACGGCAACCGTGGAAACTATAGTTTTCCCAACTATCAACAAAACACAACAAACAGAACTTTTGAGAACTCATGTAAACAACAAACGAGCATATTTCATGCTTGAAAATAAATTGATGCTTTGTGTTCGCTAGTTCCTTATATAAATTAAGTTTAAGAGATAATATTATGAAATGTGATTAGCAGCTACTATGCAGTGCCCATAATTTTAACCCAATCGCATAATAGGGATAAATTTGTCCAACATCCATCGTATGCGTTTAAGGATCCCGGAGAGAGGTCTCGAAGTAAATAGTAGGTCAGTGTTTGGAGTAAAATACGGTATTATTTAAGAGGTGCGAAGTTTAGATTTTGGCCCACCGGCTTCAGGTCTACCTAGAGTTTCCATAATCGTCCGTATGCAGCACGTGTAGTTAGAAAGTTGTAATTGTATGATTACGCGGATGCAAATGAGTAGAGTTAACGGGAGTGAAGTCCACACATATCATTTATCATTTTTTTATAATCGTTCTTGTGCAACATGTGTAATAATAGCAAGACGTAAAGTGAATTTCATATTTTACAACGAAATGAGAAATCCGCCGTATAATCCAGAAAACATACCAAAGTAACATATTTGGTACCTACCCTTGCAATTCATCGTATGAATCAGAATTCAGTATTGAACAGTTACTCATGCACAACATAATATCGCGAATACCCCGAGAAAATTCCACAATTCTTCTAATGGAAACTACAGTTAAAAAACGTATTGAGATAAATTTCTGCAGTCGGTGACTAAATTATGGACACACACACACCCACAATGTGGTATAATTTCGTGGTTTTCATGTACACACATATCTTCTATGATGTTTAACATAATACTTTACTTGTATTCGTGCAAAATTTAACATGTGCACTTAAAATTAGGAATCATACTTTAAGTACAATTTTTGAATTCCACATTTGTAAGAACAAATACGATGGTATTTAACTATTTTTCAATGAACAATTGCTGATACTTGATTTGATATCCTTCGAAGTTGACCTGATTTCGACTGATTGTTGTATTCTATGTCCGGCAGTCGAGAACACCTGGTCCCGTAAACGTCACAAAAATCCATAGGGAAAGAGGACGCCTCGGTAGCTGAACTGTCTAAAGCACTCGCCCGGAAATCGAAGGACCCGGGTTCGAATCCCGGTCAAGGCGGATGATTTTTGTGGAATTTCGCACATTTCTGTAGCAGTACCCGCGTAGTAGAACCCGCGACTCCTGGGCTAAAAATAAGGACCTTACCCCACTGTCTATTCCTGCCGAATACCATTCGTCCGACACTCGATAGGCAGCTTTCAACCATCCTTCGCTCTTTCCTGACCCCACGACCCCTATCTCCAGAGATGCCCCCGCAGTAATCCTTCCCTTCCATCCAGGGTGTCCTCCTGTTCTCTCTCACTCTCTCGCATACACAAATAAACGTGCGACTCCCTCATACCCCATTCTTTTCTCCCCTCCCCCCACCAATACCCTAAACCGTCCCCCCCCCCCACCTCGCCTTTTCCGTCTCCCGTCCTCCCCTTCCCTCCCCGCCCACAAACCCCTAAGGTCGGCTTCATAGGCCGGCTTCATAGGTCGGCGGCAGCGGGAATCACGATGGATTTCGCCGCGGACGGTAGCGGTGGACTCTTCATAGGTCGGCGGCGAGAAAACAAATCAAAGGTGGTAGGCGTACAATAACATTGACACTGCAGTATTTAAGCTGTGTCCCAATTCGTTAGGCATTAGGGAGGATGCGGTTAGCTACCTAAATATTTAGACGTCTTTCGCAAGGGGAGCTTGATTTGGGACATCCTTCGCTAGTGTTGCCGTCTACCGAGCTGGAAAAGAATGAAAAACATACGAGCAATTAATAAAGGACTGAATGAAGCAAATGAAACTTGAAATTAAGACATTTTTGACGCCTTTGGCTACCTTCGTATGCGTTGTGAGATTTGGAAAGTGAAGTTACATTTTTTCATCCATTTCGTTTTTTGGAGATTCGTTAGTTTTTAGTTTTCGGGGTATTTAAGTTTTTTGTAGGTGTTCTGGGATTTAAATTCGTTTTATTTAAGTGTACTAAGTAAAATTTTTCTTTTGTAGTCGGGTGTTGGTTTGCGAAATTCTAGAGAATTCTTTCAATTACAGACAAAATACTTGCCGGCCATGTTTGCCACTTTTCAACTGCTTCCTTGTGTACGAGTTTCCTTGTACGACGCATGCAGCGCTTTGCATGATGGGAAATTCAATATGGAGGCGAATGTAGGATAAACTCCATCTACCCTAAATTTCACCCCCGAGAAAGGCACCTAAATCCGCTCCCCCATGATGCCTAACGAATTGGGACACACTTCAAGATGGCGTCCTCCCTAAATCTGCCGATTTAGCTGCCTAAATGGCGAATTGGGACACAGCTTTACATGTCATCGGAAAAAACAACATTTTTTGACTCATGAGAATGATTCGTACGATTTAATGAATGAATTGGTTCAAGATAAGTAAGTAATTATTTATTAATGCTTATTTGATGACAGTAGTTTCTCTATAACCATATTCGTCAAGCTAACGTGCAACGCCTCAATCTGAAAGACATGTTTACTGAGATGAGTTGAGGAAAAGCCTACCACCTTTCATTTGTTTTCTCGCCGCCGACCTATGAAGGGTCCACCGCTACCGTCCGCGGCGAAATCCATCGTGATCCCCGTTGCCGCCGACCTAGGAAGCCGGCCTAACTCCCTAACCTCCGCAAATATACACCCCAACCTACTAGTCCCCTCCCGACCACCTCCTCCTAGTCGACGCGACTCCCCCGTCGCAGCCGCCGTCCCCTCCCCCTCTCCCTAATGCCTCGTCTCACTCCCCCTTTTCACAAATCCCACATCCTTATTTGTGGGAAATTGACTCGGAGGGGGGGGAAGGGGGTGGGTTGAATGGGGGGGGATGGGTAAAGGGTGCGGTTCGAGGCGGCGGCCCAGTCTGACTGAATGAGAGCGACGACGACGTTGGGGTCCCTGTCGCCAGTTATATTTGAACGCGAAGAGCGAACCACTCGCACTCAGAGAGAGAATGGAAGGACACAAATATGAATGAATGAATTATGGCCGGTTGCGAGGACGTTTTGCTATGGAATCAATGGTTATAAGTTCCGCAAAGTTATAGATCGCAAAAATATATTCGAATAACAGGAATATATCCACTAATTTCATAATAAAACTTACAAACCAATAGTATATAGGTTCGAATATTTGATCTAATCTCCCACCGCCGGATAAAATTTGCGAAAGTTTAGCCTATGAATTGCTACTGATTCAGATGATAATTAGTCAGAAAGAGTAAAAAAAAACTGGTATTTGTCTCAAAACAACTCTTTTATCTAGTAAGTCCCCAAGCAGTTCCTTGCGCATTCCCCATCTTGGCTACTTATGGAACTCATAAACCCATGCCATAAGCTATGAAACCAATAAATTTATCGTTTGTTTCTGCAACACTTGTTGAATGGTTGCCATGGATTATGGGTCCCATAACTTTATAGAATACAGTATGTGTTGTTCCCGCAACTGGCCATTAAACTAGCAAATTAATATCGTGCCTACTAAGCACAGAAGTAATCCTCAGATGAAGACAAAATAATTGGCCTAGACGGAATCCCATCCAACGACTTATGACTAGCATTACCTTTATTTCATTTTACTCTGGATGGGGTTATCGTCGCTCATCAAATTCGTTCGTCAGTAAAACTAAGGAGACAAGGATTATTGTTTGGAAGGGTTTTCTGAAGAACAAACCAAACCTTTTCCGTGAGCATGATTTCGATACTAAATTATTTAGCTATGCCTTTCCAAATATTCTAAATGAAGGTCCCCGGGTTGAAATTCGTATAAAGTGATCCAGCCGTCATGGATACAATGGAAAGATATGAGATTAGTACCTTTTCAGAAAAAATCCACAGGATTGCCTCTTTATTTTACTGATACGTGAATTTTATTTGTGATGTTAACAGTCTCAGCGGCGAGAGGCGATGTAACATACACATAAAAAACATACGTGTGCGGAACAGATTTAAGAAAATAGGCTTTGGGTTAAGCGTAAAATAGGAAGATCCTCGGATGAAAAAGTCAAAGAGAGGTGCTGCTTCGCTCTGGTTAGGCCGCACCTCGAATACGCCGCGAGCATCTGGGAGCCTGATCATGAAGATTTAACCAAAACAATTTAGAGGGACGAAGGTGGGAGCCGATTAGAGACTCGGAGGCTACACGCTAGGCATAGTTTGCTTGAGAAATTCAGAACTGGTGTGTTTCAGAGCGACAGAGAGAATAATGACGCCTTACTATATGAATTATCAATACGCCTCACTAAATGAAATCAGCAGTTTCTGGCGAGATATTGTGGAACTACATTGTTAAAATGAAGAGCACTAGATGTTGTACTGTCCACTATTTTTAATACATAAAACTTTACAACACGCGTTTCGGCACTTTATTGGCCATCATCAGGTACAGTGAGAACATTCCAGTTATGCCATGGGTATTCCCCCCCCCCCATCCTCCCCACTAAGAATCCAATGTATAAATACCCAAGGCATAACTTGAATTTTCTCACTGTATCTGATGATGGCCAATAAAGTGCCGAAACACGTGTTGTAAAATTATATGTATTAAAAATAGCAAATAGTACAACATCTAGAGTTCTTAATTTTAGCCTCACTACATCTCTAGGTCGGACAGAAGCGATAAAATAGGAGATTCATTGCCGAACAGATAGGAGCGTAAACTCCTTTCCGCGCTCAATAAGCGATCACAATAAAAAATGAGCTTCACTAAATACACTCCCATAATACACGTCAACATTTCACTTCCCATAACCTTATCCCTTTCATCATTACAAGGCTGGTGTCCTAACACCCCCTATCACACGCTCATGCGGTGGCTCTCAGGGTAGTAGGTAATGTAGACGTAAAGTTATTGCATTTCATTCAGAAATTGACTCCCGAGATAGATTATAATCAAATAGGACTCAGCAGGCGTGATTAGCTTCCTAATTTTGGGATGGACGGTGTTCCTCATGTCTGTCGCGTGTGCAAGTCATCAGAAAATTGAGGTCTCCGTGGTTACGTTATAGGATAAGTGGCACGGTGCATGGAATTCCTTCCTTTCAGGGCTATTCTTTGACTCGTCAAGACTAGTCAGAAGCGATAAAAGAAGAGAGATATATTGCCAAGACTGTTCAGAGTCACGTAGTTCATAGTCAAGACTGTTCAGAGAACGTTGGTACAGAAAATTTATCAGTCACCACCATAAAATATAATTACTTCGCTTCCAACTGACAGTAATGAAAGAAGTTGCCATTGAACGACGATTGTTTCGAACATGTAGAATAGCCATTTGTCTCTCTATATCCTTAGCAACACATGTCGCCCGCATGCCCTAATACGTGACAGTTTACCATTTCTGACAGTTGGCGGTCACTCTCCCGACATCTGCGCCACCCAAATTGCAGATGAAATAAGCGAGTAGATGTTGTGGGTCTTGAAAAATGAAGCCTACTTTTTACGAAAAATGATCCACCTATGAGGTTTATCACGCGCACTTTGCTGTGTTCTTGACGAAATAAATTCCGATTTGAACTATCCGAGAAAAATGATTATCTCTGCGACGATTCCTCTACAAATACTATATATTTTCGGGCAATTAACTTTGAAAATGATCCATTAATATGGCCTGTTACGCATTTTAGTGCCTTTAATATTTCCCAGTACTATTGAGCCTTATTTTCTCTTTTACTGTCCAAAGAAAAGGCTCGAGTAGCTTTTCGGAAAATTCCTCGCCAATGTAACTCTAAACATTTTACGTCTACTAAGGATGTATTTTGTTTGTGACGATAACTTTTGACTATTGTCATTCCTCCTAAGCAGTATTGGTTGGTCATTGTTCACACATCTAAGCTATACCTCCAATTTTTCTCTGGTACTCCTGTTACGAATTCCCCACTCCATGGCATTAATTGCTCGGAGAAAGAAAAGGAAGTGCGAAAGAGTGGACTGTATGAAAGAAATTGATAAATGTTGAAAGGTTCGCCAAAAAGATAATGTCGGAACTCACTCAGGATGAAATCGGGCTGACTTGCTTCTCTATTGCCGGTCGGCAATGCGGCACCTTGCGTTGTCCTTTCCTTCGAGGTAACTGCTTGTCTGCCGCACAAGACGTTCTACTGTCGCACTCACACAAAAGAAAAAAACTGCCTATCGCACAGCAGAGGGCATCACTATATTATGCATTCCCTCTGTGGCCAACATAAGGTACTAAAGTAAGGTGGGAATACAGAACACACCAATTTGACCGCGCAAATATTACCTCTGACTTGCTGCTACGATGAATCCGAGGCGAATTTAGAGGCCGCATATCTCCGGTAAAAATTGAAAATCAATTCTGGAATCTGAAGGGTGTGTTTTTTACGTCACAGATTGTTTCGAAGCTTTTAGGTCAGATGTTAAAATTATAATAATCTCATGAGTGATGAATGAATGGCGATGATTAATATCCTCCAATTTTTTTATAATACACGTGCGGAAATTGCTTGTACACCTCATCTTTTGCATTTTTCGGGCATAACTTTGCGATTCAATGCATCGTACACATTTGCGATGCGATAACCAGGGAAATGTTTGACGCCATAAAGCGTCTTAGACATATATACGTTTAAGTCATTATGTTTTTAAAATTTTTTATAAAACTTAAATTTTTAAAAAACATAAGTTTAAATTATTCAATAATTGAGGGCTTGAAATCCTCAACTTTGAGTTCTACGACAACCCCCGGGTTTTTTTTTTCGTGGCAGCGAGCCCAAAGTAAGCAAATTGTTCGCTCTCACTTTCTTAAGGTAGTTTAAGCGAGATAGTTCCCCAGTCATAATGAGGACCATATACGAATTTTACGTTTTAATTTTAGTAGCTGTAGGAAGCATAAATTAAACATTGCCTTATTGATGATGCAATAATATGCTTTTCTATGACTGAAATTCTAAGTAATCAAATAGAAATATTTATATAAGTCTTTAACTTGACTCTACTTTTCGCGCAGTACGTTTAAACCTTCACAACGAACGGTTATTAGTGATCTCGAAAAGAATAGTGCGGTGACAATCTGATTTGTTTTCAAAAATATCTGATAAAGCATGAAAACTACACGCTCTTAAGATATAAGAGATCCATAATATGTATAGGATTTGGAAACACCTCATCTTTTGAAAACAAACCTCTCTTAGAAGCGCATTCACTTGCCATTTCCCATTTAAAAGTGTCTGTATTTTTTGTCCAAAATCTGGGAAATTACTTCAGTAAGGGGGTGATATTTAGATATCTTTGGAAAGGTGAGATTTTTTTTTAATGACAACAAATTCTTTGATTTCTAGGTGAAATGATATTTTGCTTCCACTTCCTTAAACCACTTGAGAAGAGCAAAATCGATATTATTCTTCGGAACAAGTTCCTTCCCACTTTCACTGTGGTTCACCATTCACAGCTTCATAGTTGAATATTTATGCTTCAGTATGTCTGCAAGTTTAATCTTGCTCACATGATGAAGACCACATCCAATTTCCATGCATCTTTTTTCTCTATAGCTGCTTCCTCTACCATCTGAACCGTCTCCCGGAGCATAAGGCATGTACACTTCGGCATCGTCGAAAAAATTCTGGAACACAAAGCAAACCACAACCTTCACCACTCGAATGGCACCGCGAAATTTACCAAGTGCATTTACTCGGTATTTACATTTACTCGGTAGTATTTAGGAATATTCATCGTCAGACTTGTTATTAAATAACCCTCCCATCAAGAGAAGACGGCCTACAAAAATACCGTGCTTGAATTCTGCCCCCCAGTCCATGAACAACGTCCCATCTGGTCGTGTTCAGCGACAGTGGATCGGGATCTACATTTCCAAGAATTCAATCATTTTTCTCATTCCTTCTTTTCCTCCACTGATCACCGCACGTTATCTTTTATCAAGGCTTTTCCATCCTCAAGGTGGCTCCGGCTTGACTACATGAGACAAGATAAATACTATGTTGCACATTTTTATCTACTCTGCCCAAAAATTTCTGCTTCCGCTAATGAAATGGGCCACCAATTGAAAAACAAAATTAATGTACAAAATATGCAGATAGGTCCGCAAATATATATTTTTATGGCCTCATTTTTCTACCCACAGGAGCTGACTGCAGCGCCATTTGCATAGAACTATCGCATTTTGATCTCCAATTTTGGCAGTAATTCGCTGATAACTCTGAAAATTAGGCGGCAATGTGCCTATACATAATTCAAAATCACTTTATCTTTATTTTTTGTAACTTTTTTTTAAATAGGAGGTAATATGGGCATACCTAATTTTCCGGGACTTTTTGCTTTTTATAAAAACTTTTGGATTGGATTGGATATTTGGGGAGGCGACCGAAAGCTAAGGTCATTTGCGCCATAGGGGACAGGTAAGGGAGGAAGCGTGGATAGAAACCCGGCGTCGGCATTAGCCTGCTCTTAACGAAAGACGCCTAGGGGACCACGGTTTAACGTCTCAGTTGACAGACGGAGTCAAAAAAGATACTCAAATAGGGATCGGCTTTTCTCTGAAAAAGATCCTCCTCAACAGGGATTTGAACCCTGGCCGACCGTATGGTTAGTCAATACTCTAGCCACCAAACCAACCAGATCCCCAGTTAAAAACATTTAATAAAAAACTTGAATATGCTTTTTCGTTCAACTTGGGATTTGTATGGTAAAACCTGAGTAATCCTCATGAAGGCACACGATAAAATCTCCACTTTTAATGATGCTTTACAGAAAAATTACCCTGTAAACCTTATTTTATTTTCGTCTCAGTTTATCTAAGTTTTCAGAAAACCTGGAATATGTGACCTTAATTCCAGAATCACCTTAACCCTTTGAGTGCGGCATGACGTGATTTCACGTCATGGTTGGCTTTTTGCTGGTGCTGATGACGTGCTATCACGTCATCAGTACCAGTGTAAAGCCAACATTGACGTGAAATCACGTCATGCCGCACTCAAAGGGTTAATGTATAAGCCTTGTCTCATCGCCCTCATAAAATTTACCTGAAAAGGCCCTTAATCCTCTGCAATCACTCTCCTAAAATATGCCCATCGGGGAATGAAATCTTTCAAAATGGCGTCAGTATCCTTAAAGTCGGAGAGTCCGTGTCCTTACTATATTTTCCAGCGATAACTTACTGGAATAAAGCAAGCATTTTACTTCTTTAACTTGCATTCATCTGGCATAATATTACTTATACATAAAATTTTTTTAATAATCCGCATTTCCGCTGAAAACTATGGTAAAATTGATAATAACCGATAGAAAAAAGTAACTGACATATGTTTCAAGAGTATTTTGCTCTAAATTTCAAACCGGTGGTGGATATTCTTTCTTAACGTCTGCTAATCCGTCCGTTTTATTGCTCTGTCCAAAGGAAAGTAAGGTAAGAGCAGAGAAAATCAATATGGTAGTTCTTTCGGTTTTCAGCATACAAATTGATAACGTAATGCCCTACCATCTGCCTCAATGATTCAGACATAGAAATCGTTGTTCTGCAAAAGTGCGATTGTTGGTCTCATTACTATTGAATTGCCAAAAAGTATATTCGGTATTATGCAATTTTTTCACTCTTGTCAATAGATGTCACTAATGCACGTGCCCAAAGTTTCATGCAAATCTATGCACTAAAAAATCGCTCCAAATTAAGGATGAAGAGATGATTCCGCTGAGGCTGATTGTCAGCACTCTCAACTACGTTCTACCTGCAGTATGGCGCGGTCAAAAAAATGCAAATTCTTTAATATGATTATCGTACCTCATGTGATAAAACACTTCAGAGACCAGGGATTATCCCAATTAAACCTGTAAAAAAAATATATTTCCAGTTCACTGAGTAACAGTTTCATTAATAAGACAGTTAATTTCATTATATTATTTCTCACCAGCGGACCTCACCTTCACTTTCGCCTGGAGAGAACCGCAGGATAGCGCTTTCACTTCCGAAATTAATGAGAAGATATCGTATGGAAATGTCGGGTTGGAGCGGATCACGTAGAGTGATCTAGAGAAAGGAAGATCACAAGTGGAAGACATGGATTCTAGGAAAATTGAGATACATTAAGCGATTAAACTTCCGAGAAGGGAGACTAGACGGGAAAAGGGCAATTAACAATGAATTTAACGAGATTAGAGGACTAAAGGTCAAATTTCTCGTAATGGAAACAAACCACGATGAATAGTGACAGTGAAATTTCTACGCAGCGAATATGCACTAATTTCTCAATGAATCAGACTGGAGCAATCAGAGTAATTTCTCTTTCAAGCAAATTAGTAATAAAATTGATGTGGCGGTTTTTCCACGACATTAAAATTTTCTCTTTAACGATTTTTATTTTGAAAAAGACTAGGGGAATAGACCACATGACGGATATGGTCAATATTATATTTATCCGGCGAACGACGAGGTGCCAAAGTAGCTGTCACTAAAACTTAATAATTAGCGTTTTCGATAGTTATCCTAGCTATTACCCTATTATACCCTACACCACTACGTAGATAGGGTATATGTATTGATTTTGTCACAGCAGAAATAATAATAGTTCGATAGTAATAATAATATTAATAATATTAGTTCGATAAAAGCCTAAAGAAAAAACTATCCATAGAACATCTTTTTACGTTGATTCTTCCCTGAGATACGTGATTAGGAAAAATTAATGACAGTGAAAATCGCCATTTTGAAAAACAGCCGTTATTCAGCTGTTTTTCACATTTCCCACAAAATACTTGAAATGATATTCATTATTTCATTAGTCGAACGTTTCTTCAGATTTTTGTTTAAATCTGATAGGTTAAGGGTCAAAATTGGTCCAGGGTGGCGTAGAATGACCCATATATGATTTTAGGACTAAAATAGTTCGAGCAAAGAAGGTATTCTATCATATGAAGAGACAGCCAATAACCAGATTTACATGAACATACATTTTGAGCAGACTTCTATATAAAATAACTGTTACAGAGCAAAAAATGTTGTTAACAATGGAAAAGTGATTATCTTGAAGGATAATGAAGATTTATTGGACGAAGGAGACACACCCTCAATGAGTAAACCTACAGGAATACGAAAATATTATCCATATTCCCACTGAAAACTATGACAAATTTTACGTGACGTGACAAAACTATGACAAACCCCAATTTTCCTTTGCCACTCATGGATAGACGCTCTACTTTTTCAATTTTAAGATGCATTCCATCGATATCTAACTAAAAATCTGCATGCATTTAATTCTTTGACATGCATTCTCCTAATATACGACAGAAAGTGTTACAGGAATGCTTAAGAGTACTGGGATGGGAGAGTTTACAGGTTAGGAGAAAAAGGAGCAGGCTATGTGGGATGTGTAAAATAGTGAGTGAGGAAAAAGCATGGGATGAATTTCGGAAGGACATAATAAAGGCAAACCTTGTGGGGAAATGTGATCACCAGTTCAAGATAAAGTGTCCATCGTAAAGGAGAAATGTAAAACAGTTTTCTTTCTTGAACAGGACCATACGGGACTGGAATGACCTACCAGCAAAAATATTTGACCCCTTCCCAAAAAAATTAATTGTGTATAAAAATAGGTTAAAGAAGTAGAGGGTTTCAAGATTTATTTTTTTACTTGGCTTTTTTAACTGTTACCATCAGGCCAATGGCCTAATTGAAACTTTTTGGTTATAATAATATAATAAAATATTTTATTTAGTTAAATTAAATATTGTCGTGTCCCTAGGGCCGGTCCGACTGCGCCACACGCGACCAAGTAAAGGGTTACCCATTTTCGAGGCGAAGTCACGCCCTTCGCCATCTTCATGGCTCGGCACATGACCAAGCAACGGGGTCAGGGAGTACTTTTCCATAGCACCGCAATATCTGGACTTGTGCAAAATATGAATTGACGCACCAACCTCAGTAACTAAGACAACTGAGTATTTACTGAACTTTCCCGATCCCCAGTCGACATGCGATCCATTCTGAGACTACTGAGCATCACAGCCCCGATTTTTGAAGGCCGAAGTCTAACTTAGTCTTATTATTGTTTATCGTACAATTCAAAAGGGTTCCCGATAATAAATCAACATTTTATTAAAATACAAGGATAAGTTAGGCTTCGGCCTTCAAAAATCAGGGCTGTAAAGCCCTTTTGGATAATAACTTTTATCGTCTGACCTGTTTTAAGTTTAGCATTTTTGCCTTGTACTGGATAAACAAATAGAATTATGCAAAAACTATTCGGCCCACAGCGCCCACCTTATGCACACTTTTGAAGAACAACAAACCTCACAACTTTTAGGCATTTTAATCGAATTTCAATTAATAATAATAAATTGATATATTAATCAATAAACTGATTTTCCACGTTTTTTTAGTTTTTTTCAATAACTTTTGAATAAATCATTCGATTTCAATCTACTAGGCACCATTCGACAGGTATTGCAATTTCGGACATTTCATTTTTCTATTACTTTTTCTCTATGACCCATACTTTTCCCAATAGGTTGGAAAAACAGATTTTCCGCCCAAATCGTTTCAAAAACAACCCGGAAGTGATTTGCAAAGTACACTAGATGTGAGCCCTTTCCTACTTCCCTCCACTACACTTTATGACAAAAACATAGCTACTCAAATTTTTTATATTTTTCTGGTACTTTCAATGTCAGTGCGGCACGCCAACAAGAAATGTATAAATTTAGTCTCAGTGAAAGAAAAAAAATATATCTCACCCTTCCAAACATACGAAAATCCCAGCCCCTTACCAGACTTCTGTCTGAGATGAATCCAAAAAAAATCCAGCCATTTTACATGGGAAATAGTTCGTGTAGGCACTCTAGAGTGACATTATTCAAAAAAGGAGGAACTTCCAGCAACTAGATCTCGTCAAAAATCACATAGTGTATTTTGTATTGTTTCTCAGCTATTTATTAAAATAAATCATATAGTCATAGCATTAATTTTTTCAGAATCACAAAAAAAGCCTTCTCATGTGAATAAATTTTATACCTCCAGCACGAAAAAAAAATTATTCAAGTTACAGACTTAAACAGATATACTTATTCAATTACTGAGGATTTCAGTCTAATTAAATATACACAACAATTGCACCATTATTATCACAATATTTACTTCATGCTAACTACACCTGCTGACATTAAAACGTGAAATTCGAATATGGTCTCCATTATGACTCGGGAACTATCACGCTCAAACTCCCTTAAGCCGTTATAAACGTCGATGGCGGAAACGGGGCACTATTTAAGTTTGTGCGCATATGATGGGAGTGTGAACCGGGGAATGCGGTAAAGCGGTAAACAAGAAGGACAAAAGCCTGGGTAACGGGGACTTAGAAGGAGGAAAAAGGACATTGGGGGGGGAGAAAGGATGAGGAGGATGAAACGGAACGTAAAAGGGTTTAAAGAGGAGAGTTTCGGTAAACGGAAAAAGAGGATGCTAGTATTTTTAGGAAGCGGACAAGAGTAAAAGGCTCGGGAACGATAAAGAGAGGGACACAGGGCGTGGTGAGGAGGCGAAGGGGTTTTGTTCGTCGATGTGCCGTCCTCTGGGGATAAGAATGGGCGGTAGGGTAAGGAAAACACGATTTTATACGCACCCTTCCTTCAACCCTTTCTTCCGGCCGGGGATCGAGTGGATGAGAAGCGATTATGTTCCGCCGCTGGAGAGAGAAGTCTGAATGGGGAAGGGCGGAGAAAATTCCAAAAGAACAACGGAATCAGAATGGTGTGGATCGATAAAATAATAAGGCACAATTAAAGTGCAGAAAACACTAGTACTTACTGACGTACCCAGCCTCTTTCAATTGTTTTATCCTTTTTTCCACCTGGTCCCCCAAACCGTACCGAAAAGCAAAAAAAAATTCATCAATTTTTTTCTTAATGCTATTTGAAACTTTGGAGGGGCGTCAGCGGTTAAAAGACAACTGCTGAGTTCAAAGAAGATACAAATCAGGAAATAATGTGAAAACATTTGTGCGAAGCATTCCTTGAACCAGAAACATGGACCATTGGAAAGGCTGACCAGAACTGACGAGAAACCTTCAAAATTAACCTAGTGATGGAGAAGGATGCTAGAGATCAAATAGATGGGATAAAGTTAGAAATGATGCAGTGTTCCGAAGAGTAGAAGAGGAAAGAACCATACGGAACGCCATACAGAAGAAAGTACCAGATGAATTGGACACACCTTGCGGCACAATGGGATTGTGAATATCATAATCGTAAGTAAAAAAGAGGGAAAAGTTATCAGAGGAAGACTCAGGAAAAAGTTCACGGACCAAATAAAGAGGAAAGTACATAGGAAGATCTACCAGGAAGAAAAGGGACCCAGGATTAGACAGGGAAGGATGGAGGGCTGCAGTCAACCAATCTTAGGATTGAACGACCAACCTCATGTTGAGCTTCAAGAAAATATGGCAAACATTATTTAGCTTGCATGTATGACACATTATTAAAGGTAAATTTTAAACGAAGAAGTATTTTATCGCTGCGTAGGGATATTCTCAACACGAACAAAGGGATACAATCACTACAAATCATAAAGTCGATATTCAGCCTCGAATTAGGATTTAGATTTTTTCAGTATCAGTATTGCACTGTAGAGTCCCGTGCGGCATTATCAGCCGATATAGTTGAGCGGAAGAACTGAAAAATACTTTCCCCCAAATTTGCTGAAATTCAGCAAGGTTTCCTTAACTGAAGTTTTACCAACTTTTAAGTAAAGCTAGAAAGCTTAAAATTTTATGCAAGGTAAACTTGCTGAAATTTAGCAAATTTTCCCGAAAATTTTAAGACTGAAAATTATTACATAAATTTTGGATGGGGTTATGCTAACAATAATAAGGCAACAACATAACTTCCAACAATATTCATTGGAAAATTAAAAATATGTGCCATCCAGCTTCAATTATTACTTTAAAAGCAAATGTAAAAGAGTACTGGATCAATTACATATCAAGACAAAAAATAATTCTTTTGCTCATAGGATTAGAAGTGGTTAAAAGAACAATGGCCAAGTTTACTTGTGCCCAATGACTTTATAATATTTTAATATGGAGGAGTTAATAAACTGACAAAAAAGGTTATTAGATTAAGGTAAAAATATCCAGCGAGACGCAGAGGAAGGGTATCACAATACCATTTCATCCAGATTTTTAGAGACAAATAATGTTTAGGTTTGCTGATGTCAAGGACTTACTTCAATCCAGGCATTTTGCTGAATTTCAGCAAGTTTTTTACAAAAAAAAGTCTTGAAAGTTTAAATCTGAGAACTTGCTGAATGTAAGACGTTTTGCTGAATTTCAGCAAGTTTTTTACTAATAGTCTTGAAAATTTTACTCCGAGAACTTACTGAGTTTAAGACGTTTTGAAGAATTTCAGCAAGTTTTGTTACCAAAAGTCTTGAAAGTTTAAACTCCGAGAACTTGCTGAATTTAAGACGTTTTGAAGAATTTCAGCAAGTTTTGTTACTAAAAGTCTTGAAAGTTTAAACTCCGAGAACTTGCTGAATGTAAGACGTTTTGCTGAATTTCAGCAAGTTATTTTACTAAAAGTCTTGAAAGTTTAACTCCGAAAACTTGCTGAATGTAAGACGTTTTGCTGAATTTCAGCAAGATTTGTATGAACTGAACTAGGTTTTGTGGTGAGGGTGGGGAAAAAAATAAATATCTCACTGTACCGTACAACCACTTACGTTTGAAGAGGAGGGTAAGACTGGGAGGATGGGAAGAATGGGCCATCAACGTCGAAGAAGAAAGAAATGTGATGAAACAGATATCTGTTAAGAAAGCCATGAAAAGGGGGGAAATGAAGAAGACGAAAGGGAGAAGAAGTGCGGCAGATGGGAGGAATTGATATCAAAGGGGTTAAACCGAGGATGAAGAGGGTGGCGAATTGCCGAAGGGGATTGGACAGCAAGAAAGAGAAGAGGGGTGAAAAGCGATTATGGTGGATAAAAGGGAATCCAATCTGACGGCTGGTGGGAAGGAGAACACGTGGAGGAAGAAAGAAAGGAACTGTCAGAGTAAACGCCTGAAGTAATTCCGAAAACCATATCACCATTTTATCCTAAACTAGACCAGCAAATGATTTATACGAAGAGGATTGCTTCAGACCAGGGGCCTTCTAATAGAAATAAGAACTGCCTCAGCAAATTTCAACAAAATATTATACCGTTTGATCCTCACATGAGCCAATGTGTGATGTCTACTCTCAGAATTACTTTATGCCAGGGATCCTAAAATAACCCGAATTTTAGCTCCATGTGATCTCGTTTTGAGAAGATCCAAGGTCAAAAATTAACATAAAAAGTTAGAAATTTACCAATACTGATAACTGTAGTGTTAATAATTGAAAACAAGTAGAAGGAATGAATATGATAAAAATCTTATTGTACGACGCCCCAGTTTTTTAATACCTGAATTTTACAAAATTAACAATAAACTTTTTCCTATTTGAGATAAAATTCTGAAACTTAAAATGGGAGGGCAAACATATTTATCAACCATAATAGTACTTTTGTTTACAAATTATCAAAGTCAGAGCTATACTCGAACACCGTCAAAAAACTGTACTTTTCAGTTTATACCCGTAGTAAAAAATATTAAAATGCGTTGAAAAAATTAAAGTTTACTATTAAATAACTATAAATCAAATGATAAAAACGATAATATGATTACTTTTCCTGTGTATCTTCTCGTTATTTTTTTATTTATTCCCAAACTCGATTTCACATAATTTCTTCACAGACAGTAAATACAGGAGTTCCGAATCGATGGCGGGGAAATGACAGTGGCATTGTAAGTCTTATGATTCCATTTCTGCATTCCCTGTAATAATTATGTGGGACTAATAACAAAAGGAAGTATAGAGGACTGAGAATTTTTTGCAGAAATGCAGAATCTTTAGAGCACATGTAACTCTTTATTTAAACGTGGGGAAAGGCACACGCCTTGCTTCCAGATTTCGTAAGGTTAAACCTTTGTTAAGGTAGTTAGAGTAGTGAAATATCATTTTGCTTAGAAATCAATGAATTTGATCTTATTTTAAAGAAAAATGTATCACCCTTCCCTTAACATAAAAAATTTAACCCCTTACTACATTACTTTCCGAGATATTTGCCAGAAAATACCAGCCCTTTTATATCGGAAATGGTGTCTATGCACTCCAGAGAGACTTTATATTAAAAATGAGGCATTTCCTACTCTTAGATCTTGTCAAAAAATCAACAAAGTGTAGTTTGTGTGTTTTCTCAACTATTTTTGAAATTTAATCGCATTATCACCGCAGTAAAGTTTTCGAGATCAGCATAAACCTTTTTAAATCCGTTTTGAAGGAGTTTCAAACGTACCGAGTGAAAAAAAATGAGTCAAGTTGAAGACTAACTTAGATATTTTCATTTCATCACTTACAATCTCTGTCAAGTAAAACTATTTTATTGCACCATAAATAATACAATAATTAATTCCTGTGTCTCACAGTTGGTGAAATTAAAACGTATTCATCGAGTATGGTCTCTATTATGACTGGGGAACTATCTCGCTCGCACTACCTTAAGCCTTAGCCTTAAGATTTATAAATGACAGGTTTTCATTAACCGTCTAGAGCGGGAAAGATTTTCATTTTTTTCATGATGTTTTCGTGTATGTGAAGAAAAAATTGTCCAATAAAAAACGGAAAAATGATAAATAAGGTTTTATTAACGGCTTCTAGGAATGTTTTACGGCTGTGTTTACCCTCATCTCCCGCCTCGTTCACTCTTTTATGATAAAGGTACTTTACGGAGGGTTAACCAGAAAAATTGGATTTCTGCACTCCCTTTACCAACAGTTCTTATAGTAGTTGATGTAGATCGCGGTCGATATGATGCAGAGAGGGTCGATCGGGCTCCGACGGTAGATGGTAAAAGGTTATACAAAGCAATTATTTTCTTAATGGATATGTATATAATAAAATTAATTTTAACCCTTCGTCGTTATTTGCCCCAATAAATGTGATAATTTTACAAATAAATTTTTATATCCTAGCTATTACCCTATTATACCCTACACCACTACGGGGATAGGGTATGTGTATTGATTTTGTCACAGCAGAAATAATAATAGTTCGATAGTAATACTATAATTAATAATATTAGTTCGATAAAAGCTTAAAGAAAAAACTATCCATGGAACATCTTTTTACGTTGATTTTTCCCTGAGATACGTGATTAGGAAAAATTAATGACAGTGAAAAACGCCATTCTGAAAAACAGCCGTTATTCAGCTGTTTTTCACATTTTCCACAAAATACTTGAAATGATATTCATTATTTCATTAGTCGAACGTTTCTTCAGATTTTTGTTTAAATCTGATAGGTTAAGGGTCAAAATTGGTCCAGGGTGGCGTAGAATGACCCATATATGATTTTAGGACTAAAATAGTTCGAGCAAAGACGGTATTCTATCATATGAAGAGACGACCAATAACCAGATTTACATGAACATACATTTTGAGCAGACTTCTATATAAAATAACTGTTACAGAGCAAAAAATGTTGTTAACAATGGAAAAGTGATTATCTTGAAGGATAATGAAGATTTATTGGACGAAGGAGGCACACCCTCAATGAGTAAACCTACCGGAATACGACAATATTATCCATATTCCCACTGAAAACTATGACAAATTTTACGTGACGTGACAAAACTATGACAAACCCCAATTTTCCTTTGCCACTCATGGATAGACGCTCTACTTTTTCAATTTTAAGATGCATTCCATCGATATCTAACTAAAAATCTGCATGCATTTAATTCTTTGACATGCATTCTCCTAATATACGACAGAAAGTGTTACAGGAATGCTTAAGAGTACTGGGATGGGAGAGTTTACAGGTTAGGAGAAAAAGGAGCAGGCTATGTGGGATGTGTAAAATAGTGAGTGAGGAAAAAGCATGGGATGAATTTCGGAAGGACATAATAAAGGCAAACCTTGTGGGGAAATGTGATCACCAGTTCAAGATAAAGTGTCCATCGTAAAGGAGAAATGTAAAACAGTTTTCTTTCTTGAACAGGACCATACGGGACTAGAAAGACCTACCAGCAAAACTATTTGACCCCTTCCCAAAAAAATTAATTGTGTATAAAAATAGGTTAAAGAAGTAGAGGGTTTCAAGAGTTATTTTTTACAAATAATAAATGTGATCATTTTACAAATAAATTTTTATATTACAATATTTAAAATGAGATCAGATAACCAATACGCCTTTTTGTATCATTTTAAGGTGAGAAATAGATACAAGAAAATGTTCGATAAACGATACACACTAAAATAAATTATCTAAAGATAATTAAATCGCATTTGCCGCCTAACACATTATTTTTATGAAATCGTTATTATCAAGGGGAACTTAAATATTGAGTGAATCTTGATGATTACGACGGTGTGTATGTGGTTTAACTTACTTGGTGAACAGTGGCCAAGATTAATGACATTATGCTAAATTACAGTCAATTGTGTGGTCTAAAGTAACATAATTCCGCAGGCGGTCAACCCGAGATTGAGGTATAAAACGTATCAGTTAGGAACAGAGAGTCTTACGGCATTTAGCCGTAAAATTACACTTGTTCGACGAAAGTGTTTCAAAAATCGTGTTTCAGTTGACTAATTTTATTCTTCAAAAAAAAAAGCTCCATGGAAAAATTGAGTTTACAAAGAGCACATAGCGGATACCCTGATGGCTCATAGTTAATTATTCTGGAAATAATACCGAATCAACACCACGAATTCCATCCCTACGACATCACGTTTCAATTTTTACAAATAAATGCTTATTCATTTGTGCGCTATTATTTATTTATTTATTTGAGTAATTGCTCACATACAGCATTTCTGCCAGTTTACAGTGGCGCAGTAACAATAAACACGTAATGTAGACGTAAACAAACAAACAAAACAAAGAGTGCACGATAAAATAATGCAAACAAAGCAATAAAGCAAAGGTGGAAAGGGGGGAAAGAGGGAGTGGTTTAGTTATTTCCCGAGAAATGGGACATGGCAAGATTGATGAATGAGTTGGAAGAGAGCAAAAAAGGGATCAATGTTATCAGGCAGAGAATTGAGAAGTGAGGAGAGACGGTAGTGAAGGGAACGCTTGATAAGGGATAGTCTAGGGATAGGCATATGGAGTAATGAGTGCGTACGTGTGGATCGACAAGGAACTCGGAAATTAATGGAGTAAAGCAATTCAGGACAGTCAATATTTGAGTTCAGAATGTTGTAAATAAATTTTAAATCGGTTTTGATTCTTTGATTGCAGGGATTGGGTATGGATGCGGCCAGCGTAAGTTATGTTTTGAAAAAATCACCAAGGTCAATAAATAATAACATAACTTAAGGAAAAGAGTTCTTATTCAGCTAGCATTCAAATAATAATCAAAATATGTTTAAAAGTTATAAACAAACATTTCTCACAGACATAAATTACCAAACCGAAGACCAGTCATGATTTTAGTGATTTTCCCTCGAGTGAAGAAGGTTGATAAGAAGAAAAAAGTCTTCTACTGGCCCGACATCTTTAGCCTAAAGTGTTTTTCAGCATTTTACATAAGGAGAGAGGGCATTAAATAAGAAATTTATCTCAGAGATACAATAAGGAGATCCCGAAAGACGACGATGCCATTCTCACGCAACAATGGACTCCTGAATAATCGGTTTCTTGCGTGGCCCAGAGAAAGACTGAAACGAGCTACTTACGCTGGCCGTATACGTCCTCGCCCGGCCATATTCATCCTCGTCTGCATACAAATTGGATCCCATATCTGTTGAAGTGGAACGCTCTCCAGCCGTTTGAAAATCGAGTATCGTCTGGAAAGGGGATGGAGAAGAATTTTTTTTACCCGAGATGTTTCCATAAGCCTCTCCCGACTATATTGGCAAAGCCCATCTTTGTGTATTTTTGCGTTGATTTTTTTTATTCAGAGTGAGGCAAATTGCAACAAAATGCTCTTGACTTACTTCGAGTGAGCATTTGGTGAAAATGATCGAATCCCAAGTAAAAGAGTGAAGTGGATATTTCGGAATTCAAGCAGAATATCATTCACACATATTTATAATTATATTCATACAATAATGCACATAATTTATGAATTGTGTCCCGAAGACATTGAAAAAATATGACGATACATTTACAGACATGGAAAATGAAGAAATAACAAAGGAAAATTAAATCACAATTGATTTATTGAACATCGAGGTGGATTTTGAGGAAGAATTGATGAGATTAGAATAGAATGTGTTTGATAATAATTGAGTAAAAACTCTATTTTAGATTTTGTCATTATATTTGACTTGCCTCTCGCATCCTTCATTTGGGCACTGTGCATGCTCATTTATTTACGAATTTAGACTAATCATGTACGGCTGAGCCTTCTATACTGGGCTATTACAGTCATAGTGTGGTTGATTATAGCTTATAATGTACTACACAGTTTACTATACACTACTACAATACACTACTGCAGTGTATGTAGTTGGCACAATGTAGAGGGCTCTTTTGTATGGATAACGCGCGCGCTCTCAAACGACAAAAATACGGCACATTTTCAATCTTTTCAAATTAAAATTATTTTGAAGCGTTTAAAAATCTTGGAGTGGAAAAATATAGCATCCTGATTGTGACTCGTATTCAGTTTGTTTTTCGAAAGAAAGTGTCTGATCCAACGAGGTAAATGTATAACACAAAAACGGAATCCAACAGTGTCATCTTTTGAAGTGGAGATGGCAAAAAATTGCATGAGTAATAAAAGAAATTCTACCAAATATTTCGATGAGAAATTTCAGTATTCCGCCGAACAAGCCGAAGGCATATCCCAACCTAACCCTGAAGCAACTCCTTTGCCGCGAACGATAACATTGTAGATGAAGCTTACACGTCGGCACCGAGCACAAACAGGTATGTGTATTTTAAAGCGGCAGCCAACTCGTCTAGTCCTCTCGAGGCATGACGCCGCAAAAAGAAGTGCAATGAAGGTAATTTGATTAGCCTACAACAACGCCCGCAAATTTGCCTCTCCCTCACATCATCTCCGAGACTGCGTTGGTAATTTCATCACGGAACCGTCGCTTTGAAACAAAACTTTTCTTCCGTCCTACAAGATCGTTTCTCGTGGTTCCCGCTCCATCCTTCCGGGGTTCACTGTCGGCGTCAAAATGATGTGCCACTGAACTTTGAAAATTTATATCTCTATCCCTGAAAATGCTAGGGTAAAATTATATGCATCACTTTAAAGATAATTTTATTGTTATTTAAGCTACATTTTTGATTGCACAATAAAACCAAATATGTACACGTACCAACATTATCTAGTCCTACAATTTGCACAAAATAAAATAAAATTAAAGCCAAGGCAAATGTTTTAAGTTTTTTTTTAAGTTTATATGATCCATTATCTACACAAATGTTGTTATTTGTAAATGTTAATAATTTAAAAGTTGCCCAGCTGGTCGGCGCCGCAAGGCGAACGGTCCCACGGAGGCAATGCCGTTGAGCGTGGGGAAGGCGACCAAGCCCCTTCGACTCCTCCTGTCATACTACAGCGCAAGAAATACAATGAACATAGCCCACTCCTTGTGTATTTCTAATGCTCCCCACCCCACCCGATGCTTGCTGAATTATGATGACGGAGGATGTCAATTGGACAACTGTCTCAATTAGGCAACTTCCAATCAGGCTATTCAAAATCGAAGGAGTAATGAAAAGGGAAAAGAAAGCGAACCTTAATTTTAGAGTGAAATACAAACGCCGGCAGAATAGAAGAGAGTGAGACATAAATACATATATGTATATGCTTATGTTTACCATCAATGTCAAAACGATGTCTTAGCATCCCTCTTCTGTAAAATTATCATTACAAACGAGACTGGAAATTTTTGTCGTTTTTTTTCGATACACTGTAAATGTTTCAGGGGACAGAATGTCCAAGAACTTAAATAAATAAATGTATGTGTGTATGTATGTAAGTAAGGGACCAAGCGTAAACATCTCTTCGGAGCAGCACCAATCAAGGATTGATGCCTAGTCGTTGAGTGCGTGAGTGCGAAAGGAGCCGGAAGAAAATAACGCCTGCAATGGAACTGGAGAAGAAGAAAGGGAATGGCAGAGGAGAGGTGACGAAGGGAAGGGAAGAGGAGGAGAAGGGAGAGTGAGAGAAGTAGATGGGAGATAAAAAGGACCAATAAAATGGAAGCGAAAATTGGAAACGGAAGGTGAGGAGCAGGGGATGGGAAAAAGGATGAGGAATGAATGGTCTCCCACGTGGGGAGTTATATGTATAGAGAGGCCCGAGGGAGCGGAGATGGGGTCAAGGGATAAGCAAATGCACAAGGGAGACAGTTCAGAGGGAGAACTCGGAAAGAGAACCAGCAATCAAATTTAAACCTTCATCAGATGACAAGGCAAACAAGCAGGGAGGGAACAATGCTTTTCCAAGGGTCGCGGGGATGAGAGAATTCAAACAAACTAAAACATACTTATCATCGCAAATATACGTTTCTGTATTAAAACGGATAGAATGACTTTAATAATCCAACCGGTCTCTCTATACCCAAAGTTGGCCCGATTCCCAGAGGTAAACACCTCCCGCAGGCCTTCAAACATGCATTTTAGCCGTACCGCGCAAGGAAATATTAATCCAGCTACATTTACAGACGGACATGGAACGTCTTCAAATACGGGAGACAATTAATGCAACCCGCGAGTCGTGTATGCACCGCTCTGTTTCATTCTGAGCAGACCATATGATTGCATTAGAATGAGAAAACTTTTCGCTACTATACTTCCCAGAAATAGAATGAATACGGAAATTTGGAACATTGAACGTCTAGCCAGTCAAATTGGATGCCTCGGTCTTCTCAATAGCGAGAAGTCCTCAAAATGTCAAATACCACCGGTATACCCTCTTCGCTGCTGAAAATTATCCTACTTTCATAAATATTTTGTTCAGACACAGGGACCATATGAAGTTATACGTAGAGAAAGCAAAAAGTTATTAGATGTAATTGCTGAAGTATTGCATGACATCAGGAGTATTTAGATTGACAAGGATGGATACTTTGGTAATCTTATTAGTGTGAAATACTGCTTTTTCAACGGCTAAAAAAATATGTACATATATCTCAAATTTAAAGGAAAATTGTTCTTTAAATTTGATAATTTTTCACCAAATAAATAAAATTATCATATTTATTGGTTGCTCAATCCTAAGATTGGTAGACTGCAGGCCTCCACCCTTCCATATCCAATGCTGGTTCCCTTTCTTCCTGGTAGCTCTTCCCATGTACTTTTCTCTTTATTTGGTCCAAGAACTTATTCCTGGGTCGTCTTTTGGGGCTTTTCCCTCTATTTTGCCTTCAATTATGTTCTTCACAAACCGACTGTGTCTCTGGGTGTGTCCAATCCATCTGGTTCTTCATTTCTCTATGGTGTTTCACAAGGTCCTTCCCTCTTCTACTCCTCCGTGCACGACATCATTTCTTATTTTGTCCGTCCAATTTACCTTTAGCCTGAGGCCTCCGTCCATTTTATCTTCAGCCTATCTCCTCCAGCACCAAGGTTTGAAGGCCTCTAGTCTGTTCTGGTCAGATTTTCCAATGGTCCATACTTTCGATCCATAAAGAGCCACGCTCCACACGAATGTTTTCACATACTGTTCCCTGGTTTTTAGTACTATCTTCTTTGAACACAGCTGTTGTCTATGCCCAATTCCCATGAACTCCTTCTTAAATTGGGCTACTCTCAGCTTGATGGCCGTCGAACCTCGCTTGTCCCATATGAGGGTACTTCCGAGAGAGTTGAAAGAATCCACTTGCTCAAATTTTTCTCCTCTCAGCGTGACTTCAACATTCAGCTTCTCCTTTCCCCTCACTAGGATTAGATTTTATTATCAAATATTTTTTAAATATTTTATTAGTTTACGTTGTCGGATACATCTTAACCTTTCTATTATAATTATGTTTTTGAATATGACACTGTTGGTCAAAGTTTTATTCCTCAAAGAGATACATTTTGAATTTGTAGGAAATATTTTAACTATGATTACACCATCCATACTTGAATACCTACCGATATCTTCGTCACGGTTTGCCACTTCTTCCTCGATACTCGGTGATTTTTCCGGGAATTTCACACATTTTTCCTCTGGCTATTCTAAAATTGCATCAGCAGACAGCTCCAGTCAAGTAGTATGGTGAACTAGTATAGTAAACCTTTCCACATATGAATGCACTGATTCACTGAAATAGTATGCTTAAGTTACCCATCACAAGCTAATTATGGTATACGACAAATTAAAAAGATATTTTCCGTAGTTCACAAAGAAAATTTCACCGCAATTAGACAAGTAATAGTCACCTAAACATCGCTTGCTCAATTTTCGTGATTTTTTTCGCCGTGGCGTTAACATTGGAAAAACACAAGTAGATGTAAAGAACTTCGTACCACCGAAAAAGGCACTGTCTTCGAAAGAAATATCCAAGGATGAGTACACCAGGGCAATATTAGACGGCAAATATCCAAGCTTTCGGGAACCCTTTATTTGGTCGGTGCAATTTTCGTTTGCGTTAAGATTTGCGTTAAGCATTCCTTTCGCGTACTCATTAGCAATATGTGTAGATAAAAAGGAAAAAAAAGGCTTGTCACTGATATTTTTTCTCGGCAATTTAATGCAATTTTTACACACAACACACATATAGCCTTATGACACTTGGCATATGTTTAGAAATTATTTGATGACATATGTGCACATTATCTCCGAAACATGGAAACGTACTTTTCAAATTATTATACTGGTTCCCATTAAATAGACAACGTATTCGTTTTTGCTTAGTTTTCGCTTAAATTTCGAATACCGCCGTAAGAGCCGTAAACCATAAAAGTCATAGCAATGGTTTAATAGAAACGCAACTTTTAAAACAAAATTACTACATCACTTACGTTAGAATATGTATGGTTATTTACATTGAATAAGTAGAATAACATAAAAGAAATATTGTCATCGACTTACTTGTAAAGTTGTAAAAATGTGTACTCAACGATTCACAATTTGTTCTCCAAATATCTTAAACTGGATTTCCACATACGAGGAAGGAGGGCCGTAAAGGATACTATCTCTATTGAAGATTTACGGTAGTTTAAGCAAGAGAGTTTATCTCCAGTCATAGCAGACACTATTATTCGAGCTTTATTCTTCTATGTAAGCAGTTGTAACAATATTGAAGTAAATATGAAATTATTTAATTACCAAATTATGTCTGTCAGTCTTTCACTTTACTAGGGGCGCAGAGAACGCTACTAGGAGGTGTATTTTATAATTTCGCGCCGGAGGGATGATGTACTCCCAACCGCAAGGAGCTTTTTAGCGAGTTTTAAAAAAGAATAAAGTGATTGGCTTCATTTATAAGTACTTGAGAAAGATTACGAACCACACGCTTATATATCCTCAGGCGATTCATATGTAATTAATTTCTTAATTTTGTTCTAGTGTGAATTCATCCCATGAAATGAGGCATCAATTTTTTTTTAGAAAATACCTTAATCGAAATTTGGAAATTAAGGTTAATTTCACTTTAGTTTGGTTGAACAGATCTTTGTCATTACGACACCAAATTCATTGAATTTTTTGAGAATTTATATGTCTTCCACGAATCACCTTATGCGCCGGAAAATGGGTTCTGTTGAGAACGAAAACATTGATAGCAAATTCATTGGAGTCAAAGAATATATTAATTAAGCGCGATTACTCGAATTTAATTCATTAATGTAACCAAAAGAAGGACTTGTCAGGGGTTTTCTCATAGGCATTACATTTGCGCGTGGATGAATTCCAAACACATTATGCTACTGGTGGAAAAGGCAAAACGAAAATGTGAACCATCTGGAAACTGAAGACCGTACAATGTTAAATACAAAGTCAATGGTGTTTTCATTAACGATTGATAACTCCAGTTACAATTTGTAATATGAGATTGTAGCTAAACAAATCTATGATGAGCCTGGAACAACGGATACAAAAAATAAACCAAAAATGCTAAAATTGAGGATGTAAGAACTTATGAACATTGTGTCCCGTGACCTTGAACTCACTCTATGAATGGCAATAAACCAGGTTAACTGATTTATGAGTAATGATTTAAATCTGAATACCTGCAAACATGCACTCAAATTCGAATTTTTGAATTTAAAACCTTCAATAAAGTTTTTAAGTCAATGAACAGTGCATTGATTACACAGGTCTGCCAAAAAATTTTTTTCAAGAGCTGTTTTAGTTATTCCACGTGATATTTATGCTTTTGGATGCGCTTCGAATTTTTGAATTTAAAACCTTCAATAAAGTTTTTAAGTCAATGAACAGTGCATTGATTACACAGGTCTGCCAAAAAATTTTTTTCAAGAGCTGTTTTAGTTATTCCACGTGATATTTATGCTTTTGGATGCGCTGAATTCAAAAATGACCTCCGTTTTGTCCTAGGACATTGCGTTTTTTGACAGTTTAGGTAGCTATGTTAAAAAAGGTAATACCAAAAATAACTGAAAATGGTCTCGTAAAATTAATTATTTATTAAACATTTTGCATGAAAATCATTTTTATAACTGAAATGAGCTTATTAACACACGCTAAATCAATTCCTCTTCCCTGTGAGGCTCCTCTTACTACATTTTCACTTGCGAGTAGCATCTGGTATGTCTCTCTGAAGTGTCCAACGGTAGTAGTATAATTATCATTATACAGGGCTGATATAGCTGGGGACCAAGGTGTATAGAGAGAGGTGTATCTCTCTATTCACTTTGGCTGGGGACATCCTGCGGTACCTTATTGGAACGCATAAAAAAAGATGAATTCACTCCGTTACAAAACGAATCGTCATGTTACGTTCAGAAAATGACTGTTTGCTAGTTTTCATAAATGCCAGCTGAAGTTTTTTTTCTTAACTCACCATTTAAACGACTGACGAGCATATTTTGGCGCCCAAAAACACAAGGGAATCCAATATGTGTTACAGGGAAACCCCTCTGAACTTTGAATGCGCTGCGGCACAAAGTTCACGAAGTGTAAAGGCGACAAAGTCAGTGGTTTCATAAAAGAGGGAGGGAAAGCACGGGGTGGGTGGGTGGGTGGGCGTGGAATGGAGATTAGGCGGTCGGGAGAAAGTGGAGTGGAGGGGAGGGGGGGGGATGTTTTTGGCGAGGAGAAACTGAGAGGACCCGAGGCGAAGATGGCGGAGGATTTTAAAGGAGATGGGTGCTCGAGGGAAACGGTTGGCGCCGTCCGAAGAAGAAAAAAAAATATATATAGGAACGATTCTGCGGCGGAAGGCAAACGCCGAAGAAAAACTCGATATCCGGAGTAGGGGAGGGATGCACGACCACTTCAGGAAAGAAAGCACGGAAGATAATGGAACGCTAGATTAACAGTCCGGGCTGGCTCGATACATATTGCCCGATGCCGGCATAGCATATCTGCCAGAGGGATTTTGCGAGGAATTTGTTTTGGAAAACCCTATTATTTCATACATATGATTGTAGACGATTGTGTTTTGTGGAATTTAGACATAGTAATAGAAAAATGACAAGGCTGGTGTCTTAACACCCCTTGCCACACGCCCATGCGGCTGCTTGCAGGGTAGTATGTAGATGTAGATAGTATCTTCATAATATGTTATGCCAAGGGGCATGTAACACAGAGCCATCTAAATTGCGCCAGCTACACTACTTGATAGTGTTGCCGATGCAATGTAGAGGACTCTGCATGTAACTTTGTTTTACTGGTGACGAAACCTCCAGAGACAGCTTTAGAACACAATGAAAAAATGAAGGTTAATGAAAAGTGACTTAGTAATTTTCCACACTTTTCATTAAAATACCGAACCGATTTCGATTTTACTACATCATATTTATTAATCGTGTGCTAAGTACCGGCACGATGGCTTTATATACGTACGAGAGGATAGGAGGCGGGGTTTGGAGAGGAAATAGGATCATTGGGAGGAGAGGAGAGGATTACGCTGCTTAACAAAGCGAGGATACTACCAGAGGAAAGCGTAAAAACACGAGGGCGGCCTGTAATGATAACACTTAACTTTGTTATTCCACATATCTTCATTGTTTACCACCCGGGTTTCGACGTCCATTGTCATCCTCAGGTAAAGAAGGTAGTCTTCTTTACCCGAAGATGACGTCGAACGTCGAAACCCGGGTCGTAGAAAACAAAGATATGTGGAAAACAAAGGAAAGTGTGATCATTACAATGTTAACAGGTTCCACAAAGTTACGCCTGATACTACCATCTACAACAGCGTCTATTATCCAAGATAGGGGGAGAGGCTCAGTAAAAAGTGGGGACAATCTGTCAGGAATAAAACATGTCTTGTCTATAAACATGTCTTAAATGCTGAGCAATTTCAAATTTTTCTAAAATATCCAAATGAACACCTTTGTCACAGAAATATAAAATAGCCCGACTCCACCCCCTTATTCTCCCCATACATATATAATGCCATCGCGCCTGCCCTTAACCCACGGCCTCTGAAGACAATGTTGTAACATCGAAACCGGTTAGGTATTTAAACAAAAAGTGTGGAAAATTACTAAGTCACTTTTCATTTACCTCCATTTTCTCATTGTGTTCAAAAGCTGTCTCTGGAGGTTTCGTCACCAGTAAAACAAAGTTACATGCAGAGTCCTCTACATCGCATCGACTACACTATCAAGTAGTGTAGTTGTAGTGTAGCTGGCGCAATTTAGCTGGCTCTGTGTTACATGCCCCTTGGCATAACATATTATGAAGATAATATCTACATCTACATACTACCCTGCGAGCTGCCGCATGGGCGTGTGGCAACGGGTGTTAAGACACCAGTCTTGTGAAGATGTAAGGGATAAAGTTTTGGGGAGGAGAAATGGTGACGTGTATTATTGGAGTGTATTTAGTGGGGCTAAGTTTTTATTGTAATCCCTTTTTGTGCGCGGAAACACTGAGTTTTTGTAGCTATCAGTTCTGAAATTTAAAGAAGTGGTCAAAACCTTCTCTAATTACACCTTTTTTTTCTCAGATATAAACAGAAAGGCCTGTGATAAGTACCCGATGATAAAAGCTGACCTTAAACGCGCCACCAAAGTATAGCGCTCAGTTTTCTCCTTCGAATAATTCATGATATCTGCCAATCCGATATTTGACAGATTATTGGTGTTTCCTCTCTATGATTATAACGCTCCATCTTTTTTCTAATATTTTATGCTAACTGAAGTTACCGACTTTGAATAAAAAAAAACCATAGAAAGATAGAAAGAAAACCATAGGCCTCCATAATTTTTCTTCGAAGCTAGCGTAACTAAAGCCGGATATCCCATCCATGTACAGCGTTGTACAATCAACCCAAAGAAACGGAAGGCAAAAAACTGAAAAGGCATAGGAAGCCTTAGGAGCGTTTTTTAACATTCCAAACACTTTTTTTACCACACACAAACAAGAAAAGAGATAGGAGCATTAACGAAGAAAAACCTTTTTATTAAAACTCGCTCGCATAACACACTTTAACTCCACAAATACAGATAATAAGCGAGAGTAATAGAGGGAAATGCCCTCAAAATTCATGGATTGGAAGTCTATTCTATCCATCATTAAAATATTAAAGGATATATCCGTTTTTTCAGGTCACATATAAATAATTTAAACAGAAAATTGTTACTTAAACGACCGTACAGCCTCCATCTCTTTGCCGACTATGTTCTATCTATGTTCACTGCAGTCACTGACTTTGAATAAAAGAGGATAGAGAGAACATCACGACCTCTCCGTTAATTTTCTTCGAAGCTAGCGCGACTAAAGCCAAAAATTCCCAAGGGTAGAGCATCCAAAACAGGTCCAGCCGCATGTGTGAGTGACCTTGATACGGTATGAGCGGCACGCTTTGAGCCTTCGAATTAGACATTAAATTACGACGGTAGAATTTGGGCGTGAATTACCTTTGATGCAGGGGTACAGGGAAATAAATCTTAATTACATAGCGGATATGGAAATGAACCAATTATACCTAATTTGCCGATGGAAATTCAATGATGGAAGATTTAATTTATCGGTGAATCATACTCTGATGATTCATAGTTATACTCTGGAGAGGAAATTCCTAGTCTAGATAGTTTTGCTGGAATTTAAAGTAGCCCAAGGGCGCCAAAAAAAATCCCGCCAGCAACTTTTAATTGCATTAATCGTTTCGAGTCACACTTGTCATTAATGGCTGGTGATTAATGCATTCCATTCATTAGCTATGTGACGCATTAATATGTCATTTTTAGCCAGCGTTCCATGATCTGCAATTTACATCCGAACTAAAAACAGCTCCATCAAAGGTTTTATACGTGGAATCAGGATTTTTTTTACTTTTCAGAATAATATAATCTCGAAAATTGAATAGATGAAGCACTTTTGATTCAAGCACCGATGCATTTATGCAGGAAACATTATGCGAAAATAATTGTGCGGAGTTTAGCACTCTATGGATCGGAAGCATGGACCATTGGAAAAGCTGATCAGAGTGACTAGAGGCCTTCGAAACCTGGTACTGGAGAAGGAAGCTGAAGATAAAATGGACGGATAAAATAAGAAATTATGACGCGTATCAAGGAGTAGAAGAGGAAAGGACCATATGGAACGCCATAGAGACAAAACAAGATGGATTGAACACACCCTAAGACACAATTGGTTTGTGAGGGACATAACTGAAGGTAAAATAGAGGGAAAAGTCCCCAGAGGAACACCCAGGAAAAAGTTCATGGACCAAATAAAGAGGAAACTACATACGAATAGATACCAGGAAGACTAGGGGAGGGTGAATGGCTGCGGGCAACCAATCTTAGTTTTGAACAATAGGGTGTTTCGAAAAAGGGCTTTTCTCGCAAATCGTTTCCCGAGGGGGGCCAAACCTAATCTTTTACTATGACTAGGAAGTACGCACAAGGTTATTGCGCAGGGTTGAGGCTTTCCACTCTAACCTGACAAAAAAATGAGTTTTTACGCACATTTTCAGGAATTAACGACTTTTTAAGGGTTTTTCCTCCATAGTTCTTGAAATAATTTTTAACTATTTAATAATTAATAAAATAACTCGGTAGTGGATTGAGATATGATATTGAATTTATGGTAGTTTGAGCGGCGTATCACCTTCCATAAAACTCGACAAATTTGGCCTCATTATGAAGCAAAAGATATCAGCATTTCAATGATAATCGACCGTTATCCACATACGGAATAAAAATTCTAAATACTTGTTAAAAAATCAGTCATTTTTCCAAGGGAAATGTTACTAGTGCGCACTCAAATAGGGGAATTTTAACTTGAAAAATGTAGGACTTCTACCTCATAGATCTCGTCATAAATAATAAATTAGCAGTTTGAATGATTTCTTTTGGCTATATAAAACTAAACGTGTAAACCACCCACAGCACTAAAATACTTAGGCTGTCAAGACCTCTTCATCGTACGTTATGAAAAAAATGACTTACGTTAACAACTTCAGCTAAAAAATCAAAATGACTTGGTATTTTTTCCAAAAGTTTTATTTTGAAAGACCGGTCTCTACGCATAGGTGACATCTTCAGGTTCACATTTCTAGTACGGTACCGAACTTAAGGTAGAACCTCTACTACAAGGACCTTCGATAACATGCCCTGATATTTTCATATATTGCAGAGAAATTATGCCTTAATCGATCTGTGAAAAAATAATTGGGGGTCATCGGCCATTTAGCGCTGATAACAGGATTTGAAAACCGTAATTTTCTGCCTCGAATTACAATGCTCTTATGGCGGAATGTAGTCGTCCCTCACTTCAACATTTTATTTCTCAAGATTTTCCTCGACAAGGCTACCTCAAAAACGACTATATGGTGATTAAATAATCAACGGATACAATATATTTTTTTCAGGTTATCTTATTGGCCATTTAATGCATATATTTATGATTTAAAATCGATGAAGAGTCTTACTTCCGTTCTGTAGCCGCCATATTGAAACAAACTTGGCAACTATGTTCGAGGAGTAAACAAAAACATTGGCCCCATCTATGCCTCACGTCACGATTGCTGACGATTTACTATACACCAAAATATGTAATTTATCAGTGTTGCTTACTTAAAGAATACCTATAAGCGCCCAAATTTTATTACACATACGAATTATCATAACCACAATATCATATATCTCTTAAAATAGTAACCGTATCGCTTTAAAAGCGACAAAAAAGGTCTTCATTGCTACTTGCGAGGGTTTATCAGTTCTTCAAAATGCTACTTCAAATAGTTTTAAGTTTATTTCGAAAACTATACATCGTTTTCAACTTGCAGAAAATACTTGTTGGCATAGAAATTCACCATATCGCGCATAATATATTTCATCAGCGATTTAATTGAAAATAAAAGTCGATAATAAGGTTTAGGTAAATGAACGAGACGAAGCATATTGCTAGTAGGTACCTACTATGTAGTGTTTGGAAATACTATTTCGTGAACGTACTAATTAATCGAATATTCTCCGATGTAATTCTCCGAAAGTATAAAATAGAATCTCGTAGGGAACTCCATCAAATGTTCTGTTAAAAATATTACCACATAATTGTTCTAGTTATTCCGGAAATTAGTAGTTTACTCGTATATCCGATTCATTAGATCCCACTTATTAAGCGAGACAATAGTCAGTTAACTTAGTTGAGTGGTCATAACTCCCTGAAATGGATCTGCACCTACCTACATATTCACTATTGACAGGTTTCAGAGATTTCCACTTATAGATGCGTTGGAAATGAGTTTTAAGTTTGCTTTACAGGTACCACTATTTTTCACTGCCCAACCAATCTACTTTGATAATTTTTCCTAAGGTCCATTTAGTAGAATTTGAGAACTCAGCAGCAAGTACATTTATTCATGAAGTCATTGCAGGAGGATAATAATTAGGAAGCATTTTCGAACAATCCGAGACAGCTAAGTGAATGTAAGTAAGCTTTGGGTTGGCTTGAGATTTTGATGTCAAGACAGTTGTTACAACGCCGCAAGCTCTACATGTCATATCCCATTTACATGCCAGTCCGATGAGATTTTCTTCAGTTATATAATTTATTGATAAAATTGAATCACACTGCGTACAAATCATCTGCTTTGCCAAAAAATGTACGTCTACGATTCGGCATCCTTCAACACATGCACTCGAAGAGTTGATTGAATCGCTTTCGGCCACATTCCGTTTCCTTAGATTCTCCAAGCTCTTAGCCTTACATTTAGACACAAATTTGCCTCTAAATCGACTTGATGAAGCCATCACTTTAGCCCTAAAATACAATTAATAATTTAAGGCTAAGTACACTGGCTAAAATCACTTCCGTGTGCGTAGTCCAGATGATGCCAAGGTCAATAACGGGAGAGTAGGGCCAAACGAAGGTGCGAGGTCAATAATCAATCAGTGCGGGTAGTCCAGGAAGTGCCAGGGTCGGTATCAGGAGAGTAAAAATCAAAGTCCGAAGAAAGCGAGGTCAAAATAAATGCAGAAACACCGTAAACAAACCGAATCACACGAGTCAAACAAGTGGATAGGTATATTCCGTTTTCTACCACCAGGTGGTCCCACAGAAAAACAACGAAAAGGGAATTACAACGTTGTCGAGTTCATTGTCAGCAATTATACATAATACATTTTTTTAAATTACGTTTACATTAAAAGAGCAAAAGCGCTCACTAGTTCTATTGTTTTAATTCATCCCTAATTTTATAATTATGAAGCTATACTGCCGTTCCAGAGAAAATTTTTAAATTCCTCTGAGACATGACGTCAATAAAGCTATTCTTCATATCACAGGATTACTTCATTTTGAATACAATTCATGTACTGTATAGCTATGCTGATTGATTGAAAATTATTTTTAATTATAATTAATAACATATTGAGCCATTTTATCTTGTTGCTGTCGAGTTTATCTATGTAATGAAAGCAGTACCTCGAAGCGCAGGTTTAAGGTAGTTGGAACGAGATAACTCCCCAATCATAATGGAGACCATAATCGAATTATACGTTTTACTCTCAGCAACACAAGAAATCATGAATTAAAAAGGGCATTATTAATGCTGCAATAATTTACTTTAAAATGACTGAAATTCTAAGTAATTAAATAAAAACATCTATCTAGGTCTTTAACTTGACTCATGTTCTTCGTGCGGTACGTTTAAGACAGTTTGAGCGAAATATTATTTTACCTAGAAATCAATGAATTTGATTTCATTTTTAAGAAAAATATTTCATCCTTCAAATGACACCAAAAATTTAACCCCTTATCACATAACTTTCGAAATAATTTGTCGAAAAATACCAGCCATTTTACATGTGAAATGGTACGTGTATGCACTCCAGAGAGACATTATTTACAAAATGAAGTATTTATAACACTTAGATGTCCTATAAAAACTAACAGCGTGTAGTTTGTATGTTTCCTCAACTATATTTTTTTAATTAATCGTATTGTCACCTCAGTAGGTTCTTGGGTATCACAAAAAACCCTTCGTTTTGAAGGAGTTTCAAACGCACCGCATGAAAAAAATGAGTCAAGTTGAAGACTTATATACATATTTAAATTTTATTACTTACAATTGCTGACATACGAAAGTATATTTTGCACCATTAATAATGCATTATTTTATTGATGTGCCCTACAGCTGGTGAAATTAAAATGTATAATCCGAATATGGCCTCTATTTGACTAGGGAACTATCTCGCTCGGACTCTCTTAAAACTCCTTCGCAACGGAAGGTTTTATGCTATTCGGAAAAAAATACAGTGGTGACAATATAATTCATTTTTCAATAAAGTCGAAAAACATACAAACTACACCCGTTTATCTTTTTGATGAGACCTAGGTGTTATCAATTCCTCATTTTTCGAACTAAGGTCTCTCTGGATTGCATACATGTACCATTTTCCATGTAAAATGGGTGGTATTCTTCGTTACAAATCTCGGAGAGTAGTTCGGTAAGTGGCTGATGTTTTTATACCTTTGGAAGGGTGAGACATTTATCTTAAAAATGAGACCAAATTCGTTGATTTATTGGTGAAATGGTATTTCGCTTAAACTATCTTAAGAGCGGGAGGAGGAAGGCGATTTTACATATTCTGCAGCGGCCTTGAAATATATACCTGAAGACTTTGCACATGCAATGAAACCGGTCGTTCAAAATAAAATGTAAAAAAATTAACAAGTCATTTTGGTTTACCATACTTGATTTCCACGAAGTAAATCCAGTAACCATCTAACCTTAGACTGAGTGTTCCAGATATTATAAGCAAATTTTTTGCGTAGTTTGGATTACAATTATTATTTCATGCTTGCGGTGGTTGCTTAAGTTTTAAAATAAAGAATTATGACTTTCTCGACCATAAAAATATAGATATTAATATGATTCTTGAATATTTGGTGATTATGTATTCAACTTATAACCAACGTTTCGCCAAATATATTGGCATCTTCAGGACTTTGCAACACAAAACAAATTTAATTCACTTATGACAACAGTCGAAAAATCATATGTGTGTCTTTGTTTTGTGTTTCAAAGCCCTGAATATGCCAAAATATTTGGCGAAAATCTGACTGTGAGTTAAATATTTGTTGTTTGTACGACATTTTTTGTAAAACTGCTTTATTTTTTGGCAAGCAGTGGTGGTTTTTTTTGGGGATAACCCGTGTCAAGATTTAAAAAGCCAATGTTCCTTCTCCTTTGCCGGAGACCTCATCAGGGCTGAATGACCTAATTGCCTTTGTTGTGCATCAATTTATATCGTCACGGTGGTGCAAGAGGGGGAGAGGGTGGGTGTTGGTGTAGTCTTCTGGGCGTCGCTCTTCTTTCTAGAAATTACTGGAAGCCATGATTTACTTATTTTTTGTCCCTGGTCTCTATTGAAATTCTCGTTATGCTTTTTAATTTCTAATGCCTCCCGGAAGATTCTCGTCTTGAAATGTTTTTCTGTGGCGAGAATTTTTGGGTTCGTGACGTCAATGGTGTGCCCTAGGGCGGCATGTTCTGCAACTGCTGATTTATCGGCGTAGCCCAGTCGAATTGCCGCAGTGTGCTCTTTGACTCTTGTCTTTATTGTCCGACCAGTTTCACCGACGTACACTTGATCACATATGCTGCAGTTCAATTGGTATACTCCCTCTGTTTCCATTTTATCTTTTTCTTTCACATTTCTGATAATATCCCTTAATTGTGTGCGCGGCTTAAAGATGGTGCTTATTTGATGCCTTCGTAATATTCTGGATATTTTGTCCGTGATTCCTCTGATGTATGGCAGGAAGGCTTTTTTCCGCTCCTCGGTCTTCTCTTCGTCAAGTTGTCTCGATTCTCGTCGTCTTAGTTTACGGGAGATGGTCATCCTGAATTCTCTTCTTCCATATCCATTCTTAATTAGAATTCACGTCAATTTGTTTAACTCTTCGTCCCTATGGTCTTCGTCAGTGAGAGTGATGGATCGGTGGATCATTGTGGTCATCACTCCTTAGATTTGTGCCGGATGGTGGTGTGAACCGGGAAGGAGATACCTGTTGGTGCTGGTTGGCTTTCTATATACCGAATAATTTTAATAATTTGCTTTATTTTTTGCATTTTTTCAAGCCAAAACGGTGGTATTTTTTACACGCTTGATTTTTGTTTGCATATTTTCACATTTTGTAAATTTTGGTTCAATGTGTCCTTTTCCACACATTATGATTCTGAAATTAGCCTAAAAGCAGGCTTAATGCCTTATAGGCTAATTTACGTCCTTATACAGACAAAAGAACTAAAATGATGCATGTATGGAAAAATAAATATATTATTTTTAATACTTTTATGAGCAAACATTCAAGAATCTTATCATCATTTAAAATATAAACTTAGGAAACGATTTCTATTACGACTAGGGAAGGAATTACGCTCAAATCTCCTTTAACAAAGAAATGAAAAACGCAACTTTACATCCACGGCATCCTTACGGGAAACTACGCCGCAATTATAAAGAGCGAAGAAAAAGTGAAAAAGATACCTATTAATATGGACGAGCTACTTCGAAGTGGGCGGGCTCTCCTTCATTCACTGTTTTTTTTCCTCCCTCCTCCGGCCGCCAGATAGCGGCGTCCAAATGGCTAAGCGGGGGCGAGGTCAATTGAGAGGCGGCGGTGGCGAGGCGAGCCTCCCAGATGCGGGAGGAGAGGAAGGGTGGAGAGGGAGGATGATTTCAAACTGGTAGAGAGTAACCACGGGTCATCATCCCGCAAGGCCAGAGTCAGGGCGACCGCCTGAGCAAGCAGCTGGACTCCTTGAGCTGCCGAAGAACATACATTTCCATTTAATTTTAAAAGTAGATAATACATGTAGTGAACCGAGCTCGTCCCCCCCCCCCAACCCTGATACTAAAAGAGTTAAAATAAAAAGTTAAGAGTAAATTTTTTTTTCGGATAGGATGTTTAATCCTTACCCAATACGAGGCCAGTTAGAGAGGAAACGCAACATAACTGCACTGCGAAAGAAATAATGCTGAAAAGTTGGTTCGAAGGAGGCAGAAGAGATGGATGGAGGACAACCTAAAAAGAGAGGGAATGCTGAAGAGAATAATAGAGGGGAGAAAATGGGGAAGAGGGCAAGGGGAAGGAAAAGAATACGCATTCTAGACACCATTTTAGACTCCATTAGACTCCATTTTAGACTTATCGCCAACTCTCAGTATCTCCAAACATTGCATGTAACAAATGATGTGGTATGAAGTCACTCGCACGGGTGCATACACACCAGGGTTGAAATTCGCTATGAAAAAGGAAGATGGCTTGGTAGTGTAACTGGCTAACACACCTGACCGGCAATTGGGAGATCCGGGTTCGAATCCCGGTCAAGTCAAATGATTTTTTTCATAGCGGATTTCAACCCTGGTGTATATGCACCCGTGCGAGTGACTTCGTACTGCATCATTTGTTAAATGCAATGTTTGGAAATTTGTCAGTTTCGTCGTTTTAATGACGACAATGTTGGGTTTATCCACCGCGACAGTGGCTTTGTAAGCACGACTTGGTCTCATATACTACAATGTAGACTTGAGGCCTGAACATCTAGTTCGCATAAACCCCCCTCGAAATTCGCCTTGAAGGAAGATGGCTTGGTGGTGTAACTCGGGTTCGATTCCCGGTCAAGTCAAATGATCTTTTCATAGCGAATTTCAACCCTGGTGTCTCAGTATCTCATTTAATTAGTCCCGAGGGCGGAATCCAATGTATTTATTGTATGGAACAATTCAATTAAGTATTCTACCGGGTGATTGTTCTCTGAAAGGAAGAAGGCAGGGATTAATATAAGGATGGAAGGGCTCATAATAGAGCAAGTCGAGCAGTTTACGTATATGAGTAGTATTTTAGAGGAGAATTGTTTTAGTGGTAGATACATAATAAATAAAAACTACCATGGCTAAAGAAGCATTTTCAAGAGGACGAGGGGGGGACTGTGTAGAGACGTAAAAATGTGGATCGTAAAAACTCTTAATTTGGAGCGTGGCGTTCTACGGGTCTGAAACCTTGACATTGCGAAGGGTGGATGTGCGTAGACTCAAGGCGTTTGAGATGTGGTTTTGGAGGAGCGATGAGAGGGTGAGCTGGGTGAAGAGAAGAGAAAACGAGGAGGTTTTGAATTCGATCGGAGAGGAGAGAAAACTAGATGTGAAGGTTCGGAGGAGGCAAAAGAGACGGATGGAGGGCGTACCAAAAAGAGAGGGAATGCTGAAGAGAATAATAGAGGGGAGAAAATGGGGAAGAGGGCAAGAGGAAGGAAAAGATAACGCATTCTGGACGAAATAAGAGGATAATCTGTGGTTCCAGGCCTGACAGAGTGGAAACGGAACATAACTGCACTTTGAAAAAATGATGCTGAAAACCTGAAGATGCCGTAAAAAGCGAAACCGGTCGTAATAAATATTATCACAATGGAAGTTGCTCATTTATTTCACAGTGCAGAAATAAGAAGAGGAAGATTATATGAGGGATCAAATAATAATTTAATATGGTGGGCTATCTATCTGCATGAGTCAAAACAAAACGTCGTATCAGTAGGATTAAAACTGTCCAAAAACATATTTAAAAAACTGGTAGAATATCATAAACAAATTTTGATTTCTCTACGGAGTTGGGTAGTAGACTTTTTTACGCAGCGTGTAGCTATCCTTATTGTTACCATGTTTTGAAATGCAATGCAGCATATGCGAAAGCAAAGGAATATATACATGATAAAAAGCGAAATATGCAACATAATTGGACACGACGCCGTAATTGCAATTAAATGAGAAACGCATTGAGGCGAAGATCCTTATTGTCGGCGCAGAAATTATGCGCACTAGAGTTTGGGAATAGATAAAAAAATAACGAAAAGACCTACCGAAGAACTGATCACTTTAAAATTTTTATTTTTTAATTCTGCATTATTTAATGGTAACTTTAAATTTTTAACAGCATTTTTATATGTTTTATTACGGGTGTAGCGTACAAAGTACCGATTTTTCTGGGGTTCGAGCAAAGCTCCGAATTTGATAATTCGTAACTCAAACACAGGTAGCTGCATGAAAATCGTATTTCAGTAAATGGTAAATAATTATATTTTCCATACATTTATGGTTTAATTTTAAGTGATCTATGTTTAACAGGAAAAAGATTATTATTAATTTTTTAAAAGTATAGTATATGTGCGTAGTGATATGAAGAACGATACTTGTGATCCGATTTGATTCATCGCACTTTCGCGATATAGCAAATTTATATTGCGACGCCATGCTAAAACCGACAATCGCAAGTCCACTACTGAGGACCCCAATGAGTAAAGGGATGAAGATTGAGTGAGTGGGGGGCGATAAAAGCTTTGAGAGACTAAACAAAGCAGCTGGACCCACAATCGAGAGAGTGAGTGTATGGGGGGGAGAAGATATGAATTTATTCCCGCCCACTCTCCCAGACTCGGTCACTTCATCCCGAACATAAGCCCTTTTAAGTTTAACACGCAGGTCACGACCCAAGCACGCGACACGTACGAACGCAGACGTGGACACGCGCGCATTACGCACTCAGTGGTCAGTAGTGGGGTGATCAGTCGGCCAGCCGAGGAACAGAGAGGGTAGACGGGAGAGGGGAGGGCAAGAGTAAAAAAAAACTCCAACAATAGGAACTGGAAAACGGATAGGGACAGGGAGTAGAGTGGCGCACTTCAAAATAGATTTGATTTCAGAAAAAGGAAAATTCATTCGAAGAGCAAGTGGTTTTAGGGAATTAAGTTTGAAACAAATTGAATCAAAGCACCTATCTACCCCTGGATCCTGTGATGTCGTGCCCCTTTTTTCAATTATTAATTTATATTCTAAAGTTCCAGATACTTTTAAAATTCCAGACACTTATTTATTTGAGACCACGATACTTTTCCGATCCTCTCTCTGCAACCTCTCTCACAACAATCCCCTTTTCTGTCTTAAATCAACAACATCTTAGCAACCTCTTCCAAATAACAAATATTCAACAATAAACAAAACAGTTATTGGAACGCAGGCTTCCGCGGTGATTTATTGAGTCCAGGTTATTCGGTATTTTCCCTCAGTTTATTCAGGACCTGACGACGCTAGCGGTAACGTTGGCGAAACTGTTGTCCGTTAAAATGAACCAACGCGGGAAAAAACGAATAAACTAGACTCAAAACATTTATTCTTTTACAACATCAATAAAATAATAATCAACAACTAAAATAAATGAAATGCAACCTTCAACATTATGAAGAATAGCGAGGAATGAAAAAGCCTCGAATATTAAGCAAAATTTATGCGAATACTTTTTTACTACGGCATGGCACGACGTTACAATCTGTATTCTCAATAAATTAGCACCATTGAGGCAACTAAACACATTGAAGTAACTTATACAGACGCATGTTCATACCTCAAAAATTGGAACTCCAGCAGGGGTCTATAGGAGTCGCAATTGAATCAATACTGACCAATAACCGAGCTTACACAGAAAATAGACGGGCTTCTATTTCGCGAGCAAGCAAAACTTTGATTATGCGATAAAATTGCCAAGCTCCGACAGAGACATTCTGATTTTATGACTGCGTTCAAATATTTAAAATATAAAGCAATAATGAATTTTCCAGACGGGGAGTTATTTATACAAAAGTTCATATGTATTTAGTTTTAGCAAGAAGTATATTTTGTAGCACTAATATTAGTAAATATTACATAATGTAAGAATGATGACTGTTCTATCATCGAGTTATCGGAAAAAGCCACTTCAAACTCCATTAGCTTCATATAAGCTTCATATATAGTAAAATAGTAAATAGATAACTATCGAAAAATAGATTAAAAATGACTGTTAAATATAAAAGTTTTAATTCATTCAAATTTAAAAAGTTCATGAGTCCCTGTATTGGAACTCAAAGTGAGTGACGTACACATACACTGACAGCGGAGATTAGGTGATTTTCTATTTTACGCGCTATTTTTCTGGAAATTGAACTAAAAAATACATTGCGTTTAATTCGAGGATGGGTGAAACAAAAGAGGGAAAATAGCGTACGCCTTTCTTCCAATATTACCTCCAATTTCGTGAAATATAAAACTGTTTGCAAGTCGAACTTTCTAAAGCGATCCAATGGAGATAAAATTAAGAGTCCAATACACCTACAACTACAAATACGTTCTTCTCCATTGGCAATTAAGCATCTATATCAAACTGAAGTCCAAATAAAGGCGCTACCGCTGCGCAGCGGTATCGGCAGCAACATGAATTAAAATATTCATAAAAAATTTAATTATCGAATAATCTCAATACTTTGTATCTTCATTCTGATTTTTGATAGATGACGCATACCATCGCTGAGAACAGTATATTTGTTAGCAATACACACGAAAATATGGATTTCAATGCTTGTTTTGACCTAAGCAGTCGTAGCAAAACTCTCTTATGGCCGGTTGCAGGAAAATTTAGTTATGGAATTAATAGTTATGAGATCCATAAAGTTATAGAACTCATAAATATATTCGGGTTGCAGGAACACATCTATTAGTTACTTTACTTATTTACCAATAGTTACTAGCCTCGAATATTTGATCTAATCTTCCACCGCCGGATAAAAGTTACGAAAGTTTAGCCTATGAATAATTGATAATGCACATTATAATTAGTCAGTAAGAGTAAACAAACTGGTCACTTGTCTGAAAACAACTCTTTTATCAAGTAATTTAGTCTCCAAGTAGTTCATTGCGCATCCGCCATCTTGTCTACTTATGGGATTCATAAATCCATGCCATAAGTTATGAGACCAATGGATTTATTGAATGTTTGTGCAACACTTATTGAATGGTTGCCATGGCTTATGGGTCCCATAATTTTATGGAATACATATGTTACGTTCCTGCAACTGGCTATTAATCAAGTGATGCGACGGAAGAGAGCCTTCTAATTAAGATTGTTTACTGTCCCAGAAGTTCTCTCTCACACACACACACACACAATTTATATATGGTTGCGCAAGAGGCTAATTGCCTCCCACGAGGAATATTGCCCATTCAAACGATGATCACTCAAGCGACTGAGCGATATTCTGAAACTCGGAAACGCCATTCATTCACTTAATAGAGGCAACTCGGGCGAGTTTTCTGTCCCAGTGTCGCCACGCAAGCCTTCAGTCGGTGGATATTTTTAAGGCCTCTCGTTCTCTCGAGAAATAACTATTTTTTCACCATTATTCATCCACACCTTATATTGTACCCACTCGCATAACTCGCATATATCGCATAACAACACATTTGTCGAAGGAATTGGACTAACGCCGAGAGCAGCAGCGGACTTGGGAGCTTCGAGCATTGGCGCAAGAGGGCGCCACTCAGGGTAGCACACGCTCACTCCTGGGGCCGTATCTCTGAAACCACGGGTCAGAATTGAAAAATATTTTAGGTGCATCATGTCAAATGTCCAATGAGTCGTTTGCTACAAGAGAAAATAAGTCAAAACATAGCAGCGCCTTCTTACGGCCATTAATGTTCGAAAAATAGCCAAAAATGCCAAAATTTCACAACTTTGATTGCGATGCGGCACGTCTTCCCGTTATCCAATTGCGATAAAATTTTACAGGACATGTTTTTACACCAATTAGCACAAAATGAGGGGGTTTCCCGGAGGAATTCCAAAAATCGAAAAATAAGGACCATGCTATAGTTGATCCAGAAATCATCGAACTTTATGCTTTAAATCTTAAGGGTCACTTCTACATCTACATATTACCCCGCAAGACACCTCAAGGCTTTTTATATCTAAGCTATCACTGACATGCACTACAATATACATGTAACGTTCACCATATAACACTACACAATATCTATGCTACCAATGCTACAAAAACTATTGAGTTAATGCATAATGCGACTACACAAACGAAGTACAAGAGTTATGTAGGGATCATGCCAAAAAAGATGTTAGTACTGCGTGGCAGATTAAAAAACAACCATTAATCAACTAATCAGATACTCTACCTTTCGACTAACCTTCTTCAAAGTCTCATTTGCTTCCATTATGGTCTCTTATCGATCGTGGGAGGGACAACAACCTGTCTGTTCTGGAGTCTATTTTTCTAATTTAATTCTTATGATCTCATCTACCGCATTATGATGGAGTTCGTAAGGCATTGATAACTTCGTCAGAAAATACCTCGTCAGAAAATACTTCGTCACTTTGACTGTATTCACACTCTAATCGATCAACCCCTTTCTCCCAGTCAATTCACTCTCATCTTATATCACTCTTCAATGAGTAGCGATGCACTTAAACAATAGAAACAATACTCGCGCACACCAATCCATAAATTCATCATTTACTTCACATCCGGCGAACTCGTTGCTTATCCTAAATCGAGAGTTCTTATCAAAAACGCTTCTTGATTCCTTCATACCCATCACCCATAAGTGTGGCATGCTGGCACACCAGTACCATAAAGTTTCACCGAGCGAAGGAGCACAAAACTATGGATTTCCATCTCGGATCCACAGACAAGCAACAATCTGAGAATATTCTCAAAACAAAAGCTTGCATTTTGTCGCACACTGTGGTTTTTGTTTTTCCTGTTATTTTTAACTAATTAATTGTTCGTTGAATCCAATTGAAGATCTGAGTTGCTGTTTTTGGCGGTTTTATAAATACTACTAAATATATATAATCGTTCGTTCATTCACTCAGACCGCTCAGCGGCAAATACACACATAAATGTTTATACAGAAAGGTAGAAAGAAAGTGGATAGGAACACATAAAATTTGCGAACACAATGGTGGTTTGAAGATGTAATGATGGCCGACTCCAATCAGAAAAAATTCGACAGGACTGGGAATCGAAACACGGACCTTTGGATTTCGCGTCCAATGCTCAGACCACCAAGCTACCCAGTCTACTAAGAGTCCGTTGGAACCGGCTGTTTATAGGAACAAACACTCCCCAAGGCATGACGCTAATTCTGACATACCCAGGCTTTGCTGCCTTGTCATACGGCATGGAAAGGATCACTATTGCAAACTGAAAACTTCCTAATCTTCGAGCCAATTTTATTAGAATGTATGGGAACAGCATGTTATAACCGTGCTGTCCATCAACATAAGGAAATAGCATGCTCAAAAACAAATTTCTCTCGGCAAGGAAGAATCCTACAGCATCACTATACCGCGACATAAGACATAGTTTAATTGTCCAACACGAGCCGAAAATTACGGTGGGAAAACACGGCTTTTTTAATTGTACTTGATTCTCTGCCGCAATTGACATGCAACTCATCGTCAATGCAATCTGTTGGAGTTAACTTAATTGTGTATCCTAACACAGCTATGAAACTCGCTCCAGGAACCGGGTACCAATTTTATGCTTTTACCGAATCCACTTTTTCTTACGAGTATTCCGCTAAGGAATAAAAATCAACCCAAAATTTTGGAGTTGTGAATTAAACGAATCCCGTTCAACAATTATTCCCGTTTACAAAATTATGCAGAACGTGAAAAACTGAAATCAAGGGGCCAACACGAGTTTAAAATGGTCATTCTGAAACAAAATTACTGTGCAGCATTAGTAAATAAATACATTGCCCATTGGTTAACTGACGCGACCAAGTTCCGATCACTTAATGATACGTCATATATAGTGCATGTATTTAGATGGCATTACGTGGCATTTTATAAGACCGTACACTGTCAATTGAAATTAAACTCTGGTCAACTTGAATAGAAAAGGGTGATCTACATCTACATACTGCCCTGCGAGCCGCTACATGGGCGTGTGGCAGGGGGTGTTAGGGCACCAGCCCACAGTGGCCCTCGCACCATGTATTTCTGGGACATGAAAAGATTTTCTCAGATCAAGATAAAATTTGGTGTATATAGGTTTTCGGGGTCGCTGAATACGAATATGATGCCAAAACAATTGAATTTGTCCATCAAATGTAAAAACTTGCGGATTTCATTTTTGCAATATTTCTGCGAATAGATTTTATTTAGTGTAAATAGGACCAAATTAACAAATGAAATTAACATAGGCAAATGTCGGCAGACACTTATGAGTTTGTTGTATACTTAATGATGTTAGTTACACTTTCCAATAGATTTTTAAATGGAATCTCATGGAATGATTGAACTTTTCACTAATTTTAATTATATTTCACGGATTAAAGTTCTCTCATTTTCATGATTTTCAATTTGAAATCGCATATAATGACAACTTAACAATAAATTTTTACTTGAATATATAAAAAGTACATACTTTCCGGAGACGAATCTAGTTCTTTGAATTAAAATCGATGCAAGTCTTCTATGTAAGCGACTCCGAAGATAACGCGCATTTGACTTTACCTGAGCGTTCTCTTATATTACCTCTTACAGTAAAGGTGCGTGATACCGGTTCAGGATCTTCGAATCCTGATGCGTCATCACTTACTCTATCCAAACGCACTGCACTAAAGATTTACCTGAATACTTTATTTTTCTTACCATGTCCCATTTTTCCATGTACTGGGACCACTGTGCAGCCGTGAAAAGGATAAGGTTCCGGGAAGTGAAATTGCGCTGTGTGCTATGGGGGGCTTTTGAGTGGCGTTTTTTATGGTCACTTATTGTGTGAGGAAAGAACGAACTTTCGTGCCTATCTGTTAGGGAATGTATCCCTGGTATTTTATCGCTTCTGTCGGACCTAGAAAAGTAGCGTGGCGTCAAAATGATATTCACTGCGTCACAATGAAGCACACCTGTTCTGAAAATTTCTCACAAAAACTAAGCCTAGCGTGTAGCCTCCGAGTCTCTAGCGACTCCCACCTTAATCCCACCAAAAGCTGAAAAACACTATGCGTTCCCACCCAGCAGTTTTCAACGAAGCGCGCAGCTTTCCTGTGTATTACCTTGTCCTTTTTGCGTAAAGTCTTTCTGTCCGGTGTCCCAAATGCTCACGATGTCATGGAGGTGTGGTCTAACCAGAGCAAAGAAGCAACTATCTCCTCCATTTTCATCCGAGGACCCGTACGCTTGATAAATTAGAGTTGTATATTATTGAAAATAGATGGCGTCTCTTGCCTATAAGACGCAGAGTCATCTACATGCCGCCGCAACAATTATCAAGTAATACTTAATACTTAATAGTTGTTGTGGCGGCATGTAGATGACTCTGATAAGACGCAACCAAGTTAGTTCACCCACTCAAGATAACGCGGTGTATTCCAAAAGCCAAAGTTAGAAAAAAAAAACTATAATCAATATTATATTTCACCTTGGTCACAGAGCACTACTGGATTTTTTTATGTTTACAAGGCATAAAATAGAGAAAATACATAAATATTTAAACATTTAGTAAAAGTTGTATGGAAAGTATTTAGAAACAGCAGAACACTGTGATGATTGTGTAGTTGTTCCCAGTTATTTTCCTCTTTCATCGTAACTTTACCTCAAAATCTGCTATAAATGTACGCTTATACGCGTACGAATATTAACACTACAACGCCCAGGCGGATCATTTTGACCCAAACTTGATTTTAAATTCATTTTCAATTTAATTTTGATTGAGAGAGAGATTTCCTCCCGTGACTTTTATTTATTTAAACACAAATTTCCGTCCAAAATGATTCACCTTTCGAGGATAATCCATAAAATAGAACATGTTAAACGCTTTTGGAGGTAGGGGATTGGAATCAACATACTTTGTCTTATGTAGGGGGGGGGGGAAGAGGGGTCTGAAAACCGATTTACGTTAGATATTTGTCCGTCTTGAAACATCGTATTGTTTTCGAGTGAAATTTAGCAGTGACATGGAGCATCCGCTCGTTAAAATGGCGTACTTTCCACAATCTCAATGCTACACCAATGCACCGATTCTATCAATAAAAACATCTAACGTTAAACGTAAAACTGAGAGGGAGGAGGGGTTGGTAAAATCTTACATCGTCGTACATAGGGGGAGGGGGTGGGTCAAAAGTGGCATAATTCGTCTTACGTAATACTTGAACAAATAAATAAGTAACAACTGTATGTTTCTAGGGTTTCTTGCCTTAAATGCCGAATATATGGTAGATATTCGCGCTTTACATCCACTGATTCGGATGAAAAAGTCAAAGAGAGATGCTTTTTCGCTCTGGTTAGGCCATACCTCGAATACGCTGCGAGCATTTGGGACCCTGGTCAAATAAATTCAACAAAAAAATGATAAAATACAAAGGAAAGCAGCGCGTTTCATTAAAAACTGCTATGAGCGTACATATAGTGTCTCACAACTTGTAGAGGGACTAAGGTGGGAGCCCCAAGAGACTCGGAGACTACACGCTAGGCTTAGGTTTTTGATAAATTCGGAACTATTATTTTTCAGGGCGAAATAGAGAACATTATCATGACTCCTCACTACATCTCTAGGTTTGACAGATGCGATAAAATAAGAGAGATACACTGCCGAGCAGATAGGTACAAAAACTCGTTCTTATCGCAAACGATAATAGACCTCAATAAAAATTAAGCTCCACTAAATACACTCCTATTATTTATATCACCATTTCATCTCCAAAAAACTTACAACTTTACACGGCTGGTGACCTAACGCCCCCTGCCACACGCCCATGCGGCGGCTCGCGGGGTAATATGTAGATGTAGAATCCATCCGTTCAGTCGTGCTGTCCATAGAAAATTAAGGAAAGAGCACGGATAGCCAACAAGGTTGTTATTTGAGTAGTCAGACCACAGTTTGATGACGTGGTGCCCTTTCCATCCACACCAATGGTCCAAACGCATAGAGAAATGGCGGGCCAAACTATCCCACAAAAGGAAGCCCAGCCTCCTGACAATGAAAAAGTCTCACACGGCAATTAGTTCTTGCGTAGGTGGTTCAGGGGAGGGTTACCGGACCAAATGCCTCGCTTAGCCGAAAGGAATAAAGCAGTCAATATGGCAACCCAGCCTACGATGATCATAGCAGTAGGTCGAAATGTCAGGAGTGAGATTAATGATAGGGACTAATACTTGAGGACAAGGGGGACACATCCAGAATTCAATTAAGTAAGGACGGGACACGCATGGAGCAGATTCACAGAAAGCTTAACTGGTAGTGCTCAGCGAGGTCAGGAAAATGTGTACCTATACCAGATAATCGACATTTTATGCTATATTACGGTTCTATATTCCATGATCAAAGGCATTTTCGACGATAATTTCGACATATTTTATGGATGTATTCCCCCAAGTCGATGACAATCTAAAAATGAATCTCGTGAGACGCGCCTCTTGTTGGGATTTGAAATTAAACTTCCCGCAGAGTGACTTCTTCTCAACCTGCTCCCTAACGAGTTTCATCCCTGATGAACACGCGTAGCAAAACCATGATGTTCTTTACGGTGGTTGGTGCGAAATATCATTTCAATTAGAAATCGGTGAATTCGGTCTCATTTCAAAGAAGAGCAATCTCACCCTTCCAAAAATACCAAAATATCAGCCCCTTACCGAACTACTTTCCGAGATTTTTGACGAAAAATACCAGCAGCTTTACGTAGAAAATGGTACGTTTTTTTTACGTAGATTTACGTAAATTTACGTATCTTTTATGTTTCCTCAGATTTTTTAAAAATAAATGTGAGAGAGTTTTAAACGTACCGCGCGAAAAAATGAGTCAAGTTAAAGACTTGTGCAGATATTATTAATTTATTAATTAGAATTTCAGTCATATAAAAGTTCACTATCTCACAATTAATACAAAAATGTTTACTTCATGCTTCCCACAGCTACTGAAATTAAAACGTAAAATTCGAACATGGTCTCCGTTATGATTAAGAAAATATCTCGCTGAAACTACTTCACTACTTAAGCTGGTGAGAGCGATTTTTATTTACGAACAAATTTACGTGAAACTTCACACATATACGCATAAGTATTACAAATTGATAAAAGCGATGAAAATCGCATGCTATCAATTTGGTTTATTGTCAGTTTGATGCTATTTTAACACTTAGCCTTACAGGCACTTAATATATATTTCGGGATAATTCGATGACATACGAGCAGATTTTCTCCTGAACGTAAAAACATGCGCTTTATATGATTATAATGGTTTGTTGTAAATATGTATCAAGGTACCATACCGAATAAAAAACAAGTATTTGCATATTATTTTCGCTCAAATTTCGAATTCTGCCCCAGAAACACAAGTCATAATTATGATTTAACAGAGACGAAGGTTTTTAAATCCGAGGTGCATCCAGAAAGTACGTTCCATTCGGCAGGTCAAAGAAAACAAGTATATGTTATGAAAAAATTTATTTTGAAAAAATCTTCAGATCTCAAGCCGTCTTTTTACTCAACTCCAAACATTTCGTGGGCGCTCGACATAGCGTGGCACCAGCGTTTGTATTTTCTGTTCATAAAAAGGTGCCGCTTTTGATGCCAACTTAGTAAAAATATATTCTCTTCATGTTCTTGTCATCATTTTTGAACCTCTTGCCATCAATGCTGAATTTCAAGTTTAAAAAAAAGAAAGAAGTCACTTGGAACGAAGTCCAGGCTGTATAGAGGGTGACTTGTGCCCAATCAAATTTATGTGAAATATGTTGCGTTACATGCGCAGTGGGAGGGCGGGCATTGTCATGAATCAAAGCAATACCACTGATGAGCAAACCTCTGCGGCGGGATTTTCAGTTTTATCCGCCATTTCAAACAAGCACCACGAGGCTAACACAGCAATCACACAACCACGGAGTATGATATACTCATATATACACTTAAAGCGAATATATTCCCAAGTTAATATATTTAACTTGTTTTGGAAAAGAAGAAAATGATTACCTCATGTAAGAGGAAGTAGGCTTACCTTGGGTGCCTTGAAAAGGCTTACATTCTTCAATCCATGATCACGGTTGTATTTTAATGTGGTCCGGTATCCACTGGTACATCCCGGCACAAAACACGTACTAGTCATTTCAATGTTCAAATCTTCAATGTTTAAATCAAAGACTTAAACTCTTCGCAGTCAAAATCGACACAGTTCCGAATTCACCTCCTTTCTCCACCACGCTAACTTCAGGAAAGAGTGGCTGCCGGCTACTTACAGCGCCTCTATCGGAAAGTTGAAAACCTCTTCCCTTGCTTACCATCCGGGCTCTTTTCCTCCCCTTTTTCCCTATTCCTATCGTACTTCTTATCCTACTCCGTGCAGACAACTCATAATGTCAATTCCTTCTAAAGGGTAAGTACCGCGCATGCGCGAAACTGCGATCGCAGTGCTATGGTGGTAAAAAACATAAACGGAACATACTTTCTGGATGTACCTCGTATATCGCCTGCACAACATACATTACAAGGCGTGTGGTTATTTCCGGCGTATAAATAGACGTACTTAAGTGAGGTGTGGTCCAAGAATTTTGTTTCGGCTTGCTTGAAAAGTTATCCACAATTCCACTCAACAGCGCACGATTCGCGCTCAAACCACATTCATAACTCGCAAAAATACAATGAAAGACAGAAGAACGATGTGACATGGTGGTCTATTTCCTTACCCAACAATGAAAAGAATCCGTGTTTCGATTACCAGTCAAGTCGAGCTTGATTCTACAAATGTCTCGGCTTGATTTTCTGCAATTTCCGATGGTGGAATGGTAATAACCTAAAAGCATTGCCGCAAGCTATGCGAAAGAGGAGTTTTGCGCATCTTTCAACATTATAAGAAATAAAAAACGCAAATTTTCACCAATTATTGTTCCAGTATTATGTAAGCACGATTGCCAAGTTAGAAAGAAAATTTTTATAATAATCTAGCCTATTTAATAGTTCAAAATGTTGAGAGCTAATTATTTCCATCGATAGACGTCAGTGAAATTTTCCGGTGAAATTCACACACTTTGTGACGGTGAACTTGGCGGCTAAAACCTCGATTTCTTCAGTTAAATAAATATCCATTCCCTAACCGATTGGGTTTTTTCTTACCTTTCTACCATTCCTTGGAGTAATAGCTGAAGGCGCATTTGCAGCTTTATCAATCACATTTCCTATAATATTTTCCATTTCCAACTTATAAATGCTTTTCAATTTCTTTGTGTTGTTTCAGAAAACACTCAAATAAGAAAATCTCCATTTGACAATGATGATTTTGAATTTAACTTGTTATATAAAGAAAGATTTACTAAACGGAACATTAACAGACACTAAAAAAGTTAATATTAACCTACGTACTTACTACCCTGCGAGCCGCCGCATGCATTAAGTGGCAGTGGATGTTAAGACACCATCCTTGTAAAGGGTAAGGTTTTGGGGGATGAAATGGTGAAGTGTATTATAGGAGTGTTTTAAGCAGAGTTCAGTTTTTATTATGGTCGTTTATTGTACGTGGAAAGAACGAACTTTTGTATCAACCTGTTTCGTTGACCGTTTCGTTCAACCCGTATCTCTCTTATTTTATCTCTTCTGTCGTACCTAGAAATGTAGCGTGGCGTCTGAATGATATTCTCTGTGTCACTCTGTAACACACGTTCTAAATTTTTCAAGCAAAATGAGCGCATATCTTCAGAGTATCTAGGGGCTCCCACTTTAATCCCACTAAAGGCTGTGAAACACTCTATGTTAGCTCGTAGCAGTTTTTTATGAAGCGTGCAGTTTTGCAGAGTATTTTATTTATTTTTTTGTCAAATCTTTCTCTTCGGGATCCTAAATGCTCGTGGCGTATTCAAGGCGTGGCCTAACCAGAGCAAACGAAGTATGTAATGATCAACCATTAACGGAGCTAATATTAATTTCCGCTTCGTGAAACGCTCGACCGGTTTCCGTTTCATTAGCGATTTAAAGGAGCAGCTGTCGGCGTCATATGGTCATCGTAACGGTGTGTTAAGTTTGCTCATTTTTCCTTTAATTTTTTTGAGACTTTCCAATATTTTCTCCTGCCCTGTAGCCGTTAGCTTTCTAGTTCGAAAATCGCTTTGCTCAAACTCCTGAAATCTTTTTTCACCACCTCGCTTTTCCTGTATGAGCGTCTTGTAAACCTAAATACTGTACTTACTTGTTTTAATCTCGAAAGCTGTGACTTCTTGAAATTAATGTAGTAGCAAAGAGTAATTTAGCCCTTGGAAAAAAAGTGAAAATATTTCCTTTTGTTAATGGAGTAGAGAAGGGCGATACAATAGGCGACGCTAATTATGATAATTTTTCAGAGAGAATGCAACTTCCATTGAACGATGATAGTAAAATTAAGACTGACTTCCGAAACGGAAAGAAAATTGGATAATGAAAGTGGATATAGGTTGAAAGAGACGTATTTAATCATTTTTTTAAATAAATGCAGAGGGTATTTTTCTTGGAGAAAACCTACGAGGTGCTACAATGTGGACTTGAGAAGCGAACATCTGGTTCGCATAAACTCCCCTCGAAATCCGCCTGGCATGGTGGTGTAACTGTTTAACGCATATGACCAGCAATTGGGAGATCCGGAATCAAAATTATTTTTTTTATTTGACTTCACCGGGATTTTCATTTGCCTTTCATGGCGATATTCAACCCATGGTTTACATGCATTCTTGCGAATGACTTCGTACCATATCATTTGTACATGCAACGATTGGAAATCCTTTCAGGTATGACTTTCAAGTGAGTCTTTGATCATGGGGAATCTACAATAAAAGCATTTCTTTCCTCAAAGGAAAAATATGGAGTTTTAAACTGTCTGTCTTATTCCAAATACTCTTAATTTATATATTGATTCTCAATACTAAAATATCCCTAACTTTTTGTTTGGTATTTCTTTTTTTTTTACCTTTATATATCTTATTAGGTATAACTTTTAGGTATTTCTTCATTAACACTATTTAAAGCTCATTTTTGTTGAATGCATGATTCATTTAACATTTATTTAACAAAGAATTTTCATGGGCTGAACAATCATGTTTCCTTCACTTTTCAAACTTTACGATCCTTGATATGATACAATAAAAATTTTTCCCCTCACCACTTACCACTTACTAGCTTTCTCTTTCTCTCTGAGACTTCTGAGACATTTGCTTTAGATTAGTTTGCAAATTAAAGAAGAATGATTCGGAGGCCAATTTTTTCAATAAATGTCTGATCCCTCTGCGAATTCACGGCTGTGTCCCTACATTTCATCGTTAAAAAAGCTAGACATATTTCCTCCACTGTTTTCCATATCCACACCTTCTCTTATCTTCCTTCCCTCTTCCTTTGGAGAGGGGAAAAATATTCATTGTATCATTTCTAGTGTCGTAGGCTTTGAAAAGCGAGGGAAAAATGATTTTTCAGCCCATGAAAAATCTTTTACAATATGTCAAGTGAAATGTTAACACCAAAAATATGAGCTTCAAATATTGTTTATGAAGAATCACCTTATAATTTAAGGATTTTTAGTATCGGAAATCTATATATAAAATATGTTTCTTCCATGGTCCATTCATTTTTTTACTGTTTAAAATGTTTTTTTTCAAATCTCATACGTACTGTAACCTTAAGGATTTTTACCCCTCACTAATCTTGTAATTCAACTGTTACACATGTACGGTTATTGTCTTTCACTAAGGGTTATTGTTTTTGTCTATCTTTTTCTTTGTTACTAAGCTCCATTTATTTTCTAATTTAAACCCAGTCATTTGTTAATTTCCTCGCAACTATTTTATAGTATCTTACTGTTAATCTAGGGGACCAGTCCCAGAGCATAATAATGGCTTATTCTATTCCGTTTACTGAATAAATGTTGTGAGTGGGCTTCTCCTACTGGGATTTTCGAGAGAGGGAGAGTTTCCTATCCCCCGCCGGATATTCGGCACCCAGAGGTTTTGAATTAAATGTGGAGCTTTCCGAAAAACCTCCAGCTATCGGCATTCCGGGAGAAGCCTGATTGTACCCCGTGGTTACTATCGCCCGCCCGGTCGTGTCCCTTTAACGAAGTCTTGGCCCACGCGGTAACCACCTAATATTGCTCCCTACTCTCTCACTCTCTCTCTCTCTAAAGCTGCTGGCGTCAACCCGTAAAGTGAGTCAGAGAGACACCTAATCCCAAATAATTGGGCAACGGGCTCTCTCGGTCCACAAAGATGTGCGGTAGGTCTTTCGCGAAAGCGAGACCGACGGCCACTCGTCTCAGTTGTTTGGGGTAACCAAACTAATACGAGCACTTCGGGGAGGCGGAGGCACAATTGAGGTCCTTTTGACCTCAATCCGCCTCATTGTTGTCGGCCTCGAAGGGGCTGTGGTTTAGCTAACCTTCCCTTCCCATCCTTTCCTCCCACCTCTTCCTTGCCCCGGGTATAAGCGAGAGCTTGAAAACCAGGGCGGAAGTTGTAATCCTGCGGCGAGAGCCGGAACACTTGATCCATGCTACTTAAATCCTAAATAAAATATCCTCTTGAAACCATCCTCAAAATGTTCTCATCTCTCGTTCATCTCGACGTTAAGGGACGTCGAAGGACGACGTCTTATCGCGTTGCCCAGTTGAAATCTGACGAGGGAAACTCGGTGCGCGGCACAACATAAGTCAAGGATTACGATCGACGTCTCCTGACGAGATGGCAGCGGACAGTGGCGTTCGCGAAGTTTGGTGACTCTGATGTGGCGGAACGCAAACCCAAGACCAGACGTTGACTTCGCTGTCAAGAGACGATGAGCGAACCTCGTTAGAAGGGGGATCACGATGGAAGTTTACCAACGCGACGTGACATGACGGAGGATCGTGCTCAGATTCCCTTCCTCTTACCGTGAAGGAGTGAATATACGATGGTATGGGATAGTATCAATGCAAATCGTTGACAGTTTTTGCGAACGAGGTTCTAAATGGTTGTAAAAGTTTGCATATGTTTTCATAGGCTATCGTAAAAAATACAAAACGAAGAATGTTAGGGATAACTTCGTGAAATTTCTCCATGATGGAAAAAGAACAAATTTTGCCAATTTCACTAGTAAGTTTTATTTACGACCCGGGTTTCGACAGTTTATGTCATCTTCAGGTGGTAAAAAAACACAAGTAATACGCAGAAAAGGTGACAAATATTGCTTGAAGGAGGTTATTTATATTTCGTTTTAATACTGAAAGTAATATGAAATACTTTTTTTGTAAACATTGAGAAACGCTCTCCCCTGATGGACTGCCATTCATGCAGCGTAACGGAAAACATAGGAGTTCAAATAGATTTGCTCACTGCCCGTTGACTGCGCAGTCAATATCCGACCATCGTAATTGAACAAGATATACACTACAACAAAATCACGAAGTTTCACTAACGTCTACATGTTTTTCCATTATGTCAACAAAAGCAATTGCCGTAACAACGCTCTTAAGATCTTCAAACTTTTCCGCCACGTTACGTCAATGGCAGCCACTGACATGAGTTTGTCCAACTTTTACAAAATTCCTTGATATTAATCTCCTTGAAGCAATGCTTGCACGTACTTTTGCCGATTTATCGTATTGTGATGAAAAATATGTAAAGTGACAACTTCTTGACAACCGTTTAGAACTTCGTTTTGAAAAAAATAGTCTGATAAGCTCCCGCCAATCGTAATCCGCTTTCCATTTCGACAGGAAGACGACGAAGAACTGGGCCTCATCCTATTCCGTCTATTCGTCCTATTCCGTCACGCCAGGAAGCGCTGGACATAAGAAGCTCAAAAGGGTTAAGCGTCAGAAAAGCTCATTGTGATGGTTATGATTCTGAAGCAGCGATTCATGTATCGTATATATTTTACCCCAGTGAATTGTAAAATTTTATATACGAAAATAATATTCGTTGAGCATGGATATTCATTATTTGACGATGGGCATCACATCCAAACATAAGTAGAAATTTAAGTACTAAGTTACCTATATTTCCAAATTTATTGATTTGAAAATTTTACGGACTATAGAATAATTCACACTTCAGCACGAACTGGGTTTTGATGGCTAAGCATCATCTTCAGGTGATTATACAAGTATTTCCTTCCCTTATACACTACCAGTTGAGGGATAAGTGATTATACAAGAATTTCATTCGCTTATAAACTACCAGTAGAGGGAAAGGAGAGAGGGGATACATTTGTGGGAGAGGAAAACTTTGGGATAAGGGGTATGTTATACAATGACTGATAGGATAGAAGAACTAGGATGGGAATTACTATCAGAACGCATGTTAAAACTTAGGTTAAACCTTTTAAGTAAATTCGAAACCGATTTGTTCACAGATGACGTTAGATATATTTTGAGAACCCCTGCGTATTATGCTAGGTTTGATCATATTAACAAGATTAGAGAGATAGATTGTCGTACCGATAGATTTAAAATGTCATTTTTCCCTCGAACTATTAGAGAGGACAATAGGCAGCGTAGCAAAGGGATAGGTAGGTGAAATATAGTTAGAGTAGTCTGTAATGCATGATGCATGTAATAACAACCAATAATTCCTTCCTTATTATGTAAATGCTAACCATCTAGCTCCATGTGACCCTCTTATCTAGCATATCTCCCTTAAATATCCTACTTGCATGTCAATAGTGCATGTTTGGTGATCTTCACCCCCTGCCACACACCCTCGTGGTGGCTCGCAGGGTATCACGTAGATGTAGATGTAGATAGGATGGGGGAATTGTGAGAAAGCAAACATTCATTTACAAGATTAACATCTGGGTCACCACATCTATTCAAAATTTCGAGCTGTTCTAAAGTACTTAGCTCAGGTCGATTATCTGTAAAATGCACTTTAAAATCACTGCTGTAGTTACAGGTTAAAAGATTTATGGCAAAGTTGCTCTTTCCGTCATGATTGTTCTTAATAGCACTGAGATGTTCTTTTGTCCTTCTCTGGAAGCTTCTCGAAGTCTGTCCCACGTAGACCCATTCACAATCTTCACACGAGAGTTCAAAAATGCCACTTCTGCACAAAATGTACACATAATCTTAACATAGAAATATAAGGTGGTGATACTTAGTCATCGAAACTCTGGTCGTGTTGAAGTTTGAAATATTCTGTGGTCTGTAAAAGTTTCAAGTTAATGGAGTAACACAAAGTTAACGAAGATCGAATTTTGTACCTATATTTCCTTCATCGGAATACTCTATTAATATCTATGCATAAAAAAGGGATTTGAAAAATCACATGGGAATTGCAAAATTGGCAATTAAATTTTTCAATAAAGTCATCGTGGAAGAATGGACCGGGACATCGTGAACAATCATATCGGGTGAAGAAAAATATTTTATGAAGGTTTTTTTTTCATTACGCTTTAGGCCATAAATCGCCACCCCACAAGAACTTGAGGTTGTTTGAGCGAAAAATCATATCACCTAGAGATCAATGAATATGGTCTCAATTTAAATAAAAATATCTCACACTTTCAAAAATACCACAAATTTAACCCCTAATGACACTACTTTTTGAGACACTGGTCAAGAAATGTAGCCCTTTTGTAGGGGGAAATGGTACGTGTATGCGCTCTAGCGTGACCTTAAAAATGAGGAATTTCCAACACCTAAATCTCGTCAAAAGAATAACAGTGTGTAGTTTGTACGTTTTCTCAACTGTTTTTGAAAATTAATCATAAGATAACTGCAGTAAATTCTTCGGGATCACAAAAAATCTTCCGTTATGAAGGAGTTTTAAACGTACCACATGAAAAAAATGAGTCAAGTTTAAGGCATTTAGATATTTTTGTTTCATTACTTAGAATTTCTGTCATAAATATATATATTTACGCCATTATTAATGAAATATTACATTTTTGTGTCCCACGGCTGATGAAATTAAACGAATTAGGTCTCAATGATGACTAGGGAAACGTCTCGCTCTAACTGCCTTAAGCGAGGAAAGATGTCATTAGAATACGAGAGGGCGAGAAGAAAAATTAATTCAACCATGAGTGGGGGAGGGGAGTCATTAGAGAAAGGATGGATACAGGCCATATTTTCAGAGAGAATAAAAGTAAGTCCCTTTCTAGTCCCCTTCGCTAAGTCCCTCTCTTACGTTTGCCTCATGATTGTCTTATTTAACGTGCATTATGTTTTTATTTGAAAATGTTATTTATTTATTGATTATGTCAGCCAATGTGATAGCCTTTGTGCCATTTTTGGTGGTTAAACAAATGAATCAATTCATTAATAAAGCACAACGACAAATATTTCGAAAGAATAAGACAGAAATTTATAGAACACGCCGTCGTGGGAATTTGCACGCTACGGTAATTTTGCACCAGGGAAGCCGGGCAATTTGTTAGACCATATAGAGTCGGGACATTACTGGCGGCGCAGCAGCCAATCATGAGCAGAAAGGGCACTGATTTTCCGCGACTCTCAGACGATTCATAAATTTCAGGCTTCCAGTTTGGGACACGTAACGACTTCCAAACGACGACGGTGCTTCTGGGTAATGCGAATCACGCCAATATTAAGGGCGACCTCTTTCGGACAAAAAAAACAATAGAACTAAAACGGTTCACGGAATTAAAGGCGGAAGCCGGATACCGTTTTTATATGATATGGGGAGCGGTACGGGGTAGAAAGTAATGATTAAACGTCCGGCCACCATTGGCTGGATGGCGACGTTACCGAAATTGGGTTAACCTACGGAATAACCATCAGCCGGTTCGCCCATAATCTTTCCCACGCTCGAAGTGACATAGAAATTTTTTTCCCCAGCCTTTCACCTTAATCCACAACGAAGAAAGATATTAGTACAAAAAAATCAATTTTAACTGGAATGCTTGTAACGTCTTGCCATACAGTTACTACGGTAGATTAGATCATGTGAATAAAATAAGGGAAATAGATTGTCGATCAGAAAGGTTAAAAGTGTCGTTTTTCCCGCTATCGATAAGAAACCATAATGGCTGCGTTAAGAAGACTTTGCAGTAGGTTGGTTGACGGGTAATGTAGCTGTGTAATGTATGTTCTCCCTAATGAATGATTCTAAATCTGCCAAGTAGAGCTAGCACCATATTTTTCACGTCCCCTGTAAGACTCTTTGGTCACATTTATAATGTTCCATTATAGAATATTTTTAGTACTTTATGTAGCTTTTGTATCATACCAACAGTGTGGTGCTTGTTGGTGAAAGTAAGTTTCATCGCTCTAGTTCATTTTGGTGATAAGCAGCCCACTGCAACTGCCCTATACCGGCCATGTAAAATAATGTCACCGTCAATGTCGCTTTACCAAGGTTTCTACCACAGATGGCAGCACAGTTACTCGCCCTAGCGTTTTACCTTCTAGTCGTAGTTGGGAATGAGATTTTCAGTGCATCAGCATAGAATTGACTTGATATTTTAGGATTAGGATGAAGTACAATTTTCAAATACTATGATAATCGAAATAAAAGCAATGAGGCCCAAATTAGAGCATGACAAATCGAAATACTACTCGTTGACTTCCCAACCCTAAAACCACTGGACCACCAATCGTCTGCTTCACTCAAGATCGTCGTTTTGATGAAACACTTAACGGGAGAAAACCCAAATTATGCCCTTAAAAATCAAGATTGAGGCCCAACCACCGTACAGCTACCTCTAGACAACAGATGCCCCGAAACATTCATGTCCGACTTACTGCAACGCAATATGGAATTGGCCCCGAAATGACGCGTCAATAAGTACGTATCAGCGATAAGTGAAAGTTTAAAATTACTGTAGAACCTACCTTAGATTCATGAAATATAAGAGACAGTATTTGAAAACAGCTACCTACTCAAACACTACCTACTACTACAAACACTACTCACAATCTCTCCCACTCTTCACGCATGTTCACTTTAGATATTCACAGCTTTTAAGGGCGAGTAATTGTGCTGCCATCTCTACGTACAGTTTCCTCGCGGCGACAATAGCGGTGACAGCATAGACCGGTACATCTACATCGACGTAATACCCTGCGAGCCGCCACGAGGGTGTGTGGTAGGGGGTGAAGATCACCAAACATGCACTATTGACATGCAAGTAGGATATTTAAGGGAGATGTGCTAGATAATAGGGTCACATGGAGCTAGATGGTTAGTATCTACATAATAAGGAAGGGATTATTGGTTGTTATTACATGTATCATGCACTACAGACTACTCTAACTATATTTCACCTACCTATCCCTTTGCTACGCTGCCTATTGTTTTCTCTTATAGTACGCGGGAAAAATTACATTTTAAATCTATCGGTACGACAATCTATCTCTCTAATCTTGTTAATATGATCAAACCTAGCATAATACGCAGGGGTTCTCAATATATATCTAACGTCATCTGTGAACAAATCGGTTTCGAATTTACTTAAAAGGTTTAACCTAAATTTTAACCTGCGTTCTGATAGTAATTCCCATCCTAGTTCTTCTATTAAACTCGTAACACTTATACAGTATCATGACGGCCTTTAACAAACCTAGCGGATCTCCTTTGCACACGCTCTAATTCTTTTATCATACCAGGTAGTGTCCAGTCCTGTAATAAATAAGTCCGTGGTGGTAAGTCACACCCTGCGAAACGCCCTTGTGGTGGCTTGCGGGGTAATTAGTAGATGTAGATGCCTGAATAAAAAAGTGATTGCATTGATTTTTCTTATATTCATGGCTTTGTTATTCATTATTATTTTGACGGTTGTGTTTTATTTTTTTAAGTTATAAAATATAATTTTCTTGATGTTTTAAAATATATACTGTTTTCTTAAATGTCGAATTGTCGAAGAGTTTGCTAAGAAGTCGTTGACTAAATTAAGAAATCATGAAAATAAAAAAATGGAAATAGACTGTAGAACAGATTGGTTTAGAATGTCGTTATTCCCACGGTCGATAAGGGACCATAATGGCTGCGTTGACACTTAGAAGTAGGTTTGTTGACATGAAGTTTAGCTGATTAATTCCTATACCCCCTAATGCATGTTTCTAAATCTGCCGAGTGGTGCTAACACCATGTTTTGCATATTCCCTGCATGAATGACTCTTGTTTCACGTTAACGCAGTCATATTATAGAATAATTTTGTGGTTTTGTGCCATTTGTAGCATACCTATTATGTGGTTCATGATGGTGAAAGTAAATTTCTTCACTGTAGTTCATATTGGTGATAAGTCACCCTCTGCCAAACACCCCTGTGGTGGCTAGAAGCGTAATAGGCAGATATAGATGTAGAAGAAAAGGAGATTGTTGTGACAGAGGCTGCTGAGAGCTGACCAGAGATGTATCGTGGTCTCAAATAAAGAAGTGTATGGAAATTTGGACTACAAATAATAGGTTGAATAAAAGGTCGCGACATCACATGCTTTTAATGCAGCGGCTGGAATAAGGGGTGACCATATGGAGGAAACAAGGCTTTGTTACCTTTAAAGGCTGTTCATAGTCCAGGAGACTATGCTGTCGAGTAAACATAAATTAGCTTAGTAATAGCCACATTTAACACAAATAAGAGACCCTGATATCCGGTTTTATAATCACTCCGTAATATCTGCCCGACATGAAAACTGCTGGATTGCTCTCCGTTCAAAATGGTTCACCTCAACTAATCGACCATCTGATGCGATCAACGAAACCCAAATTCTCACTCCACATAAATTCAGCGTAAAGCAACGTCATCTTGCGGTTAGCGTTCACCACCACTGGCTGGAAGGCGGTATTATGAAGATGGGGTTAACCTCCTCATCAATGGTCGTTCAATCCTAAGATTAATTGAATGCAGTCCTCCACCTTTCACTATATCTAATGTTAGTTCCCTTACCTTTTGGTATCTCTTCTTATGTACTTTTTTCTTTATTTGGTCCATGAGCTTATTCCTGGGTTTTCCTTTAGGGGATTTACCCTATATTTTGCTTTCAATTATGTTCTTCATGATCCTATTATGTCTCAAGGTGTGTCCAATCCATCTTCTTCTTCTTTTCTTAATGATGTCACATATGGTCCTCTCCTCTACTGCTTTTCTGTACACTTCATAATCTCTTATTTTGTCCGTCCTTAAATGTTCAGCATCCTCCTCCAGCCCCAGGTTTCGAAGGCTTTTAATCTATTTTGGCCAGATTTTCCAATGGTCCATGCTTCCAAACCATGGAGTGCCACGCTCCACATGAGTGTTTTCACACACTGTTTCCTGGTTTGTAGTCCTATCTTCTTGGAACACAGCAGTTGTCTTTTTCCCATGAATTCCCTATTAGCTTGGGCTATTCTGCGATTGATGTCCGTTGTACTTCTTCCGTCCCACGTAATGATAATTCCCAGATAGGAGAACTGGATGGTACTACTGCATTCAGCTTCTATCTTTCACATACTGGGATTTTCGTCTTTTACCAGCTATTAGAGGGTTTCCTCATAATCTTTCTTACAATCGGAGAGACATAGAAAGATATTTTTCACGCTTCCTTCCCTATTTATCCGCACCAAATAAAGATATTAGTAAAAAAAAAGTAGCATTTTTTTCTCGGTGGCGGGAGAGTAAAGCAATTGTCTACCAACCCATGGGTCGCATGTAAGAACCCCGCATGTGTAGGTAGTCCACCCCCTCTTGTCATGTTTCTACATCTACTAACTACCCTGCGAGCCAATGCAAGAGTGTTTGGCAGGGGGTGACTTATCACCAACATGAACTAGTGAAGAAATTAACTTTCACCAACATGCACCGCACTTTGAGTGAGCTACAAATACTTCAGAAACTACGAAAATAATCTAGAATGTATTGATGTAAACATGACACAGAAGTCATGTAAGGATCATGCAAAACATGGTGTAAACACTACTCGGCAGATTTAGAGACATCCATTAGGGTGTATATGAATTAATCGGCTACACTACTTGTCAACTAACCTACTTCAAAGTCTTAACACAGTTATCATGTCTCTTATCGCTCGCGGGAAAAACGACATTTAAACGCATCTGTTCTATAATCTACTTACCTTTCTGTTCTACATGGTTGTGTATTGTTCGTCTAAATAATAAATAAGTAGTAATTATCGATCATTAAACAAACAATGGTAGTAATGTCTATGTACCTGGCGTCGTTTTCAATATACATAATAAATATGTAGTAACGTATATTCTAAGTCCGTGGTAGTAACTAACAAATGTTACTAAAAAAACACTCTTGGTAGCGTCTATACACCTTGTGACAAGGAACATTGCTCAATGTACCACAAAAATTATGGAAAGTCGTTGAAATTGATCAAGAATAATAAAAAGTTCGGTACTATGATATGTTTTCTTATTAATAATGTTTACACTCGAGAATTTCCACAAGTTGACGCGTCACTTCATCAATGTAACATGTAGTAACTGACGTGAGCTGTTGTCTACAAAGAAATTACAAATAAAATTGCAACGGTTTTCGTAATAACTTAAACTCAATGCTGACAGCGATTCCCATCGCAGTTGTCTCAGTGGGCATGTAATACTATTTTAAATATCCTGACGACGCTAATCATGTCTTTTCGATTTTTACCTTTCACGCCCTGGATAATTAAACCTACCAGAGTGACAGGCCGAGTGCTACATCTACATCTACGTAATACCCTGCGAGCCACCGCGAGGGTGTGTGGCAGGGGGTGAAGATCACCAAACATGCACTATTGACATGCAACTAGGATATTTAATGAAGGCATGCTAGATAATAGGGTCACATGGTTAGTATCTACATAATAAGAAAGGGATTATTGGTTGTTATTACATGCATCATACACTACAGACTACTCTAACTATATTTCACCTACCTATTCCTTTGCTACGCTGCCTATTGTTCTCTCTTATAGTACGCGGGAAAAATGACATTTTAAATCTATCGGTACGACAATCTATCTCTCTAATCTTGTTAATCTGATCAACCCTAGCATAATACGCAGGGGTTCTCAATATATATCTGACGTCATCTGTGAACAAAACGGTTCCGAATTTACTTAAAAGGTTTAACCTAAATTTTAACCTGCGTTCTGATAGTAATTCCCATCCGAGTTCTTCTATTAAACTCGTAACACTAATACAATTATCATAACGGCCTTTAACAAACCTAGCGGATCTCCTTTGCACACGCTCTAATTCTTTTATCATACCTTCCTCGTACGGATCCCATATACTAGCGGCACTTCCACTGCTACTGCATAGAATTAAAATAAATGTTGAGGTTGAATCGAAACGAATGACCAGCGGTAGAGAAGAAGTCCAATCGGCTCGATATTTCATCGCAGGCTCGCGTTTCTGACTTCTCCGAATTGGGATGGAAGGGAAAGTCCAGCCGCTTGAGTCCTCGACACTCTTCCGACGGTTATAAAGACCTGCTCCGCCCAAGTACGGAGGGAAGGAATGCTTCGATCACGCAACCGGCGACTTCACCCCGAAGGTCTATCCCCGCCGTACGCCATCCACATGTCCAGGCGCACGCGAGTCGTAAAATACGGACAGCCATGAAAACGACATGCTGAGAGGAATGAGGGGATGTTAATAATTTCACTTAGTAGCTCTGTCCACTTTCACTTTTCTATTACCTCTTATACGCTAAAGAGGCACTTAGGTATATTACTTAAAGTCAGCATTTAAATGCAGGAGAGCAGAGATATCAAAAATAAATTTATGCAGTGTTCATCGAAGGAACTTTGCAGTGAGCCAGTGTTTCGGTAAATTTTGGCGATTTCCAGGCACGAATAACTGCAAAAAACAAAATTCACGAGTACGCGGGCACTCAACTTCTCGTACAAATGATGTAAATATAACACGTCCGCTTAAATAAAAGTCTCCGGGTTCTTGTAAGTGGCGAAAAGGCGTCTACACGGAGTACATAAGTAACATATGAATTCAAATATACACTTATCTGATCAAATCTCAAGATCGCTGTGACTTTCAAACGAATGATGAATCACAGAAATGGCAATTTTCCACTAGTTAACTACACAACATTTTTGGAAAATTGCCATTTCTGAGATTCATTATGCTGAACTTCCACCGAAACTTCCCCGCGAAAGAGTAAATTTGTTTCCCTCCGCAGATTTATTTTCCTGGTACATGTTTCGACACAGCGGTGTCATCATCAGGTACAAACTCAAAAAAAAAATTCAGAACTATGTATATCATATGGGGAACCAGAAAAATAAATCTGTGGAAGGAAACAAAGTTACTTTTTCATTTTTGAAATTCAGCTTCCACACAGTTGAGCCTCAAACTATGGAACGTATAGTGTACCATTTTCATTTGAATATTTTTAGTTTCCAATGTCTGCAATGGGATGCTAATTAATTTGTGGCTTAATGTTTCTGTGATGTTTGTAACCAATAAGGGAAGTCAGATATGCTGAACTCTTTCAAATTTCGATCATCATTATGGTATCAGGTTATTCATATACTCCAATAAATGGTCACCGTGATGTATGAGTACTAAGTATATCCGGGGTGAGTAGAACGACAATGAGAAGCCGGATTCCATATGAAGTCCCATCGACTTACCTCATCATCATGTGGTGTTCTGCCTGCTGGCAGGTCCCGTACACCACTGCTGTCTCCATCCGCTTCTGTCCCGAGCTTCCTTCTTTGCTTCATCATAGATGATGTTCTTCACCTGATCCACCAATTTAATTCTTCTCCTTCCTCTCTTTTTCTTTCCTTCAATGGAACCCTCAAGTGCCACAGTTATTATACTTTTCCCTCTCATCACATGGCCCAGCCAGTTTTCTTTCCTTTTCCTTATTTCCTTTAGGAACGATCTTCCTTCTTTTACTTTGATCAAAACCTCTTCATTTCTCATCTTATCTACCCATCTTACTTTTCCCATCCTTCTTCACACCCACATTTCATAAGCTTCTATTCTATTCCTTTCCCTCTTACCTAATGTCCACGCTTCACATCCATACATGAAAACGCTCCATGAATAACACTTAGCTAGTCTCTTTCTCAGCTCCAGATCCAGCATTTTATTGCGTAGCAAGTTTTTCTTCTGGCCGAAGGCCTCTTTTGCCATTGCCATCCTTGCTTTTATTTCTGCAATACTTCTCCAGCCGTCTGTCACCATCGTTCCTAGGTACCGGTAGCTTTTAACTTTTACTATTACACCTTCATTTATTTTCACACTCGTATAATTTTCACAGTTTACTGGCATCACCTTTGTCTTTTCTAGATTTTTCTTCGTCACATATTCCTTCATCCCTTCTTCCAAAACCTTTATCAACCTTTGAAGTGATTTCATATCATCTGCTAATATTACCATGTCATCTGCGAATCTTATACTTCTTCTCTTCCTACCTCCAATGCTGACTCCTTCCTCTCTCCCATCAAAAGATTTATGGATCATGTCCTCAACATATATATTGAACAAGGTTGGCGACAGACAGCATCCCTGCCTTACTCCTCCACCAAGATCCACCCATTCTGTCCTATCCTCATTTATTTTTAATGAAGCTTTTTGTCTCATATATATTTCTCTAATGAGTTTTCTCTCCTTCCATACCAACCCCTTCTTTTTTAGAATTTCGAACATTTTATTCCATTCAACCCGACCAAAAGCCTTTTCCAGATCAATAAAACAAAGTGCCATTCCTTTTCCTCTCTCTATATACCTTTCTCCATTTATTCTTAACAGGCCAATGGCGTCCCTTGTTCCTTTCCCTTTCCGGAAACCAAATTGTTCCTCCCCTACATTTTCTTCCATTATTCTTATTAATCTCCTGTTCAAAATTCTCAACATCATTTTGACTGCATGTGTAATTAGGCGTATCGTTCTATGTTCAGTACCTACCTACGATACCTAATATAACATTAGTATAACACATTTAGTGAATAAATAGTTTGTAACAATATGAAAGCGTGTTCGATGGACATTGCATACCAAATATGGAATCACCCTCTGTCCCACTCTTTTGATAGGGCTTACATGGAACCGAATGGAAGTAGAACGGAGTCTGCAAAATACAGCCCGCGAGCCAATAACGGCAGGCCGCCCTTTATTTACGGTCAGCAAGCTAAGAATGGATTTTACAACTTTTTTACAAGCTTCAAAGCATTCATTACATTTCTTTATTTTTTATCATTTATAGCCAGAATACAGCACAGTGGGATAAATGTTCCACCCACGCGGGACTCGAACCCGCAACTCTAGTTATAGCTGGGAGGACTTCACCCCGTCACCACTGGGGCCGGCAAAAAAATATTTCTCCCCGGCGGAGAATCGAACCGGGGTCTCCCGCGTGATAGGTGGGGATACTGACCACTATACTACCAAATACCACAGAATTATATTAACCATTCCTTCATTTTTCAGAGAAGTAATAAAAATATTGGTGCAAGTTAGCATTTACAGATGAATGTTTGCCATCGATTTTGATGATAACAGTATACTACCTTTGAACCCCAATGCGATGAAATATAACCCATGTCCCATAACCCAAAAAAATATCCCATGAAAACCAATCCAGTTGTCTAGTTTGTAATGCAACATTTCAAACTGCAATTGACAATTCTTTTCTATCTTTGGGCATATATTTATAGATTTCCTGGTATGTTTTTATTATTACGGAACAGTTCTTTCAATATGTCTGTAAGAAACTTGGTTTTTTACTCATTTTTAAGGTACTTATATTTATCTACTGATATACTAGGTGTGCCCATTGGCCAGGGAAAACTGAAATATTTATTGTTACAATATTTAGCTTAAATTTTACCGATATTTTTAAGCCAGAAAGTCCATGACAATTTGGGGAGTTTGAGCAAAATATCACTGCATATTGAAATCCATTAAGTTCTCCTCATTACTGACAAATAGTCTCGTGTTTTTGATGGTATCATAATATCAGCCACATATAGCAACACTTATCGAGATATTTACGGAGAAAAGAATACAGTATTCCTAGGGATACAGTACGCTTACTCTTCAGTGCTCAAATGTGTTCTCACGCCTGATCGTTAGCCCGTTAATATACAGAGACATATTTAACCTAGAATACCCGAAACAGGCACATGCAAATCATAAGGATTTGACCGACAGATCTCGCCTGCAATGTAATGGAGTGCGGTGCCTATTTCTCATTTATTTGGAAAAATCAAATCATTCCAAGTGATAATTTTACATAAAATTTCTTGAAAAAAAATGATTGGTTGCGATGGTATTTCCAGCTTCAGCGTGCAAATTTATGCTTATTATTTGTAAAAAATAAGTCTAAGCCTCAAATCTGTCGTTATTTTCAACAGCCCCGCAGAAGTTCAGTCACAAAACTTTTTGCGCCATTAATAAAACTATGCAAACTTCTTCACACTCACAGAAGTTTAAATTTTTGAAGAAAATTCCAAATTGCCGAATGCGGAAACATCTCGTCAAACTAACAAAAAAGTCAACCATGGGTTAAATCTCCAGTATTTGAGGGCATATCCGAAGCCTCGAATAACCAACAAGATGAAACTTTGATCGTTAAAATATGAGAAAAAGACAAAGTTTGCTGACGAACGAACTGAATAATATTAACTTCCTCCCTTTAAAATAGCAAAAAGAGGGGGTAAACATGCCAAAAAGCACAAAACTTTTCCCGATTTCTTCCTCAAGTCTCCTTCACCTCTCGGCTAGAGACGATGTTTCTTGTACTCCGACCTCTTTTCAATTTTCTGAGCATTATAAAGATGCAGCACTCAGGCTAAATAGAGTCTTAGAAAATAAAAATAAAGGATGAGAATCAATGATCACTGCAGGCGGTCGCGACAAGGACAGCTTCCTCATTAACATGTCATTCAATGCGAGGCGAAGCTATCTAAGGCCATGTTGGGAAATCTGATCGCACATCCAAGTCGTGCCCTATGCCGTCGATAGATGATAGAAAGACAACGAAGTTCTTGTGGCCCGTTACTATCATCATGTCCTGCTTACGGCTCGATGCGAACAAAATTGCGATAAGTACTCAGCCAAACAGCTCGAGCTATAATTCCAAGATAGAGCACATCTTCAAACATGATTCTTATAATGGGCCGAAGGAATTAAATAAATTATTCTTATAACTCAAGCTACCTCGAGAGCTTATGGGAGGTCATTAACTCAACTACTCTAAGCCAACGTTTCGGCATTCAATCACACCATCTGCAGCACCAATCAAGATACATAAAAGCCAACAATTTAATGAAAGTTTAAGTTTTTGTAACCTCACAATGATTATTATAAGGCACGTTTTTGTAATCATTGTAATCCTTGATTAGCTGTTAGCAGTATCGACATCACGATTCGCATGAACCTTGCATGACTCTTGTATCTCATCTATGTAGTTGCAATATACATTTTAAGCCAGAAAGTCCATGACATTTTGGGTAGTTTGAGCAAAATGTCACTGCATATTGAAATCCATTAAGTTTTTCCTCATTATTGACAAATAGTCTCGAGTTTGAGATGGTATCATAATATCAGCCACATATAGCAACACTTATCGAGTTATTTATGGAGAAAAGAATAAAGTATTCCTAGGGATACTGTATTCTATTCTCCGTAAATATCCTCGTAAATATGTTCCACATAGTTTCTGTAGCAATGGTAACATACCTATAGTGTCGTGCATGTTGGTGAAGGTTACTTCAAAGTTGGTAATAACCTACCCCCTGCCAAACACCCTTTGGGAACTTTGTATTAGTAAAAGGCGTAATAACTTGTTTTTCCATAGTAAATTTTAATATCACACGACTTTGGTTTCGACGGTTAGCGTCATCTTCAGGTCCTGAGGGTGGCGTCGGTCGTAGACCTAAAGGTTGAAGATGGTTAGTGTCACCTTCAGGGCTTAAAGATGACATTAACTATTTAAAATATTAAAATTTATGCTGGAAAAAAACAAGTACAAACCATTTTATTCAAAATGCACAGCAGCTTCCTTAAAATCACGCCGTAAACCACCAACTTAACTCCTAAGTTAGCTTGCTGGGTAATGGGTAGATAGATGCATCTACATCTACGTAATACTCTGCGAGCCACCACGAGGGTGTGTGGCAGGAGGTGAAGATCACAAAACATGAACTACTGACATGCAACTAGGATATTTAAGGGAGGCATGCTAGAGAACAGGGTAACATGCAGATAGGTGGTTAGTATCTACATAATAATAAAGGCACAATTGGTTGTTATTACATGCACAATTGGTTGTTATTACATGCACAACAGACTACTCTAACTATATTTCACCTACCTATCCCTTTGCTACACTGCCTATTGTTCTCTCTTATAGTACGCGGGAAAAATGACATTTTAAATCTATCGGTACGACAATCTATCTCTCTAATCTTGTTAATCTGATCAAATCTAGCATAATACGAAGAGGTTCTCAATATATATCTAACGTCATCTGTGAACAAATCGGTTTCGAATTTACTTAACAGGTTTAACCTATATTTTAACCTGCGTTCTGATAGTAATTCCCATCTAAGTTCTTCTATTAAACTCGTAACACTTATACAATTATCATAACGGCCTTTACCAAATCTAGCGGATCTCCTTTGCACACGCTCTAATTCTTTTATCATACCTTCCTCGTACGGATCCCATATACTAGCGGCATATCTAGAAAGAAGAAGGTAAGAATAAATCCCAGATTGTTGGCAAAGAGTAGAATCTGTTAACTTCTCACCAAGTCAATAAGACTGCAAATTTCCTCACTTTAATGCGGTCGTTACAAAATTATGCCGAATTAAAAGTATTCTTGGTTATGTTAATACACATATGCCTTAACTCTTAACAAATGTGGTTTGTATACCCGCGGCCAACAAGTCATATAACTACTTGCGAGCTCTGAGTGACACCAATTAGAATCGCTTTTCGGGACAAGGCTATATTTATATTGATACAAGCTATTAAGAAACCAGTATCTTCAGATTAACGCCACTTAATTTGCAAAATTAAATGAATCCTCATTCACGCTTCGCGCGACGTCTTACGCCATAACAATTGTGTCCCAAGAAATAACTTACCTAGTTCAACCCATCAACTATCGGATAGAAAGGAAACATCTAGACACTTGCTGAATCAAAGATTCTTTAATCGCTTTCATGAAAATAGATAATTGACTCGTTTCTATTTTTCTCTACTTTTCAAAAGTAAAAAAAATTGACCTACTTACACTCAAAGTACACAATAAGCATAGAGTCAATAAATAAAATCCGTAGTTCACGTGGTCACTCTAAGTAAATTTTCAACAAGTAATTACACAACATTGAATACACTTTTGGATAAAGTTTAATCAGGCGATCATTGGTCATACAATCCTAAGATTGGTTGACTGCAGCCCTCCTCCCTTTCCAATCTAATGCTAGATCCCTTGTCTCTTAGTACCTCTTCTTTCCTCTTTTTGAACCATTTGATCCATGAACTTATTTCTGGGTCTTTTTCTGAGGAATTTTTGCACTATTTTGCCTTCAATTATGTTCTTCGCAAACTCATTGTGCCTCAAGGTGTGTCTAATACATCTTGTACTTCTTTCCTCCATGGTGTTCCACATGGTCTTTTCCTCTGCTTCCATTATGTACGCTTCATCATTTCTTATTTTGGCCTCAGCATCCTCCTCCAGCACCAGGTTTCGAAGGCTTCTAGACTTTTCTGGTCAGTTTTTCCAATGGCCCATGCTTCCGATCCATAGAGTGCTATGCTCCAAAGTCGGCGAATCAGACAATATGTTGTGGGAATTGGTAATCAATAACATGATCTCAAGAATACAACTTTGCTACATTTCCACAAAACTTATTCTCACACACCGACCTAGATTTCGACAATACTTATGCCATTACTAAGGTGACATATGCATTATCAAATCCTAGGAATGTGATAATTAATTGCGTGGAGATATAAAAAAGTTCTTTTTTCTGAGATCATGACATCTATAGAATAGCATTGATGATGGACCAAAGGCTTTCCCGGTGAATGATATTAATGGAGTATTCTCAGGAGTGGCACAGGGATAGGCTTTCCATGGTCGACGCTTCGATTAGCCACTCACTTATCGTCCTCAGTTTTTTCCCTAATAATGATTGAATTATTTGTCAAAAGTTGGCCATGGAAAGCGTAACTTGAACAACCATGACATGAATAGCCTTTACTGTCGCACTCAGTTTAGAGGGGGAGGAATAGGGTCATTAAGATTAGCGGCCAAAATTGTTAACCATCCGGTATTGTCTAGTGGTTAGGATACCCGGCTCTCACCCGGGAGGCCCGGGTTCGATTCCCGGTACCGGAATAATTTTTTCCCTGCATGGTCGGCAGTCACAATAGCCAATTTTCAGCCTAAACTGGTTAAGGTCTCCTCTCTGATACTTATTTTTATGCGTGAATGACTTGTTAGACTTAAAATTTGAAGAAAATGATGCGCAAATTTTTTCCCGTAATGTCATTGCGGTCATCCTAAGGTCCATCATCGTTATTAAAGTAACAAACTGTTAAAGTGTAAATTACAATTGAGGTCAGATCAAATCCGGTACGAAACTCGGGAGGAAATTTCTCCTACGAGACACCATGAAAGCATTTAATCCTCCAACACTATAATTAAATAGAAGTTCATCGCTACTATTCGATATGATTACGATTCGATATGATGATACGATTAAATACTTAGGCGTCACCATCAGTGAAGACATGTCATGGGGGAAACACATCAGGGAAATAACTAGTGTAGCAAACCGTAGATAAGGATTCGTAAAAAGGGTTCTAGGCAAATGCGATGAGAGAGTCCGAGAAAGAAGCTATTTTACACTTGTCAGGCCTCATTTAGAATATGCCGCTAGTATATGGGATCCGTACGAGGAAGGTTTGATAAAAGAATTAGAGCGCGTGCAAAGGAGATCCGCTAGGTTTGTTAAAGACCGTTATGATAAATGTATAAGTGTTACGAGCTTAATAGAAGAACTCGGATGGGAATTACTATCAGAACGCAGGTTAAAATTTAGGTTAAACCTTTTAAGTAAATTCGAAACCGATTTGTTCACAGATGACGTTAGATATATATTGAGAACCCATGCGTATTATGCTAGGTTTGATCATATTAACAAGATTAGAGAGATGGATCTTCGTACCGATAGATTTAAAATTTCATGCTTCCCGCGTACTATAAGAGAGAACAATAGGCAGCGTAGCAAAGGGATAGGTTGGTGAAATATAGTTAGAGTAGTTTGTAGTGCATGATGCATGTAATAACAACCATTTATCCCTTTCTTATTACGTAGATACTAACCATGTGACCCTATTATCTATCATGCCTTCATTAAATATCCTACTTGCATGTTAATAGTGCATGTTTGGTGATCTTCACCCCCTGCCACACACCCTCGTGGTGGCTCGCAAGGTATTACGTAGATGTACGTAGATATAGTGCTGCTTAAATTTAAATGTATATTTTGAATATGTTCTCCATTATGACTAGGGAACTATCTTGCTGAAACTACCTAAAACAGTTCCTCGTAACCCGCTCACCCATCCTCTTCCAGACGTCGCGGTTCACAGCTCATGATGTCGTAAGTCTTCAACGGAGAACAGCAGATATTCACAGTCGCGTCAGTTAATGGCGAAGGTCGTTAAAGCATTCGTTCCCCGACGGGTTGGGGAAAAAGAATATTATGAAAGGGACAGGGTGGCGAACAAGGAAAGGAAAAGGGTTGCGGGGGAGAAAGGGAAGGGATAAGTAGTAAACCCTTTGCCCACATTTTCCATTTTCCCTTTCCCTCGCGGGCTTAAGTCTGAATTGCGTAAAAATCTTCGTAGCCGGACCATTTTTCTCGGTGTGGTGGCGTAAAATCCGATTTACAGGGATCTCGCGGAAGGGGTTGGGAGACCGCATACTGTGCGGACGCGGGTCCCTTAATTGCGCTCAAATGACGATGGGACGACACTGGTAGGCATCGTTATTACGTCAAGTTCCATTCTTCTCACGTAATCTTTCCACAGAGTGGAGATCACCGCTGACAACCGAGGTCTTGTGTTTCGAATTCCAAGCCATAATTGATATTTTTCTTTGTTTTTATAAAATAATATATTTAACAATAAATTATGAGAGAAAATTGCAAATGAAGTATTCTGTACTGCATCTACATCTACATCTACGTGATACCCTGCGAGCCACCACGAGGGTGTGTGGCAGGGTGTGAAGATCACCAAATATTAACCATTGACATGCAAGTAGTATAATTAAGGGAAATATGCTAGATAATAGGGTCACATGGAGCTAGATGGTTAGTATCTACATAATAAGGAAGGGATTATTGGTTGTTATTACATGCATCATTGCATCATGCACTACAGACTACTCTAACTATATTTCACCTACCTATCCCTTTGCTACGCTGCCTATTGTTCTCTGTTAAATCTATTGGTACGACAATCTATCTCTCTAATCTTGTTAATATGATCAAACCTAGCATAATACGCAGGGATTCTCAACATATATCTAACGTCATCTGTGAACAACTCTGTTTAGAGTTTACTTAAAAGGTTTAACCTAAACTTTAATCTGCATTCTGATAGTAATTCCCATCCTAGTTCTTCTATTAAGCTCGTAACACTTATACAATTATCATAACGGCCTTTACCAAATCTAGCGGATCTCCTTTGCACACACTCTAATTCTTTTATCATACCTTCCTCGTACGGATCCCATATACTAGCGGCATATTCTAAATGAGGCCTGACAAGTGTAAAATAGCTTCTTTCTCGTACTCTCTCATCGCATTTGCCTAGACCCCCTTTTTACGAATCCTAATCTACGGTTTGCTACGCTAGTTATTTCCCTGATGTGTTTCCCCCATGACATGTCTTCAGTGATGGTGACGCCTATTGCGCCAGTGATGGTGAGAAGTATTTAATTGAATCTACGTTACAGATTTTGTTTTCCTTTTGTTTTGTTTACTGCTGAAGATAGGGAGAAAAAATATCAACGAAAAATTGCATGGAAGAAGTGACCAACTTATTGGGTATATCAGCATACGTAAACATAGCGATTGCGAGAACAACAAAAAATACGTTTCCTTTGTGAGACCAAAGAATGAATGGAGTGCTTATGCACTACAAATCGTGAGAGCTGTTGAAATGAGGGCCCATGAATGAAAAAAGCGTTTACATATAAAAAGAAGTCACTAGAGATCTATAACAAGCAACTCTACAGACTTTTTTTCACGCAGACAGAATATTTTCACGCAGCGACGATATTCACGACTGTCTAAAAATACATCTACTCAACCTGCAAGCCACCACAAAGGGGATCGGCAGGGGGTGATTTACCATCAACATGAACTACAGTGAATAATTAACCTTCACTTAAATGCACAACACTATGGGTATTCTACAAATGCTACAGAAACTACTGAGATAACCTATTGTGCAATTATTTAAACGTTACACAAGAGTCATGCAGGGAACATGCAAAAAATGGTGTTAGCGTTACTCGGCAGATTTATAAGCATTCATTAGTTTGGATATGAACTAATCAGCTACAATATATGTCAACTTACCCAATTCAAAGTCTAAAATCAGCCATTATTTTCCCTAATCGATCGCGGGAAAAAAGATATTTTAAACCTTTCTGTTCTACAATCTACTTCCATAATTTCAATCATATGATATGAAATACCGTAGTATGTTGGGGTTCGTAAGACATTGAAACCTTCTTCTGCAAATAAATCGGTTTTGAATTTACTTAAAAGATTGAGTCTAATTTTTAATCAACGGTCTGATAGCGATTCCCATCCAAGTTGTTGAAAGAGGTCAGTAATTCTAACGAGACTCTCATTCACGTATCATGCTGATCTTCTCTGCACGTGTTCTAACTCTGTTTTTAAGTCTACCTCATGCAGATTCCAAACTTATTGGGCATATCAGCTTCCCAAAAATAACGATGGATGGAACAACAAAAATGGCGTTTTCTTGTCGATTACAAATAATGAATGGAATACGTATGAACTGCAAATCGGGAGATCTGTTGTAAACAGGACTCATGAATGAATAAAACGTTTAGATGAAATGAAAATGACTGGAGATCTGTAGTAGGCGACTCTCCAGACTAATGAACATATTTTCACGAAACGACGATATAAAGACTGTTACTACGAATTAGGGTCTGGTCGCAGATTAGCTAATTCTGCACTAGCATGGGGGTCGATACTTCTCCTACCTACCTAAGCTACCAAGTAATTGCTATATTGTATTGTAAAATGTATTCAATGCAACAAATTCAATAGATGGTAAATATCACAAACATCATCGTCTCTTACTCTTCGTGGAAAAATGGCATTTGACGCATGTATATTCATTCTGCAATCCTTTTTCTATATCAAATATTTCTGATCGTTTCTTCAGTAATACTCCGGTTTATGTAAAAACCATTAAACGAATTCCGAAGTGAGTCAGCTGCGAACTTTAATAAAATCATCGGTCGTTCAATTCTAAGATCGGTTGACTACAGCCCTCCACCCTTCCCTATCTAATGCTGGTTCCCTTACCTCCTGGTATCTCTTCATATGTACTTTCCTCTTCATTAGGTTCATGAACATATTCCTGGGCCTTCTCCCTCGGGGGACTTTTCCCTCTATTTTACCTTCGATTATGTTCCTCACGAACCCATTTCGTCTCAGGGTGTGTCCAATCCATCTGGTTCTTCTTTTCTCTGAGGTGTTCCATATGGTCCTTTCCTCTTCTGCTCTTCTATACCCTTCATCATTTCTCATTTTGTCCGTCCATTTCATCTTCAGCATCCTCCTCCAGCACCAGGTATCGGAGGCTTCTAGTTGTCCAACATTCAGTTCAACCAACCAAAGTATTCAACCAACATTCAGTTCCTCGATCTGTATGACAATCTAACAGTAATTCACTCAACGACTCGGTCACTCTGGTTAAGTGTATCGTCATGACTTCACTAAAACAACAAAACAAATGTGGCTCGTCTGTACTCGTACATTGTACCGCGGTAAGATTTTTTGGGTAGCTTGAAGAGGAGCTCATTTAGGAAAGCTTCCTCTCCCTTAACGTGTATCAACACCGTCTTGAGAAAATCCTTCTCCTTAACGAGGGAAAAAAGAGGCAAGGAATTTTACGTTCTCTCCTACCCTTGCCACAGAGGCGTCAACTAAGAATTCTAGACGCGACAGCAGACGAAGACCAGAATGCGGCATTCAAATCATTTTTGAGCAGCTAGCGCCGTAACGGAGCCAAGTTTAACGATGTTTTCGAAACACTTGAAGAGATCATCTTCATCACTGACGTGTATGGGCGACCAGCTGCTACGGACTGTGATAATTGACAAGTGTGAAGTTAGCGATAGTTTTCCTAACAAAGCTGGTCGTTTTAAGAGACCATCGAAAAAAAATGTCTCGATGAGGAAAGAAGATGACTGTCAAGGGTGTTGAGAAAAGGCAACGGCGAAGCCGGTAAAATTCGAAGTGCTTTAAGCAACCGCCGAAAGAGTATTTGATCCTTTCATTTTCAATGCAAACACAAAGCGACCTAGCTACAGCGAGACATGCACACGAATATTACCTTTCCGTCTTTTTCTTCTTGTTCCACAAAAAGACCGTATGACAAATAATGATTTGCACTCTTTTAACGCGAATGTAAGTCACGCAGTGGTACAATAGTTCATTATTATAGTACCAATGAATGTCAAGATTAGACGCAGAGTTCAATATTCGAAAGCATCATATCTATTTCAATATGATTTCGTCTAAATTTCGATTACTGCGCCAAAAACTAGAGCAATAATATGCTCCATTTAAGGAATAAAAATTATAATTCAGCTCTTGTATTCTATCCCTTACTTATAAGTTGGATCGAGTCAGGCGATACTTTGTGAACAAGTGACATATTGAATAAAACTTGAACGATGTATTTTTCACACTTTATTTGTAATACCAAACCCTACCGGTTTCGACACTCTTTTGTCATTTTCAAGGGTACGCTGACATTCTCCCTGTGGCGAGCCCATATATGTGGACCCCAGAAGTCAAGGGGTCTAAGTGACATTTAAAAAAAAAAACAAGTTAGGTACAGGAATGGGACGTGAAAATATAAATCTTTTAGGTGGTAAAGGGATCAAAGTGATTTTCTTGACAGGTGATGCTATCTAGGGTAATGCCTCTTAACTACTTAGTGGGTTGTACCAAACATTTTTAACTTTGACTTAAGTTTTCTCAAAACAACGATTTTGCTACTTAGACCCCTTGACTTCTGGGGTCCTCATATATATTCACAAAGAAGGAGGGAGGATACTGCGGGAGTGGTTGGGGTAGGGGCTTAGAGGGTGAGATTGAATAGGAGTAGGGAACGTTTTGAAGGTCAGGATGATTGGGGAGTGCTTTTTAAAGGTGGGACAGGAACATGATAAAGTGGGGACAGAATCTCTAAGTGATAACAAATCAATTTTTGCATCTCATTTATCTGGTTTTAATCACATGTCGGATTTTAGAGTAGAGATTTTAAATGTTCATGACAAAGGTGCAAAGCTGGATTTTTTAGAAAACTTTGAGATCATATCAGGATCTAAGGCTTTGGGACCGAAATTGTAAAATGAAATTGTACCGTTTAATCTGCCCCCACTTTATCATGTACCTGTCCCGCCTTTAAAAAGCACTTCCCCATCATCCTGACCTTCAACACGTTCCCTACTCCTAATCAATCACACCCTCTGAGCCCCTACCCCAACCACTCCTCCAGTACCCTCCCTCCATCCCTCTGTGAATATATGGGCTCGCTACTGGGAGAATGTCAGAGTACCCTAGAAAATGACACGAGAGTGTCGAAACCGGTAGGGTTTGGTATTCCAAATAAATCGTGAAAAATACATCGTTCAAGTTTTATTTACTATCCATTACTAAATGTAAAATAAATTATCTTCGTATTAGGAGATAAACTTGTCAGGCCTCATTATGAATATGCCGCTAGTATATGGGATCCGTACGAGGAAGGTATGATAAAAGAATTAGAGCGCGTGCATAGGAGATCCGCTAAGTATGTTAAAGGCCGTTATGATAATTGTATAAGTGTTACGAGTTTAATAGAAGAACTAGGAGGGGAATTACTATCAGAACGCAGGTTAAAATTTAGGTTAAACCTTTTAAGTAAATTCCAAACCGATTTGTTCACAGATGACGTTAGATATATATTGAGAACCCCTGCGTATTATGCTAGGTTTGATCATCTTAACAAGATTAGAGATAGATTGTCGTACCGATAGATTTAAAATGTCATTTTTCCCGCGTACTATAAGAGAGAACAATAGGCAGCGTAGCAATGGGATAGGTAGGTGAAATATAGTTAGAGTAGTCTGTAGTGCATGATGCATGTGATAACAACCAATAATCCCTTTCTTATTATGTAGATACTAACCATGTGACCCTATTATCTAGCACGCCTCCATTAAATGTCCTAGTTGCATGTCAATAGTGCATGTCTGGTGATCTTCACCCCCTGCCACATACCCTCGTGGTGGCTCGCAGGGTAGTACGTAGATGTAGGTGTAGATGTAAACTTACGTGAAATGTAGTCCAATATTTTTATTTCAATTTACTTAAAAAATATTAAATAATCACTCTGAGATGCACCATTACCGCTGTAACCAACTCAAGAGTAGTTATCATTGGTCGTTCAGTCCTAATGTTGACTGCAGCCCTCCACCATTCCCTTTCTAATACTTGTTCCCTTACTTCCTGTTAGCTCTCCGTATCCTTCAATTCCTCTTTGTTTGACCCATGGAATTCTTTCTGGATCTTCCTCTGGGAGCTTCTCCCTCTATTATTCCTTTAACTATGTTCCACACAAACCCATTGCGTCTCAGAGATGGATTGGACATCCGTCAGATTCTTCCCTTCTTTATAGTGTTCCATATGGCCCACTCCTCTTCAACTCTTCCATAAACTTTGTCATTTCTGATAACGTCCGTGCATTTTATCTTCATTATTCTCCTAAAAAACAGGCTTTAAAGTCATTTAATCAGTTGGTGTCTGCTTTTCCAAAGGTATATGTTACCAATCCATAGAGTTCAACACTCTAAACAAGTGTTTTCACATACTATTTTATAGTTTTTAAGCCTATCTACTTCGGGCAATTTCCATTAAAAATGCTGCAGACCTCTGATGACAATTTTTTCCTACTTTGAAGTCATATCTTCTCTGGGCACAACAGTTGTCTTTCCTTGTTGTGTTCCCTAGAGACTCGGAGGCTACACCATAGGCTTAGATTGTTTTAAAAATTCAGAACTGGTGTGTTTTAGAGTGACACAGAGAATATTATCATGACGCCACAATACATCTCTATGTGTGACAGAAGCGATAAAGTAAGGGAGGTACATTGCCAGACAGAAAGGTACAAAAACTGGTTCTTTTCTCACACAATAAGTGACCGTAATGAAAACTGACCTCCAATAAATACACTCCCATGATACACGTCACCATTTCACCTCCCAAGCCTTACATCATTACACGGCTGGAGACCAAACGGCCCCTGCCTCACATCTACATCAGTGAAATACCGTACAAGCCATCATAAGGTGTGTGGCACGGGGTGATTCCACACCAGGTATGCAGCACTCAGCCCAGTTCGAATCAGAATTGCGCACGTTCCACCGAATGCCAGGCGCAGGCCAAAAGCAGTCAGGGAAACGGTAACCAGTCAGACCACAAACCAGGAGAGTGGTACGTAGAAGGGCATGCTACCATGCGATATACTTCTCAAGATATAACTACTAGTTAGTATTATTAATGCGGCATATAAATAGCACTGGTGACAAGGTACTATGACATGCAGGAGTATATCATGCCGGAGATTGCATGCGAAGTTAGTATCTGAAATTCATGATAAGATAGTTAGCACGACTGAAAAAACCTGTTTAACCTAGGCAGTATCCTAGAACTGATCTATCACAACTATTATGGTCCCTTTTTGTACGTGGAAAAAATTACATCTTAAATCAATCGGTTCTGCAGTCAATTTCCTTAATCTTATTCTTGTCATCGCTCCTACCATAATTGTTTGGCTCTAGCAAAATATTTTCACCGTCGGGCAAAAAATAGTCTACATCAAACTTTCGTTAAAGATTTAACCTATATTTCTCCCTTCGATCGGACAGAGGTTCTCGCCCTAATTTCGTCAATAATATTGTAAAACTACTATGCTTATCATGGCAAATTTTAACAAATCTAGCTGCCCTCCGCTTTATTCGATCTATATCGGAAACTAGTCCTACTTCGTAAGGGTCCCATATACTATTGGCGAACTCCAAGTGGGGTCTCACGAAAGGAAAAATACCCATTCGGCGGTTCGCAGGGTAGTATGTAGATGTAAATGTAGATGCCATGAAAGCTTTCTTAACTTGGGCCTTTCTTCGCTTGATCTTCATTTCCTATTTCACCCGTCCATATTCTCTTCAGCCTTTTCTTCCAACAGAGCACTGAAGAGTACCGTGTAGGAAAGATGGAGCGCTGCTTCCGGTCAGCGTTTTCCCTTTCGTCGTATTTTCATTGGTAGGCTTTCTTCCCACGACTTCCCCTCATGTGAAGGGTGTAAAGGGTTGGGAGCGTTCTTTTTCCATCACGTGCCTCACGTCCCCATTCCGCCGCTGCACCCGCTATGCCAAGGGAGAGGTATGAATGACACCCTTCTCACTCACGTCCGTAAGGGATGAGTGCGAGCACTCGACAGCGAGAGTAGTGATGGAGGACGTGATATGCCTCCTCTCTCTCACTCCTTCTCTTCTGCAAACAAGGGAAGGTGAACAAAGGAGGGAGACGGGAGGGGGATGAGAGGCGTCAAAGAGGGAGGGAGAATCCAAATAAAGAAGGAAAGGAGAGAAGAAAAGGGGAGAGTTTTTACAGCACTAATGCCTGCCCCGTTAAAAAAAAATTCGCCACTGACGGTTCAGAAAAACAGGCTAAACTCGAAGGGAAATGTCGCACTTTTTGTGGGACTAGTTCTGTCTCTAAGGATATGTACTTAGCACGTCTCTCGTGCCAACTACCAAGAAAACCACTTCAAAATAAAAATAATTGTAACTTTCCACACAGAATATTTAATCTTTGCCGACCATGGTTTCGGCTCCTAGTGCCATTATCAAGGTAATGGCACTAGGTGCTGAATTCTGTGTGGAAAGTTACAATTTTTTTCATTTTAAAATGGATATATATCGCTTCCACAAAGTTGAGCCTGATACGCTTTTATATATACCAAGAAAACCACAAAGTATAGGAAATCCAGAGATGATCTCAATGGTATCAGGCTCAACTTCGTGGAATTTCATTATGAAGGCTGTCAGGCTTCATTTATAATATGCCGCTAGTATATGGGATCCGTACGAAGAAGGTATGATTAAAGAATTAGAGCGCATGCAAAGGAGATCTGCTAGGTTTGTTAAATGCCGTTATGATAATTGTATAAGTGTTACGAGTTTAATAGAAGAACTACGATGGGAATTACTATCGGAACGCAGGTTAAAATTTAGGTTAAACCTTTTAAGTAAATTCGAAACCGATTTGTTCACAGATGACGTTAGATATATATTGAGAACCCCTGCGTATTATGCTAGGTTTGATCATATTAACAAGATAAGAGAGATAGATAGTCGTACCGATAGATTTAAAATGTCATTTTTCCAGCGTACTATAAGAGAGAACAATAGGCAGCGTAGCAAAGGAATAGGTAGGTGAAATATAGTTAGAGTAGTCTGTAATGCATGATGCATGTAATAACAACTCAAAATCTCTTCCTTATTATGTAGATACTAACCACCTAGCTGCATGTGACCCTGTTCTCTAGCATGTCTCCCTTAAATATCCTAGTTGCATGGCAATAGTGCACGTTTGGCGATCTTCACCCCCTGCCACACACCCCCGTGGTGGCTCGCAGGGTATTACGTAGATGTAGATGTATGAATAATGAACAATAAAAACTTTTTTATTCAACCAATTTACGGTACTACTAATTTCAACGCGACGGCGTCATCGCCAGGTACCTGAAGTTGACGCCGCTGCGTCGAAACTAGTCGCATCTGAACATAAATTGGTGTAATTAATCAAAGTTTTGCTTTTCCATTATTCATGATGAACTGGCCACCTGAAGATAATGACGCAGCGTCAAACTGGTAGAACCTTAAAACTAATTGGCGGAATAATACGAAATTTTTCTTTTTCATTATTCAACCCCCGAGATATTAAAAATTCACGGCATTTATTGGAGTGCGGTCGCTCTTTCGAGAGGAGTTGAAGAAAACCAAGATAAAATCGATGGTTTCAAATGCTTTATCGAGGATTTCACAGTGATGTACCCAGAACTGATTCTGATAAATGACGTTACAAACTTGAGCCAAAACTATGAGTTATTTTTTTTTAATTTCTACTGTATTTCTCAATTAGTTTCAACAGAGTATGCTCCAGAATTGAATTTAATGTGCCGAAGAATTTCTATGAAAATTGCAAAGTAGTTTTGTTTAAATTCTTTTTAAAATATAATAATTATTATAGGAAATATTGGAGGTGTTCTGTAAGACTATTTTTTTAAGAAAATGTACAGAATTTTATAGAATAGCGCTTCAGATGCCCATCGTACGTGCTATTATAGCATGACGCCCCGGAATATATTCAAATCCTTCTTAAGGTTACCATCGCCAATTTGGCCTGCCCTTTCCAGGAATCAATGTAATGAGCAGATCAATAGAATACAATAAATCCTAAACAAAAGAGAAATTCCGAATCCATAGGGCAATTTGTAACTTTCGAAATGGCATCCAAAGTAAATAACCCCTCTAAGACATCAAAATAAAATACTCTCTCCATTTTTTTCGCTCTCATTGATTATCGCGTTTCATAATAGCCGGTTTCCTTGAATTTCAGCTCCTACCAGGGTGAGCTGACAGCTTTAGATCCATTGAGGTATATGTAGAGGACACTATATCATCAAATTGTAGCTTTGCAACCGAAATAACAAGTATATTGCTAATCCCTGCTCTCTCTCTCCTTACTTTCCTACGGATAGCACGACGGAATGGAGGAATTTGCGGATGTAAAGCGAGAATATCAACCATCTGTTTGAAATTTAAGGCTATTAACTCATCAAACATGCATTAATTACTTTACATTGCTATGCATTCTACTCGATTTTGCATTACTTTTCAGCGGGAATTCGGATTAGATTTTATTAAAATAAATAAACAATAAATTCAAGGAGAAGGCATATTAATGAAGTTAGTGCATGCTGATTTCTAGTAAGTTATCGATGGAAAACATAGTAAAATTGCAAAATTAGTTATTTAGACCTCAGGCGCTATAGGAAAATGAGGGCCTACGAAGATTGCGGACTGACTTCAGCTCCTATTATGGCCAGTAAAGCAAGTACCCTCCCCATACACTTCAATTTTTAGGACCTTATTGTGTTACGAACGAGCGTTTTGACGGCGTTTAGAGCTCAACATCTATAAAGGACCGCGCGAGCCACTTCCAGGGTATCAAGCTCGGGATGATTCTACACCAGGCGTGCAATGGTAATATCACTTCAAAGTCGAACCCCGTTAACTTCCCTTGCCTCCACTAGTTGGCGAATATTTAAACGGCAGTCAGGAGAATAATGCATAACCAGAAACAAGGAGATTGCTACTCATGGGGCACAATAACATGTAACACACAGAAAAACCTTAAGGTGGATGAAGCGATTTCTGTCTGCATGCCTATTCATCTACATCTACATCTACGTAATACTCTGCGAGCCACCGCGAGGGTGTGTGGCAGGGGGTGAAGATCACCAAACATGCACTATTGCCATGCAAGTAGGATATTTAAGGAAGACATGCTAGAGAACAGGGTCACATGCAGCTAGATGGTTAGTATCTACATAATAAGAAAGGGATTATTGGTTGTTATTACATGCATCATGCACTGCAGACTACTCTAACTATATTTCACCTACCTATCCCTTTGCTACGCTGCCTATTTGCCTATTTGCGCAAACCTTAGCATGCGTTTTCTCATTAGTGATATTCACAGATAAATGTGAAAAAAATTGCGTCACACCGACTTGGTATTTTGGCTATTCAATGCAGTTTTACCAGCTGCCCATCTGACCAACTGCCCTTGTGGCACATGACACATATTTCATGATACGATTGTATATGCTCAGGTTTTCCTCTAAACACAAAATAATATGTTTCTGATTATTATAATTGTTGCTAACAAGTATCAAGAAGCAAAGCCAAGACCATTTTTGAAACAAAAATATTTCAATATAATTCTGTCCAAATTTCGAACACCGCGCGAGAATCCTGTTTAAATTTAGCTTCAATTGAGGAAAAAATAAATATAATCTGCCAGTACAGTAAGTTTCAACGCCTATACAGAAGCAAATAAATGAAATGTGGATTCATGTTAGTCACTATGTTATACGTTGTTAAACATAAGTACCTACTTAGTCTAGTTTACACACCGAGGATGTGAATTTCACAGATAATATCTATCGCAACTATTATGCTGCAATTCTGTCAGCAGAAAGAATCTATCGGTCCTACAATCTTTTTTTCATTTATCTTACGCTTGTGATCGTTTATACTGAAAGAGATCTTCACCCCGATTCTGTCAACAATTCGACCACACCACTAAATTTACAGCAATCACTTATTACAACTCTCATGTTCCTCCGCTGATTTGGAAATATTTATCAGACTTTACCAACCTCATCGGTGAGGCCTGATGAACAGAAATATAACATCCTTCTTTGACCTCGTCGACTCATTTTCAGGCATTCTTTCGATACATCTCAATTAGCGATTAGCTTTCCCGCAGATGGTATTACTCCCTGGGAGTACCGGTACAACACTCGGTGATTCCGTAACCATCCAAGAAACCATGGTGCAATGAAGTGCTCACACGGCGTTCTCAGTACGACACAGCTTGCGCCATTTTCGGTGTATATGCTGGTGGTTTAAACGACGCTGAAAGCACGGATGCCCGCCCGGGGCGACGAGGTTTTGATGTCGCGGAAGTGTGGGAATGATCCGTCTGGGCTGGGACAAGGAAGGAAGAGAGGACGGGGTTGAGAAGGGTTGAGTGAGTGCTGGGTGCAGGACGGCGTGGGAGTGCGGCCCCAGACGACGGCGCGGCGGGCGTGTGTGGGTAGACGGCAGAGGCTGGAGTAATATAATGGTCCTGGCGTCGGAGAAGACGGGAGGACGAGGATTTGGGGTTTAGGGTGGAGAAGGGGAAAGGAAAGAGAATGTTTCTACAGCACACGCCTCGAGGGGTGGGATTGAGCGAGTGACGTGATGTGCATTACGGATTCTGGCACGGAGTCTGAGTGCAGTAATACTCAGGGGTGATCTCACATTGCGTACCAACATTCTCAGCATACCCAGAACACTTCGTTATTTTAAATCACGAGAATAAAATTAAGGAAATAGATGGCAGAAAGTGCGTGTTTTTTATCTACATCTACGAAATACCGTGCAAGCCACCACTAGGGTGTGCGGCACGGGGAGATTCCACACCAGGCATGCAGCACTCATACCAGTTCAAAGCAGAACCGCGCACATTCCCCCGAATGCCAGGCACAGGCCAAAAGCAGTCAGGACAATGGTACGCAATCAGACCACAAACCAGGTGTGTGATACATAGAAGAACATGCTACTGTGCAGTACTCTACTCAAGATACAACTACTGGTTAGTATTACTAATGCGATAGATAAATAGCACTACCAGGTACTAAGACATTCCGGAGTACATCATGCCGGAGATTGCATGCGAGGTTAATATCTACAATTCATGTTAAGATATTTAGCACTACTGAAGAAACCTATTTCATCTACATCTACATCTACGTCATACCCCGCAAGCCACCCAAAGGGTGTGTGGCAAGGGGTGCATTCGCACCAGGCATGCATGAATGATATGGTAGAACAACGACATTACATTAAA